>CM057169.1:6532914-7217766 GCA_029962745.1 Echinometra lucunter | reverse complement strand
CATATTTCCAGTTGTGATGAGTGAATCTGCTTCATTAATTTCACAGCATTGCAGAATGATCGGCAACATATTACATATCAATCTTCACCTGAATTTGAATAAAATCGGACGTAAAGGGAACCTTAATTATGCCATAGTTCCGATCTACGATGTCGTCCTGTAGCGAGCATGCACGAAGCAGCAGATGGACCGAACTGAGTGATGACATCAGAGATCGAAGTGGTAATCGAGGTTCACTTGGTCATTTTATTCAAATTCATATGAGAGATTGACATGTTGCTGATCATTCTGTGAAATTTCAAAGCAGATTTGTTCATTACAATTGGAGATGTGTGTATGGATAAGAAAGTTAATTAGTGCCAGACAGTTTGTTAAAGGCTCTAACTTATTTTTTTCCTGGCCAAGACGAGACAGTGTGAACGGGATAGCCACACCAGGCGTTAGTCTACATTTGTACATCAACTAGAAATCGAATATAGTCTATATTACAGATCAAGATCAAATCAAAACTGAATGGAAAGTTAGTTTATCTGTGCATGATTACACACATCCCATTCCCTTTCCATTTTGTGATTTCCTTTGATCTCAGTCACCAGTGTATTCTGCTTCTATCAGCAGATATAGGATACAATATATCCTCCAAGTAAATGATATATGAAAAAAAAGAGAATAGACTATATGTATATGACTCCAGTGTCAAGAGAAAGAGAGAGAGGAGACAAGGGAAAGAGAGGAGGGAGAAAAAGGGACTAGAAAAAGAAAATATTATTAAAAGGAAATCCCATCTCAAATCCATCATTGATTGCATTTTTTATTTTTGTGAGATAGTAGTTTATAATTCACTCTTCATTATTTGGCATGTTATGTTTTCATTGTGGAAAGCCATGGACATGATGCATGCTATTTTTTATTTCATTGTCAAGGGATGGTGACAAAAGGCTATATGCCTGCACTGGCTATATACTATATGAGTATGAATGAGTTTATTTCTTTGGCACTGATCCAAAGTGTCAACAGTTATACCTGTAAATTTTTTTTGGTACCATCAGACCAATATCCGTCACCATTAGCTGACTTCAGCGGCAGAAATGGGGGGGGGGGGGGCAGCACTCTGGCTCCATCCACGCCCCCATTTGTAAATTACATTGACCTTGAGCATTCCCCCTTTTAGACCTGATAACCCCCCCCCCCCCCCCCCCCAAAAGGGGGGTGTTTTGCTTGTTAGAGAATTTGGACAAAAGGAGACATCCCAAAATGTGTGACAATCTTTTTTTTTACCGTGCTCAGAAAACTTTGTGAGACTTGTGTTCCCTCTTTTATAGAATCCTCGTTCTGCCCCTGGCTTTCTTTACTCATTTCACTGTAATGTTTACACGTTCCCTTGATTTTTGGCAATGATGATGGGGAATTTTGGCTCGGAGCACAGAATATGAGTGTTCAAATGTCAGCTAACTTGTTTGTAGTCAGAACTGCATACAGATATGGGATAACTAAAAAAATAAAGACCTTTGTTATTTTGCCCCATAGTCATTTTCAATACTTTTCTCTTTCAACAGTACTTAATCAGTCTTCTTCGGTCCTATACATTCATGATTCTTCCTGGGGGATTTCTTAAGGTGATTTATCCAGTTGACAGTCTAATATTTACTGTACATACACCTGTACTGTACTGTAGATAGCATATGAATTATACCAAATACTCATCTTTTGATGATGAGTGAAAATAAGAGAACACAAGAAAGTGATGAAATACATTGTACTGTGATCTTGCCAGTAAACATGTTGATTGATTGCAGAAAATCAAAGAATATCTGCAGATGAAATTAACCCTCAGATTCTGAGAAATATGAAATATAGAATCCAGATTTTGAAATGACAATCACAGCCTGAAACAGGATGATGAAATGTATTGTGAAAGGCCTCTAAAGATTTATGTACACTGTAACAAAAATGTCTTGGAATTCTTGGCATATTGTATGTTATTCTCTCTTTTTTTTTTCAAAAAGCTGAATGAAATGAGTAATCTAAAATAGATTACATAGCAGACAAGAAATACTCAGTTGAATTTTGCTTTTTAGTGTATAATGTGCATTGAGGTACGTAACAATCAGTTTTCCTTTCATGTCAGAATGCAAACCTGGGTAGACCAAGCTTTTCATACATGGTTTACTTTGTTTGGTGGAGTTATGTTCATTAGTAATTACGTGTAAGAAAACTCCTTGCAACTTGAATTTTATTATTTTTCATTTTAACAAAGGGGTGTAGACAGGTTGTTTTTCATTCACACTGCCCAGTCTCCGGCAAACACCGTTCTCTTTACACGGGACTAGGCGTGTGCATGCACAAGATGCCGGTGTGCCATGTGGCCTTTTAATGGGAAGTCGTCAACTTAGTCAGCATGAGTCAAAAGGATACTCAAAATTAGCAGCATCTGATTTGCATTCGAAGGCTACATGTAGACGTAGCAGAGGTAGGGGCAGGTACAGTACATGTATGTGACAAGCGTGTATTCCCCTGGTTAGATGGACTGCATTTTAGAAGTGGATACGTGGGATAATACGGAAGATTAATGTGCCATTGGACTATACACGACTTGTTCGGCTTTGTGTGATACATAGTAAGTGGCTAATTAATGACAGGAGTGAAGTATTTCTCATTCAGAAGTTTGTGTCATTTTGTAGTTACTGTGTTTTGGGTGTTTTGTCAAATTTAGAAACGCTGCAAATCCGAAGTAAGAACAGTCATCGTAGTTGACAATTTTGATGATGTACTAAATGAGTAGAAAGATTATCAGCCTGACATTTGCTTTGATGACAGCTGCTTCGGGTTTTATTTTTTGTAAAACCTGTAAGGTTATGGTTATGGCTGTGGTTGAGTTTTACATGTAGATTATGTTTTGGGTCAGGGTTGGTATTAACCCATTCGTGACAGGAATTATGTAAAGCCTAATTTGATCAGCTTTTATTCTTCAAATTGGCAACACCAACATTTTTATTCTATTGCTACATTTTTCTTATAAAACGTCATGTATCTGAAATAAATATAAATTGACAGAAATTATGAGAAGTCAAAAAGTTGCCAATTTGCAGGGGAAAACAGTGATTATAAACTTTCTATCACATTGCCAATCTAAGGATTTTAATGCTTATTTTCCTTTAAAAGAATTTCAGCATCAAACAATAAAAACTGACGCAACCAAAATGGGCACAGTTTGTGTAGAATTTTTTGCTCTTTCTGCTCATGTATTTGGTATGATTTTTAGGGCTTTGTATCAAAAGATATTAGGCCAAACCACAAAATGTGGACCTCTGTCACGAATGGGTTAATTCAGTCTCTTTGCCCCAGATAGCAATTATTAGTTTATTTAGTATCTAGGACTCTTCATATAGGTACAGTGTAATTGACCATGGTGCAGTTATCGCTTGAACATCTTGCATACATGTAAGAATTAGTAGGTCAGGGGTGGTATTCTGAGGCTGTTTTAACTCTGTTTTAAGTCTGTTGTAGCAAATCGGTATTCTGAGCACTGTTTTATCTCTGATGTAACTTTTGTTGTAACTTTTCTTTTTTGCCTCGGGGTGGAGAAATTTGGCAATCTGCGATAAGATCAAAGATGATTTGCACAACGAACTCTGTTACATCATCACATCAGTTAATTAAAGCAAGAAATTAAGCACATTACGCTCATTACAACGCGAATATAAGTTCATGCATTTCACGCGCCCCTTCCCCAGGGAGCGATCTTATTGGCTGAACCGTCTTACCCCATGTTCAGACACAAACCAGTTTATGCTAAAACTCGATAAAGAAACAACGTATGAATAATTATCGTATAGCTGACAGACCGTTCAGACGCATAATCTCGGCCCTTCTGGATAACGTGGTATACATGCGCAGTTTCCCACTGCGCATGTTATGGTCATGACGTCAGCGCTAGCCCCTGCCTGGCCTTCCTCTCCACGGAGCGCGCGCGCAATTTGACATTCGACGAGCAAGTCACCTTTCACGCGCGCTCACGTTAAGCCCTGCCCAGTTATACAGTTCTGTGGTCACCATACATTCAGACGTACATGGAATGTTTGAAACGATGCTCTGACCGTCGTTTCGTTATACGTTGTTTCGTTAGTCATTATTCAGACGTATAAATTCATTGTATAGCTATACCATTTTGGTATAAACTTTTTGCGTCTGAACACCTTGTTAGACTCATCTCTAATGACTTTCCCTATTGGATAATATTTCTCTGGTGGGTGTGGCTTTGATGACTTACAACACCATTAAAACAGTTCTCAGATTACCGATTAATGACTGTTTTAGCGGTGTTGTAAGTCGGTGACTTACAACAGAAGTTACAACAGAACTTACAACACAGTTAAAACGGTGTTCAGAATACCACCCCTGCCTTTTTCCATTTCTACATTTGGAGGCCAAGTAATATTAGAATGTCCTGTGGCTCTGTTTCACTCCAGTCATACCAAGGGCAGTGGACTACAACTCTAAGTTCATTACCCCAATATTTCATATGGAGGATGAGGAAAAAACTGTGTGTATTAATAGTTCATTGAACTTGGGAAAGTGCAGGTCATATACCCAGCTACAAACAGCTGGGTAATAATTCAGGGATGCATGCAAATGCAGTTGTCTGCCTTCATTTGGGTTATTGTGTAGGTTTACGCTTCATGACTTGGAGCAGAAAAATTATTCCTTTTTAAAATAATTTGTTATACAGTATGACTTTGACGTACATTTTCTTCTAGATGTAAAGATATCAAGTATACTGTAGCATCTTGCAAGTGTGGCCTAATATAAAGAAAATGCAATATTTTTAAAGGAGAAGAACTTGCACATTTGTACTTGTCAGCAATGTACATAATTTTTTGAGTGATGTTGGAAGATTGAACAATATTGTGCTCATTGGCCTAACCTTCACATGATTACGTGCATGTTTTATTTCCCAGAACAAAGGAGTGGCATGATGATGAAATAAAAAGTATGCAAACTTTGCAAAACAAATGTTTGCTTTGAGCGTAACTGATTAGTTTCAAGACCATGTCAAGCTAATTGAAGCTACCTACATACATGTACAGCATATGGTAATTTGTAGTACTTATGTACACTCAGGGTTTTCTCGCTAGAAAAAAATTGATACTGGTTCCCACTCTGCCGCAAAGTGTGGAAGTTTCGGAAGTTTTACGGAATAACACCTAAAGTTAGGTGTGGCGGCACGATATGCTATAGTTTAAATGATGAAAAATACTTCTTGGTAAAGCAGGAGTTGTCTGCTAATGCATAAAAGTAAAAGCAAAACCATCTGTGTAATTTATCATTATTGTCAGGAATATATACTCCAATATTTTTACCCTTCCTGCCACGCATGGTGCAGCAATTTCACGCATGGTTCTTCCTTGTCTGAAACCCTTTACGCATGGTATTAGAACCATGGGTGTTATGTTCTGGCGAGAACCATGTGTACACTATATGTTATTGATAGTTTTCTTTATATACAGCAGCTACATGTAATGTGCATTGTACACACCAGGGCCCCGTAACACAAAGCTTAGCGATTGATCATAGAATAAATTTTGCGATTGATTGCCACATAGTGGTCAATGCAATCAATCGCAAAGATCAATCGTACGATCAATTGCAATTGATCGTAAACCTTTGTGTTATGGGCCCCAGGCCCCTAAGCTCTGCCATTTTGTCCAGATCCATTAGAAGGCCAACCTACATGTACATGAAGCATCCATCAGTATTCATGATCAAAAATGAATAATTCATTTTGTAAGATGCTTCCAACTAGTAGCACTTGTTTGTATGCATTATGAAACATAAAACGCATCAGCTTACCGCGTGGGCAGTTAATGCCACAATAAATGCGCTACAAATGCACATTAAAACAAGGTGTCACAGTAAAACTGATACGCGCAAAAGTTATGAATAATGCAACAGTGTTATCGATATCATGGCGATAATGGTGCTTATCGGTGGGGCCTGATGCCATTCGCGTAACGATATCCGCATGTGCTGCTTTTCGTCTAGTAAATTTATTATACAGGTATGTCTATGGCACACACAGTGAACAAAGATTGATTCATCTAAATTGTTTGTGTGGGTTCTGTTGACTGCAATCTGTGTTTATTGAACCCTCTGCCTCTCGGAACATTGTTGTCCCTGCATCGTGCATACTGGATTTGAGAATTTGGTAGTCAGTGGACTACATGTACATTATGAGCACATCTTTTGATAATAATTTGATGGATGTATGTATCAAAGGTCATTTCAGGGTTGTCATGATGCTTTTATTCAATATGTCATGAAGCTCTACCCTTTTTTTTTTAATGAGAGTAACATGCCAAGGCCAGGAAACTTGTTATTGAATTTGCACATTTGCAAATATGTTTTGTACATTTGACTTTATTCAAGCATATGGGTTATACGCATGTACATGTTCCTGTACAATGTATGTTATACCAGATGTGTAGTGCAAAGTTGGAAAACAGTTTGTGTAAATAATCATGAAGTTTATAACCAAATACTGCTGGAGACGGGGTGGGGGGGGGGGGGGGGTGAGGGGAATGGGAAGGGGTAAGGGGAGGGAGATTTGGGAGGGGGTAAGTTCTTCATGTTTATTTCAAAACATTCCTATATGTCCAGGGAGAAAACACTGATACCATCTTGATTTATTTTCGTGGGGGGCTGGAGGTGGTGGTTTGGTACTACATGTGCACTGTACAGATGTATCATATTAACAAAGCGCCAATGGCATTGCAACTGACAATTGTTTTTTGCTAGGGGTCGGCTCAACTAGCACATGTGCTATTATCTGATCCCTTTTACCAACCAATGCCTTTCTTTTTCCGGTATGTTAATGTCATTGTCTGAATGCAATGTATTGTACTTGTTGGTAAATAAAAAATAAAATCAAGTCAAATCAAATCAAATTACACCTACTTGTACATTGTGATTACATGTTTGTCAGCACAGACAGCATTGCAAAGTGAAAGTTGTAAAACCTCAAATTTTTGCCACTTCAAACTCTTAAAAACCTCTTTAATTGACTACTGGGGCATGAAACTTTCCCAAATGCAGACGACTTGCGAAATAAAGAGTCTCTGTGGTTTTACAGCAGTCTCAAGAGTGCTTGACCACAGTGGTAAAACTTTCTTTCTTCAGCTACAGGCATTGCCAT
Organism: Echinometra lucunter; assembly: GCA_029962745.1. Taxonomy (NCBI): domain Eukaryota; kingdom Metazoa; phylum Echinodermata; class Echinoidea; order Camarodonta; family Echinometridae; genus Echinometra; species Echinometra lucunter. The sequence goes on along the minus strand of CM057169.1, from coordinate 7,210,574 downwards.
CCAAATGAATAGGGCAAGTATGAATTACTTTTCTTGCCCCAAGGGGTACCTTTTAGGTGTCCTAGAAAATTGAATGAGTTTTGTTATCCGGAATGGTGGCTTGTGCGTGAGCTATATTTTGCTCAAGCCACGTTGCCTTTTGAAGTTACATGTACATTGTAGGCTTTATAGGGTCTTCAATGTATAGGCTTGTGTACAGTACTTCACTCAGCACCTGTACATGTACATGTAGAAACCTACAATAAAGCTACCGAACTAGTAAAGTACATACAGTCAACTCTGCATAAGTTGAAGTCGCATAAGTCGAATAATCGCCTAAGTCGAAGGTCTGTACTGGGTCCCATTCCTTTATTTTCTATTGTTTTTGACCCTCATAAGTCGAATTTTCTCTAAGTCGAAGCATTTTCTTCAGTCCCAAGATATTCAACTTAGGCAGAGTTGACTGTATACAGTTGCCATTGGACTTTGCAACGATCTGATGATAAAACAATAGATAGCAACTAGTCTAATAGCATGTATTGTGAAAAGGTATTTGCCTGGCTTGTTGAAGAATAGACACTTGACCCTGTATGTAGGAAAAGATAGCGATTGTTGATTGTGAAAATACTGCAGTCCAGTTACCTATTGTTTTACGATATTTAATGTTGTCCTTTCCGTGACCCGCTGACTTGGGCCTCTTACATGTATTTACATGTGCTTTTCTATACCAAAGTCCAAGGTCTTTTTTCCACAGATCTACATGTAGGCCTGTGATTTTACTTTGTAGCTCCCTTGACTCATAGAATTTGAAAGTTGACTTCTTTACACACTACATGTACTCATGGTTCTCCGCCAGTACATAACACCCATGGTTCCAATACCATGCGTAAAGGATTTCAGACAAGGAAGAACCATGTGTGAAATTGCTGCACCATACGTGGCAACAAGGATAAAAATATATTGGAGTATATATTCCTAACAATAATGATAAATGCCACAGATTGTTCTGCTTTTTGGCAATGTATTTTTACTATAATGCCATTAGTAGACAACTCCTGCTTACCAAGAAGTATTTTTCATCCTTTTGCTATAGCATATACTGCTGCCACACCTAACTTTAGGTGTTATTCCGTAAAACTTCTGAAAATTACGCGCCTTTGCACAGAGGGGGAACCGTGTGTGGATTTTTTTCTAGTGAGAACCCTGCATGTACTGTACGTTCATGGGTATTTTACACCATGGCCGAAATTCACAAAGGTGGTTTAAATTTAGACCGTGGGTTAAGCAAATTTTGTGGTATAAATGCGCTTGATTTAGCACATACACTAAGGAAGGTTAAATTATAAATGAGCGTGTGTGGCAAAGGGCGCTAAATTTGCGTTTGTTGCCATGGTTTAGACCACAGTGTATGTAAATTTATACATGGTTTATTTAAATCAATTTAAATAAACCTTGGTCTAAACCATGGCAACCAGCACCCTTTGCCACACATGTGTGTTTTTTTTATAGGACCTTTCTAAGTACACACTAAATCAAGCACACTTTAATCACAAAATTTATCTAAACCATGGTCTACATATAAACCACCTTTGTGAATTCTGGCCCTAGCCTTTATATACATGTACATGTAGGCTACTATCAGTAGGTTAAATAGATTCAAAATTTAGAATTCTGTGATGTCTAAACTAAAAGCTTGTAGACACACCAACAAAGATATGGAAATGGCAATTTGAATAATTTCCTGCTGGTGTGACCACCCCCTTTCTGCCTAATGATTTTTCTGTAAAATTCTCTCTCATGTATTCTGGACTGGTTATTCTTTTCTTGCTTTTACTGTTTCTTCTTCCTCTTTCTTTCCTCCTCTCATTTCCCTCCCCTTCTCAGTATCGTGATCTATCGGTCTGTCTGCCTGTCGGTCTGTCCCACTCTCTAGATCTCTTGCAAATTATCATTCATAGCTGTCTCCTGTGCATTCTAGCTGTCCTTGTTTTTTCTCACCTTTTCACATTCCCCCTGCTCTTTCTTAAAGAAATTGGTTAACATTGTTATGATTTTAAAAAATCTTGTTTTGTTACTTGAAAATGGGATAAACATATGGGTTATAGTGTAAAAATACCAGTCTGAAAGTTTCAAAGTATAATATCCGCAGGAAGTATTTTTAAATATAAAAAACGTGAACCAATGTTTGAAAAATATACGAGGGTCGGTTGCACAGAATAGACATAAGGAGTGCGCATGCGTGTATGACTCACCTTACCGTACTATGTGTATTGGCGTATCACGTGGCGGGAGGCACATAACGGCATTTTCAAATTCAAGCAAAGTGGTCCTCTTAGTGATTGTCTCGTGAAATGAAGGATAATAAAATCGCCGTTTGCGTCTAACTTACACTTTTTCATTCCAAATTATGGTTGGGTTTCAGGGTTTTTGAGTACAAATACTCATACACATGTTTCATCTTAGTTTGAGAATTTTTTAAATCAGCTATTCACAAAGTTAGCCAATGCCTTTAACCCATCTCTCTTTTCTTTCTTTCTCATGCTCTCTTCCATGCCCTATGCCTTGTTTTCTTTTCCTCTTCTCACCTGCAGTGTATCCCTTCTCCATTTGTTTTGTAATCTCCCTTTCTTTATAATTCTTTTCCCCACTCTCCCCTCTTGTTCTCTCTTTCTTTTCATTCTCTCTCTCTCTTTCTCTATCTCTCTCTCTCTCTCCTTACTCTCTCTTATTATCTCTCCTTCCCCATATCTCCTTCTTTACTCTCTATCTCCTTGGCAATTCCAATTGTCCCCGATTTCCAGAGCCTCCAATGCCCGCAGGATATTGACAAAGACTCACAATTCACCAAGTCCAAATGTCATGCAATCTTTGACAGCATAAGGTTTGAAAATATGTGGAGAAAAGAAGAATGTACACCCAATTGACAAAGTATCATTATCTAGCTTTACTTCCAGTCGTAGTAGCTAATTCTTCACATTTTGCCGTGTCTTTTCAAGTGTGAGAGATATTAGTGTGTGAAATACGAATGCTCATAAAATCATTACTTACAGTACATGTACATGTAGTATACCCTTGCAATCTTATAGAGATGTGGGATTTTAGAAAATACATGTACATGTACATGTACTGTCAACATTCTGTCCTGCAGTCAGAAGGCATACATGACATGTACAGTGCAGGGGAAAAATTAATTATTTTTTTTCCAGGGCTACTCTTTGAGCCCAACCACCCAAATATTCTACATTGTATTACAGTTTACATTGGACCCTATGAGAATTTCAGGGGCTCTTTTTTAGTTTTCCAGGGCTCTTTTGGGCGTTTCGGGGGCGAATTCGCCCCAAGCCCCCGTGTATTTTTTCCCCTGGTACAGTGTACAGTACATGTACACTAAAAGAAGAAAATGGCAAAAATTAATTTTCTTCCAGGGCTACTCTTTGAGCCCGCTCACCCACCCAAATTTTCTACATTGTATTACAGTTCACATTGGACCCTATAAGAATTACAGGGGCTCTTTTTTTAGTTTTCAAGGGCTCTTTTTGGCATTTCAGGGGCGAATTTGTCCCGAGCCCTTGTGTATTTTTTCCCTGGAAGAAAATGATCCTGCACTTAAATGTCGGCATAAGCTGAAGGGTCACATTTTCAATGTTTCAGCCTTCCAACATCATGTACACATTGACATGTAGTCATATCATGTCTGTCTTCTAGGTACTTGTAGTTGCAGAACCTACAACTACACACGTATGTATACAAAGCTCAGATCAGTATTCAGAACATCACTAAGCTTACATGCACTTTAAATCATTGAGTTTGTGATGTAGTAGACAAGACAGAAATTGCTAATTATGTGTGTGCATCGTTTAGTGCAGTAATTCCAGTGGTTTGGCTGTAATGTAAACATGAATTTAGCTACAATATATTCCAGACGGTTGTGACCTTTGCCTACCCAGCTCTGGAGGTCACCGCACTTGACATCAAGCATGCCTGCAGCCTGTGGTATCATTCGCCATGGCAACAGTATTTACGTGCCTGTATTCTAACCCAACTTGGCATATTAGGTGTGTTTTCATCAGCTCGAGCTTAAGGAATAGCCCACTCTTTCTGATCCCATGCATTAGCCTTGGAGAATAGCGCGCTAATTCTCTCATAAAGACAGAATTAAACCGCTATTTTGCTAAAAAGTACAATGTAAGCCACCCAAATCTTGCTCTTATTTGCATAATAGCATGCTATTTTTGAATTTGGTGGGTCCTCATTGATCCCATCATGCACCTGTGCCAATATCGGGGCTATAGCTTGAGCTGATGAAGACATGATTGCACGCATCAGCCGAGTTTGGGCTATTACCCAACATCCCAAATAATACCGCATTTATACTGGGTTTCAAATTTACTACGAGACTGATACGGAGCGGCCATCCCGCCATAAGCCCGTATTGAATGCATTCACAGTAAGCAAGTTACTCGGATGTTGCAACACATCAAATTTTAGCTGTGTATTCATACTGAATCAGGGTCACTTCGCAGTAAACCATGTGACTGGTTCATGATCCCGCTGATGTCCCCAAGTTTTGTTTAAATAATGAGCGCGACCTTCAGTATGATAAACAATTAACAGTGGTTTAACGCAGAACTGCATTGGGATGCAAAGGGATGTATTCACAGTGGCCACGTCTAGTATTAGCCCAGGAGCAGCTCCAGAGCTGAAACTAGGCAGTACATGTACATGTAGGTGTTTTAGTTTGATGCAGTGTTGAGACGAGACAGTGTTACTCCGTTGTAGTTTTATGCCTGATAGAGCATTCAAACTGACAGCCATCTAGTATCAGCAACAGAGCTGCTCTCTTGCTGATACAGGACGAGAGCTCATTATCAGTGCAGTATTAGAGTGTTATTCTTTAAGTTCAAGCCGATGAGGACCCACCTTTTGAGATAGAAGTGGAATGATACGATCCCCTACAAATTGGCTTCAGCTCCATTTTGACTCCAGGCCTTGCCAGAATGTTGACAAGCCTGGAGGAATGTTTCCTTGCTCTTGCCCTTTAACCCCTCTCTTTCCTATAAAGAAGACTCAAATATATGGTGCCAGTGAGTTTTTTTTTCTTCCACCATCTGCACTGAAGGGGGTTGTGAGGATAGTGTTTCTCTTGATAGCGTTTCTCTTGATAGGTAGGCTATACTAAATGACTGCCCTCTTTCACACTTGGAGAACTTTGATAGAGTACAAGTGATTCTACAATGAGGAAAGTATTTATCAAGTTAAGGACTGTAGTGATTAACTAGGTTACATGTTCATATTTCCAGTTTATTGGATGACATGTTGATAGTTTCCATCTGTTATACCTGTGTGAGATATGGGCGGATTCAGCAGTTCTTAAAAATGATGACAATGTAGTCCATCAATGAATACTTGTACATGTTACGTGCAACTTTCTTGTGGTCATGGAGTTCTTGTAAGGTGCTTAACACTCAGAGATGCATTTATAATGCATGTATTACCCAATCCCTTGCATGCAGGCTACATTGTAAAATGGTCGTCCGGGTAGGCCCGAACTTGGCAGTTAATTCAAGTCATCAAATGTCAGGAAAAACCAGGAATGGTTATAAACCACTATCTCCATCGGAAGCTGACATTTATGGAACTGCTGTTGCTGATAATGGTTTGTACGTGTGAAGTGGGTGGTTTGCGTCTACATGTACATATAGTTTTCAGAGAGAGGGAAAACCATCATGAATCTTACATTGTAGAATGATTAATTCACATTCAAGCTTGTCCCTTTTAGGTTTATGACACAGTATACAAGTAATATATTGAGCTCATGTCCTTATTGGTCCCCAGTGGTGATAACTCTAAATTTGTTTTATTGCATGAGTGGATTTTATGATACAGCAAACATGAACAAAACTACAGGGGTTTTGAGAATTTATAAGATCCAGCCAAATGCCTTTGTATTTGGAGTTGTAACTCAAGACCCAGTCAATATTTTATTCCATAAAAAAGGAAAAGGGGGGGGGGGGGAGGGGAACTCTGCATCTACATGTAGTAGCCTGGCAAATTGGAAACTAGTCGGCAAGGACAGACTTCAATTTAATCTGTGACATTTTGAGTGAAGAAGACTAACCCATCACGCCAAAAGCAGGTGTGGCATTACCTTTCTTTCTGCAAAACTATAAACTTTTGCATTCCTAAAAAAAGTAATGAATGAGCAAGTGGGTAAGTTTCACACTGGTTAAGTGCCATGAAATAATTGAATTACATCTGACACAACCCAAACTTTGCAGGTTGTGAAAGTTACAAATATCTGTCATTTACAAATTGCATATGTTTCATGTTGCGAACATTTTTGTTTTTGAACTCTAGTAAGGGATACAGTGTCCAGTCTTACGCATCAGACCCATATTACAAATTGCGACTTTAAAGGGTTTGTGCCTGCAAGCATGCAAGGGGCCTACTCAGTTTCTTGGTCGCGATCTTAGAGCCAGCTACTCGCTAAACAAGGAGTTTGTTTATCTGTGTTTTGGGGGCGACGTTGTCGATGACAAAAATCTCCCAGCCATCAGTAGCAGACTTTTCAGCGTATCTGCTAGCGAGTTGGTTTCCTTCTTAATGAGACCAATATCCTGCTTTGCCTTGTTTGTGTGAGCCAGTGAAAGAAGGCCGATTACTGGCTTCCCTTCACACGCAGGAGGGAGCTGCCATGTTCCTCAAGATACATGAAGATATACATGGAAATGAGAGTTGTACACGTATGTACAGGTATATATTTTTTGTCATTTTTTTTAAAAGTGTGCCAATTACATATACCAAAATACATTTGACTCTGGTTTAAGGGTTCATGAAAGGAAGATGGGAGCCAATCTTTGGACCCCCATGAATTGATAGGAATTGTTCATGATTCAAATCAATTTGTTGTACCTGAAAATACCGGGAATCGGAAACAAAACATGCAACAGAATGGGAGAATGAATTTGCTGTATAGTGTTTGAGTTTATTTGCGGGATATATTTCTGTTAATCGTACCCATTCGTAGTAGTTTTTGTTGTTTTACATGTATCTAAAACTGAAGTAGTAACAGTGAAATATATGCAGCTGGAGACAAGACTACACTATGTCTGTAGTATAGTCATCATCATAATGATACAGCCTGAAGCAATGTGTGTGTTGGACAGACTACAAGCCCCAAGTATTTGGATGAACAATCGCTTCTCTATTCATTAGCCTACATGTATTCCGCATCTGTATGCTGTTTTGCACCCATGCATGCACAGTGCAGACATATATACATCATGTATTGAGATGCACCCAAGGAAGAATGCATTATGCATGTATTGGTACAACCTGACAGAAAAGAAAATTGCGACCAATGTGCTTGCCTATAGTACACTGATAGTATTGTATTTTCAAAAACTCATTTGTGACAGAGAGCCTAATAACTTTGGATGCAGAGCCCCCCCAAAAACATACCAAAGAGCAGAAAAATGGCGAATTCTATACAGACTCTGCCCATTTTGCTTGCATCATTATTATTTATCGTTTGATGCTGAAATTTCTTTAAAGGAAAGTAAGCACTAAAGTTCTTAAATTGGCAGCATGATGGAAAGTTCAAAATCACTATTTTCTATTCAAATTGGCAACTTTTTAACTTTCCAACATACTTTTTGTCATATTTATTTCAGATACAGTACAGTACAAGACTGTTTAGAAGAAATAATGTACATGTATGCTCAAGAAGAGGCAAATACTGGGTGTTGCCAATTTGAAGAAGAATAGCCGTTCAAATAATTCCTGTCATGAATTGGAGCAGTTCTTGTATAAAATACATATTGACCAAATTACTTTTTAAAACCTACTGCCAAATACCCATCGACCCATACAGAATGAAATGTGTCTACATTGCCTCAAGCCACCTTCATGTACAATGTACATGTACTAGGAAGTCCAAGCGATTTAATACAGGAGTCAAACTTGAAGTGCACTGTAAATAGAAGGATGGGGTCAGTGGTCATATTTTCCCTCTTGATTATTACAATTGATGAAAATGTTGTTCAAGGCTAGTGGAGTGAGGCATGATGGTTCTTCATAGTACTACATGTACATCTTTGCTATTGCTTTTTTTTTTTAAAGAAATTTATATCTCAACCCAGAACAGTAGGCCTACATAGTTTTTTTTTAAAGTTCTAAGTTAATCAGTTTTACTCTTCAAATTGGCATCAGCTAATTTCATTTTCCAGTTCTTAACATGAACCACAGTGAATGAAAATTTCGAAATTCAATTTTTTAAAAATTGTGCAATTTGCACAAGAAATAGTGATTATATATTTTCACTGCTTTGCCAATTTAAAGAGTTTTAAAGATTGGTTACATTTACACTGTTTAATCTAAAGGAATTGTTTACATGTAGTTTCGTAAGAATTCTTTGTGCCCATAAATAATAAATGGGAAAATTTGTCAATCTAATGCTGATATTCAGTAAAGTGTAAATTGCTTTCATGATGATTATTGTTTTTTTTATCAGATTTTATGGACAACTTTTCATCATACTGATTGTTTTGAGAGGTCCATATTATTCAGACATTTTTATGATTCATGATTTATATGGCATATAAATCATGAATTAGAAAAAATATCTGAATGCCAATTATGCCACATGATACTGTACTTGTGCTGGAAGCTACATGTATTTATAGAAATTATTGGGATTGATTATTTATATTTGCAATTTTTTAATTATCTGAAAAGGGTTGGTAGGAGAAGTACATGTACATAATTTACATACACAAGGGGATGAAATGTAGACAACTCTCTTGGAAATTTGTCCTCTTTCAACTTTTGAAACTTGTAACAATTGCTATAGAAGTAAACACTCTTTTCTTCCTCTCCTGTGCATTTATAACTAATCACACAAGCGCCATGTATTCAGACCAATACTTATACTCCTACGTGTAAAGTGCACCTTCATTGCACTAGGTTAATCGTCAAGTTACCGGCCTGCACCAAATGTATTTTTGGTCAGTCGATGCCGGGCATTGACTGTAATGAATACAGCTTGCCTGGCAGCGCGATAACAAGCGAGGGCTTCCAGGGTCCCAGGTTTCGTATTCATTATGAATGTTCAATATAGGAGGGAGTGTGGAGTGCACAGTTTCAGTACCCGGTATTGAAACTGTATTATGATCACCTGCATATTGTTATCTTTTTATGCTTGAGAAATATTATGTAGGCCTGCTTGTACATTTAAAATACAAATGAATTCCAACATTTACATAATTACCAGTTCTGTTTACACAGTTCTCAAATGATGTTGTGTGCATGTAGTTGCTTTTGGGTGCACTAGTTCAAATATCAAGATGTAGCTGTACATGTATGTACGAGGTTGAACTAAACACGGTCTGCAGTTTGAGACAATGCTTCATAGGTGTAAAAATCACATCGTGCTGCCTATGAATGTGGATGAGGTGTGAGGCGATACACCAATCAAAAATACATGAAACTGTTTTCAGAGTACTGATGAGCTTGTATCCTATAGGCTGTGTTGTCACTAGCAGAATCTTCGTGACTTGGATGTCTTTCTTTCGGCCATAGGTTTTCAATATTTTTAAGAAAATACTGCAATCTGTACTACTGCAGAATAGTCATGCATGACCCATTTCAATGACATTAGTACCTGAGAAAATTACATGAATTTGCTCAAATCTTGAGAATTTGGAAATACGTGGAGCAATTAATTCCACCTTAAGAAACGTCAATTTGTGTTTTCTGTCCAAACTTTATGGTACCAGTGTGAAATTTGTGGTCTAGTGAAGTAGTCTCTGGAATGTTACCCTCAAGGTACAAGGTTCAATCTCTCTGTCCATTGTCCTAGGAGAAAAATATCAATTTGCATTTGCTTCTCTCCACTCAGATACAGTAAATGGATACCTGGCAGGAACTGATTCCTGAAAATGCTTGAGCGCTGTAATGACAACTTGGCAAAAGCCGGGGTAAAGATTTCCAAAGTCCTATGGAAGCATGTACATGTAGAGACATCAGATCATGATGTTGTTTACATACAAGAATGGAATATTATCACTATGATTATAAAAGGCTTTACCAAAAATGTAAGAAAGTTTAAGGTTGATATATTGTTGTAGCATAGGATCCATGCTTAAAGTAAGGAATTCTGTTGGAGGTTATTAACCTCTAAATGCTTGTTCACTTAGCAGTGGCACCCCCACATTCCTTTTTATGCCTCCGCCCACCGTAGGTGGTTGCCGGAGGCATTATGTTTTCGGGTCGTCCGTCCGTCCGTCCGTCCATCCGTCCGTCCGTCCCGTTTTCGTTCTCGCGATAACTTAAGAACCGTTTGACAGATCAACTTCAAACTTGGCTCGTGTATGCATATGGGAGGGACTATGATCTGATTAGATTTTGGAGTCTCAAGGTCAAAGGTCAAGGTCATAGCGGTAATAATACACATAAAAATGGCTCGTTCTCGCAATAACTTAAGAACCATTTGACCGATCAACCTCAAACTTGGCACAGGCATGCATATGGGAGGGACAATGATCTGATTAGATTTTGGGGTCTCAAGGTCAAAGGTCATAGAGATCATTATGTACGTAGAAATGGTTCATTCTTGTGATAACTCAGTAACCATTTGATGGTTCAACAAACTTGGCTCGTGTATGCATATGGAAAGGGCAATGCTCTCATTAGATTTGGGGGTCACAAGGTCAAAGATGTCATTGTATAAATGAAAATAAATCAACATGAAGTGCCATTTATTTCTGATTTAGTAATGGCGGAGGCATAAAGTTCGACCACGCGTGGTCGAAGATTCATCTAGTTTTTTAACAAGTAGGTGAGGAGGGGAAAGAAAAAGAAATAGCCGAGGCCAAAAGCAAAAATGATCGTTTTTTACTCCTGACAACAAGAAAGTGTGAACCAGTCAAATTTTCATTGGGGTAAGTGCAAAATATGATGCCACGAGTAGTGGCTGCTTTCGGCCAAACCCTCCTTTGCAAATAGAATATGTACTAATATTGATGCATAGTGTGCATCTAGTTATCATAAGCGCAGCGTTTTCTGTGCCATATGTGAATGCTAAAAAGTATGGGGTTTGCCACGGTGCTGTCGCGGAATACATGAATCAGTCTTAGGTAATTTTTGCCAGGGCATCTTTCATACAACCATGCTTCGATGACACAATGCTGACATTTTGAAGCATACAGTCTTAAAGGGGGTACCCAATGCTGAAACAATGTTAGTTCATTAAAAGAGCATGATTTTATTAGCAGAAAATCATCTGCGGTGATCTGCCTAAAGTTTTTTAAGAAGTCGTGTTGCCAAGGAAACCCCCAAATGTGGTAAGATTTCAGGATATTTTTGACCGCTCAGCTGTGACCCAGTTTCATCTGGGTACTCACTTTGACGTCAAAATGACATCAAAGTGGGTACCTTGTCGCGCAATTCTAGCAAAATGCAGCACAACTGCAATGCGCGAAGCTGGGTACCCACTTTTATGTCATACCTCCTCAAAATTTTTGGTCAACTCCTGACTTTTTATGAGAAAATTAGCCAAAATGCCTTAATTTTGATTGAAAATCATCAAATTTTTAATGTTATTCTTAGAATTCTATTCTGGATCATACATCAATTTTTTTAAAACCATTGTGTAATCACTTTAAGGAAAATAGAAACATGCCTAGGTTTCCCCCTCTCGTCTCTTGAAGAATTCACTCGGTGATAATGATACCACAGGTCTGGGTAGAGAGGTGTGAAGGCAGGAACGAAGAAGAGCAGAGGAGACAGGAGAAGAGACGGAAGAGTCGATTGAATGGAAGAAGTGTGAAAGTGATGGGAAAGAGTGTAAATGAGGGGAAGAGAAGAGACAGGAGAGTGATAGAAAGAAAAGAGAAGAGTGAAAGAGAGGAGAGGAGTTAAAATGAGAGGAAGAATTAAAAGAGACGAGAGTGATAGAAAGAAAAGAGAAGAGTGAAAGAGAGGAGAGGAGTGAAAATGAGAGGAAGAATTAAAAGAGACAGGAGAGTGATAGAAAGAAAAGAAGAGGGAAAGAGAGAGGAGAGGAGTTAAAATGAGGGGAAGAATTAAAAGAGACAGGAGAGTGATAGAAAGAAAAGAAGAGTGAAAGAGAGAGGAGAGGGGTGAAAATGAGGGGAAGAATTGAATAGACAGGAGAGTGATAGGAAGAATAAAAGAGAGGATAGGATTGAAAGAGATAGGAGAGTGGAAATAGCAGGAGAGGAAGGAACATGTATAAGGAGAGGTGAATGAAACACAAAAAATGAGAGAGAGAGAGAGAGAGAGTGAGAGAGGAGCAGTAGTGATGTGGAATGGAGAAGACAGTAGATACATGTAAATGAACAAAGTTTAATATGAAATAAAAAGCAGTGATCAAAAGAATGACTTCACTGCATTTGTACACAATTAATGCACTTAACAAACGAATGGTTGGTATCCATTTCTTACATTGTAGCTCACATTTTTAGCATCTCAAATGTGAGATTCACTTGCATGTACATTTATCACTTATGGATGCAAAGCTGTTTACAAACCGTCAAGATGATGGAGGCTCAGATGGGATGATCAAGGCCATATTCAGAGTGCGTACAAAATTCAACTGACAAATGTTCATATACATTGGTATCTGAAGTGGAAAGTAAAGGGCAAAAGGGTTGACACAACTCGAGTATTTTGCAGGCATAAAACCCTTGTCTGTATAAGACTATAGGCTTTGTACTCCTGCCTGGATGTACTAGTTATGGTAGCATACATTTGACACAGCCACAGACTAGCCAAGTTAGGCTATGCTCAGGGCTTTATGAAATTTTGTAAAAATAAGTGTCAAAATTGAGTTTGTGTCTGCAGACTATCAAGTGCATCCTCTGCACATGACATGTGCATGTTTAGTTGTTGAGATGCTTTTCAGGTTTTTACGTGATGATAATACAATACTGCAGTTTGCCATTTGTCAGTTTCAGTTTGAGTAACGTGCATTTACATTCATGTGCATGGCCGTTTCGAGTTCAATAAACATGCAAGCCTGTTTGCTTGGATGAAGATGTCCATAGAAGGTTTGAAGTTTTTTTTACTGGATAGATGGAGCTTGTGGTAGATGGATACATGTAAAGTGAAAAGCTAAAGGATGAATCTGACGGGTCATGAAGGAAAGTTGAGAGAAAGGGAGAGAGGTGAAGGGATATGGATGATTGGGGGGGGGGGGGGGTGTTCCATAAAGCTGTTTGTAAAGTTACGTGTGACTTTACAAGTGACTTGATTATGGCAAGCCAAATGGGATTTTGAGTCATGAATCGCATTAGCTATAGGTGAAATATGCAGTTGTAGATTAGCATTACTATTGTTTACAAAAGTTTTTATTGGGAAGTATATGTTTTTCCAAAACGTCTGGAAAAACTTGGGTATCCAATTTTGCACTTTGCATTATAGTTGTTTGTAAAGTCATGCGTAACTGTACGAACAGCTTCATGAAACACCCCTTAGAGACATGTTCCCTTGGTCGATGATGTATTAGAGTGAATTCAAACCGGCAGATACATGTCCAGTATGTATTTATCCTTTCAATGAACTTACTTTTGCCTTAATACATAAAGGTGTACACGTACATGCCTTTGTCCTTTCTTATACCTGTACACAATCCACCTCTCCATGCTTCCATCTGAGTACAGAATATTCTGCAGTTTCGTACACAAATGTATGATCGGTTTCATTCCAAAAAGGACAAAAAAAAATCCACCTTGTATTGAAAGCCATTGTTATTATGTTTCTAGTGCATGGCCCTGCACCTGTTGTAGGTGTGCACAGCAGGGGCAAGTCAAAATCATATTTCATGCTCGAATATCTGTCATCACGCAGAGATTGTTAGCCAGCTAAATTTCCTGTAGGAAAAAAGGAGAAATATAGTATGGGGAAATTCACATACAGTTTAAATGAAATAAACGTAGACTTGGATTGGTACAGTTTCATTTTGTTGTCCATAGCCCCGTTCATATTCCCCACCTATTTTAAGATAGGCACAAATGTTACGCTTATTTTACGGATAAGCTTCGGGCTGCTGGTAATATGAACAGCTTCCACATAATATTGCAGTACTTGCTTCCTCCTATTTCATGCTTACGGTATTTTGCGCCTATTTGATGCCTACAATGTATTTTATGCTTTGAGACCTAGTAATAATATTGCGGATACCGGTACTTTGACCCTGTTGCATAAAACTTACCACTGATGGTAACTCTGCCGTCAATGGTAACTACCATAATAACATTGCTCAACAGCCAAGCAAATTCCAGGTTTGCACGGAAGTTACCATTGATGGCAAAGTTACCAATAGTGGTAAGTTTTATGCAACAGGGCCCTGGTGCATAAGTATGAACAGCATCCGCAAAATAAGCACACTATCTATGACTTGTGCAGTGGAGCGTAGCATCTCGTCAGCGGGTTTGACCCTGAGCCGAATGTGCAACGTACGCTGGGTAACCAGGATGCAGTGGAGGACTTGCCAATAGAACAGGATACTTTAATATTGTAGATGCGAATATGAACAGGGGTGAAAGGGAGAATACCGCAATATTACGGTAATATTACCGTATTTTGCCTGTAATATGAACGATGTCCACTGGAATTATTGCTTACTGATCTGCATCGGTAATATTGCAGTATTTGGTAATATGAACATGGCTATAGTGGGATTGAGAAAGTATACCAGTCATTGATACATGTTCTCATGGATAGGGGTTTGCACTTTTGCTATATGTTTATGTACACAGATCATGTGTAGTCTGTAAATAAGGACATGTACATGTATGTAGGTTTATCTAATGAGATGGTAAAAAATTGTGTGCCAAGAAAACCCATATTTGGTATTGCTTCTTTTGGAAATTTTGTTCAGATATTGAGGATATTCAGTAGTCGTCTAGTCAATAATGTACACAGTCTGCCTGTGAGTAACATGATGATCAAGTATAAAGACAATGTGCCTTTGAAAATGGTTAGTATAAATATTGAACTTTGATGACTGAGGAAGTCCAGAAATCAGTGATTATCATCATGTACATACTCATGAATTGATCAATCAACTTTTTGCTCACAGTCCTCCATACTAGTCTGCAGATACAGACCCTATTTTGGCAACTTAGACGCTATGCCATAAAATCTTGAGTGGAGTCTAACCTCACAAGTCTTTGGCTGTGTCCGAAGCAGTTATACATGTAATACAGGTTTCCATGCACATGGAGGTCTCACAGTTCAGACATAACTGTTTCTTGCAACCAGGGTTTGTGCCTACACTACAGTGCGTGCATCATCACATGTATTGTACTGACTACTGCACCTTTGTATCGGCTGTGATTGTTTGAATAGCAAACATGCACACAGGTCATTGTCCTAAAAGCTCACCACCTCCATAGTGTAGGCTGCTATCATATAACATCTAGCCTTCTCCAGGAAGTGATCAAAGATGCTAGGGATTAGAGGAGATTAAAGACAGGATAAAGACCATGGCCATGATTAACTGTTGGTGCTAACTGTGCATGACTTGTTTAGAATCAATGTGGTATGCCAGAGACATGTAAGTACATGTATGTATATGTATGTGTTGCAAAGGCACTGCACCAAAGAATGCCTGCTAAATCATGGTAGGAAATTTCTTGTTTTATTCAACAGGTGAGCTATACAAACACTGGGCACATAACATGGACAGTAATGCCATGAAGAAAAGTTAATGGCAGATGCATACTATGCAATTTTCCCAGGTTTTTAAGCACATGTATGAAATATTATGTTGCAGTGGAACGAGCCACCAGTGTTAACATGTACATGTGCATGTAAATGTCATGTGCAACTTAAGTTCTCTGAGCTTGGGTTTCCCCTAGAAAAATTTCATTGATATTGCAATAGTGCCAAAGTGTTTGTATTCTTGTACACTACATGTCTACAATACTTCCTCATGGCAGAGGATAACAGTGACTTCTGTAGAGATGTGACTGGCCCATAGCATGAACAACCCTCAAGACAGGTTTGAAGGTATGAATGGACTTCAATGGAGCTTTACAGTATGAAGGCAATTCATTAAATCGTGTCTCTTTTTTTTTCAATTTACCCAGATTTCCTCTTCATTAGGTATTCTGAGGATGTCATTGGATTAATAACCAAACCCCAGAGAGAAGCTGCTGCTAGACGTCATCAGTGCCTTGTGTAACTGCTGCATACGCATTCCAGCTAACCCTTTCTCACCTCGGACTGACACATACGATGAGCGACTATGAGGGTGCCGGCTCTCGCGGAGAACCAGCCCCCGTGTCACCCATAAAGCGGGAGGACTCCATGGCCCTCTCGCAGCTCTCCGAAAACCACGGCCGCTACAACGACACCACCCTCAGCCGGGAGGGACTCAGCGATCGCGAGACGTCGTACTCGTACGGCGGGTACAGCCCCGCAGCCACACCCACCCACTCGTACAGCACTGCAAGATCAGACGGGATGTCTCTAGGACGGGATGGCACAACCCCCAGGAAGAAGGGGAAGACCATGTCCCTCAAGGTCCAGATGTTGGATGATTCTGTACTGACTGTAGATGTTGTGGTAAGAACTTGCATTCAATCAATTTTTCATACATTACTAAGCCCTCTTTGTCTTTCTTTGCTTTATGTACTGTGTGATGCAGCAAAAATCTTATGATCAGTGAATTAAGCTAACAATTTTCATATCATGTAATACGAGGGCTTCAAAACGCAAAACTTAACAATCGATCCTTTGATCATTTGATTGTACATAGTGATCATTTGCAAAGTACCATTCAATCGCTACTTAATGTCAGGAGTTACAGGGCAGAGATCTTTTGGCAAGTTACGAAATGGGATCTATGACTTATCAAGCTACAAAATATGGCATTATGACAAAGGAAATTGCAATGCAATGTATAGAAATGTGAGCTGTTACCCTGGGCTTTTGGGAAGGAGGAAGCTTTGGCGCGATATTGTTTCAAAAACTAATCAATTTCAATCCACTTGACAGAGGAAGGAAGTTCGCATTGTTTCGTAATAGGAAAGATCCTTCCTGGCCACAGGTGCTGTAGTTTGGATCAGATTTCTTTTGGATATTTTAGCCATTGAAATCATTCCTCTTTTGGGCTTAAGTTCTGCTCTCCCATGGCAGGAATTGAGCGTAGATGTAGTTGGTTTATAACGAGGGAGATGAAAAATGACAGTATCTTCTGCAGTTGGGATTGGGTTTCCTTGGGATTTTCAAACTGGCCAAGTGTATTCCTCTTTCTTTCATCTATTGAGGCAGAGTTCTATAATTGTGGTACAGGAATTGAGCTACATGATACAAACATGTATAGATCTAATATGAGCGGGAAAGGGTTCCATTGGCTTTACAAATCGGCCAAAGTTACATGTACCTCTCCTCATTTGTTGAAGTCTAGCTTCTGCTACCACAGTGGAATAATAGAACTGTATTATATACAGATCATACTTATCCAGGGAGATCAAAATGATTGAAACGTTGATAAGGTTTCATTTGGGTTTCCCATATTGGCTAGAGATGTCTTCTTTATTCACCAGCTTTAAGCTTTGGGGGTGTCATCCATGTGCAGGAATTGAGATAGATGATTTCTAACAAGGAAGGATCATATTAACAGGATCATATTGATAGTTCATTCCGCGGTTTGGATGTGGTTTCTACTGGATTTCTTCCGCTTTGGTCAAAGAAGTTTCTCCTTTTTAACCATTGAGTTTCTGGTAGTACTTTTCCAAATTATTGAGCAAAATAAGGATAATTTGGACCCTAGGAGATCGAGAGGACAGTAACTTCTTCACTTGGAATTGAGTTTAAAGAGAGTTTCCATATTTGCCAAAGATATTCCTTTTTCTTTCACCAATTGAGGTTGAATACTACTATCCCAGTGCAGGAACTGAAGCTAATGTGGGTTATCTTTAACCAGGGATATCAAAATAACAGTTACTTCTCCCATTTGACATTTAAAGTGGATCACTTTGTTTCCCCAGAGTACATGTATGTCTTGGAAAGGCATGGGACATGCAGTGTGGCGTGCCACGGTGATGGCTGCTACTGTGTCAGTTAAGCTGTCATATATGCAAAGCATCCTATTTTTAGTTGCAATGTGCTGTGGAACAATGGATGAACACCATGACCACAGTGAAGAGACATTCCGTCCTCCTTACTAGAAATACTCCATGTTGACAAACCGAGAAATTACCATATTTTCTTCTTTTGTTGGCTTAATGTGCTTTTTTAAATTCAATTCAGTTTGATTTATTATGAGAAAATATATATCAAAATCATCATATTTGCAATATAATTAAAAGCATGAACGATATGAAATACAGGAATAAAATGCAGGATATTGGAAAGGTTTACAGAATTGAGATATTGATTTGTAATAGATATCCTAGAACACCTGCATCCTGTAGAATAGTTGCCTTATTTCCATATTCTTTTTCTTTGATGTTACAGTAAATCTAGTGACAACCATAAGATGTGGTAGCTAGAACTGGACATTTTTCAATATGAATGATGTGATGTTATGCAATACAGTGATAAGGTTTTCTTTTGATAATAGTGGGTTCTTGTATAGCACTCATGCCTATCAGAATTGACACTCCTGGTGCTCCACTGTTTTTTCCTTGGCTTTAGCGAGGCAGCCATTAAGGTGCTCTAGCATTTCAAGGAAATTCTTCCCACGGAATACCCATTTACTACACCTGGGTCGAGAGTGGCAATTGTAGACTAAGTCTTGCTAAAGGACACAGGTGCCACGGTGGGACTCAAACCAGCAACCTTGTGATCTACAGTCCGGCAACATATCCACTAGACCACGACACCTCTATGGCTCTACCTCTACCTTTTTAATTGGGTGATATTGATTTTTTCCTGAAGTGCTATGCTTTATTTCTTTTGATGCAAATTCGATCATAAACTGAAGTATGCATTGCCTCAAGTGACGGTTTTCGTCCACCAGCTATGGAATGGAAACAGCGATATTGACATGGCCACCAATCCTTTTATATTGCAATGTACCTGTGTACTCCTCTTACCCAAAATGCCATCAAGTTATTACCTGCAGAACATCCAATCCCCCGTATTTACCAAGCCCAGCGATTGTACCCGATATGATTTACAACAACAATTTGGGGGGCAGAACTTTTGATATCATTAGTGCTAACAAGATCTCCAACAACCCCGGAATGAACGCGAATCCCGCGGCAGGCAGGTTCGCCAAGATCTGTCGTGGCCCACGTAATTGGATTTGTCCACAAGGATGGCAGCAGTTTGCGAGCCTGAGCAGATTTCAATAGGTTGATGGAGGGAGAATGAGGGGTGGAGTTGGGATAGGAGAAGGAGGAATAGAGGAGGAAAGGACGGGGGAAGATGGTGATACATGTATGTATTATAAGGATGTGATATGATATCAATCAGTCAGGGAATGGATAGATAGTTTCATTAAAAGAAGAACTTGATGGGGACAGGCATTTGATGAGGTTAGTTTATATAGTATCTTCAAGCAAACATAATGTAATCAATTTGCTCTCATTAGAAACAGTAGCATTTTTAGGTGGTGCGGATGGTGGGACACCGGTAAATTATGTATATCTTGTGAATGTCTGTGTATAGTCCAGGCTAAAGAGTCTGCGTATTATGATGATCAAAGCTTCAGAAAGGTGAAGCAGCTCAGCAACTTTGATACCTATAAATTAGAAGAGAGAGAGAGAGAGGGAGGGGAAGGTGGGGAGGAAGGGAGGCAGATGGGGGAGAGAAATAAAAATTAGTAAAAGAGATATTCAGTTGTAATTGTTTAAAAAAAAAAAAGTAAGGTTGAGAGAGGGGAAGAGAGGGGAAGAGAGGGGGAGAGAGGGAAGAAGATAGAGAAAGAGAGAGAGAGAGAGGGAGAGATGGATAGGGAGGAAGGGAGAGGATGAATTTCTCCTCAGTCATCCTTGGGCAATGAAGCAAAGGAGTGAGCAAGTGAGAGAGTGGTGTTCCTTCGCCCGTGGTGCGGAAAGTCATCCACCGCACGCAAATTCAAATTTCCTCTCTCTCTCGTACTCAACCCCGCCGTCCCTCCCCTCCGCATTCATCCTACATTGAGCGGCTTATCTCCCGATTTATACGAGATCAAATCCAATACATTCTGTCCTGCAGATGTCATTCCATTAATCTACTCTCCCAACATCTACATCTACAAGTACATGTATGTGTGTGTGTTTTCCTTGCTTCTCCACCCTGCACTGTATTTAATACAAATGCATGGGTGCACATATATGTATGGCATAATATCACTGCTCTACTTTTATAAGGTTAATGTATACACATGTATTTGTATTCATTTTTCATCCATTCATGAATGAAGAGTAAATTAATGTGGTACTGCTTGAAAACTTTGGGTGGGGATCAGGGAAAAACTCCAAGATTTTCTGTACTGGGGCTATTTTTCTTACTTGTACTTCTGTTCATTCCAAATGACATTTTGTATTGAACCAAATGGCAATTTATGGGGGCTATTTTGCAACTTATGGGGCTTTTTTTGACATTTTGGGGGGCAAATCGCCCTAATAGTCCTTGTGTATTTTTTTCACTGGTGGGGATAATTATAGCATGCAGCCATGTAGCACTGCAAATATTATGAATCATTTAGATGCATTAAGACCCCTTTTCACTGAGATGAAAAAAAAATTAATAAGTATTAAATAGATACAAAATTCTTTAAAAAAATAATGATATTAGTTCAGTTTTTATTAATTCTCTTTCTTTAGCAGCATTATAGGATTTTAATCATTTGATTTCTTGTTTGTCAGTTTACTTTTAGGGTAAAGTCCCCAGTTTTCTGTGACACAGAAAACGGAAAAATATCACAGAATTCAGGAAGAACACGGAATTCACAGAATTTCACGGAAAACACAATTTTTCAGGCCAAAAAAATTTGAATTACGAAAATTAGAATGAAAATCATGAACAACAAAGCAAAATCCAATGAAACAAAACCGTGCATCAGCGGAAAATGTGGCTCAAACTGTTCGCAGTGTTCAGCGTGTGTTTGCCTAGCTTTATCTGCATAATGCAGTGCTTGTATACATATACACTGTATTAGGGTAACTTACATTTTTCTAGGATTTTTACGATTTACAATCGCTTTATCATATGTTTTGTACATATCACTGAAGAACATGGAATTTGAAGTTTAGAACACCAAAGAACACAGAGTTTGCATCTTATAGAAAACGGTAAACTGGGGACTTTAACTTTTGTGCACATGTTTTGAATCAAGTCCTTATTTTGGAGCTACTGTAGGACTTCATTTAGCTGAGAATCTTCGTACTCATACAGGACTTCACTCATGATGTGGGTTAAGTAGTGTTGGGTATCCTACAAATATTGTGTTTCACTAGCAGTTGAAACAATACCCCTAATGAGGAGAGAGATAGAATGACAAAATCTGGCATAGCGCTACCGTGAGGAGTTCCTGTGCTTCCACCATGTGTAGGCATTCGTTACTGCTGTAGGTACATGTACGTACATGTAGCTCCTGTTTAAATAGACACTTATTTTGGCAGAAAACCTTTTTGTGAATTTTTAGTGATGGCCGTTATTGTGAATAGACATTTTACAAGTTGTAAAATTCCATGTTGTGCGAGTCAGTAGTTATGATTCATTTGTTTTGCAGAACTTCATAAATCTGTGCCTCTTGTAATATTTGTTATATTTATGAAGAAGAAGAGGCTTAATGGGAGGAATTTATAATTTGTAAACAAATTTTAGGCATTACTCCTAGTGTTAAAGATCGTATGCTTAATCTGTAATGAAAATCACAAGTCAAAAAAAAATCAGAACCAGCGGGATTCGAACCTGTCATCTACTGCTTGCAGGGCAGCGACTTAGCCACCAGGATACTCTGGTTCACGGCCAAGTCACGATGAACTAGAAACAAATACCCAAGATCCTCTTCTTTCCGACTCATTAATATGCACGATACGCCGTGGACAATGAAGAAATTTATATTATAAGCAGGCAAGAATTTCAGGTTGCACAAAATTCTTAATGCTCCTGTAAAATTATGCATAGGCCTACATGTATGATAAACATTTTTTAAAAAATACCAGTGTTACAGCTGAAGCAAACAGAAGTTGCTACAGCAAATAATATTGCTGAGGTTTACTTTTAATACATTACAAATTCTTTCCGCAAACTTCATAAATTCTTTCAGCGATTAACCTTTGTTCACAAATGGTTTAATTTCTTTAATTCACCCATTAACTGTGTCTTAATGACTTCAGTAAACAAAACTCTCTATGGGAATGGTATTTTTAGAACCCTAATCTGTTTATTCTGTCACTTGAGGCAGTTTTGTGTTGATGACCTTTCAATGCTTACTAAACCCATTCCCATTCCCTTTTTTTGTAGCAATAGAAGAAAAATAATTGGTGTTGCCAATTTGAAGAAGAACGATTGATTGGATAATTCTTCAAATAATTCCTATCATGAATGGTTATTGACTTGTATTTGAACTTGCATTGTCTGCTTATAAGGGCCATTCTCTGGAAAGTGAAACTTTTGATCACACACGTGACCATCTAATTTTCTCTCATTGCTCGAAAACCAGATAACATGTTTTAATTTTTTTCTTATAACCATTTTTTACATGAAAAAGGGTCCCCTTTCTCTGTTAAGAATAAACAATATCTCGACTATAATGTGCTTACAGAGTCTCTTTAAAACGCCCGATTTTTGACTGGTCATACACGTGACCGATCCAATTTTCACCTCTAGAAGAACAGAATTTTCATTCATTTATGGAAAATTGCTTTAAGACTGTTTAAAGCAATCCCCAACATATAGTGATGAAAAGTGGAAACTTACACCCTCAGGGAAATCCGAGAAAAATAGGTTTGAATACCAACAAGTAAGACCAATTTTCGTGCGAAGTCGCACACGTGACCGACCTATTTTGACTTCTGAAAGAAATATGATGTACGCATTTTAAAAGTAATTACCTTCATTCTATTGGGGGTAATAAGTTATTTGAAATTCCAAAATGAGAGACTTCTGCTACAGGATGAATAATGACAAATTAGTTTTGAATCAGCTATTTTTCATGATTGGGTCACACACGTGACCGAGAATGGCCCATATGTATTATTGATGAATATAATTGATACAATTTTTTGAACACTTATTTATTATTGAAATAATTCTTATTATTATTATTGCTGTTATTATTATCATCATTATTATTATCATTATCATTATTATTATTATTATTATTATTATTATCATTATTATTATCATTATCATTATCATTATCATTATTATTATCATTATCATTATCATTATTATCATTATCATCATTATCATTATCATTATCATTATTATCATTATCATTATCATTATCATTATCATTATCATTATCATTATCATTATCATTATCATTATCATTATCAATATTATCATTATCATTATCATTATCATTATCATCATTATCATCATTATCATTATCATTATCATTATCATTATCATTATCATCATTATCATCATTATCATCATTATCATTATCATTATCATTATCATTATCATTATCATTATCATTATTATCATCATTATTATTATTATTATCATTATCATTATCATTATTATCATCATCATTATTATTATTATCATTATCATTATTATTATCATCATCATTATCATTATTATCATTATCATTATCATTATCATTATTATCATCATCATTATCATTATCATTATCATTATCATTATCATTATTATCATTATCATTATCATTATCATTATTATCATCATCATTATTATCATTATCATTATCATTATTATCATCATT
Organism: Echinometra lucunter; assembly: GCA_029962745.1. Classification (NCBI taxonomy): domain Eukaryota; kingdom Metazoa; phylum Echinodermata; class Echinoidea; order Camarodonta; family Echinometridae; genus Echinometra; species Echinometra lucunter. The sequence goes on along the minus strand of CM057169.1, from coordinate 7,186,732 downwards.
ATCATTATCATTATCATTATCATTATTATCATCATTATTATCATTATCATTATCATTATCATTATCATTATCATTATCATTATCATTATTATCATCATTATTATTATTATTATCATTATCATTATTGTTATCATTATCATTATCATTATTATTATCATTATCATTATCATTATTATTATTATTATCATTATTATCATTATTATTATATCATTATTATCATTATCTTCATTACAGTGTATATTTATTATTGTTATTAATGTTGTTGTTGTGTTATTACTGCTATTATATTTGAAGTTATATTTGAAATTCATATCTTGAATAAGGTGTAGGGACGAGAAACCTCCAATACACAGAGCAAAATATCTTTCGGTGAATGGTACACTTTAAGCATACTGATTGCCCACATGATCACGTCTTTTTGAAGGCCTTCATGCCCCATCCTACACTTTCTGGCTGGAGACTCATTGGGTCTTGGAAATTAATCAAATAAAAATGAGTGTGTCATCTAAATGTTTACGCAATGATGCACATAAACATCTTTGTTAACGAGGTAGCCTTTATTTGTATGATGAATTATGAGTCACAAATTACACAACTTGAATCAATACCAAGGCCTGTATTAGAGTTTCACACTAAACTCTTTGTGGGGTGCCCTCCCCCCTGGCCCACAAGGGTCAGGATTAAAGTTTAAATTTCATAGTGCATTTAGAGTTATTTCATTTGTGCTATCTGTAAACAAAAATTATTGTATGTGGTGATTAGTACATTTTAATTTCTGTCATTATTAAAATGAACAAAATGTTACAAAATGTTTTAGAACCAATCACTGAGAGTGTAGGGGCAATCAAAATGCAGATTTATTTACTGATAAAGATTTTGAAATCTAAGAGCTTCATCAAAACTGTCCTTTTCATCCATGCATAATGAACTGTATAGAAACACTTTGAAACAAAAATTATCATAAATTTGGAGGAAAACTAAATGGTGACATGGAATTTAAAAAAGGATAGAAAAAAAAACTTATATAAACATTTGCTATGTGGTAATACACTAGAATAAAAGGTCTATTATACTCCACAGCTTTTGTGTGTTATGCTAGAAATTTATGACTCATAATGATTTATGAATCAATGTATTGTTCATGTGGTAAAGCCAATTATACATGTATGTGAGTCGTACAACAAGAAAAGATGAGTGTTTAATACCTTGAGTACAGTAGCTCACAGTGTACACTGTAGGTGTGCACAACGTTCTCCAAATAGTATGTACATGTAGATTTCCAGATGCACATGTACGATGAGAACCAGTTTACACATGTATACATGAACTTATAATTCAAATTCAAATTCAGATTTATTTATTTCTAACAATAAGAAAGATAAAAAACAATGGAATTTCTATGTAGCTCATCATAGTATACGGAATAGATAAAGATAATATTTGTATATATTTTTTGTTTGTTGTTTCTTGATGAGTAAGAAAAATTCACATGGATTAGCATTGTGATAAATGTTACGTAATTTTCAAGATTCTGATCAGCAAAATCTAAATTTGGTCTTTAGGCAGAGAACAAAAGTGGTACTCACGTAGAAATCTGGATTAACCCATTCGTGACAGAAATTATTTAAAGCCTAATTTGATCAGCTTTTATTCTTCAAATTGGCAACACCAACATTTTTTTTCTTTTATTGCTACATTTTTCTTATAAAACATCATGTATCTGAAATAAATATAAATTGACAGAATGTATGATGAGAAGTCATAAAGTTGCCAATTTGCAGGGAAAAACAGTAATTTTAACATTTTTATTGCATTGCCAATTTAAGGATTTTAATGCTTATTTTCCTTTAAAAAAATTTCAGCATCAAACAACAAATATTGATGCAACAAAAATGGGCACAGTAAGTGTAGAATTTTTTCCTCTTTCTGCTCATGTATTTGGTATGATTTTTAGAGCTCTGCATCAAAAGGTATTAGACCTAACCACATAATGTGGACCCTCTGTCATGAATGGGTTAATATGTTGAAGTAATTCACAAAAAAACAAATCAAAATATCTTGTGAAATATCTCTAGTGACATTTTTCTTTCCAGCCAAATATCCATTGGTAGCAAGTACTGTAAAAGGCTGTAGTTGCATTGCGAAAATCTGAAGCACCATTTTTTTTTAGTAAACATGCAGCAGTGGCAAGATTGCCAAAGAATTTATATTTGAAGATGATGCACTGCCAGGCATAATGTGATTTGAAAGGAAGATGGCATGAGATATGTTTTCTCCATGTAAGCAGAGGAGAACTCGCAAATAGAGAAACACTTGGCCTCGCAGCTCGACCAGCCGCTATCGTTACACAGCTGTTGTTGGCCAACTTTCATTCACCGGCCGCTGGTAGTTTGGAGTCGCAAACCCTTGTCAGCTGGAATATATATAGTGTTCCAACTATAAGATTACTATATGGTCGTAGTTTGCAAGCACTAACCCTGATCTGTCAAAACAGATTGACCTAAAGCAGGTCAATGGGGATCATGTACTATAGCTGCTCCAGACCCAGCCACTAGGTACATGGCCTTGGCTTCTCTCAAGACCCAAATGTAATTTAGGAGGTATCAATTAGAGTCTGTACCTGCAGACTAGTATGGTCAACTGCACTCCATATTAGGCACTGTACCTTATCTGCTTCTGACTGAGCCAGTAGGATCTTGGGTTAGGCTTCACTCCTGGCACAGTATACTGTAAACGTAGAAAGTTTTGCAGTGTGGAAATTTTTCGCGCATTTTGTGCGGGGCAACACTTGCACAAAAACCTGCGCGAAATATTTGTTTATTTTTGCATGTGAATACAGTTCTGCAAAAATTATACATGCATGATTGTGCTTAACTCGGCTGAACATGAAAATTAATCTAGCAAAAATTTCCACTTTTACGTTATTCTAATGAAGTGTCAAGCTAGGGTCTGTGCTGGCAGACTAGGTGGTGGGTGAGGTCCAAATAATATTCGTACAATGGACTGAACGTGAATATACAGTGTGTATGATGCTTTGCATGCAAATTACATGTATAATTGAAGTCAAGCATTTGTAAAATATATTTAGAAGTCCACCAATTGCACCAGTATATACATGTAGGTGTGCATGTACATGTATACTGGTCGCTTTGAGTTGAATGTGTAGCCATTTAAGCCGTGGTCCCAACCCACCATACTTGCAAGTGCATGTTGTCTACTTGCAAAAAATGTGGGCAAAATTTGGGGATCCGTATGTGGTGAGTACCACCTCAGTACTGATTTGGGAGCACGCAGACACTCTGTAGCACTTTTAGTGCACGAGGAACTTTCACTGCATTCAGGCTGCGGACTGACTACGGATACACCCCCAGTACGGGTGACGCGCATGCCCTCCACGGCCAATGAGCACACAATGCACCGACTCCGTGAGTCTTTTAAATTTTTCCCATGGTCACTTGCTTTACGGACGGCGCACTTAGCACGTGCGTGCTGCGCACGTGATAAGTGCGTGGTCTGTGCTTACTCGGCACTTCCCCAGTTCAACTGTCCAATGAGCACGCCAAACTCACGTGGACCGTACCGAGTAAGCACGTGCTCCGCACTTTAATGCTGTGCGCACTGATTTCTGCAGTATATATAAAAGCCAAACCAACAGACGAGTGCCAACATTTAGTCTCCAAGATTATACCACGTCGTGCTCATGTGGTGCCACTTGAAGCTACTCTTGCAGCATCAGAACCCGGAGTCTCTGCGGTGGAATGGGCGGCATCTTGAGGCAGCAGCAGCTGGGACTTCTGGAGAACCTCAGAGTGAGGTCGTCCTATATATACCCCCAACATCGGGCAGAAAAACTCAAGTTCATTGCACTTGCACGCACTTACAACATGCGAGTGAGTAAGGACACCGTACGTGAGCAGCACGTGTAAGTACGGCCTCCGTACGAAAGTTTGGCAATCGCACAGAGATTGTACATTGTAAGCACGTTAAGCATGTACAACTCACCACATGCGCAATGTACGATGCACAAGACCGCTCACAGCCAGGCGTGGCATATGGGCCACGTACTTACACCTTGGGCAACCGTGCGAGTGACGTGTGTTGACGTACTCCCTACCTGCTCTTGCCACTCCCTTCCAACGTTTTCAAAAAAACGTGGCGGCCGTGGCCTTCCCCAAAAAACGTACAGACTAAAAACATGCAAGGTGGGTTGTGACCGGGGCTTTAAAAATTTATGTTTATTAGGAATCTTCTTTAAATACTCTAGGACTGCAAATTCTTCAAATTTTTCTTCAAACCACCAAAACAGTTTACTTTCAGTGTACTCATCTTTATTCATTTGCTTTCTTTATTTTTTTTCTTCATTAACTACATGTATTTCCCATTCTCTTTCTTTTTTGTCATCACATTATTCATAATAATAATAATAATATACTAATTTATATAGCGCATGTCATGTCACTGTATTTTTTCAGGGATTTTTTTTTTCTCTCTCTCTCTGTTTCCTTCCTTTTCATTATCTTTCTCTCTTCCCTCTAATCTTACCCCTGCCTCTCCCTCTTCTCTCTACATTATCTTCTGACATGTGACTAGGATGTTGCTCTGAAACACCCTGTGCCATTGACCTTATACTCATCTTCAATCTCAAAATCAGATGGAAGCTTCGGGGGGGGGGAGGGGTGTCAGGCAACTCTAATTTCTCTCTCCCCCACTCTTTTCTTTCTCTCTTCCTCTCTTCCTTTCTCTGCCTCCCCTTTTTCTTTTTTTCTTTTTTTCTAGAATGTTTAAATCAGATGAAAAGCCCATGTGAGGTCAAGCAACCGTCTTTCTCTCCCCCCCCCCCCACCCTCTTGAAGTCGGATGGAAACCTCCGCTAGGTCAGGCAACAATCTATATCTAATGGATGCACCAAAGAGGTGTTTATTAGCAATCAATTTCAGTGGACCCTATACCAAGCTGGTCAAGCGCAATTGCATGTCAGTCGAGCAGGTGGAGAAATGCTTAAAACGTTTGGCGAAATGTGCGTGCTCTTTGCATCCATTCTTTGTGTACAATTTACATGTATATTAGTATTCTTGCTGTGCAATAAAAATGGGAACAAAATCTTCCTGTAGGTGTTGAATCTAATGCATTTTTTTAAAAAAAGGAATAAACAAATGAAAAAAAAGAAATCAAAGAATTGCATTGATACAATACATGTATGCTTTTTTTATATAAATGTAAATGTAGATCTAAAGAAAGAGCCTTCTTTGTTGCTCATTTTGTAAGTAATGAAGAAAATTATATTCTATATTGTCACTTTCTAATTGCAGCAGCTTACTGGTAAAGTCATATAATAAAGATCAAGGACTCAGATCTTGGTGTCATAAACAGAGCAGAGACCGAAACTATTCCGATATTTACACTGTTATATTTTGGACGATCCAAGATTGTATCATCTAGTCCATAGAATTTTGAGGACTCTGAAGTTTGTTTTGAAAGATAAACTTGAGTTCTGGGGAGCATTTCATAAAGCATCTTGTCAGTGATTTTTACTGACAAATTTGCTCTCAGCCAATTAGATGCAAGGATTTCAGTAGCTTATAACAGTTGTCAATAAAAATCACTGAGAAGACACTCCATGAAATGCTCCCCAGGGGAGTGTTCCATGAAGAGTTTTGTCTGTGATTTTCACTGACAAGTGTTATAAGCTGCTGAAAATCCTTGCATCTGATTGGCTGAGAGCAAATTAGTCAGTGAAAAGTACCGACAAGACTCTTCATGAAACGCTCCCCAGGCCTTGCCTATCACATTGTGGAAGAAACTGTTATAAAGCAATTTGGAAAGGTTGATTAAGTACATGTACATGTAGTAGAAAAGAATTGGTGACCCCCAAGGTCCTGTAATAATCACATTGTTGAGCTAATGCACTGCATACAGAAATGGGTATATGGGACTACACACAAATGCTCTTCAGAGACTCTAACTCTCCCGTTTTCAGCGGGAGATCTCCTGTTTTGAGTCCATTTCACAAAATCTCCCGCTCTCCTGCTTGAGTTTGAATTCTCCCGCCCTAGCTGTGTTTCTCCTTTTTTTCTCCGGCCCAACCACCTTTTTGAAAAAAATGAATCTGAATCATTGGATTTTACCTCATTTAGTGTTGTCATACATTGTATGTTCAAAAATAAGCCTAAGATAGCACCAGAGAGCTTCTATAACCCTAAAAGTGGCCTCTGGCCGCAAGGAATTTTGTGCCTTGCGCTGGTGATGTGGGCTACGCGCACATTGAGTCAGAGTCTCCGGTTTGCTAGGGGGTCTGGGCAGGAGAATCTCCTGCTTAAGAGATGCTTGGGGTTGGAGTCTCTGGTTCTTGCTGAGCATTCAACCTTTTTCTTGTCATATTTCAAATATGAGGACATTTGAAGAGTAATCCTTTTCAAGGGCCATTTCTTCTAGGATGTTCTACCAAAATTACATCACAATACTGAGAAAGCTAACAAATTATCTTTGGCCTCTTTCTAGAACTCAAGCTTCTCTTTAAGTTCTTATTGCCACCGGTGGCACAGTAACTCCAGAGAGCATCTCCAACAATAAACCTAGTAATATTTTTTGTACTTCCGATAACTGTTTGTCCTATCAACAACATCAACTCGCAGAGGTTTTATGAATAAGTAAATGAAGCGATATGTCAGCTTTTCCACCATTATAGTCGGAGCTCCAATATGAATTCAGTTTTGTGCATTTTGAATGGCAGAGTTGGAAATGGCCATTAGTTCTAGTAGAACGACTGATATTTGAACAGAATCTGATGACAATGTGTTCCCTGCTGTGCCTGAATCATGTTTTATTTAGAGCTGGAGGTGTGTTCCCACCAGTCTGTCTCACCATTTCCATTTTCAAAACTATTGTCTGAAGGCCATATCTCACTGTCGGAGATGTCACCACGACGTCACAGAGACATCTCCGAGACCTGCTGGAGAATGGGAAAAAGTCTTTAAAAAAAATCAGACATGTTTTAATAGATTTCCTGCAACTCCCCAGAGACCCGGCTAGTCTCACATAGACGTTGTGGGGACGTCGCGGAGACTCGAGTCGCGAACTATTTTCCAGGCCGATGAGATACCCCTTAACCCATTGTTTTCACAAATTTCACAAATTACTGTAAGATTGGAAATGTCACAAAGGAACATTCAAAAAAGAAAAAAAAAAAGGCAGTGAACATGAATGTAAGTGGAATAACTGATTTAAATGGCCATGCCACTGTTGTTCAAAATAATTTCGTTTGCAGAAATATTACCTTTACAGTGAAGTTAGTGAAGTTAAACTTAAAGGGGATACCCAATTCTGAAACAATGTGAGCTCATTTAAAAGAGCATGATTTTATTAGCAGAAAATCATCTGCCAAAAGTTTTTTTAAAAGTCATGTTGCCAAGGAAACCCCCAAATGTGGTAAGATTTCAGGATATTTTTGACCCAGGCTGTGACCCAGTTTCAACTAGGTACCCACTTTGACGTCAAAATGACGTCAAAGTGGGTACCTTGTTGCGCAATTCTAGCAAAATGCGCAAAATACAAATTGTACTGTCTAGCGCGCAGCACAACTGCAACGCGCGAAGCTGGGTACCCACTTTTACGTCATACCTCATGCTCAAATTTTTTGGTGAACTTTTGACTTTTTATGAGAAAATTAGCCAAAATGCATTTATTTCGATTGAAAATCATCAAATTTTTAATGTTATTCTTCTTAGAATTCTATTCTTGATCATGTATTAAAAGAAAAATTTACCATTGTGTAATCACTTTAACGAGTTGCGCTATTCACAGGAACTTTCAGACTACCTTCCTGTGATTCCTCTTTGCCAATAACAGGAATTCTGTATCTAGATGAAATGCACCGAGCAAAACTTTAAAAAAAATAAAAAATTTAAATGCCTCTGGCTAGATATATATCTGAAATGTATATTTACATGTAAGTTGTCAGGAGTGCAAAGCTGGTTTTGTATCACTTGAATCGACAGCTGGAATAATTGAAATGTTATTTGCCTAGTGCCGCATGATGTTGTCCATTCTTTCATTGGGGCTGTCTATTGATTTTTTTTTCTTTTCAGTCAAAATGTAGCAAAGTTGTCATTTTATTATGGATATGACATTGAAAGGTGCTATTCAGCATACATTGTGTACTGGGAGATGAAACTCCATAGAGTTTATTCTACATTTTGAGTGGTAATGTGTAATATTTATGTTTTGATGTTTCTTTCAGTTTCATAGTCATTGTGAATAAAGTCATGATGATTTAGATTATGAGTTGAACACAGCATGATGTAATTCCCGAGACTTTCCATTTCTAGGGAATATAATATCACTGTGTGAAACTGAAATGAGATGCTGCATATTTTATTCATTTCACTTTCAATACTGAATACCAGTGTGGAGGTGTTGTGGTGGTGTTGTGGCATAGTTGGTAAGAGCAATCGCTCCTTATCAGAGAGTGTGCGTTCAGTTCCCACTGATGCCTGATTCCTATATCCTCCCAAGTATCCCTGAACCTACTCTAGATCCAATTAGAATCCTAGCACTATGTTTATCATGCAAGACATTAGCGTCAATAAAGCCATAAGAAAAAAATTGTGTACAGCTTATATATGACATTATCTCTTCCCCTCCCACAATAACCTGGCATTGTAGGAGTTAATGGTTAAGGAGTTTTAAGAAAATAGAGAACAATGTAAGACTACAACATGCAGGATCAAATGGCATTTTGATTCTGTAAAAAGCATGAATTCCTTCCTTGGCACATGTACATTGACCAGTCAGCTTACTAGTCACTTTTTGTATGTATTCTATTACATTTTAAGTTACAATATATTTTCATACAAGCAATATCTGAAGCTCATATTTTGCAAATGCAGTGATATAGTGACCAGGAACTTGTAACAACGCCGTAGAGATCCAAATGCCTTTTGGTGATTGGTATGTGTTAAACAGCGTGATGCAATTCCTGTGACTCTCCATGCATTTTCAAGGATATCACAGTGCGATACGAGATGCCCTACAATCTCTTGAGATTCCGGTCATAGTTGGAAGATGATGAAGATCGGGAAAGACACACAAGATGTGGGAGGAGGAGCTATTTAAAGACAGTTTCTATCTTTAGTCTAACCCTTCTTAAAAAATGAAATTTTCACTATGCTAACTCTGAAGCTCAATATATGTAAGCCCCATTATCAAAATGTCATGCCAGGTATTTTACAGATTTTTATTTTCAGTGGATAAGTATAATATTTCCAGATGGCGTAGAAAAAAATATGAAATACATAAATTCATATGCTTTGTTACCATGTTATATTTTTTTCTCTTGTTTATGCTGTTCCTGTTAAGTCTTTGCACAGCTTTATAATATATTTCTATCAATTTTCAAGTGATAAGGAGCATCCCTTTGCATTTCCCTATGGTTATTTTGAAATACATGTAAGCCTACTCCCTGTGCATTAGAAACTTCTCCTAAAATGTAGATCCATACATTTATTTCAATCATTTAGATGTATATTTTGGGGAAAGGCTAGTAATATCTTGAATTACATACTAGTATCTGATAACAATATCTTTCATTTGCATTAAAGCCAGATGAGTTATATGAATTTCAGTTCAACACAAAGGTTTCTTTTCTCCCATTCATACAAAAATGATTCACTTGTCAGCCATTAAAATGATGACTGGCAGTCAAGGGCAGCCTCTGAGAATAGGATGTTTTTTTTCCCAGAAAAATGATTGTTATAAAATGAAATACTCCCCTCGAAGCCCAACATTGCATGCTCACTTGGAGCTACATGTATATGTATGCCCTGCCAGGTTTATAGACACTTGAGATGGCAATCTTGTTTGTCTCCGTTTTATAATTCATTGTGCAATTGATTGGGCAAAGGAGGGGGCTATGCTACCATTAATTACGTGAATCCTGCATTGAGATTCACCTGCATGTGAGACCGAGGGGGGATGCCTACGTTGCCGTGTGTTGGCGGCTGGTGTGTGTCGCTCCTCACGTCTTGAGGGGAAAAGATCGATTCGGCGTGTGAGGCAATAGGATGCGTGCTGTGGACTGCATGCACCTAGGCTACAGAATCAGGCTTGTAGAAAGGCGATAGTCCTCCAGGAGGGATTTATATGCTACAATTGACAATGTCCAAACATATGCACGGCATGAGAAGCTGCTGCATGTACATGAAGTTTGCTGGATTATTATGACAATTATTGTATATATATGCTTAATAGCTGAACAAAAACAAAAACATAAACAAAAATAGAATTAAAATTGCTGGAGGCCTTTTTTCTTTGAGAAACCAAAATATTTCTGTCATTTATCGCTTTCAGAAATTTGAAGAATAGAAATCAATTTTCAGTCAATTCTCAGTCAGTTCTCAATGGTACTTTCATAGAATATGTTGATAATGAATTAAATTTCTAGTTAGCAATGCTAATTTCATCCTTTATTCAGAATGTTTTGGCTGTAGCACTGAATGGAATCTGCAGATAATAACTTTATGCATTCTTCCCTTATCGATTGTTTTTTTTTAGACTGGGATTTACTATCAGAAAAGCTTTGCTGCACTATCTCTAGTTTTTATACATGTAGGTGCTAGATTCAGTGGTTGAGTTCAAGCTTTAACCTCTGTTCTAGATCTCTGTTCTTTCTCACCCCAGTCCAAATTGTACTGTTGTCACTTTAAATCACAATATTTACTTCATCACATTTGAAGGTGGAGCCTCTGTCCAAAGACTACAAGCGAGTGTGTTTTGGTTTGCCTCTCTTCTCAGTTAGCGCTTAATAGAAACAGACTTTCTTCACTGATAGATGATCAAATGGATTTTTTCCTTGTACTCCGTATTACTCAGTGCAAGTAATGGATTGGATAGCCTTCAGCGCACTGCTCCAAATGCATGCTGGGAGACATCGGTGAGCATTTTTGCAGGACCCTTGCCACCTAGTCTGCATGCACAGACTCTGTTTTGGTTCATGAATATAATTCCATATATCCTTGAGCCTAGCCTAGCTTTGCCAGTTGCCAGCTGTGTCAGGAGCAGATATAGCACAGTCTATAGATTGCATCCAACTATGGAGTCTCCTTGGTCTTCTGTTTCAGTCACTGTATTAAGTATTGTGACTGACAGGGGTTTGTCACCTGCAGACTAGTTACTACTCACTGGAGTCTGTGTGTTGTACAGATGCCAAATATGCTTTGGGTATAGAGGCTTCATGTACATGTCATATATGTTGAATAGTGAAGGCAGGCTCAGTTTACCCTTCTTAGGTATCCCATTCTGTTAAGCATCTTAGGATAGAATGAATATTTGCGGTTCTAAATTTACTGATGATTTTCCGTTGGTAAACCCGTCATATGATAAGTACAACAGAAAAAGATCCAGAAATTGCCTTTCAGGGCATGAGCCCCTTTTGCAAAAGATAAAATGTTCCTTCTGACATGAGATTAAAGCCACTTCTGTCTTTAATATGTTTCTTTTGTATCATAATTCTTCTCTGTATGCTGTACAGTATTTAAGTACAGACATTACAACAGAATTTTTGGAACAATTTCGACATATTAGTGAGTTATCATTTTCATAGTTTGAATGTTATGTTCATTTTGTACTTAAATACAGACTTTTATTTAGTTGCAGTTTTATTAAAGATATAATTGCGAAATTAGCTAAGATTATCAAAAATTTCGGCTAATACAGTTATAATCCCCTTGCAGTCACTGAGGGTCAGTTCTGGCAGAGACATACACAATCACCATTGAGCTCTCTTAGGGGGTGTTGCAAGAAAGTTGCAAGTTGCAACTGATTGTCACTGGCCAATCAAAATCATTGTTGCATGCATGTCTTCTTAAAAGGGCAGACCCTAAGCCAATCGGAATGGTTGTTTCAAAATTAGCAATTATTTGCAATCGTTTGCAACCTTCTTGCAACACCCCATTAGTCTCATATTCAGACCTCTATAACATGTTTGGACTTACCAGGGTTTGTGCTTCCAAACTGTCCATGCTCCTGTGACATTTGCTGTAGGCTTTATTCTGCTAAAGATGTAGGGTTCAGGTTAGGTTTATGGCTACCATGAGCTCTAGGTGTTTGGTCAGGGTTGAAATTTAGCATTTAGTTAGGGTACAGCATGTATCGTACAACTATAGCATTCACTTCACACCCCCCCCCCCCCCCCCCCCCCCCACTCAAATCACTCCAGAATTCTCAGCCAGACTTCAGGTCTAATTATCCATACCATGTGTAATCATTAACCTTGCATCCTCTCTGCTTTATGCGCATTAGTAAGCTATCAGTGATTTAAGTGGGTATACAGGGGGGCTTCCTGGATTCATTATCTCCTGGCACAAAAATGTTCACCTGCGACTGACTGGTGAACATTAACCTGGTTTTCAAAGAGGAGCTATTTTGGACCTTACTATTTTGGACCTTCATTTACTTTCTCATAACCCTGTCATAAACCCTGAAATATGCATAGCTAGAAGCATTGCAGGAGTATATGAAAGATCATGAAGGAAAGTGAGACCTCTATTTCTTTGCTGCTATTAGAGACATGAACATTGGCATCATCCTAAAATGCAGGATTTGTGAAAGGGATAAAGCCTTATCCCACCAGAGAAAATTTATCTGATACTGCTTTAGTGTGCATAATTAATAGCATAACATCCCATCCCTTGGATAGGATGTTAAATGGAGGCCATGTATAATGGAGAGTTACAACCTTGCACGTTAAGAACCCACTGCATTATTCGAAGAAGAGTAGGCGGGAAGTGTAGTGGTACACCTGCACATTCCAAAAAGTTATATCTGGAGGAGAGACCCGAGGGTCGAGGGTCACACTGATTAAGTTTGCTTTTCCCCTCCCAGGCCCAGGTTTTCGTCGACTTTTGTATAGGGACATTTCAAAACTAATTTAGTATGACCGAGTGCTTTGGTATTGGTGAGATTATTAAAATGTAAGGTTTGTTTTGAAATTTTATTAGATCATTCACCCCCCCCCCAATACTTTGATACTGGAAACCGATCTTTCCAAGAAACCTTAGTGATTAAGAGAATTCATATACTAGTTAGGTACACAATGCAGCAGGGTAAAAAATATCTAGGGGTGATTTCGCCCTCGGCAGAGATTAAATAGCCTCCTAAAATCTTTAAAACCCAATTCTTCAGGGCGACCATTTTCTTCAGAGTCGCCCTCGCCTTACCCCCGAAAATAAGCAGTAAATACGCGTATCATGATCATAGTTAAATAGGGAGAAAATTGGGATATCAGCAATTCAACATAACTCCCTTGGGCCTAGAAATAGCTCCTTTAAAGTTGTCGATGGGAGCTATTTTCTTCAGAGAATAGCTCTCATAGGAAAAAATGTATTTTTTTTACCCTGCAATGAACAGGTTTATGGCAAAGCATAACCATTGTTCTTGTACATTTTAAGAAGTACTGTACTGGTTAGTACCATCATGTACACGTAACTCACCAGTATATTATTGGCTTGCATACATACATGGTTGTATGATGTTTACCAATTGAGCACGAAGGCCTAGATAACTTGGGCTGAAGTCTGTGAAAAATGTGTTTAATACCAAAATCAATTCATCAGCCTTTTCACAGGGGGGGGGGGGGTAAAAGTGAAGGCATATCACAGGGGACTGAAATTCATTGTATGTAAAGCTGATTAGTTTAAAGCTCTTTAAGTATTATTAGTTTTAAAGTAAATTTTCCCTGTGTGAACATCGAACTATCAAACTGACAGATACGAACTTGCATTTTAAAGACCGTTAAGAGCAGGCTACAGATACGAAGTTTTGTATAGAAGAAGAGGCAAGACATTTTGTGTGTGAATGGATACGTCTCTAACTTGGGGGAGTGAAGACCGGGCATGCGGCGCGCTTTGATTGAAATGACAATATGCAGTGACCCTTCTGCAATAGCTAAATAATAAGTGAATCTCGTAATGATCACACGAAATTTTTTGTGTATAAATGCTATCGTATAAACTTAAAAGCTGATTAGTTTAAAGTTCTTTAAACTAATCAGCTTTACATACGATGAATTTTACCCTTATAAAGCGGGGCACGTCCAATGGGTTGATAGATACAAGAACAGGACAGCAGGCGTCTATCAACATTATGCATGCAAATATGCGTTGTGCTAATTTCTAATAATCCATCGTCAGTGAAACTATCAGGGATAGGCTGGAGGTTTCCTGTCTGGTTTAATTGCTTGACAGAATGTGTGTCGGCAGCTGTAAAACTTGTCGAGTTTCGAGGTGCCTTTGACAGGACTGCTGCACCGTCAACTGCACCGTCAAGGTAAACCTTAAAGGTACAGCTGAACATTGATCAGAATTGCTCGTCAGAATTTTGGTGAGATGAACTGATTAGAATTTCAAGAGGTCACAATGAAACTACTTTAATGTACTTTTAGTTTTGATATCGTGATATCTCAATAACAATTTTAGCTGTGAACTTCAAACTTTGAACTACATGCATCACTGTAGCGATGTAAAGCGATTAGATTTTGGGTAAAATTAAATCAAATGTTATCGTTTTCTACTGGGGTTAGTAACTTTTGAACCACTGGCTCATTTGTAACCAAACTTGAGACCTCAATTTAATTCTGTGGTTGAAGGTCATGTATGTAGGTCAAAGGTCAAATGAGTTGAATGTTAGCATTTTTTACTGGGGTTAGTAATTTTTGAACCATTAGCCTGTTTGTAACCAAACTTTGATGGTATATGCCCTACAGTGACCTTAATGTTATTTAGGGATCAAAGGTCACATACATGTATGTAGGTCAAATGTTTATATTTACCTGCAAGATTCTACGAGGCTTGGTATCTTTCAAACCTTAAGCCCATTTGTAACCTAACTTGGATGGTAGATGGTTTACAGGGACCTCAGTGCTAGTTGCTATCAATATTTGTGTTTGTAAGTCAAAGGTCAAATGCATTGAAATTACAATTTACCTGCAGGAATGATTGCACACGGATGCGACGAGACACGTTATTGCTATTGGCTTGTTTCAAGTCTTAAAAGCTATATTTTAACCCTGTACTAATATGCTTGGGAATGAATATGCCAAAGTGATCAAAAACTTTGTTGTAAATGCAAAACAAAGTGCTTGAGTATAATTTTTATGGAAAATATTATTTGAACTGAAAGAAATGTGTATTTTTGTGATGATAACTGCCAATAGAAAAAACAAATTATTTCTTTATAGTGTAGAGAGTGTTTCTTCCAGTAATATCTACCTTTTTTGCACATACATATGCGATGGGTGTATTTTTTCCTTGTTCCTGTATATAAGGCACATATTTTGGAGTGGAAAAAGTGCGCCTTAAACACAGAATTTTATGGTAATGGTGATATTACGTTCTGAACATATTACATACATGTACATCTCTGAGTGCTCCCAAGATGCAGCCAAAATATCATCCCGGCTTTTAGCGAGTATAAACCTTGCATTATTCTGAGATGCCTTTCTGTTAATCCCTCAAGACTAGAGATGCATAAAGGCAAGGAATGGCAATTGTCATAGACATGCAGCTAAAGAAAGAGAAGAAACGTGATATGCTTTTGATCTTAATGAGTCCCTACAGTGGCACAATAGGATGAATAAATAATGATAACTTGTCCCTGTTTCTATGAACCTGGCTAACTTGGAATATGTACTGTATCATCTGTGGAACTTAACGTACTTGTTGAATGTTAAAGAGAAGCCTGAGTTCTTGGACTGGTGGAAAATAATTTTTTTGGCTTTCTCGTTATTTTCATGTCAGTTAGGAGGAGTCTCATGGTAAAAAGGTTCACAGGAAAGCATGTATACTTGAAATAAGACAAGACAAAGCTGAAGGTTTTTGGCCAAACATTCACGTTAGATTTGTGTGTGGTCCCATATACTAATGTCTGCGTGCAGTTCAAGTGTTTGTCAGGGAAAGTGAATAAATTTCTTATAATTAAATTTGATACTCTCCAAATCTCATACAAGACACCTGCATAATTAACCCATTTGTGACAGAAATTATTTAAAGCCTAATTTGATCAGCTTTTATTCTTCAAATTGGCAACACCAACATTTTTCTTTTATTGCTACATTTTTCTTATAAAACATGTATCTGAAATAAATATAAATTGACAGAATTTATGATGAGAAGTCATAAAGTTGCCAATTTGCAGGGAAAAATGGTAATTTTAACATTTTCATCGCATTGCCAATTTAAGGATTTTAATGCTAATTTTCCTTTTAAAAAATTTCAGCATCAAACAACAAATACTGATGCAACAAAAATCGGCACAGTAAGTGCAGAATTTTTTGCTCTTTCTGCTCGTGTATTTGGTATGATTTTTAGTGCTCTGCATCAAAAGTTATTAGGTCAAACCACATAATGTGGACCTCTGTCACGAATGGGTTAATCTAACTTTTCCAGTTGCTTTGAAACAGCTTCTTGCAAATTGTAATCCGATGACCAGACCTACAGTTTATCTTTAACTGGTTGAGTTTGTTGTTATAGCTTTGAGATGAATTATGGTGTAAAAGGGCAGGGTATAGGAGGGAGTGGTAAAACACATTGTGCAATGAAAAGGTAAAATTTTCCGAAGAGGGTTAGTGGGGGCGGGAGGGGGAGGATTATCGAGTGGTATGCAATGATATGATTTCACTTGTTGTAGAGGCTTGTTCACAGATGAAGTGGCATATCCGCATTATAAACCCTACTAATTTTTTTGTATATATTAGTGAATGGTATATGACGGGGGCCAAAAAAGAAAAACCACTGAGGCAAAAAGTATATTTTTGCTTCCTGGCAGCAAAACAGTGTGGACCGAAAGTACAAATAAAATATGCTGTCTCAAGTTTGTCTGTGCAACTTTTGGTTTTGGCAAAACTGTCTTTTATTTGAGTGTGAACTTTTATTGATGCATAAATGTACATCTCATTATCGTACAATGTAAGTGGTGCAGTAAAAAAAAAAAAAAAAATGAGAGCAGGGGTTTTCCACAGGGATTACTGCTGGATATCACAATGAGCTTTTATGTGAGGGAATTTTCAGGTGGAATATTTCGGAAGGCAATTGCTTTTTGCAAATGAATACAATAGATTTTTTGTAAATTTAGTTCATGGTTTCTAATGTTCACGATGGAATGTCGTAATTGACTCTGAATAGTTTTGAAAAGAAACTATGTCAATGATCACAGACTATTTCCTTGCTTGATGGGCCACGACTCCATGGAGCCAATTAAATATATTTTTGTTTCTAATGGTCCCACGCATTAGTTTTCACGTGTGTCTCATGTCATTTTCCTGTGCATGGGGTTGAAACGGTAGTTTGCGCTATGAATAGAAAATGTCTAGTCGCCCAACGCCCTAACGTGATTAGGAAGCAGACCATTAATACTATTCAAAGTCAGCGGACTGCAAGGGTAGTGCAAGACAAAAAATAGCAAAGAGTTTATCCAAAGTTCATTTGTGTGCAAATTTATGCCGGTAGCTTGAATACATAAACTCTACGGTATGTAAAATGCTGAAAATGTCTCCTTGTTTTCAGATTAATTCAGTTTGAACTTGTGAATTTAAATTGCAATTTTATATAGCAGGTGGTATGAAGACTTTTGCCACTGCTATGGGTTTTTTTTTTCTTGTCATTTCATTATGTTAAATTAAACCCTTTACCTAGTTTGGTTGGCAAATGCAACAAGCAGTACACTATTGCAGTTATTTTTTGTCTGTACAAATTTCTATAAATTGTCCAGTATATAACCCAGGGTTTCATTATGTAGGGAATTAGTTAATGATTACTTTATCAGTACAGTTTACTAGTAAATTTAGACTTCTAGCAAAGCAAGATATTAAAACTGCGACAAGTTTTAGAGTTTTGTTTGTTATTTAAATGTAGTTCATTTGCTTGTAGCCAATTCATCCAGAGTTCCAAACCTATTGTTTTTTTTCTTTTAACTGCAGTATAGTACTGCAGTATAGTAGCTTGTTCCCATGTGCTTCCAGTTAATAGTGAAATACAATCACACTTATATGCCTCTGTACATGTACTTGGATATGTAAATGGGGAGAGCTAGATTTAAAAACTGAAATGTCATAGAATCCAGCCATTGGCATTCAGTTACACTCTACTGTATAGTACTAGTCTTTAGGTGCAAACTCTATTTTGGAATCTTGATGTGTTTTTGATGACCTGAGTCGTTCCTGACAGGGCAAGTCCTGTTCATAAACAACCTCCATTTCTTAGGAGCAGAAAAATTTGGCCAATGTGTAAAAAAGGAGAGAAAAACAGAAACAGCTATATTGCATGATCCTCTGAGAGCTCAGTTAGTCTCTTATTCAGACCTCTGTTCCTTTTTTTTGATTGACTAGAGTTGCCTGCAAACTAGACATGAAAAGTGCTGTGAAGGGTGTGTACTGTGTAGAACTTTGAAATTTCCTATTGAGCACTATGACTTGCAGCGCAGTCACCCTACATTGTATACCTTCACATAACCTGTCAGTCTCACGTAACCTGATCTATGCGTAGGAAGAGTGCAAGAACTCTTGCTTCAGAACATGCCAGATCCCATCATCGACGGGTTCTAGATCGTTTCCAAATTGGCCGCCTGATCTCTCCTCTCTCCTCTCCAATAGGCTTCCAATCCAGGCCCTAATGATCTCTTTCTACCCTCGTTAGGAGGGCAGATAATGTCTAGTCTCAAACCGTGTACCTGATGTAAAGTTCGGACCCTGAAAATGCCACAGAAAAAAGTAGATGCTCATGATAATTCAGTTCAATTTCTTCATTTTATTACCATCAATAGTATAAAACACATACAAATACAAATCTGCTTTCTAAGCACGGTATTTCAGTCGAAGTGTGACCCCCCCCCCCCCCTTATGCATCGCTCACACCTTTGGTATATTGCTGCTTATTGCTGCACTATCAAATTGCAGCCGTACCCAGCAATAAGCGGCAAATCTGATGCACGCAGTCACACTATTGCGCATCTAGCTCGTATTATGCTACTTGTACAAAGCAAATGGCATAAGAGGGAAACTCGCAGTGTTTGAGCAGCTAACGCAGCGGTTTTTGCTGCTGTGAGTGGTGAGCGAGCAACATTACGCGCAATCATGTGAACAAAACGAGCTAAAGCGAGGTAAATCGTGCAAGAAACGCGGGTCTAGGCAGTGACAAGCACTAAGAAAAAGAGACGATTTGAACTTGCGCTTGCTTGCGATAATTAGAAAAAAATTTATAGCAGGCCTATGCGCTAGTCTGCGTATTGAGTACAAAGTGAGCATGTTTCATTGCACCTTATTGGCTTGACTGCCTATGTCTGCGTAGGGCAATACGCAGCCAAATACGCAAAGGTGTGAACATAGCATTACATGTACATGTAACGTAATTCTAAACCAATTTTAGAATTTGAGAGAGATTCTGATGTTAAAGTGCTACAATGTAGGCCTACTTACTGACTGTTGGATACTTACCCTGGCCTTTATGGAACCCAGGTTGTATAAAGTCATCTATCATTCCAAATCCCAAACAATATTGTGACAAGTCAGACAGTAATAATGATCCTCCTACATGTATATATCTTCTCAGTTATTGAAACAGGGTACTAAATAACAGTGAAGATAGGCTTTTAAGATGCACTCTGTTTATCTTCATTTTTAACCACACATGTCCCGAGGGTATTTGTATATATTTCTATGCTGGGTTTGAGGTCATTTCCAGGTCACCGTTGGTATGGCTGAAACTATAATCTGTCTCTGCACTTTGATACCCACGTACATCATGTAATTCCAAAATGGGATAATGGCTGCTAGGATTTGGGGATTGAGAACAACTTCAATTGGGTGTGGCACTGATTCATATGAACATATCAAACTAATATACGAAAATTACTCATTGGCAGGTTATATATTTTTGTGTCATGTTTTCATTGATTGTGATTTTTTATCTTGTTTTTTTCAGATGACAAACTACCTTATGAATAGTGTCAATTTTTTTGGTGGCTAGTAAATATTGAATCAATACAAACAATTTCAAAGTGGCTGTCTTCTTATAGAGGCCATTTGTCTATAGTGGTCCCTTTCATTTGCGCTATAGGAAGAAATACACTCTATAGTATAAAACCTATCCAGGAACCTGTTGCATAAAACTTTTGCCAGAGTTTTTTATGGCAAAATTTGAGGAAACTATGGCAAAAAAAAAATTGCCATAGTTTTCCATTACATAAAAATTTGCCAGACTTTTTTTTTTGCCAGAAAAAAGTCTGGCAAAAGTTTTATGCAACGGGCCCCAGAAAGGTCACTTGTCTGTACGCTGGCCATTTTTTGTTTTTGTTTTGTTTTTATGTGGCCTTTATATACAGGTTTTGACTTGTTCTATATAGTAAGAAATGTTTGGATATATTTTTTCAATTCATGATAGTGACTTTGATGTATATCTATTTTCATTGTTCTATTTACAGCAAAATGCTACTGGAGTGGATGTGTTCCTGGAATGCTGTCGATGTCTCAATCTCTATGAGATGGATTACTTTGGTTTGGAATATTACACAAAGGGAGATCACTTGGTAAGTTATACATCATTCAAAGTTAAGCTCATACTGGCTTTAGTAGCCCTCTATGACCCCGTTCTCCTTACGAGACTGGAAAGAGGATCACACTATCATGGGGCGACCCGTGGCGCGCGCCAGAGATGTCCACTGGCATGCCGCGGGTTCACATCTGCAGATGGTAGCATGATCTATCTTAGCACTCTCTGCACAGTAAACTGCAAATGGGCGCCCTCTGGATCATGCCATCTCCCCTGGACCACCCCAGAGGTGGTCCACTTTGGGATCGCAGTGGACCTCCCTGGATCTAGCGTGCGCTGGATCACGCTATCCCTTGCAATGAGAAGGGGGTCTATGTCTGGCAGCGTAATTTTATGGTCTGGAGTTGTTTCAACAATGGAACAGTGATGATATCCTCCGTCTTTTCTCTCAGTTTCATTCTGTTATTCAAATGAAATCGACAACTATCCTTTTGAGAGTTCATTGTCGCATGTAGCTTGTCAGGTGAATTTCGAGATCTAAACGTTCTTTTGTTTTAGAAACCCTTTAAAATCTGATTTTATGGATCTGAGCCATCTTCAAACATTTTGCAACTGAGCAGAATCAATCGCATCTTGACATGAATTATATATATACATGAATACACATCAGTGACAAATTGTTTAACTGATTGCTACTTTGTGTTCTGCATCATTTAGACTTTTGATTAGTTCATATTATCCACAAATCTTTTAAAGAGATTGCCAAGAAGGATAGCATTCCGTAGTTTTATTTTATATCAATTTTCTAGCAGATCCTGTTTCATTGAAATAGTAGGTCTAAAACCTACTACTCTATGGCATTAAATGTTTTTAATCAGGTGCTCTATTTCCATAATAAAGTACATTTATTGGTAGATTAATTTGGGTATGTTCAGTCTATTCTATTGGTAATCATGGTATGACAGTCATTTAAACGACTCAGTCACATAGTCCAAACTGTACATTGTTAGACATATTGCAGCCTACTGCATGGTCTTAAAAGAGAAAGATATTTATATCTCTGTAAATCACTTCTGTTGAATGTGATTCATGCGCAATCATCATCATCAATGGCAGACGGATAATTGGATGTGTAATGTTTGATTGCTTTGCTACCACCAGACAATACAAGCATTTATTACAATGCAGAAGCAGTTTTGAGGTTTCCGTTGTGTTCCTTTCTCTTTCTGTAGGTGTGGTTGGAGCCGGAGAAACCCGTACTGAAACAAGTTGCAGGTGAGTACAATATGGTTACATAGGCACAGGTAATTCTGAGCAGTGTGTCCTGTACAAGCAAGTAACATTTGTCTATTTTATTCCAAAAGGAAAAATCTCTTAATTATCTATATTGTACCATTGGCAGATGTTAGTGGTGCCCATAAGAAACGTACCATTTGGAAGGGGGTGACTTTAAGGCCTAACCCCAAGGGCCCAAATGGCATTACTCTAACATATTATCGACTTCTTGAAAATACATGTATATTGCTGGATTTAACATATATTGTTAGTTATTATTCTTGAGGAAGGAAACCTCGATTTGATCAGACAGAACACTTACTCTCAAGGGCTTGGGGCAGCACCCCCCTTATTGCCCCATTGGGGTAAAATAGATATTTTTATTGTAATTCTTTTTAGTCCATGCCCATGGCTAGGTTCTGACAAAACTTGGTAGGAAGTATTCATATCAAAAGGATACCAAAGTTGAGAAGACAAGGCACCTTTCCCTCAAGAGAACTCAGGGGCAGCTCTGTAAATGCCCCAGTTTTAAAAAAAAGATATATTTTTTAACATTACCCCTCAACAGGCCCAACGGGTCTGTAGAACTCAGGGTCAGCCCCCCTTAAGTGCCTTAACCGCAATTTTTCACCAAATCAGAATGCTCCCAGGACGATTTGTCTAATGCATGCAAGACCCCAAGGGTGTTTCATTTGTTTGTTTTTTTTATTACATTTTTTACAATTTTTCAATACATATTCATTGAATAAATGTTTGTATCTTTTCTTCGTTGTTTGATGACATCACCAACGCTCATGGAATTTCATATGACCTCAAACAATTGTTGATATAATACCTGTGGGAAATGTAAAGCTGAATGTTTACCATTCTTATAAAGTAAACAAACAACACTGAGGTCATGACCTGTCTCTGAATAGAGGTAACTTTGAATAGGTAAAAATATGAGGGTTGCTGCTTTTTATACCCTAGCTGCATGTATTTCTGCAGAACTTTGACAGACATATTGTACAAGTTGATCCTTTAGAGGACAGAGCCTCTAGAAAAGGACAGAGCTTCTATGAAGTCAAGGCTTGTGACATGTTATTTGTACAGGGCAGATTAAAGCACAATGGCAGTGGAGGTGAATCAGACTTATATAAAAGTCCTGGGGTACACAAAAGAATTGGAGAACAAAAGGTGTTTGGAAGAAACTTCAAAAGGCTGTATGATGTAGCCTTTTTGGTGTGTACAATTTACACCCACCTCTTCCTATTTTAACCTATTGCATTGACATTAGGGTGCACCTGTGAAGCAAATCAGAGGTAGTCTCACATTTCAGACTTTATCTTTTCTGTGTGATTACAGGAAAGTGTTCAGTGTTGTCGAAATCCAGGAAGCTGCACTGTATTTTGTATAAAGTGTGAACATTGTAAAGGCACATTGTAACCTTATGGGTGACAGTGGCACTTAAACTGGAAAGTACATCAACAGTGTAGTCTTCAGATGAGACCCTATGATCATTTTACAGTCCAGTAAAATGGGCGTATATTGCTATAAGGCCCTAACACTATGAACATGACGGACAAAGAAAGCGGACAAAATAAACAACCCCTCATTCTACCCTTCACAATGGTTCTGGTAGTCAAAAGAACATCCCTTCACTGCTATTATCTAAAATATGTGGAACAGGTGTAACATGCATATTCACCTGGAACTACGGATTAAACATAATAGCAATGAAGGGATATTCTTTTGACTACCAGAACCATTGTGAAGGGTAGAATGAGAGGTTGTTTATTTTGTCCACTTTCTTTGTCTGTCATGTTCATAGTGTAAGTGCAATGCTTCTGTTCCACTACAGTTCTCCAAATTTTAGAGAAATTAGAATTAGTAGACCTGTGTGTGTATGAAAAATACAGTCGTTTGCTGAGGGCCAGAAGGCATTAAACTCCATGATGAAGGATATAGGCATATGAATAATTTTATGATTGATGTTAACAATCATATAACAAACAAAACACAATTTCTTTTTTGATAGTGATTATATTTTGGGGAGCTGTATGTTGCTTTTGAGTGTCTGTGAATACTTTAGTGTTATTTTTGTTGCACATTAGTGTGCATGTGTTGATGTTATACATGTAGATATTTTGAAAGTGTCTGCAATCATAGACAAGTAATACTTTGTTTATTTTTACTGTTTGCTCTATTTGTGATTCATTCAACCATGACTCAACTAGTAAAGCATCAAATCTGAACACAAAAGTTGTTGAGATGTAGATTAGAGATTACCTAAATAAGTTAAGGGAGATTGCTGATACTAAAATGGTGCAATGAATACCTACTAGTACATCTGTTATCTTTTGTGTAACTCCCTATATTGTAGACTTTTAAATTTAATTTAGAGATAAACATTAGTTATGCCCTGAAAGCGATTCTAACGTGAAATAAACTGTTTCAAAGCAAGAGGGAAAAGTTGATTAAGTAGTATGTAACACCTGACGTCCTTGAAGTTTTAAAATGATAAGAAAGAAACTCAGTCATGATGAAAAGCATATATACAGTGTACACAGAAATTGGGTGTACAGGACTACACACAAGTGTTCTGGCCATATACCAAAACTGTTTTTTGGTTATATTTGAAGAGCAATCCTTTTCAAGGCCTTTTTTTTTTAATCCTCACAAAATTATCTTCTTCCAAGCCAACATAAAACAGAAATTTAAAACAAAATCATTTCAACAATTTCCAGAACTCAAGCTTTACTGTATACCATTCTGCAATCAAGGAGATTAACCAGAGTATTTAGAATCAGATCAAATTCACAAAACTTTTCAGATTAGTATACTGCTGATATCGATAAAATGTGAATTGTGATATTCATGAAGAGTAATTTTTTATCATTCAATTGTTTTGAAATTCTATTTTGGTATTTGTTATTGTTGCATAAAAAAGAGATTTCTATCTCATCTTATGTGTTTTGCTATGATTGTGAATTTTTATGTTAAGATTTGGAAAATGACAAATGAAAAGTAACCTACTCCTCACTTAAATCTCTTTCTTTTCATAAGATCTCTGCTTTTTCTATCCAATACACTCATGGCAACAGTGGAATGCTGGTGTCATGCACTTTTTGGTTAATACTTATTGTTCTGCTGTAAACTAGTACTGGAGAATAAAGGTGGGATTGCGATGATAAAACTCTGTTTGATATTCAGCATTTTGACTTATTTGGGACAGTGACTTTTGAATATAAGGTATAGTTTTTCTAACCTTAAATAAATGTATTTTCTGCCAGTATTGCGATAAGTACAGTATTTCTCTACCTCTACATTTCAACTCCATACTTTATTCTTGGTGGGCCATTGAATTGGTACAGTACGTACATGTTAGTTTCCCCCCCCCCCCCCCCCCCCCCCAGCATGTCACAAACAGTCAAATTCATGATATTATGAACAGAAATCTTACTATCAAAAACAAAATACATATATCAAGGTGTAAAATTTCAACTACAGGAGCAGATGTCACTCACTTATAAATCACTAGTTTGCTGGGTTTCAGTTTAGAACTTATTACTCACCGACTTTCATGTGATCAGGACTGCATAACTTGCTGGCTCTGTTAACAGTGACGAAAGCAAGGAGATGGGCTGACACTAGTGATATTGTGATTTTCATAAAAGGTAGGCGAGGCTTAATACTAACAAGCCCCTGGGACACATTCACATTCAGATTCATAGATTTTGTTTCATTTTCATTTTTCAACATATCAATTAATCAGTCAATTCAAATAACAAATGAATACACAATAATGATTAATATACAAATAAAACAAACAATTTCAGAAAAGAAAAGAGTACAAAATGAAAATGAAAACAGAGACCAGCAAAGAAGCAGAGCTTGTGATACCACTGGTCCCTGGTTAAAGTATGTGTGCATTGGAAGTCTTGCAGTACTAGATAAAATGTCTGCATAAAACTAAACTATTAAGAGTGAAAAATGCATTTGTAATTAAACAGATACAAAACATATGACAATACGGATACCCTTTAAACAAAAATAAAAGCGAAAAATACGAGTAAAATGAAGAAAGTAATAGAAATTATGAGAAAAAGAAAAAAAAGACTCTTCGCCTTGATATACCAAAACGGAAGAAATCAATGTTTTATCTTGGAGAAACATACAGTAAATTGTGTGATATCAGTAGGTCGTAGGTGTGATATCACATGGGCCCCCTAAGTGCGGACCCCTAACATTGAACAATTTTAACATAGGGTGCAATGCATAGGGAGCCCAGAATTTTAATCTGGACCCCTACCAAAAAGTGTAGTGCCCAACGGCAAGATTAGGATTTTCATTTCATGAATATGCATGTAAACAATTGAAGATAGGTGGAATCATTTTTTTTTTCTTTTCTGGGGGAGGGGGGGGGGGAGGGTAAAACTTTGGCCATGTTGCAAATCATACCGAATACTGTATTGTAACTTGATTCCAAAGACTGAGGAAGATCACTGTGAGGGCACTTTCATTATTCTGTTATAGCACTTAGAGAGCAGTCTTTCTTGTATTATGATATAAGCTATTGAAAAACCATCACATTTCAAAGTGTGATGGACAAGGCTCTTGAAATTGAAGTACGCTATATGCACAGGAAGTGTGACATTGATAACAATATGCGTCAACACATACAAATTAACTTTTAATATCTTATTGTAATTGGGTCAGAGGTCGAAGGTTAAATCTATGGATATTGATACCTTCTGTGCTTGAAACATGACTCATGACCACATCTGCAACTGCACAGTGGCATTGCTTTTGAATTCTGCATTTTAAGCCTACTGCTGCTGTGACAGTATAAATGGGTTACTTCATCTGTTGACCATTAGCATGTCTTTCAACAACTCTCGACTGCCCCACCCCACACCCCGTCCTTGCAGTCACATGACGGTATCGCAGCTTTGACTCGAGCACACACCATAATGAGGAGCTGTAATTAAATTGCACTTTATAATAACGTCATTAAGCTGGATGGGGGCTGCCTTATTCTCCCCTGCTCCCAGCCGATTTTCCGCCACACTTCACAAATTGATTTCCAAGGCCTGCACACCCCACTGGCGTAGCCAGATTCGTTGAACTGGGTGGAGGAGGAGGGGGGTTGACACAAAATCACAGTCACATACGGGTCGTCAACCCACCCACACACCTACCCACACCCACACCCGGGCTAAGAATCGTTTAGGGTCTTGAACTTAAAGTTTGTTTCTTTGTTGTTGTTGTTGTTGTTATGACCCTATTTCAGCTGGTGAGCAGGGGGGCTGTGGCCCCCTTGTGCACTCTGGCTACACCTAAGTTCATGCCCCTCCTGTCAAGGTGTAGCTTTCCCCACAGTCTTCCCCCTCCGCTTCCACTCGCACAGTCTATTGCACAACTTTATTTCTCTACAGAGACTTGCAATTAAATGCAAACATTTAAGGGATCTATGTTCATTATGATAAGGCATGGCCCCTCCCCGATATTTTACCAGTGAAACTGATGCAAGTCAGTTGTATGATTTCTATACTGGAAGACATTTTGGACTCTGAATTTTCTTATTCAATTATCTTTATAAAATTGGAGTGCATCATCTCTTATTAGATTGTTATGCATTTCAACATAAAGCTGATTTAATTTTTCATTCTTTTTTTTATTGATGTTGTCCATTGTCTGTATGACCAATTTATAAATAGAAATGATTTGGCTGTTATATTGATGTATTATTGCCAATGGCAAAAGAAATTGTGAAAATAGATTATACTGCTGCCTCGCATATTATATTATTTCTAAGTTTCCTCTGAAATATGAGTAAAATAGGTCGATGCTCTTGTAGGCACACATCGTCATTGTTTTTTTCCCAGTCCAGACATTATATTTCTTTGTGCAAACTCCCTGGGGAATGATCTTGGCTGTAAATTATGTCAGCTCAAATGGCGCTGTTTACAGACTCGCAATAACTTTTTAATCACAAATGGGGTAATTTGGCAGGCTAGTTACAGGCTTTGCTTGCTTCACTTGCATTCCAAATGTGCCGGGAAAGCTAACACCCAAATATTTATTCACCTCATTTCAAGTGTGGCAGAACCTGTATTTTATTGAACCCCCCCCCCCCCCCTCCCCTGCTGAATTAAAATTGCTATACTGGCTTTAATGATATTTAATGATATTTTTGTATGCACTGTCACAAAATGAGTTTTTTCTGACAGTTGATCTGTAGAGGGAACTAAAGCATTTGATTGTCCAAAAACAAAAACAAAACGGAATGATGTTACTGAATTCTACTCATGATTATTAGTAGAAAAGTGATTAATAGTAGAGGGGATATTATTGTTATGATTTTAGAGCTGTTTAGGGTCTGTAGATAAAATTGATCTGTGAAGAGTTGTTTGATGATTTTGACATGAATATGTATCAGCTAGAAATGTAGTTCCACAAAGTGAATATTGCAAAATTTATGTAGCATACAGACTTCTGTTTAAGATTTTCATTGTTATGAAAAAGATAATTTTGCAAATCAATAGGCCAGTTAATATTGTGTAAAGTAAAGTTTGTTTTCAGAGACAAAGAAAGGTACTAACGGGGAGTTTTTTGGGTTTTTGTTTTTTTGTTTTTTTTGGGGGGGGGAGGGGGTTTGTTGTTGCTAGGAGGGTGTGTGTGTGTGTGAGTTGTGGGTAATCGTCTGGACAGGAAAATAGTGGGATGTGACTCACTTGAATAAGCCAAAACAGATATGTAGACACTTCATAGGTTACTCCTAGGTATACCATGTCTCTCAAGTCAACTACATGTATGATGATAATGCAATGATGATTAATATTGATAAGAACAAGAACAACAACAACAACAACAACAATAACAATGATAATGATAATGATAATGATAATGATAATGATAATGATGATAATGATAATGATAATGATTGATAATGATGATGATAATAATAATAATAATAGTGATAATGATATTAGTGATAGCAATAATGATAATGATAACGATGATAACGATAATGATAATAGTGCTAGTGATAATGATAATGATAACGATGATAATGATGTATGGTAAGTGATAATGATAATGATAACGATGTCAATGATAATGATATTAGTGATAATGATAATGATGGTAATGATAATAATAATGATGAGGAGGAAGATAATACAAGTTATGATATCTGAATAAAAATTGAAAATAAATGTGTACATACTAGACAAGCTGAACTTTTTTTCTTAAGGCCTATTGAAAGTGAAGTACACATTTATTTATTTATATTTTTATTGTTTACCCTTTCTGATTGAAAGTGATAATTTCATGCAACATTGTGTACACCATGTGTCCTTGTATCAAAAGCAATGCAGCTCCATTGTAAATTTATTGCAGTGGTATATATGAAGGCAGAAATTGAAGACGTCATTGCGTCTGTGAAATTGGTTTTAATTGCATTATGTGGGACTGATATTCATTTGCGATTGGAAATCGTAACCAAGTTGATGATTAAATTGATGAGGAGGTAGAGAATAGATTGCTTGGTGTTATATTAATAGATTTGCATCATCGTCATTGGTTTTTGTTGAAAGTTGATTAGTTATTTATCTTTATGTAGACTTGCGCTACCTCCCCCTACCCCTTTTCTCATATCTCCTTCTAATTTCCTGCTCCTTTTCATATGCTTGTTCTTTCTATTTCACATTCTCATTATCTTTCTATCTTCTTCTGTATTTTCATCTGTATTTTTCTGTTACTCCCTTCTTCTATCACGAAGTACACATATACATCTGCATTCTGCTAACTAGTTTTACACCATATTATTTAATAAGTTCATCTCCTGTGTTCCGAGTGCCTCAGAAGTTTATTTCAACTAGAGACCAACTTGACCATGACAAATCATTCTTTTGAGGACTTGCCTTCATAGAACATTTCCCTATGTTTAATTTTTTAAACTTTTTTTTTTTAAGGGGGGGGGGGAGGGATACATGATTTGCATATTTTGAGTGTCATGGTAACTTGGAAAAGCATCAGAACTGAGGAGACTCAGAGCTCTTCCTGTTGCCATTACCTCATTGGATCTGTTCTTCCCCTCCCTCTCTGCACTTTTATATCTTCTTCATCGTACACCGAATCCTGGGCGCGACTTGGTAACAAGGCCTAGGGTGCATCCATGCAAGTTTTTATTTTCCTGAATCTAGAAGCTTTTCTTCATGAGGATTGGGAAAGCATCAGAGCTGCTGAGACTCCAGAGCTTTTCCTGTTGCCATTACCTCTCTGGAACTGTTCTTCCTTTTCCCCCTCCCTCTCTGGACTTTTTTATTCTCTTCTCTATCATACACTGTATCCTGGGCAAGACTAGGGTGCATCCATTCAAGTTTTATTTTCCTGAAACTAGAAGCTTTTCTTCCTGAGGTTTGGGAAAGCATCAGAGCTGAGGAGACTCCAAAGCTCTCTCCCTCTCTCTCTTTCTTTCTTTCTTTCTTTCTCTCTCTCTCTCTTGTTGTTACCCCTCCTGTTCTGTTTCTTTTCCCCTCCTCTTTTTTGTAATTATGTGTTTTATTAGCTTTCCAATCACATGATCATAATATTCACATGTTATTGGTAATAATTTGACAAAGATCAAGAAAATAACAGTGATTTAAAAAAAAAAAGTGACAAGAAGTTACACAACTCAAGACAATAAAGGAACCACCGCAGATAATTGTACAGGGGAGCAGAGCTCTCCCAAAGACCTCCACGCCCCACACAGACCCTGGATGAATGACCGCCACAGTCAATCAAGTCCCCCCTCCCCCCTCTCCTCTCCTCTGCACTATCTTCTTCTTCACCGTATCCTCAACGAGACTTGATACCGAGACATAAAAGATGCGTTCATGCAAGTTTTTATTTTCCTAAATCTACCCGTGTTTCTTCATGAGGGAGCCTTCATGAAAGCATCAGAGCTGAGGAAATTCCAAAGCTCTTTCTGTTCATACCCCTCTTGTTCTGTTCTTCTTTTTCCCCTCCCATTTCTGCACATTTTTATCTTCTCTATTGTACACCGTATCCCGGGCGAGACTTGGTAACAAGACTAGGGTGCGTCCATGCAAGTTTTTATTTTCCTGAATCTAGCAGCTTTTCTTCATGAGGATTGGGAAAGCATCAGAGCTGCATAGACTCAGAGCTCTTCCTGTTGCCATTACCTCTCTGGAACTGTTCTTCCTTTTCCCCTCCCTCTCTACAATTTTATATCTTCTTCATTGTACACTGTATCCCGGGCGAGACTTGGTAACAAGACTAGGGTGCGTCCATGCAAGTTTTTATTTTCCTGAATCTAGCAGCTTTTCTTCATGAGGATTGGGAAAGCATCAGAGCTACTGAGACTCCAGACCTATTTCTGTTGATAACCTTTCTTGATCTCTTCTTCCTTTTCCCCCTCCCATCTCTGCACATTTTTATCTGCTTCTCTATCGTACACCATATCCTCAACGAGGCTTGGTAAGAAGACATAAGATGCGTCCATGCAAGTTTTTATTTTCTTGAATTGAGCAGTATTTCTTGATGAGGAAGCCTTCATGAAAGGATCTGAGCTGATGAAACTTTAAAGCTCTTCCTGTTATCATTATCCCTCTTGATCTGTTCTTCTCCCCTCCCCTATCTGCACTATGTAATTATCTCTCCCATCAGACACTAGACAGCTTACTGCATGCGCAGTTCATGCACAAATACGCAACAAATGGGCATTAAATCAAAGTGCTAAAATAAAAATGATACACGCAATAGATATGAATAATGCAACAGTGTTATCGATATCATCGATATCATGGCGATAACGGGTGCGTAGCAGCCCCTTCAAATGATCTGAAAGAGGCGGGGCCTAATGCCATTCGCGTCATGATATCCGGGCATGCTGCTTTTCATCTAGGAAATTTATTATACGTCTATGCATGACATTGAATGTGATTTGACCCTAGTGGAGTTTTGCCATTTATAATTTAGTATACAAAAACTGTTGGGTTTGTTTGGTTTTTGTTGTTGTTGTTGTTATTATTTTTAAAGCAATTTTCTAGAGCATATTTAAACAAGCCTCTAGAGCAAATATTTAATCCTAACTGGCATCAAACATTCCGTCATAGGACTTTCCTTTCTTTTACTCTGAAGACATCTACTTGAGGCCAACTACAGTTGTAGACCGAGCCAACTGGATTGCTACCAAAGGTATCAAGATAAGCATGAAGGAAATCTTATGTAGACTTCCAAGACAACAAAGAACATCCTGTATACAAGTACCGACCCCTTCAAAAAACATTGTATTTCCGGTTTTCTGGTTCTTATTTCTTGTATTGTAGAATGTATTTCACACATCAGTGTTCAGTTGTTGGAGTATTGGGTGGAATGTACTGGATTAAATTTGCTGTCTAGCTTAAGATTCTTTGAGAAGCAGATAAAAAAAGAATTGCTAGATTCATCGAATTTGCAGGGCAGAGGGGTCAGGTTACTTTTTTTTACTGTTAAGTCAAATACATTTAAGTAAATGAATGATGAAGGAATAAATGAATGAAGGAATAAAATGAATACATTAAATGAATAGATTCAGTCAGGTCCTGTAATATTTTCAAATTTGTTGAACAAAATTTTGAAGAGGAGTAGGAGAGATTTCCCCCTTCCAACTTTTGGTGATGCCCTGATCCATATTCTGCAATATACGTGTATACACCTACCGGTATAGAATGAAATACATCGCATGAATTGATTGGAAAACCAAGATAATTGGTAGCTTCCATTGCGATAAGGTTAAGATTAATTATAGAGAACCATGACATTTTGATGACCATTTCCTGCGAATTCCCAGGTGTACTAGCACAGAAGGTTGCTGTGTATGTTTCTTGGTAAGGGGGAGAGTCAGGGCAGGGCAGGATGGGTGGGGCAGGGTCAGATAGGGGGCTTGGTCATTCAAGAATCAGGCAGCCAGGGACCCCTGGGCTCTTTTGAATTAAACCACGCCTTAATTACCCTCAGATAGTGCCAAGAAATTTCATATCCTTTCTTTAGAAATTCAGAATGGGGGGGGGGGTAGTGATTTTAATCTCGATATTAATTCCCCTCTCCCCCATATTTAACCCCTGATGCAGATGAGCACTTCATATGATAATTAAGTAACTTCTCTGTGTGAACATCTTTCAGTAAAATGTGATATAACACAATATTATGTAGCAATTTGATTTGATTTGATTTATTTATTTTTCCATTTCACAGTATACAAAACAAAAATATGAATTCAATAATCTCTTTAAGACAAAAGTAATATGATGAAATAACATAAAAGAAAGAAAAGAACTATAGAGATACTGAACAAAATAAAGCTGACCAGACTAAGAAAAAGATATAGTAAAATGGAGGGGCAAGCTAAAAAAAAGCAATGCTTGTAAGGTGCAAGCCCCTGAAACTTAGTTACATATTTACATGCAGAGGATTTGGGCATGATTCCAGACAGGTGCTGGGTTTGGGTACAGAATCACCTGGTTAATACAGAATCATACTGGTAGAATTATACACAGCTACCCCTTCTTGCTAATAAGCAACTTTACCAATGATACATTTTTTATTAGGCCTATCCAATATATGCAATATTGAGGTGTAGAGGTGTCGTGGTCTAGTGGATACATCACCGGACTGTAGATCACAAGGTTGGCAGTTCGAGTCCCGCTGTGGCACCATTGTCTTTTGGCAATACATTAATCTACAATTGTCACTCTCAACCCAGGTGTAGTAAATGGGTATTCCGTGGGAAGAATTTCCTTGAAATGCTAGAGTGCCTTAATGGCTGCCTTGCTAAAGCTGGGGTAATAACAGTGGAGCACAAGGAGCGTCAATTCTGACGGACATGAGTGCTGTACAAGAATCCACTATTATGCCTCCACCTTGAAGGGTGCTGGAGGCATTATTATATCATGATCCCCTTTGTGATATTTTAATGATTATTCACATCATGATATGTTTCTTTTGGAAGATGTTTCTACCTGTGAGTTTTCCTTTCTTGAAAAGGCAATGAGAGAAGGTCCTTCTGCTGGATCAAGACATTTGAATACACTTGGCTTGTCTGTCTGATGGCTTCTTGAAATTAGAACTTGAATCAGAAAAAAGAGTTTGAGTTGACCTCAAGAAAGGTCACCTAGGTATAGTCT
This sequence comes from Echinometra lucunter, assembly GCA_029962745.1. NCBI lineage: Eukaryota > Metazoa > Echinodermata > Echinoidea > Camarodonta > Echinometridae > Echinometra > Echinometra lucunter. Next base: position 7,152,771 of record CM057169.1, on the reverse strand, counting down.
CCATGTCTAGACCTCATTCTGCAATCTTGTACACACCAGATTTTAGAAATGCCCTAAATTTCATACGACCAATATGGGTGTCTGTAACTACTTGTGAAAATGTCATGTGAAAAAGATTTTTGGTTTTACAGTAGTGCATTAATATTTTGTCTTCATTGAATTAGTATGAAATTGAAGGACAGACATTCTCCAGACCTCTTTTTCTCAGCCGTCTTTATAGGAGCTCTCTGAAAACAGGAAATATTTGACTAACAGTCTAGTATTAAAAGCCAGTGGGTTCTGCTTATCTGTTTCCTCCTTTCTACTCATAAAAGGGGAAGAAGACATTCGTAAATTATCAGATGTTTCCCCTTAAAACATTATCGGCATACGCATAAACAAACATAATCATTTTTCTCTTGTTCTTGTCCATTCAAAATTTATTTTATGCTCAAAAGCAGGATGCGCTGTATCATAACTTAAAATTAGCATTTGCCCAGGACCACCTAAGACCAATTCCTTACTATCTGAGAGGCTGATAAAATTGGAATTTAAGGATTTTAGTGCCTGTTTTCCTTTAAAAAATTCACCATCAAATGACAAATACTGGAACTAAAACTGGTTGGTTTGTGTCGAATTCTTTTTCTGTTTTTGCCCATGTTTGGTATGCTTTTAGGGCTCTGCATCAGAAATTAATGGGCCAAGCCATATGATGTGGACCCACTGGATCAAACCCCCTTCTGGCCCGAAGTGGACGAAATTGTCTTTTCAAAGTTACTATAAAGCTCTGAACTGTTACTGAATGTACCCTTGTTTTTTTCTCTGGAGAACTGGTCAAAACCTTGACAGTTGACACTAGCATCCTGAAAATCATTTCCTTTCTTCGCAGCCTTTCATAGTCCCCCCTGCTATAGTTGCATCCTCATCAGCTTGAGATTGAAGAATACCCCACTATTTCTGATCCCATGAATTAGCCTGATCAGAGAATAGCAATCTAATTCTCCAATGAAGCCAGAATTAGCCCACTATTTGGCTTGAAAAGTAAGCCACCCAAATCTCGGACTAATTAGAGATTATAGCCCGGTAAAATAACAGGCTATTTTCGATGTGTTTTCACCAGCTTGAGCTTTGTTATTATTGTTATTATTATTATTATTATTATTACTATTTTGTTTGGTTTCAACTGTGCCTGGGAGGCGAAATGCGAACTGCATCACTGTAACCCTCAGGTCTCTCCTCCCGAAATAAGTGATTGGGGGTGTGCAGGTAGACCACAACACTGGGGTTTCCCCCTACTCTTATACGAATAGTGCAGTAGGTTCTTAACGTGCAAAGGTGGTGACTCTCCTCTACACAGGGCCTCCACTTAACGTCCTATCCGAGGGACGAAATGTTTTCCACTGTAACGTAGCCTGCGTCTATAAAATGGGAGGAGCACTTGAACACACGACGCAGGCTTCAGTCATCCGCCTGGGGTGGACTCGAACCCACGATCTTTGGTTCAACAAGCACACGCTTTTACCGAGCTGAGCCAACTCCTGCCTTCAAGAACTGGCTTATCAATCCCATCATGCACATGCACCCACATCAGGCTATATAGCCCGAGCTTGATTGCAATTTATGGAGCTTGAGCTGGTGAAGACATGATTGCACACTTCAGCTGAGTTCGGGCTTATATCCGAGATCCCAACATAGTGGGCTATTCTTCAAACTCGAGCTGATGGAGACCCACCTTATCAGATGGGTAACAGGCCAACAGGTCGGTTTATAAGTTTAAAGGAAGCAGAAGCCTAGAGGCTTACCATATATTTTCTCTTGATTGACCCTTGAAGCACCCTTTCTTGGAGAATTCATGCTCAGTTGGACCTCAATTCAGAGACAACATGATTTTTTTTTCCCCTTGGACTTCAAGATTGACTTTCTCTGGATGCAAGCTAAGAGTCCAAATTTGTCCAAAAGTGTTCAAATATTTTTGAGTAACATATCTTAAGGCCAAAAAACATGTTAAAATAATTTTCTGTCAAAAGGATATTTTTGCTTGCCTAAGAGTAATACAAACAGTAATACAATAGTATTGCAGTAAGTAATTTCTGTTTATTTTAAGAAAACTTTATAATTTAATAATCATGAATAATATGGGAAGACATAATGGTGAACAGTCAGGTGTACATGAACATACAAGTTATCATTGTAGAAAATTACAAGTATAATAGAGATGAGGTAATGTAATTTATGCACATGATGCCTTCACACAGAAGAATAAGTACACAAACTTCAGTAGTCTTCATACAGTCCCATACATAGGTTTTCCATGTTTGTGTACACACACTTGCAAGCTTGTTTTCCGTAGAGCCCGAATCAGAAAACAGGAAACTGGCAGTGACTTGGGATATAACAAGGATCTGGGCTTAGCCACCACTTAGACCCTAATCAACCACTTCCAGGCACTAAGGAGAAGATTGTTACCCAGTTCTCACTGCTGGAAATTTGTACAAAACTTGTATAAAGATTTGTTGTTGTGAAAGGCATATATGCATGAGAGAGAAAAAAAAAAATTCTGGCTAGGGTCTTTAGAAAATGTGTATTATACTGAAATCAAATCTTGCTCAATGGGTTTATGTGTATTTTATTTATTTTTTTTTTTTTAAAGCACCTTGAGCATTTAATCAAAATGGAAAAGATGCTATATAAATCCTATGTATTATAATTATTATTATTATTATGGAGAATTTCTTTTGAAGTGATCAGTTGTCATATAGTGTCAGCTTAAATCACAGTTGGCCATCATCAGTTTGTGCTCACAATAAGCCCTCACCCAAATGTACAATTTTTGTACAACACAACATTCACACTAGAAGTAGACCCTAATTATCAAATTTCCTTTGAAACAGCACTCAGACTACTGTTTCTCATTAAGGAATTTTTGTACCAAGTTTCTCTATATGATGTTCAGGGCCGGCCCTCTTGCATAAAAAGTTGTGATTAAACGCAACTCAAAAATTAAACCCAAGTCCCAATTACACAGTTCTGATTGGTTGAAAATCAAGTTGCATTTTATTTTTTGGGGTCGCGTTTAATCACAACTTTATATGCAAGAGGACCCAGAATTGAAAAATATTTTATTGAACAGCTCTAGGCTTTTTTTGTTGTTGTTGTTGTTGCCTTTTTTCTTTATACACACAGCTATACAATGAATTTGCTCATCTAAAGGGGGTAGGTTGTTACCCAGCACCTCCTCTATTTATCATGGTTACAGGCAAAAGTTTTCACCGCTTGGGTTTCAAAATCGGTGGTGTTTTGTCTGAGGGGCACATGGGGCTATAATTAGAAAAGGTGTGTGATATGTATAACCATCCCACTTCAACTCTAAAGGTTACCCACATGTACATGTAGGTACAGGTCCTGATGATGATTTTCACTGACGAAAATGGCTTAATCAGTTCTCTTCCCCCTCCCCCTTTCCCAGTAAAATAAACTTCATTCACCCATTTTATCCATAGTACAACACAAAGGCCTATTATTCTTGCCATGAGAAGGTTTAAAACATAAATATTACAAATATATAAACATATAATAAACAAACGTAAATATAGTATATACTAGTAGAATTTTTTCTATTTACACATATATTTTTTCAAAATATGAAAATGAGAATAAATGTGTACATTTCAGTTTTCATCTGTTGAATTTGTGTTATTGATTGAAATACATGTAAGTGATTGCATAGAATATGTATTGTTGTATTAGCAGGACAAGTTTTTTTTCACACTCTCTCTCTTCACTAGAATGGATTAAGCTCAGTTTCTAACATTGATGCAAGTCTGTCCATTATTTTGTCTGTCTCTTTTATGAATGAGAGGAATATTTGCAGTATAATCTAGACTCACTAGAATTTATTTTTTGTTGCAAGGGGGAGGGGGGGGGGGAGTATCTTGCCCCAAATAAGACACGAATACAGTATAAGTTTTGCATGACACATAATTAGACCAATGATTGCAAATTGGGTTAATATGCAATTTCGCATTTATTCTAGTCACGTAGCCTATGAAGACTGCAGCACATTATCATTATAAATGTACATATAGTTTGAAAATGCAGATTAGTCATTCGACATGTCATCCTATAAATGAAAAACATATGCGTACCTAATAACATTCAGCTTTTTTTTCCTCCCATCATTCAAAACAAAACCTCGTAAATAAACAGTGAATGCGAACATTACATACATGTATGTAGCCATTTTGATATGAGGTCATTTTGGTACGAAAATGTGCATTTCAGGCCTGAAATCCTGCTATCGCTGGCATAAATGACTTCTTATAATCCCCGTCAAGTCATGGCAATTCCCATTCCATTAAGCAGGGTGATTGGAGCACTGTAGAATGACTGACTAGAGCTGACTCATCCCCTATGTACTCTATCAGATACCCAATTGCAGTGCCCTGTGACTTGCACAATATTATGTCCGATGCAAGATTTCATTCAAATTTCAATTTCATTTTTAAATCCGAACGACAATGGCATGACAGTGTTCAGCTAAGCTTCCCTGATTGGGGGAATTAACCCATGGAATACCAAATTGGAATACTAAATTGGAATACTAAATTATTTTATTCTGTAAAATGCCTTGCTGTCAGCTGCCACTTGCATTTTATTACATTTGATTCAAGATTTATTCAAATGTAGATTTTATCCAGACTTTCAGTTACACTAATTCATAACTATTAACTAATATCAAACTGCAAGATATTTCATATTTGATTAAGCAGCTATAAGCATTTGATACTGACCTTTTATCCATTTATTTGTATCATAGTTTTGTTTAAAGTAATCTGCTTCATAAAAATTTCAAATCTATTTTGTGTAGCCATACAATGTATTCCAATGGTTTAAAGGTACCAGGCTCGATTAGCATTCATGCTATATTCTGGTTCCTTTTATCCTTTGATTGTATTCTATACATGTATCTGTATGTATCTCATATGTTTATTATTGGATAATAAATTTCAAGTTCAAGTTCAAGTTCAACAAAAATTGAAGTGTTCAGCTAATTTATCCAAGGGAAAGAATGAACTTGGTCAGTTAGGAGAATCAACCCATTGACTACTGACTTCTTTTTCCCCCTTAACGCTTGTTCAGATATGAGGCGACAAATCCCACAACAAATCCCCGCAATAAATCCCCGCAACAAATCCCCACAACAAATCCCCGCAACAAATCCCCACAACAAATCCCCGCAACATTTTTAGTGTACAAGTCTGTGGGATATGAGGCGACAACAAAAATGTCGCTGAGGCAGGACACATTTTTTTGTCACCTGGCTGCAAAAAGTTGTGGACCAATTGAATTCTTAAAAAGTTAGCGCAAAACATGTTGTCATGAATTTGCACAACACTTGACAAAACTCTCTTTTATTTGAGAGCTGATGCATTGATGCGCGTTCATTATTAAACATAATTGAGGTCGCGCCATATCTGAAGTTTTGAACACTAAAAATGTTGCGGGGATTGTCGCATCATATCTGAACAAGCCTTTATGCTTTAACCATCCAATTCCAGTAGACACTGACTAAAATAATAAATCAAGTACTTTTTGGATAAACCATATTGTTAATGATAATAAGTATTTCAATAGTTTCATGTTGTTGCAATCTCCATTACAAATCAAAACAATTGAAATACTTTTTAAATGATTTGACTTGTTTTCTTTATTTCCTTGTCATTCTATGACAAAAAGTTATTTTGTAACAATTATTTTCTTCTAACATGTTCAATTCATTGCAGATTTTGTATTAAATAGGAATTGAACACACACATACTTAAGCTTTTCGACATTGCAAACCAGCTGGCGGCGAGCCTAATTTTTGTTTTCCCTGACAGCCAATCAGAGCTCATCATATTTGCATATACTTATCCCTTGTTTCCGTCTATATTGTTATGATTTTCGCCGATTTGCTCTGATGAGTGCATGTCGAAAAGCTTAAGAATTTGTGTGTTCAATGCTATTTTCCAATTTTGCAGTACGATGTGGACACCTATAAAAAATTCACATAATAAAATTTGTTTCATATGTTTTATTTCTTTCAGCTCCCAAGAAGACGTTATTCCACTTTTCAGTCAAGTTCTACTTATCAGATCCAGGGCAGCTACATGAAGAATTCACAAAGTAAGTGATTAGAACCTTGGAATATTCTCAAATCTTTGTTCAAGTAGACCTAAAAACTACATACTGCAAAACCTCAGGCCATATTCAGATATCCAGATTCAAACCCCTGCATTTTTTGGGTGTTCGCATGGCACAGTAAACAATTTATTAAAGTGTTTAATTTGTAATGAAAGCAAATTATTGTATCAATGCTCAAGTAAAAGAGAGTTTTCCTCGAAGTTGTGCAGACAAACTTTTGATGTCTTTTTTTTTTTCAAAACAAATTCCATCATAATTATGCAGTGTATCCATCAATTTTATACAGATAGTTAAATAGATAACTTCCATATATAATGGCTAAACAAAGATGATAATTGATTATAGCCCAAAAGATAGTGGCAGATAAAAACAAAAAAAAAAAACCACAAAATTAGCATTTTAGAATAAAATAGCACCATACATGGAATACATGTTCATATTTGTGTTGGGACATTGCCATTATGTCATATTTTGATTTAAATTTGTAAGAATTTAATTGGTCCACATCTTTTTTGCTGCCAGGAGGCACAGAATATAATTTTTACCCAACTTTTGGGATTTTTTTTTTTTTTTTTTTTTTTGGGGGGGGGAGGGTTGTTTTGTTTTGTTTTGTTTTGTTTTTTGCTGCCTCATATCCCATTCATTTTTAGGAATTAAAAAAAATTTAAAAGGGGGGGGGGGGTGTGGGGGTTTTCCACTTCATATGTGAACCCAGCTTTTATTTATTTGTTTGTTTTTGGGGGGGGGGGGTTTTGCTGCCTCATATCCCATTCATTTGTAAAAAAAAAAAAAAAAAAAAATAGAAAATAAATTTTAAAATGGGGTTTAGTGGGGGTTTTCCACTTCATATGTGAACAAGCCTTGTAGGCTAATTCAAATGCAAAACAGTATGAATTTACAAAATAAGGCAGAAAAAAGATTTGAAATAGGCATGGTACATGCAGATCCATGAATACTTACATCATATTGTACAGAGCTACATTTTTTGCTCCTACAATTTTGTGATGATTTTTCTCTTTTAGACAATTTCAACCATGCTATATCTTAGCAGGGCTAAAGAATGATGTTGTAATTTAGCCATCACTATTTTACACATTTTACATTGCTGATGATATGTGGATTAAATTGGAAATATACTGGAGCTAAGAGTTTTCTTTATTTGCATATTAAATGTAATAAACATGTAATTGAGACAAGTATTCAGTTTTAAGTGATGATACAATTCCGTGCCCTCTTGTGCATGGTAAGTGTTTATTTATGTAGCATTGTTAAAATGCTCTTGAGGAGTATCATTTTGAAATACAATAACAACTTGTATCCACCCTATCTCAGATCTTTCTTTCCTTTAGTTTCAAAAATATTTCCTCATCTTTCTAAACTTCAGAAATGCTGTTAAAGCAGACAAATTATTAAGATTATATTTTTATAGAAATTTTACATGTGTTTACAAGAATATGGAATAGAAAATAATTCATTAATTTTTTGTTTTTCATTTCCCTTTGAACTTAAAATGTATCATTCTTGCTTACTTTTTATCTGTATTCTAATGATCAGGATTTGTATAATGTAGAAATATATTATTATTTGATTTTACTACATGTACAGTGTATGTCGTAGTATTGAAAGTATTCCTGTAACATTTGGTCATGTCTCATTTATGATACATCTTCTCTGATTGGACAGATATCTGTTTGCCCTGCAAGTGAAGAAAGACCTGGCCAATGGCAGACTACCTTGCTCAGAAAACACAGCAGCCCTCATGGCTTCATATATCTTACAAGGTGAGTTCATGTAGTCTGACCTGGGGGGTGTTTCACAAAGAGTTAAGTTGGACTTAGGGTCATGCGTAAGTGTCAGTGCGCATCCGGTATTCAACGCGTAATCTTATTTATAGACTTCCCAATAGCGCGTGTCCCCTAAGCATGATCTGACCAATGCTGTGCTGCGTAATATACAGCACGCAACTAGGACCTTAAGTGCGACTTCAAGCCCAACTTAAATCTTTGTGAAACACCCCTCTGAAGTCTGAAAATAAAAGATAACAAAATGTGATATTTCTTTCTTTTTTTCAGTTGGTAATATATGTGGTACAAGAGTGTCCCATGCCATGTAATTTTTTAATCAATTACATGTAGTTGATCTATTATCAGGTTAACATTGGGGGGGGGGGTTCTAGATTAGACCAAATTGTGATAACTGTATGAAATTACTTTCTTTGTCACTTTTATATTAGAAGTGTTATTGAAAATCAAATTTAAGAAACACAGTTTTTTAGAGGTTCAATAGTATGAAAAATGTATATAGTAAAGATTGTCAATGTAAGAATATTTTGCATGAAAACTAATATATACATGTAGTTTTGATAATATGACATCCCTTATACATTTTCACAGCTGAGGTTGGGGACTACAGTCCGATGGAGCATGACGATGGCCGTTACATCACAGCATTCCGTTTTGTGCCCAACCAGTCCAGACCCATGGAGCTGAAGATACAGGAATATCACAAAAACCACATGTAAGTTACAAATGCCTCTCTCTCCTTGCCAAAGGAAGTCTCAGAAGAATTCTCCCTACTGCAAATATGATATTTAACAGTAGAGGGCGATATTTCCTACACACAGCGCACACAATGGTTGTTCAATAAGAACTTCAACCATACAATCCTTCATTTCATACTGGCGAGTGCACAGACCTTAATTTCAGGTTGACAATAGATCAACACCGCCAACTTTATGTAATTGTCCGTATCTTATTGGTATCTCGATGTATTCTCTTTTCAACAGGGCCCACTGGGAAAACAGCGCATGCCACTGAAGGGGCTACCCTATATGAATAAGACAGTAATAATGATAATAACGATAATAATAGACAAAGGCACTTCCATGCAAACATAATGGGCTGAGTCTTAAAGAAGTCCCATAAAAATCATAGTTTTTGAGCCTAGCAAATGCAAGCAACAAATTCTGATGCTACCTGCATAGATCTGATAAAATTATCAGGCGAGTTTCTGAAACCTGAACAATATTTTTATCAAATGAGGGATTTTTTAACCTGGCTGTACATTTTCTTTGGAAGCCAGAAGAAATCTTGTCAAATTTTCAGTACTGGATTTGTATCTGTGCATGTGCTAACCTGCACAGTATGCCGGAAATGTCACCCTCTACTGTTGAATTTCATATTTGCGCTAGGAAGAATTGCCTTTTGGTTACTGGTTAGTGCCCTTTTGGCTTTTAATAAATGATGATTTTTTCCCCCCTTCCCCATTGAATGCTTTGCTCCTTAGACTGGCGATGGAATCAATATGGATTATATTCCTTTGTCGTTTGTGGAATGGTCATACGTTGTTGGATGCTGACTCCAACCTCATGGATGTTGCAAGAAGATTGGAGATGTACAGGATGCTTCTCCACCCCGCCAAGGATTACGAGAACATCTGACTCCACCTTTTTATTACTGTTGTTATATCTATTGCTATCAGTATGACTATTGTTGTTGTGAATTATTATACAAATATTGACTGCTTTGAGGGGCATGGTTGAAACTATAGCCCAAGGTGATCTTGAAACTGTACCTTGCCCTAAGACTTTGTCTCGGGGCATAGTACAGTCTCGAGATCACCAAGGAGCTATAGATTTAACTGTGACCTGAAAAATAAGCAGTCAACATATGTTTTATATACCGCATCCTAATTGTGAATTCCCCCAAAATGGATATTTCTACAAAATATGCTTGTTGAAAAATGTATTCATTTGAATGAAAGCCAATCTAAGAGTTGTGCATGACTAACCATGCTAACTGCGCGTATCCATTGTTAACATCATACACATCTGCTGCGTCAACTATTTTTACATGCAAGTAGAACTATGTCCTGTCAATAATTTTTGCTGTACTGCCTGGCAGTCAGTAGTGAATTTCATGCCTGCAAATTTGACCAATCAGAGGCCTAGATTCTAGACAAGCGGCATATAACAATTACTATTTCCTTTATCTTTATCATCCATTGGTCACCCAATGGTGGATGCTGATTGCTACCCCATGGATGTTGCGAGGAAATCGGAGATGTATAGGATGCTTCTCCACCCGGCCAAGGATTGCAAGAATGTCTAGCTCTACCATTATTTTACTTCTACCATTTCTTTTACAATTACAGTGACTGTTATGATTCATTCATTAATTCCTTTATATTACTTGCAGTGGTCAGACAATGGCAGACGCCGACTTCAATCTCCTAGATGTCGCGAGGCGACTGGAGATGTACGGGGTGCGGCTCCATCCGGCAAAGGACTACGAGAATGTCCAGCTCTACCTAGCTGTGTCCCATCAGGGTGTCCTGGTCTTCCAGAACAACACCAAGATCAACACCTTCTCCTGGGCCAAGATCCGCAAGCTGAGCTTCAAGAGGAAACGCTTCCTCATCAAACTTCATCCGGAGGGATATGTAAGTCCTCTCATTCTGTGTTATTTACTTGAATCACCTTTTCATGATGGTTGCTCTTGTTTTGTGGTTTGGCCCAAGCTTTTGATTTAGAGCCATGGGAACTATACCAGGTGCAAGATTGCTTGATTTGATTAGCTAACAGTGTGTTTCACCTAAGAAAGTGACCTAGGGCCTGTTTCTTGGAAATTGTCATAAGTCTAAGTTTGTAGACTTTCCATTGAAATGCATGGTAATTCTACAGCACATGTCTCTATGGGTTGTCCCAGAAATAAGACTTAACACAGTTTCGAGAAATAAATGGACTCGGTTGTGGGCTCCAAACCTCCCATCTACAAGACCACTGTCCTTCCTTGGAGCCATGGCTCTGTGACCAAGCCATTGAGTCATTCTAGAGAGAGCAAACATTCTATTCTATTTTTGTTGTTGTTGTTTTTTTTGTTGTTGTTGTTGTTGCCATATTGTGGTTCTGAGAAAATAACCAGGGAACCTACAGCATCTGATTATGTCCTTGTTAATAAAGATGAATACATGTACCTTATCAAAGGGCAGGAGTGCCTTGACTTAGTTGTGAGCTCCAAACCTCACATTTACAAGACCACTGCCCTTCTTCTAAGCCATGGCTCTACCACTAAGCCATTTTGCCATCGTAGAGAGCACAGATTTCTCATTCCAATTTGTCCGTTTTGTTGCCATTCCTGTTGTATGTTAGGAATTTTAAGAAATGGAGATAACATGTAAGCTGTAATATCCTCAATTTAGCAACATACTGAGAGGTTCGAAGCCACTGTTTGTTTGTTAAAAAAAAAAAATGGGGGACAAACTGTTGCCTGTCATGCTGTTGTCAGATTAGGTGTCTCTGTGAACCCTGCGTGCCATTTGATGATCCATACAACAAAATGATCTAAAAATAAACTGCAATGTTGCTAAAGGTTACATTGATTCCTCATAGTTCCTAGATAGTTGCACCAGCTGTCTCCAAACCACCAGCAGCAAGTAGGGAAACTTGACATAAAGTTGGGTTAGACTTCAAAGCATATGCCTATGAATAATTTTTGACCTTAATGAACTAGTACTAGCAATCCCTAGGCCATGCTAATGGCACTGAATCTGGCACTGGGCAGGAGGGATTAGAAATTTGAATAATGGAAAGCTTTTAAAGGGGGTACCCAATGCTGAAACAATGTTAGCTCATTTAAAAGAGCATGATTTTACTAGCAGAAAATCATCTGCCTAAAGTTTTGCCAAGGAAACCCCCAAATGTGGTAAGATTTCAGGATACTTTTGACCCCTCAGCTGTGACCCAGTTTCAACTGGGTACCCACTTTTACGTCAAAATGACGTCAAAGTGGGTACCTTGTCGCGCACTTCTAGCAAAATGCGCGCAAGGTATAATACATATTGTACAGTCTAGCGCGCAGCACAACTACAATACGTGAAGCTGAGTACCCACTTTTACATCATACCTCATACTCCAATTTTTTTGGTCAGCTCTTGACTTTTTTATGAGAAAATTAGCCAAAATGCATTGATTTCGATTGAAAATCATATTTTTAATGTAATTTTTCTTAGAATTCTATTCACGATCTTATATAAAAAAAAAAATTTCCATTGTGTAATCACTTAAAGGGGTGTTCAGATACATGTATGAGGCAACATTGTGGCGCCACAAAATCCCTGCAACATTTTGATGTACAATGTACAAGTCAAAGGGGTATGAGGTGACAAAAAAATGTCGCCGAGGTAGGACACATTTTTTTTTTGCTGTCTGGCTGCTAAAATATGCGCACCAATCAAATTCTTAAAAACCTAGCGCAAAATATGTTGTCATGACATTGTCTGCGCAAGTTTTGACAAAGTTCTCTTTTATTTGAGAGTTGACACGTTAATGCCCGTTCATTATTAAACATAAGTGGCGCCACAATGTCACGCCATATCTGAACACTAAATATTTTGTGGCGCCACAGTGTCGCCTCATATCTGAACACCCCTTTGAAGGAATGGGTCAAGTTTTGGGAGAGGTTCAAAAAAACCCAGTGAGCTTGGACAAGGTGTTTTGCCCATAAATGTACCTCTTGACCCAGGTGTATTAAATGGGTACCCAGCAATGGGTACCCCAATGCTGGGGTAATCATGATAATTGCCAGGGCCCCAGGAAGAGTAGGACTTATACTATTGAGGCTACCCTGGATGTATAAAACCATTATATTCCCAACTGATTTTGTACTCCCGAAACACTAAAAATCATGATTTTGTGGAGGTTTAGCACCCAAAACTCTTCTTTTGAACCATTATCATTATTATCCGAGACATGCATGTAATGTAGTATAGGGAATTTCAAACACCTGGAAGACCCCTTCCTCTATGGAGTTGGCACAGTTATGGGAACACACTTTTATCGGGAGAGTGACGTCCCAGGGTAACATGCAAAATGGGGAAAGAGGATAGCTGATGTATAGTCCCTGTCACCTAAACCAGATCACATGGCATGCTAAGTATGTGTTGTGGAATTTTAATGTGTCCAAAGGGGATGGGTTGTACATTGTGCAGTGGGTTGTACTCTGGGCCACCCCTTTCCCACTGACCAGGACAGAAGAAAAAAAAAATTCTGAAGGCTTGTTCACATATATTCCACAGTAAATCGCCTTTGATAAAGAAACTGGCATTTTATTGTGCACTAAATGAATTTGCTACATATAAGTTGGAATGCCTGACAGAACAAAGGACCTACAGTATACGTATTCCTTACCTGTGTGTGTTATAAGATATCACAATGTGAAGCACCTTATGCTTTAAAAAATATCTCCATGTTTCTTAAAAGATAATGAAACCCTGGGGAAATATCCATTTTTAATGAAAAGAGAGGATAGAGAGAAGCAATTTTTAAAAAGTTTCATCAAAATCGGTTGTAAAATGAGAAAGTTATGAAAGTTTGAAAAGTCTCAATTTACTTTCTGTGGCGATCCTCAAATTGGCAATGTTGCTTCAAAATGGCAGGTTTAGAAGGACAACTCTCATTGTTTTGTACACAAAATTTAATATTTTCTCCATTATCTCCAAAGATGCTGCTTGTATCTTTATGAACGAACTCATATGTTGTGTCAAATGCATTTTCCCATGATATATCTTGAGCTATTAAAGAAGGAGACAAGCTGCACCTTCAGAGATAATGGAGAAAATATGAAATTTTGTGTACAAAACATATTGGAAGTTGTCCTTCTAAACCTGCCATTTAAACCAACATTGCCCCTTTCAGGGGTTTGCTGTCGCATATGTGAACAAGCCTTTGTGGTCCAAAGAAGCCAAAAAATTGTACCATTGGACCACTAAAATCCCACTGTCAGACAGAAAATAAAAATGATCTGGATTTTCTCAGTCACATCACCATACTGACTCTAAACTGATGCAGCGCTCAATGATTCTTTGCCATTTGATATGATGTGATGTTCTGTTCACTGTCTTATCGAGTCTTGTCAATGGTAGACTAGAAAAGTAGGCAAGTTGGCTCATTCGGTAAAAGTGTCTGCCTGTCAAACCAAAAATCGTGGGTTCGAATCCAACGTGGGCAGATGACTTAAGTCTGCGTTGTGTGTTCACATGCCCCTCCCGTTTAACAGACACAGGCTGTGTTTCTGTGGAAAACACTTCATCCCTCGGATAGCACTTGTATAGAGGAGGAGTTGCCACCTTTGCACATTAACAGGGTTCATACGGGTCAGGGAATTTCTGGAAAGTCAGGGAATTGGAAATTCTTTTTTTCCAGAAGCAAAAAGTCAGGGAAAGTCAGGGAATTTGTCAATTTCTTCTGGAAAGTCATGGAAAATCATTTATTCAAGATATTTTTCATGTTAATAAATTCGTGCTCCGGCCAGCCCTGCATTCATGGCACTCAGATCAGCTTTGAAACTCTTTTAATCAGCGCGCTTTTATGTAAGTTTTGCATCACATGTGATCAATGAGTCATGGAAATTTGCATTTCTCTGCCCTGGAAAGTCATGGAACTTTGAAAATGTATAAGTGTGTGAACCCTGATTAAGAACCCACTGCACTATTCAAAGAAGAGTAGGGGGAAAGCCCGGTTTAGTGGTACACCTGCACATTCCAATAAGTTACTGTATATCAGGAAGGAGAGTCCAGTAGGGGGAAACCCTGGTGTAGTGGTACACCTGCACATTCCAATTAGTTACTGTATATCAGGAAGGAGAGTCCAGTAGGGGGAAACCCTGGTATAGTGGTACACCTGCACATTCCAATAAGTTACTGTATATCAGGAAGGAGAGTCCAGTAGGGGGAAACCCTGGTATAGTGGTACACCTGCACATTCCAATAAGTTACTGTATATCAGGAAGGAGAGTCCAGTAGGGGGAAACCCTGGTGTAGTGGTACACCTGCACATTCCAATTAGTTACTGTATATCAGGAAGGAGAGTCCAGTAGGGGGAAACCCTGGTGTAGTGGTACACCTGCACATTCCAATTAGTTACTGTATATCAGGAAGGAGAGTCCAGTAGGGGGAAACCCTGGTGTAGTGGTACACCTGCACATTCCAATAAGTTACTGTATATCAGGAAGGAGAGTCCAGTAGGGGGAAACCCTGGTGTAGTGGTACACCTGCACATTCCAATAAGTTACTGTATATCGGGGAGGCGAGACCAGCAGGGGGAAACCCTGGTGTAGTGGTACACCTGCACATTCCAATTAGTTATATCGGGAGGAGAGACCTGAGGGTCACAGTGAATATTAGTTCATTTTTCCCCTCCAAGGGGGTAGATGATGCTAAATACTTAATAATCAAAATGTGTTTATCCCGTACATCTTAACAGTAGAAAAGCCATCACAGTTTATATGTCCTGTTCATACTTAACTTGCTGAACACAAAGCCCGAGATAACCCGGACTGAGGTCTATGGAAAATGCATGTTGTACTGAAATCAAGTTGTGCTTAACGGGTTAAAGTCCATGATTATAGGAGACTGTATATATGTGGACGACTAATAAAATTTTATGTGTACACATACATACATACATGAACATCCATAAATCTATGAAACATAAATGCAGAACATTTATGATACCAGATATTTGTGATTTGCAACTGCTGTTTTGATAGCCAGCCTTAGGAATCGTCTTGTTATGATAAGATAATGGTTATTTGTATGTACATGTATGATGTTTTTAGATAACATACTGTCCTCTTTTCTTGTCTCCTTGTGTTTTTTCATCTTCTCTCTCTCTCTCTCTCCCTTTTTCCAACTCTACCTCACTCCATTTGTTTTTTCCTTGCCCGTGCCTTCATCACTCAACCTTCTCCATCCCTCCCTCACCCCCTTCCTCCCTCTCTCCCTCTCTCCCTCCCTCCCTCCCTCTCCCCCTCCCTCCCTCCCTCTCCCCCTCCCTCCCTCTCTCCCTCCTCCCTCCTCCCTCTCTCCCTCCCTCTCTCCCTCCCTCCCTCCCTCCCTCTCTCCTTCCCTCCCTCCCTCCCTCTCTCTCTCCTCTCTCCCTCTCTCCCTCCCTCCCTCCCTCTCTCCTCCCTCCTCCCTCCCTTCCTCCCCCCTCCCTCCCTCCTCCTCCCTCCCTCCCTCCCTCCTCCCTCCCTCCCTCCCTCTCCTCCTTCCTCCTAACTACCCTTACCCTCCGTGCCCACTCTCCCCCCCCCCCATTCCCTGCTTCCCTCTCCCTTTTCTCTCTCTCTCTCCCTCTTTCTCTTTCCCTTCCTTTCCCCTCCACCACTTTCTGTCTGTTTTATCCTGTCTTGTTTTACAGTCATAATTATTATTCTCTCTCTCTCTCTCTCTCTCTCTCTCTCTCTCTCCCACTATGCAGTGTTTGTATTTTTATCCACTCTTGCACCACTATCCCATTCCCTACTTCCTTTACTTTACTATGCTGTGTATTATCTGCCAGAAGGACTTTACCTCATATACTTTCACACAGAGTTAATACCCTTCTTGCTCTCAGCTGACACAGAATCCTCCTTATTCACATGACTGGGATAGGTGGAATTATTTAGTAATGAGTGTACAACGGTCCGCCAGGGGTCATGCATTCATGTCGAGTTATCATCATGTGGCCTTTGTTAGTAGAAGAGATGGATGACCAGTCTCAGACGGTGTATTGGTCTCTAATGATTATCACATCAATCACTGGATGAGTGGATGGATAGATAGATAGAGAGGAAGGAGAGAGAGAAAGATAGAGGGAGGGTCATGCATTTGTGTCGAGTTATCGCATGACCTTTGTCGATAGAAGAGACGATGACAGGTTTAAGTCGGTGTACACTGTATTGGTCTCTAATGATTATCACATGAATCATTAAATGGATAGATGGATAGATAGATTGAGGAATGTAGAGAGGGAGGAGGGAAGGAGGGAAGGAGGGAGAGATAGAAGGAAAGAGAGAGAGTCAAGTTTTCATGTTGAGTTATCAGATGACCTTTGTCAATAAGAGAGATGGAAGACCAGTCTGAGATGGTGTATTGGTCTCTAATGCTTATCACATCAATCATTAGATAGATGAATGGATGGATAGAAAGATAGAGAAGTGGAGAGAGAGGATGAGGGAAGGAGAGAGAGATAGTCCTGCATTCATTTCGAGTTATCATCACATGACCTTTTGTCAATAGGAGAGATAAATGACCAGTCTGATGCTGTGTATCAGTCTCTAAGATTATCACATCATTAAATGGATGGATGGATAGATAGATTGAGGAATGGAGAGAGGGGGGAGGGAAGGAGAGAGAGAGAGAATGAGAGAGAGAGTCTTACATTCATCTCAAGTTATCATCACATGGGCAATTCCACGGTAACTGACGTTACCAAGATAGTGTACTAGTGGAATTGTTTATATTGTAGTTTTGTGAATGACACTTGCTTTGGCTTTTAATTAATATAGATAAATACAGTGTAAGTTGATAATGGGGAAGAAACACATGGACAGTTTTTATCTCAAAATGCATTTCTTATCACATAGCAAGCGAAAAAGGGGCGGGTAACTGATGTTACACAAAAAGACATGGAAAATGATGGTGTTGAATCAAATTTATATACATGTAGCTCATGTCTCAGACTTGTAGGGATTATGTAATTCATTTGACATTACACCCAGGTTCCTTGGAAGAGATGTGCAAAATAATGAGCCATTTGAATAATTTTTTTAGTGCCATGGCAAATTTACTGAAGACATGTTGGTAACTGACGTTACACTTAAATTCAGCGTAGGTTTTGCACATTTCCATTAGTTTTTCATTCATTAACTACCCAAAATCTGTTAAAGTAATCCATTAAAATCAATTAAGTGAAAACATCTGAGAAAAATTAGTAAATATCAGAATAAGAGGCATTTAAAGCACTTTTCCCTGATCATAGTCCCATATGTGCAATTTTTTGTTTGTTTATGTTATTCTCCGTAAGAAGGTCGCATTGCAATTTTTTTTATCTTAAATGTTTATTTGTTACAAAAAGAAGACTATAGTGATTTAAGATTTTTATTTGGAATTAACAGGGCACAGTGCTACTTCAAATTTTGAGCTCTCTGTCCCATATGTTGTGGATTTGCCCACATGGCCTTTGTTGGGAGGAGAGATGGATGACCAGTCTCAGAAAGTGTATTGGTCTCTAATGATTATCACATCAATCATTTGATGAATAGATGGATGGATGGATGGGTAGAGGGAGAGAGGTACAGAGAGAGAGAAAGGGAGAGAGTGGGAGGGAGGAAAGGAGAGAAGATGGGGTCATACATTCATGTCAAGGTATCATCACGTGACCTTTGTCAATTGAAGAGATGAATGACCAGTCTGAAACTGAGTCAGGCTCTAGTGATTATCATATCAGTCATCTGGTAGATGGATGAATGGAGAGGAAGAGAGAGGGGGAGAGAAGGAGACAGAGACAAAGACAAAGACAAACAGTGTCAGAGAGAGACAGAGAGACAGACAGACAGACAGAGACGGATGGGGGGATGGGGGTCAGATTTGGAGTCTACAACAAAGATGACGAAAAGAGAGAGAGAGAGTGAGATTGGAATGGAGCTTTGGAGAGGAATCTTAAAGTCCTTCATTTTAAAGGGAAGCAAATAAATTTGCAGGCCTATGACATGTTTTTCTTAGCATCTTCAAAATGATGCAGCTGTCTTTGATGAGAGTTTTTACACCTAATCTCTAGAATATCAGGCATAAACTTAAAGTGATTTTAACATGCATTCAGAAATATTTCTCCTTCATTTTCAATTCAAATATTGAAGTTTTATCTTGAAGGTCCTAGACATAACCAGTGATTTTCTTTTCTGCCATCTTAAAAGGCTATCCAAGGAGCACAGTAGAATTTAAGATGGATTGTTGGAATGATGGTAAGCATCTCTGGAACAGCTGTGTAGAACATAATGCTTTTTTTCCATCAAAATTTTGTGATCTTGTCTCAGGCCTAACTGTCGATTTCTTTTCCTACCATCTCACAGGGCTATCCTAGGAGTACAGTAGAGTTTCAGATGGATTCTAGGAACGACTGCAAACAGTTCTGGAAGAGCTGTGTAGAGCACCATGCCTTCTTCCGTCTCACACAAATCAAGTATCCCAGATCAAGGAGACGGCTTTTGAGCCGAGGCTCAACATTCAGATACAGGTAAAATAAATCATTCAGGAAATATGAAAATGCAGGAAAACAAGGAAAGTCAAAGGCAGTGTTACATACTACTTGTTTTTTTACAGGATTATCTGTGTACAAGAGCCCCTGATCTAGATTTTTAGATTTTTGGAGTCCACTCTTAGATTTTGAGCTCCCACATGCCCTTTGTACTGGCCTCTGCTGGTGTCAAGTGACATGTAATAATAAAGTCTACAATAAATAGAAAATAGGTAAATGTAGTTTAGACTTTCAGAATAACACTACACCATTACAGTTATATTAGCTTTATATGTCTTGGTGACATGTAAATGGTTCTTCCACACACACTCATGAGTGACATGTGATTTCTGTGTGTTAGACCAGCTTACACAGAAACGGTTCTGTTCACATATCGTACCTCTTCTCTCTTTCTTCCAGTGGGAGGACTCAGAAGCAAGTTGTGGAGCAGGCCAGGGTTGGAGGAAATTCGAGATCATTAGCGTAAGTGATGTTACAAACATATATGAATATTTCTTCATTAAAAGTTCAAGTTTATTTTATTGATTTTTCACAAGAATACATGCGAATGTATCAGATGGGCAATGCATGAGAACAACAAAAAGTGTGAAGTTATATGATTTCACTACCATTGAAAACATAGTGAAACAAACTTACATGTAAATGGAGTATGACAGGAGTAGGAATAATCACAAATATTCTATCGCTCTTCCCTCCCCCCTTTTAAAACCATTGTAGCATACCTTACATCCTCAGAAGAAGCATACTTTTCCCTCTCTCTTTTCAATTTCCAACCCCTAAAGCAATATTTTGTAATTTTGCTCATCAGAATTGTGTTTTGGCATTAACTGTCCCCCTCTCCTTTTCCATAAACAAAAAACTTTGATCCCCCTTGATGATTTACATATGTTTATATCTACAGTACACTGAATGCATCAAGGATGTCAACAAGAAGTCTTGGTGCTCCGAGGACCACCACTCCTCTAACCATCGACATGACAGAGACAATAGTCACTGACCACCACAGTGCACCCAATCTGGCCTTCCCTGAAGATCCCACCTATGCCAAGCCCGACATACCCAAGAGTCCCGTCTCTGAGTCACCCACATCGCCTCCGTCATCGACGCCCATCACACCGGTCCATGAGAACTCCAGGATTGCCATCCACAAAGGCCAGTCCAACTCCAGTATCATGTATGAATACACGGTAAATGACGAAAACTCGCAGCAGCAACAGCAAACTCAGGCCGAGGTGGACCAGAGTCAGGCGAGCAGGCTGGCCAGTGCGTCAGGTTCCTTCAACGCCAGGATGGAACCAGAGCCATTGGTGTCTTCAGGCGAGACCAGACTGGATGCCCTCTCTGATGCAGAACCCAAGAGGAATGGAGACATCAACATGGGAGGCAATCAGAGTATGCTTTCTTCTAGTTCTTCCAGTTTAAGTGTTGTTGATGAGCATGGGGAGGAGGAGGTGAAAGAGGATGAGGAGACGACGCAAGTGGTCCGTCCCATCGCGGATATCTTGCGTCCTCTCCTCATTGGGGGCAAGTTCACTTCCGAGGACTCTGATAGCAACTCGTCCCTGGTCTCGTCCAACCCAGAGGACGTCAAGACCGAGGGGGATGAGATGGGGGAAGATGGGGAGACGGAAAACCCAGACTTTGATCTGGGATCAGTTTCAGAAATGCTAAGTGAGATGGATACAGTCAGTCCCTCGGAAGTGGAGACTCAGATTCATAGCGAGACCACTCTAGGCCTCCTTAGTGAGATGAGCACTCCTGGCACTTTCACTGACGTAGAGGGTGGGTTATTCAGTTTGCCAGAGGTCCCTTCAGACACTGATCCTAACTCTGACATACTCAAAAGTCTTGGTTCCCCTGATGGTGTTAGTAACATTGATCATGATGATGAGGGGCGTAATCTGTCCCCTTTGCAGATACATGAATCCCTTTTTGTTTCTGAACTTAGCGATATGCTACCTAAAGATGGGCGTCGTAGAAGGGGAAGTTCAAGTTTAAGTAGTAGTAGCACTAGCAGTAGTAGCAGCAGTAGCAGTGATGATTTTGATCAAAGAGGGCGTACTGATACTGAGATTAAAGTTGATCATCCCATAGCTGAAATCAAACCCGTTCCTAGTGAACTAACTAGCCCCTCGGTTGATGATGCTTTTACTTTCAGTAGTTATGATTCCCAAAGTCTTGACTCATTCTCACAAGCTCATTCAGACACAGCACATATGGGGAGTGCGAGAAAAGCAGATGGTAGCCTTCACAGTGATTATAGGGTCTTTAGGCAAGAAAGGAAACTGTTCTTTGAGAGTGATGAGAATCTGGGCCAAGCCCTTGGGGAAACAAATGCTAATCTCCAGGCCTTAGAAGATGACCTTGATGAAACCTCCCATACTCTTGTTCAGTTGGAAGAATCCCTGGCAGAAACAAGAGAGACTCTACAAGCGGAAGGAGTCGATGCCTTTACAGAAACCAGCTCTGGTACTGATCCTGATGAAGAAGTCAAAGGGGTCATTTCGAAAGGTCTTACAGAAATTGATGTAGGCACAAAACATGTCTCTTTCTCTACAGAAACTGACAAGACGTCCATGATCCCTAATATTCTGGAATCTCTTAGGGACTCTGGAGAAACTGCTAGTCCAACACCATTAGATCTTAAGATAGATTACCTTAGGGATTACGATGAACTGTTCCAAAGGGATACTGCTCTAGTGGATGATGAATCTGGTAACTCCTCTGCCCCTCTTCAATCGCCCCCACACCACTATGTCAGTCCTGGTATATTGCCTGAGAGTAGTCTTCCCAAATTGCCAGAATTGTCTAAAGAAATGGTTGCAAAACTTGAAGCCCAGACAGAGGCCACACCTGTTCGGACAGTCATCCAAAATGAAGTAGTGGGAGGGGGAGATGACATCCTAGGGGATTTACCAACCATTGGGGGTAATGGCTTTCAAGGAACCAACGGGAACTGGCACCAGAGAGGATCTGGCCAGTCTATGTATGTCAGTAAGTTGAAGGTTCAGATCCCGCGACCTGGCGAACTGTTGATCCCACCTGGAAGCGCCGGGAGTGCTACCAAGTCCAGTAGCCCCGGGAGTGACGACTCAATGCGCAGACACTTTGGTACCATGCGCAACCCCGATGACCTTGTCAGTTGTAGTGAGCTGAGTTTTGGAAACCTAGAAAACGAGAGCTTGCGGGTGCACTGTGATGATGCTGGTGCTGCTGCCTATCTGAATTTGGGGCGTGGTGTGGGTGACAACCTGAGTGAGAATGAGAGTGACAGTGACGTGGGGAGTGAAGAGGGCACCACCTCCAGCTCCAATGACAGCTGTGTGTATCAGTATAAGGTGTCCGAAGCCCGCTACACCAAGACACGCTCTAAGAGCAGCCTTGGTGAATCTGGTAGCTCTAGTAGTGAGGGCGGAGACCAAGTGCTTGGTCCAGATGCTGGGAGTGCGGCTGCTCATTTTGACATTTTCAGTAGCAGTGGGGGGATATTGTCTGGTAATGGTCATGACTTGTTTGCAGACCTGGAGAACAATGACTTCTCCTTGGCAGCAAGCACTTGCAATTCAGACGATTTTGATTAGACATGCAACACCCTCTCACTGTGTCCAGGAAAAGCAGCATTCAACATTCAGTTAATGTCATACGAATATCGTTCACATTGCTTCCAGTCATCTGTTATTTTGAAAAAGGCATATAACAAAAACTGAAACATGAGTTGACTGACAGCCCTCAAAAGAAGAAAAATGAGAAAAAAGACCAAACAAACAGTGCACGTACTTGAATATTATTTACAATAAATACAAACTTCAAATTCCATTAACTGATACTACCCTTACATAAAATGCAGTCTTTAGCAGTAGCATATGTGAGCCATGGTTATGAGCGTGACTGTTATTTGCGTTTTGCTGAAAACTTGGCAGAATTTTTATATATACAGTATACTGATGCATTTGATATATTAATCTTTATTATTCCGTAGCTATATATACATTTCAGCATGTAATTTTCTCAAGCGCATGATAGAAAGAACATAATACAGATTATGATATTTGCAAAATTGCAAACAGCTTGAGCTTGTATAAGTTTGCCAAATAAAAGTGACAGTGTGGCCATAGATGTTCATGTTGTGATATTTCTGTCCATGGTGGGGTTGCAAATCCTTGGCTGCGTTCAGACTTGTAAATAATCCCATGTGCTATCGCGGGGTCGATACCCAGTACTACACCAGGAGTCGTACAAAGACAGTTTACAGGAAATTTATCTTTTGTGCAGTCTCTCTCTATGAACAAGAAGCAGTGGTACTATTTCCCGATCCTGCAGAAAATCACCATAATAGAAACTCCACAAAATGTAGTTGATCCTGCTTTAAATCCTAAATCCTGCATTAAAAAATATTTCCATCATATGTTTTTACATAGCCCTGCCTGTCTACTTCCATATGAACACTCTTAACCTTCTTTATTTAGAAATCAGTTAGAAATCAGTTCCCAGGAGCCCAGCCATGGTCCTTATCCCTACACCCCCTATATTATAAAGTAGGTAGTTTGTGTAAATTCTGCTAGTAGTCCAAAAGACCTTCTGCTTTGATTATTCATCATCTCAGGAATGACTTGAAAAGTCCGGTACTTTTTACAGAACACCCCCCCCCCCCTCACCTTCCCTGCAGATGTTGAAAGTGTTTCATTACGCGCCCCCCCCCCCCCCACCTTCAATTTAGTCCACTTCTGTTTAGTTCTGTTGATGATGGTACTTCAAAGAATATGCCCATTGGGAAAGATGGCTTTGTATCCCTCGAAGCTTTCTAGACTAGTCTGCTTGGACTGGAAGAATGTCAGTTCTGATTTTTTTTTTTTAAATGATGGCTTGTGAAGATAAGCTTCAGAAGGTTTAAAAGTGTTTGTACAAAGCTGTTTCTTTTAAGGCTCAGGACATGATTAAATGTTTGGTACTACTTTCCTGTCCCTCCCCTCTTTTTTTTTTCTCAAGAAGTTGATAGTTTCATGGTTATTTTTTCCAGACTTATCATTAAGAGATGCTTTAGGAGAATTGATAAAAGGATACACAACAGTTGATATGTAAAATGAAGCTAAAATGAGATGGAGACAGACCTCCCAACCATTCTGAATTTGGAGGAAAGAATCTGAATTTTGACCATTCCAAGCTCATGTTTCGATATGATTTACCTATTTTTCTTGATAAATTTACTACTCACTCCTATGGGAAATGCTGTTCCTTTCCTTTAATTTTGAGCAAAGTCATCCCTATTTTTCAGTCAGAAAGGTTGGTAGGTCTGTGGAGACAACAAATCCTTTGGTGTGGTCAAAGACAAGTTGTGTAAACTTACCACTTTCACCTACTACTTTAAAAGCTGCTTCCCTGGATGATGTGGCTTAGATCCTTGTCTCAAGACATCCTTTATCTGCAAGCTTTAAAGAAAAGGATTTGATTCCTTTTTCTATTTTGTAATTACATTTTTCATACTTTGTATGAACATATTTGAAAGGAAATTGAAAGTCTTAAGTGCCTATTTCTACAATAGTAGGGACTGTTATTTGTAGGATAAAATAAATATAGCTATCCTGAAATTATAATACTCGGTGAATATCATTGAACCATTTTAATGTTACATTTTATTAACTTGGCTAAAAGATCAATAGTGCCAGCTTCAACAGTAATGTGAGCGAGCTTGATATCAGATGATAGCAGTTTGAATGTCCTAATACTCAACAAAATTTTAGAGATCTCCCAATCCCTTCATACATAAAAGAGTGTTACAAAGTGCAGTAATTTCTAAAAATGCAAATTGCTCTTCAGACAGTAGTGTTCATTTGCGCTTTGAAAACTTAACACTTTGCAGATGCTTATCTCTTTGAGAACTGTTTTTTTTGTGCATTTTGTGTTTTTCAATTGCATTGGCCTTGCACCATTAGATCCAGAAAATGGCAGAGAGCAAAATACTTTATTTGCTATCTGATTTAAGTCTTGTGTTGTGCTTTTGCTCCAGTACTTTTCCCAAATAAAGTCTAGTTCTCTTTCATTTAAAGTGTTCCTTTCTTCTTGATAAATTTATGCAATGTCATATAGAGATATAAAGGATGCTAAAAGATTTCAGATAAAGGTTTTCCAGTATATTGAAATGACAGTTAGGTTTTTTTTTATTGTGACCAGGCATATAAAAGGTAAGAATTCAGTGTTAATCTCACAAATTGGAATGCATTATTGACTTGTGTTTAATCACTTGCACTAAATTAATTACACTGTATATCACATTTCTGACACTTCTTTCAGATTGCAACTCTGTGTGAATCTAAAAGCAACTAATTCCGTAGTCAATTTCATTTAATGGGTAGTCCATTGCTGCACCGATTAACACATTTAATTCTTGCGATTGTCGTGGTGTAATACTATGCTTGCATATGGAATGGCATCACATGATTAACTAATTACTAATCACAAAACGTGATATTTTCATATTTCGACATGAGTGATATGAAATAGTATGAATCTGAATGATTTAGAACCCCCCTCTTCATATCCCCCTTCAAATTTGATATAAATACATAAAAGACATTTTTTCATACTTAATGCACTGTGATGCAGAAATCATTGCTATCATTGACTTTGATATGCATTTCTTATAACCATTTTGGTTTCTGTAGGAATGAACAGATATGGAATTGATTTTATGACAATTAGTCAAGATAGGTAGATTTATTTGATTTTAAACACACCCTTAAAAGTTTAAATGTATTTCATGAGGTACACCATTACATAATTCCTTTATATTCCCCCTCCCCTGCAAGAATATTCCATCCATTATTTTCTCACTAGTACTAAGAAGGAAAAATGTACATTGATAGCACAATATTATAGCTGTTGCATATTTTGTGATGATACCTTCAATGTTGACTTGTTTTCTCCCCACTAAAGAAAAAAATCATAGAAAAAAATTATGTAAATGATTGAATCATCTTATATTTTCTTCCGAAAACAGTGACAGATCAAATAACTGATGTTGAAGATTGTTGTGAAGAAGGGCTTAAGGTACACAGATATTAAGATGAGTGGGACCAAATTTTCAGTTTTAGGATATTCCTGGTACATTTGTTGATTTTTTCATGTAATTTGATTGTGATTTTTTTTTTTTTTTTTTTTGGGGGGGGGGGGATGGGAGAGGGGGGAGGGGTTGCTTGAAGTATAGAAAAGGAGTACCCCTTAGCCAGGGCTCCACACTAACTTTTTTGGTAGTGGTCCAGACTGAAATTCTATGCTCTACACGTATTGAGCCCTATGCTGAAATTATTTAGTTTTGGGGGTCCGGACCTAAATTTGGGGGGCCCTTGTGTCCTGGGCACCTGTTAGTATCAAGCCCTGCCTTGGCACTTGCCACAAAACAAAACTAAACAACAACCAAAAAAAAACAATTGGGAGGGGGAAGGTAATCTTGAATGTTATTTCTGAGATATTTAGATTTTTCTCTTTGGTGAAGTAAGATTGCTGGTGTTTGGGTTTGGGTTTGGGGGGGGGGTGGGGGGGGGGTAATGTATCCCAAGGCGTAATCGGACATGCATTTGAAATAGGAAAGCCGTGAAGGAAGTGGAACAGGGTTACAATATCGAGTGGTTCATAGTCAAAATTTGAAATCCACATTGAGGCATCTGCCCTAACCTTTTTGTTACTTAAAGCATTAATAGTTACAGCACATTTTAGATAATGATGATCATTTTCATAGTGATACATGTAGCTACATGTATTAGCATTACTGTAATAGATTATGCCCTTAAGGCAGCTGTTGAAAAATATATTAATGTCAAATATAATAATTTAACTGATAGATTGATTGAGGAAGAGAAAGAGAGAGAGATTATGTAACACTAAACTTTATGTATACCTCATGTGTTCATACTAACTTCCATTTTTGTATTCTTCTGCCTCTGGAGGTCGAGAAGAAGATATTGTGATTTTTCTCTTTTCTACTTAAGTATAACTGTGTGTATGGTGGTTGCATGGTATATGGAAACAAGCCGGAAAGACCCTTTTGTACCCTTTTTGTTTTTTCTTCCATTTTTCGTACAAATTTGTGTTCTGATTCTGATGTAGAACAACGATTTGAAAGACGTTCTGGGTTTCCAAAGTTCAGCTTATCTGTAGAAAAAAAAAAAAGAAGACTACAGCTAGTACAAGTGTCATGTGAGAAGTTAGAATACATCATGTTTAATTTTTCTTATTTGTTGTCGGAACTCTGACTTTAATGTGTCTATTTGGAAAGAGAGAAACATTGAATAACCACCCATTTTGAAAAAACAAAAAAAATATGCTTCTTAGAAGAAAAAAAAAAAGAAAAGATGCATGAAAATTTGATAAAATTTCATGAAGTTCAGAGGGACTGCATTTAGAACTTAGCATATCCGAAATTGAAATAATTAAGGTATTGGTATTGGGGGTGAAGTAGCTTTATGTCATTACAATTAATTCCCATAATTTTTTTTTTTTTTACATATTGAAAAATTATCTCAGTGATTTTAATGATTTCCTTGGAAAAAGAAAGTTTACAAAATATTATCTAAAACAGCATTTTTAGATTGTTATAGGCATGTGATTTAGATCTTGGATTTTTGAAGTTTCAAGATCTTTCAAAGTTTTATTAGATTTGTATATGCCTGAAAATATTCTCACTATTTAACATAGCTTGAAATACCTGCAATTTTGTTTTAAAAAGAAAATAATACGAGTAGTTTGACAAAAGACAGTTATAGAAATTCAGATACATTCATTATTTTGATGAAAGGGGAAGTCTTTTTCAAGGGAAATAAGCATTTCTTCCTTCCCATAGTATTCAGAGTATTAGTATATAAGAGTAGTATCTTCCAAAGTATTCAGAGAGTTTAGTATTCAACACCAAAAGGTATGCACTAAGGTATTGTCCAAAAATCCATTGAAATTTGTGTAGAAAAGATGTTATTTAGTGCCAAACACATGGTGCAATTGTTTTGGAAAACTTATAGACTTGTAAAACTTTCTTACAGATCTGTTGGGATAGGGTGAAAATCTAGATAAAGAGAATATGCATGTTAAATTGTTAATATCAATAGTTTTTATGATGAGAACCATAGTTGGGGTTCTTTGTCTGAAATTTCAGGGGTTTTATACTGAAATAAATGATGGCTTTTCAAGAGTTGTTATTTGGTGTTCCAAGTGTAGCAGAATGTTTACTTTATTTCTCAGAAATGATTCATAATGTATATGAAAAAAATAGTATACTTTATAAAGCTTTGAATAATGTTTTGTG
Organism: Echinometra lucunter; assembly: GCA_029962745.1. NCBI lineage: Eukaryota > Metazoa > Echinodermata > Echinoidea > Camarodonta > Echinometridae > Echinometra > Echinometra lucunter. Next base: position 7,124,245 of record CM057169.1, on the reverse strand, counting down.
ATTTGGGATCATTTGATATAGAATTGAAAGCTAAATTTCATACATTTCAATTATATCCATTTGGGATGTTGATTTTTAATTTGTAAATATAAAGTATTCATATTTTGTATAATTTGTGTTTATTTTGTTGCTATATAATCATGCTCTGTAGCCATTCGATCATTAATTTTTTGTTATCTTTTTTTTTTTTTATTAGCAAGTTTCCTTTATTACCATGCCTAAGCACTCATAAAGGATAAGGACCAAACATGCAACTTGATTTTCATAATTTTTTAATCATGCCATGAGTCTTTGGTAATTATAACCATTCTCGCATGCTTCTTTCCTTTCGTTTTCGTTCCTTCAATTTCTTTGCTGTGAATTTGTTTCCATTCCATGCCATTCCGTAACACACTGTGTACGTCGGTTTATTCATTCTCTTTTTTTTTTTTTTTTTTCTTCAAGAATTATGACTCTTTCACCATCTTTTCTCGTTAACATCTCACCATTTGGTCTTGAAAGAATGGCTTGCCTGCCAAGAAGCCATTGAGTGATGTTGAAGTTTGCTGTGGTACTAGCTAGATATGTTTTGTTAGTACACATTTGAAACAGACCAAGTAGTAAAGAAATTCAATGTTTATTCTCATGATGAGCTCTTCTCTCTTTTTCTGAGGCCCATTTTGGATATCCTGTAGGAAAATTATTATTTTCTTTGTTGGCGATGTGATCTTTTATAAAAAAAAAAAAAAAAAAAAAAGGTTGATATACTGCTTTCCAGAACAATGTTCTAACTTTCCAGAGAGCTGTAGGATTGACAAAAGCCAAATCATTCTCTGCCATTTTAGGCTGTACATTGTACCTAATTAGGTCTATCAGAGAGCTGGAAGAGAGTTCGTGATTTTGGATGGATCACATTTAAATTACTTTTAAAAAAATTTTTAAAGCATGGGTCAAAATCAATACATATGCTAAAGCTTTGTAGTGGGCCCAGTTTTCTCTGAAGTAAAAAAGGTTTTTTATTTAAAACTAGAAGTTAACACAGTATTGTTAAGGGGTGAGATTCATGTTAATCCTTAATGGCCAAGTCCCTGGGATTTGTCTTAAGTGTACACTCTAATTTCTGCGGAGTTAAATTTGACTCGGAATGGCGTCAGCTGGGAGTCGAGTCTATTCTGAGTCAAAGTGACTCAGATTTCCAAATTAATTTGACTCGGAATGGTGTGGCATCAACTGAGAATCGACTAAATTCAAGTTAAAGTAACTCCATTCCAAGTTAAATTAATTCAGAAATCCGAGTCACTTTAACTCGGAACAGAGTTGACTCCCAGCTGACTCCATTCCAAATCAAATTTGACTCGGCAGAAATAAGAGTGTATGACACATTCATATTTAGTTTGAATTTTTCTAAAATGATGATAACAAATTTCTAAAATAGCATTAGATTTTTTTTGGTCTTTTTTCAGAAGCGTTTCCTTATACTATGCAAAGAAGGACAAGATTATTTCGTAGAAATTTTGATAAAACTGAATATTAAAATTTGCTGTTAACTAGATGATTTCTACAGATACTTTCAATATTCTTTGATCTTTTAAATCATTCTTACCTTTTCTTTTGGCTCATTTAAGTACTCCTTTTTCCCACACCAAAAATGATTATCTAATAGATAAGTTCAGTTTGTGCACAGTAGTAAAAATCTAACTTTGGACAATTCAAACAGTGCAAAAGTAGCATTGAGGAGAAGAGGGAAGTAGAAATAGTAAAACTTTTGGACCCTGATAAATGTAGGGAGAGAAATGTTTAATAATTGCTCATGTTGCGGTATCTGTTTCTTATATAAGATGATTTTGAAAAAAATATGTATAAAGATGAAATTATTTTCCATTTCTTTTTAATCATGGACACTTCAGTGTAGAGTTCCCTTATAATTTGGACAAAAAGTATTGTCAGAGAGCCTTCACGTAGTATTAATTCAGCATACTTATTAGAGAGTGTTTATGCCAATATAATGTGCAATTATCTTTTTTCTCATGTTATTGCTTTGGTATTTCACATGCATGGCTTGCTGGATTTTTCCGCCAGTTAAGATGCTTTCATTGATATAATCATTTCCATGCACTTTTACTATTTCAAATTTTCAATATTATTATCAACTCATATTCAGCTTGTGCCAATTTGAAATACACAGTGAAATTAAATTATTGATTGATGTGCAATGATTAACTATTAAATTTTCCCTTCCCTTCCTACAACATCATACTGCATAATGGATTACCTAGAATAATTTTTTTTTTAAAGAGATTATTGAAATCCTTCATAGGATTTAAAAACATAGTCTTTGAATTTAAAATTTCATGCAAAAGCAATCGCATCAATGTCATAATATAATTGTAGGCATCTTGCCATTTTAAATCTTTTTTAACACAACACAAAAATAATTTTAATGAAATATATGATATAAGCTGAAATTATGGGATTTTTTAGAAATGGATTTTACAAGCTAATTCTGCTGATACAAGTAATCTATGCAATCAAGTAATCATTTCATTTTTTATACAACTTTGTACAACTTTGCAGGACAAAATTATTTCTGATATCATATTGGCAATTTATTTCTCGTGCTGCTTGTATGGTTCTAGTTTTCCCACATTTTAAAGCTCCTCAATTCAAGGTGCATATATGGACCTTTTTTCTTCATGAATATTGTTTCATTTCATCGGTGCTCATACAAATGATAACCCGCATGCATTGCTATCGCTCTTACGAGGATCTATTTTGATGCTTACAAATCCACCAATGAAAAATAATTTGTCATTCACACAGCTGTTTAAAAGATACATGCTTTGGGTTTTATGTGTTCATTTTTCCTTTGGTTTCCTGAAACAGTTTTGGGATTACAGAATAAGGACTTAGTCTCATTTCTTCAAATTTTATAGTTCTTAAGCCATTTACCGGTCATGGAACTTCATTTATTGGATGTAATTGCTTTTACATTGTTGCTTACTGTTTGTTCTCCAGTTGCAATACAGTGATAATTTCCAAATTTTCTGAAGAAAACAAAAATTGTAATCAGCATTTAACATAAAAGACATTGATCATCAAAAGATTTCAGTAATCATTTTTCTAAATGTTTGTGATTTTATTGATTCTTTTGACACTCTTCTCCCACCTTCATCCAACATCTCAGAGATTTTATTCAAACATTTACATTTTTGAAAAATTATTTTCACCTTCTGTTTTAGCTTATTTTTGCCCATCTTCACTTACATCAAATTATCATGGTCATACTTTCAAAGATATTTTTTCATATTTCTAACTATTTCAAAGAATTTGATAGTGTTACAGTAAATTTGATGTGCATATTATTCATGTAGTGGTGATGTTTACCATAATATACCAAGTGTCTTGTGTAGGTCGGTGGTCATGAAATATTACTAAGATCTAGCCTTACATGTGGATATATTTTGTCACTTCTTTGAGATGATCGTTCTTCTCTCTAGAGAGCAATAAATAATGTGATTTCACCAATGTAGCCTATAAATTAACAAGTTTTGATGTTTGTTGACAAAGAAGGTTTAAAATCATCAATGTAACATATTCCAATAATTCTGTGTCTTTCCTCTAACTTGTAAAGTTGGCGATTAGAATTGGGTGTGGGCTATGGAAAAGCTCAGAAATTAGATGAGCTTAATGGAGATGCCCATGGTAGGTTGAATTTTCAGTGGGGAAGGGGGGCTCTTTTTATTCTTGACACGTATAGAGAGGGATAAAGGTGGAGCATTTAGCATTGATGCATTGAGATGCCCCCAGGGCCGGTTTGAATTTTTAATGGGGGGGGGGGGGGGGACTCTTTTATTTGTGGCTTGTATAGAGGGATAAGGGTGTACATGTAGTATCTGGCATTGATGTATTGAGATGCCCCCAGGGCAGTTTGAAGTTTTCAGAGGGGTGGGGGCTTCTCTTTTCATGGCTGGCATATGTAGGAGTTATAGAGTGAAGCATCAGGTATTGGGAATATCCGTAAGCCATATTGATCACAGCTGATATTGGCTTAATATGCTGTGCACCAGGTAGATTGTGTATTTGCATATCGGCAGGCTTAAATCTGCTGAAAAGATTAATATGCATAGAGCATCATTATGAAATTTGAATTGGCTTTGTAACATGGCTAGGTTCCATAGTCATACATATGGCATCAGGCAAAAATTAATGTTATGCCCCAGTATGTGAAATCACTTTAACAACAACTCTTGAATCAAGCAACGAGATTTGCTCTTTTTACATTTCCTAAATGTTCTTTGTGCATATATATATCAGTACGGACATGGCTGTTGTACAAATTTTAACAGATAGAAGATTAGTACCATTACTTTAAAGCCCACGGCACACCTTCCGATCCCTCTGGTCTGTGACCGGTCTGAGACTGAGTGAGAGAAGATGTGATGCCACAGCTCTTCAGCTTATGAGTCGCAGATCAGTCAGAGACAAATTGCAAGGGCAATCATAAGGATATTGACATGTCAAATCTCTACAACTGGATAGCAGGCTCACTCCAACTTTCAGCCAATCAGACAGCAGTACTGATATGATGTCATACCTGCAAAAAGCAGAGCACATGCGCAAGTCTCACACAGAGTAGTTGGATCGCAAGATTGCAGTGTCAAGGCTTGTGACTGCCCTGTGATACATCTCCTCTCACTCAGTCGCAGACCGGTTGCAGACCAGTCGGATTGTAAGGGGTGTGGTGGGCTTAAAGGGTAAGTCCACCCTAGAAATTTCCGTTTCAATAAAAGGAAATAAATTTGAACAGCATTTTAAAAAAGAAATGAGCGAAATCGGTCAAAGAATAAGAAAATTACACTCATTTACATTTTCTAGTAAATTACTCTCAGCTCTGCAAATTGGCAACACTGATGACATCATATGCGAGCAGGTCTCCATGCACTTTGTATATGAAATTTCACATTTTCTCAATTTTCTTGGAAGTTACACATTTTCTAAACCCCATAATCAATGTATGTTCAGAAGAATTGCTTTTTACATAACATACTTTGACTATGGGGTAAGAAAGTGTGTAACTTCCAAGAAAATTGAGAAAATGTGAAATTTCATATACAAAGTGCATGGAGACCTGCTCGCATATGATGTCATCAGTGTTGCCAATTTGCAGAGCTGAGAGTAATTTACTAGAAAATGTAAATGAGTGTAATTTTCTTATTCTTTGACCGATTTTGCTCATTTCTTTTTTAAAATGCTGTTCAAATTTATCTCCTTTTATTTAAATAGTGAAACTTGTAGGGTGGACTTTCCCTTTAAGGCTTATTCACTTATTAAGCAGCAAACCCCCATGGCAAACCCTGCCCTTTTGCGTGATGTTCACATATGGTAAAACAGCATTGCTTGTGGTAATGAGATGCACAGTACATCTCAATATTAGTTCACGCTTAAATGAAGGAGAGTTTGCCAAAACTGGCTAGACTGTACTGGTGATGTCATATTTTGTGCTTATTATACTCCACCAAACAAAGTTTGAAAGGGTTATATAGGAATCAGCGTACGGTCGGTTGGGCAGTCGGTTCATTGCAAATCTTGTGGATTGAACTACTTCCTCATTTTTTAAGCAATGCTCATGATATTGCACACACACATTGGTCTCGGGCTGAAGATGCGCAAGACATATCTTTTGAATGTGTCAGAAACTGCGTTGCCATGATAACAGCATGGCAACGGCATATTATGGCAATATATCAGTGGGAAATCTTGCGGATCAAACAACTTTATCATTTTTCGAGCAATTTTGGCACACACATTGGTCTTGGGATGAAGATGCGCAAGACATATTTTTTCAATGTGTCAGAAACTGTATTGCCATGGTAATGGCATATTATAGCAATAAACCAGTGGGAAATCTTGTGGAGCAAACTACTTCCTCATTTTTTTAGCAATGCTCATGAAATTTGGCACACGCATTGGTCTTGGGCTGAAGATTTATATAAGAATATAAGAATTGGATTGGTCATAACTTTTTGCAGCCTGCAAATGATAATATTTGCTTTGGTGTGTATTTTATATCCTATTATTCCATTTATTTACGCGCAGCAAAAAAAAGGTTGTTTAGTGCGGGGGGGGGGGGAGGTGTTGCTTCATCTGTGAACAAGCCTATAGGCAGTTACATGTACATGTACAGATGCTAAAAGTGAAATTGTTTAGTATTCAGTTGTGGTTTATTCGTTTCTTGAAAAGACTTAAAAGGACATAATTCCTTATCAGTGTTCTTTTGGCCTGATTGCAGAGATGTTCATTTCTACATTTTTTGCCAAATATTAGGGTTTTTCAGATAATTGCAAGTTGAAAATGTGCACATCTTTGCATTGTAAATGCCAAGAAATATATACTGCTCTGCAGAATGCTGCTATATAGGCAATCTTTTACTTATTTGAGCAAATATACATTACATGATATGTCTTGTTTTGAATGAGGAGCTTTTAACACTTGTTTGAACAGTGACTGTGAACTACATGTGATTTGATTCATTGCGTTTGCTTCAGATATTCTTTGCAGCTCATGTTCTGTGTTCACTGCATTTTATATTCATTTAGAACGTTTCTTTGAAGGTCTGTTTGCAGCATGTATGCTTAGCATCCACGAAGTCCAAAAATGTTTTGAATTTGATTCAAAATTTGAGAAATACATGATTTTATATAACATACATATCAAAAACATTTTATAAAAGATTCACTTTAAAAAACAAAGAATATAGTTTTAAATGTATTTTCTTCAAGAAATGAATTTTGATGGCTGAAAATCAGACTCTTTCATTTGTAAAGATTGTATTTTCTAAGTAGATTTGTGTAATTTGTGTAATTTGTGGTCAGACCATCATTAGTTTTATTTTTTCCATATTAGATTTTGTAATGTCAATCAGAAATCGAAGTAACTGACTTCAGTCTGTATGTATGCAACGAAACAAAACAAAAGTATATGATAAAATAAAGTATAATGAGTGTAAATCTATAAATGACTGGAGGATGGTATTAACTCTTTGTCTTAAGGCTTGATTCTACAAGAGTTTAAATACTGTTATTTTCTGCATCTAACAGATAATTTCCATTGAGCCATTCAGGTCACATGACCCAATACAGCATAAGATGCAAGTACATGTAGCACCGACATGTGTACATACTTTCCAGACATTTGACGTACTTGAACCTAAAAAATTAAAAGCTGTTTGAACAAACAGCTTATTGCACTTCTGTAGAAACAGACTTGGTTCATGAAAGTAGAGGAAACTGCTGAATTTTTATTTTGAATAAACACTGCAGTTACTTTCACAGTCTCCTGTTTTACAGTGCATGTGCAGCGCTCTCCCTCCCTCCCCTCCCCTCCCCCCCACCCATACACACTCAAAATACAAGTATACATTTACATTTGAAACATATTTCAAATCACACAAAATATACGGACAGTAGAATTCTAACAAAAACTGGTGAAAAACAAACGAAGAGAGTCACTCTCAGTGTCTGGAGACTTAAGCTTGGAATCCACCGTTCATTGCGGACAAATTTGGGAGTCTGAGAGCAGAGCAGTGGAACTCGTCAGTCTCTCCCAGATCTCTACCACTTCAATATTTAGGTAAGATGCATGGTATTGTCTGTTGGGAGCTAGAAGGCATTAAAGCCATACAGTGATACAGTAATATCCTTCTTGCTGTCAATAGATGATATAGAGGATTGTGTCTGTATGTCTAATATGGGCCAGCAGGAGTGGTCAGAGTTTCTGTTTCTAAGAGAAAAAACAGTGTATATCATCTGTTGAGAGCCATAAAGACATTAATGCTGTATAAAATGATGTGTAAATGCCCTTCCTGCTATCAGCAGAGGTTTGTGACTGAGTGTTGATTGGCCAGCAAAAGCGATGAAAGTATTTTGGGTTCTTCTATAAAGGAAGAAGCGCATACATTACTTGCTAAGAGCCATAAGGGCACTGCATTTCTGGGGAATGTAACGCAATACCTTTCTGGCTCTAAACAGATGATACAGCAGATTTTACCTGTGCGCTGATGGGCTAGCAGGAGTGATTGTACAGTTCTTTTCAGGAAGAACTGTACATGTTACCTGGTGAGAGCCATAAGGGCACTGCATCTCTGTGGAAGGCTGTGACTTGATGCCTTTGTTATTCTTAGGGTGCAATTTAAGTGGTTTTCATTTGACAGTGTACAGTGCACAATATGTACATGATGATGTATTTGTTTATGTTGATGATGGGGATGTGTGTTAGCATCAGATGTGCTCCATGTTTCTGGTGATTATGTAGTATTGTAGGTTGTTTGATGACTGAAGAGGATGTACATGTAACTAGCATTATTTCCTTATCATATTATTTGTGGTCTTGCAAGAATAGAGGTACATGTATTCTATATTATTGTTAATTTAACTAGTGAATTGTGACCTTTCAAATGCCCTGTCCTTGAAAAATTCACTTTGTATTTGTACCAAAATCTTGAAATGTTTTTATGCCTCTGCCCACCGTAGTGGGAGGCATTATCTTTTCGGGTCGTCCTTCCGTCCGTCCCGTTTTCGTTCTCGCGATAACTTAAGAACCGTTTGACGGATCGTCTTCGAACTTGGCTCATGTATGCACATGGAAGGGACAATGATCTGATTAGATTTGGGGGTCACAAGGTCAAAGGTCAAAGGTCATAGAGGTCATTATGTACATAGAAATGGTTCGTTTTCATGATAACTCCACAACCATTTGACAGATCAACTTCAAGTTTGGTTCATGTATGCATATGGGAGGGACAATGATCTGATTAGATTTTGGGGTAACAAGGTCAAAGGTCATAGAGGTCATTATGTACATAGAAATGGTTCGTTTTCATGATAACTCAACCATTTGACGGATCAACCTCAAACTTGGCTGATGCATGCATATGGGAGGGACAATGATCTGATTAGATTTTGGGGTCTCAAGGTCAAAGGTCAAAGGTCAAAGGTTATAGAGGTCACTATGTGCATAGAAATGGTTCATTCTCGCGATAACTCAACCATTTGATGGATCACCTTCAGACTTGGTTCATATGGGAGGGACAATGATCAAATTAGATTTTGGGGTCTCAAGTTCAAAGGCCAAAGGTCATAGAGGTCATTATGTACATAGAAATAGTCTATTCTCGCGATAACTCAAACCATTTGACGGAGCAGCTTCAAACTTGGCACATGTATGCATATGCAAGTCTCATAATGATCCCATTAGATTTGGGGGTCACGAAGTCAAAGATGTAATTTTATACATGAAAATAAAAATATCAATATGAATGTGCCATATATTTCTGATCTGGCAATGGCGGAGGCATAAATTTCAACCACGCGCGGTTGAAGATTCGTCTAGTTTTTTAATGAAATTATGATTTTTAGGTGATTTTTGATAAGTAAGGAAGATCTCAAAAATGCTAATACATGTATCTTCCTCTAGTATTCCTGTAGTTAGTTCTTGAGTTGCAATGATGAAGATGTTGCAATTATGTGAACTCTGCTATCCCATTAAGCTTGAATTTTTTTGGCTTCAATCTATGGAAATCATGTTATCCCTAATTGTACCAACATGAAATGTTATCCAACAGTTTAAAATTTATGAATCGTGCCTTGTGAAATATTGTTTTTTTGTTTCTTTGTTTGTATGTTGTTTATTTTGTTAAAGATTAAGTGTTTTAATCATCAACAAAGAGAGAAATATTACAAGTTTACAACAGTGTTTGATGAAACTTATGATTTTCCTTGTTTTTTTTTTTTTTAAATCTCTAGGCTCTCCTGCGCCATCACCCACCAAATCCATACCAACATACAACAATGGTTCGTCAGAAGTAGTCTCCTCACCAGTCACAAATCATGAAGAAGAACCTGTCAAGAGAAAGGTGGGATATTTGAAAATGAATTGGTTAAAGTAAAAGGCTAACATTGTGAGAATTTTTTTAAAATATCTCATTTTGCTACTTGACAATGTTATAGTTATAGTTTAAAAATACCGGTCTGAAAGTTTCAAAGTATAATGTCGATGGAAAGTATTTTTAAATATTAAAAATGTAAACCAGTGCTTGAAGAAAATATAATGGTTAATGGTTAATGGTTAATGGTTAAAGTTAATGGTCGGTTGCACAGACTGGACATAAGGAGCGTGCATGTCCACAGAGCTCACCTGAACAGTGTACACCTGTATATGTGTGTATGCATATCATGTATAGTACGGTTGCATGTGTGTATGTATGTGTATGCATATCACGTATAGTACAGGGAGAGAGGTGCAGCCAACGGTTTTTTTGAACTGGATGAAAATGCTTCTCTAGTTATTTGTCTCATGAGACCAAAACTAATAAAATCATTGTTTGCGTCTTATTAACAGTTCTTCCTTTCAAATTATGGTTCATTTCAGGGTTTCTGAGTACAAATACAAGTACTCATACACATGTTTCATCTTACACATGTAGTTTGAGAATTTTTTATATCAGCTGCTCACAAAGTTAGCCAATGCCTTTAAGGGGGGGGGGAATAAAATTTATGAGTGGCAAGTAGCAAAAGCTGGGAAAATGGTCAAATTTTGTGGGCTTGGAATTGAACTTGAATTTGAAACTGAAAACTTTTTCGATGGCATTTACAGCGATTATTGGCTGGAGCAGGAGTTTTAGACCAAATTGTGACAAGAGTGGAAAATTCTAGATGGTACGATTTGAACATGTTCTTCAGAGTTTGCAGATCCAGTCTTTAACTATGCTCAATTTTTATTTCACAAGATAATGCAATTCTCTTCACTTAACAATCTTTTCATGTAAGCAGATTATAAATAAAGACATTTTACTTGACCCTAGATCAGAAGCTTTCCAAAATACCCTGACATGACAGTAGTTTTTATATCTTTAGGGGAAAAAAGCATGTTATCATAGAAACCTTGTTTGAATTTGTGTCACAAGGTCAATGGGGTCTCTTCAATACTTTTTCAAACACCACTTAAACTTGCCATTATTTTGAAAATGTGCAGTTGGCTCATAGCACTTTTGAAATGCATACTGTACATTAAATATGAACTTCTGTATAGGTGCATAATTGCATACACCTTGAATGTGAACTTTGAATGTGAGCCAAAGTCTATATTTGGCTGGACACTGCTAAACATAAATTGAAACTTGGCTGCTTCATAATTTTATTAACGTCATACATGACAGCACTTGGAATTTTTTGTTGCTCTGTGAGGGGTAAGCAAAGGCAAGACAATGTTAGTAAAAGCCAAAGATAATGATTAAGAAGCATGTGAAGGTGATTCACAATGCTTTATAGGTCGCACCATAGGTCATGCCATAGTGAAAGTCAGTCCAGTTGAAAAGGAAGTGGTTTTTATTAACTGCTTAGGGTTTGATCATGTGATGCCTTGTAAGACCATTGTTCACATAAGCCAAGAAAAGAGAAAAGACTCAAGTAATAAAGAGTGATCATCTTTTTATTTTTTTATTTTTTTTTAATTAATGAAGCAATAGGAGAAGTCACCTTCTCAAATACAGGAAAGTGACTCTCATGTGATGCCTGTCATACCTTCTAAGACCTTTGTTCGAACAAGGAGACTCCAAGAACACAATAGTGGCCAAAAATACTTGGTGTGTTGCGATAAGAGAAATCACTAATTAGATGGTCATAAGCAGTGCACCTGTGTAGAGAACAAGAAGCATCTGTCTTTTTGTTTGCATCAATCGAATAAATCTCTTTTTACATGATTATGAACACTGTTCTTGAGTTAATTTATAATTTACCTTTGAAACTGTACATCGAAAAAGCACTCAATATGAATTCATCAATATGAGGACTTGGGGGATGCCAGTTTTCAGGCCAAAGCCTGAATTCAGGCCCTGGCATTTTATTTTCAGGCCATGGTCTGGGTATTTTTGTGTACAAAATATTTAATTCTAGGTGATTTTCAGGCTCTCTAATCAATTCTAACTGGCATCCCTGAGGACTGCATTTGTCTCCATCAGATGTTAACAGTTCATCTTGCAGAAGTCTGTGCGGCAAATTTTACAATTGACATCTCAAAATACAACAAATATAATGTGGATGCATTATATGTGAACGAGAGGTATATGATTCAAGATGTCTCTTTAAAATTTTGGTTTGAAAATGCTTGGGAAAAGATATTGCAGCATTACCAGCCTTGAGTAACCATCATTCCTTCATTTGATTTTTCATGTCATGGAGATTATTATTATTACAGGGTATCATCTTTTTGTTTTGAATGCAGAAAATAATCGAAATGAAGAACTCAAACTCTGCAATTTAGGGGGTGTTTCACAAAGAGTTAAGTTGGACTTAAGAGTCATGCGTAAGCACCAATGCGCATCCGGGATTTAACGCGTAATATCATTGATAGACTTCCCAATAGCGCACATCCTCTGAGCATGATCTGACCAATGTAATGATGCGTAACATGCAGCACGCAATAGGAGTATAAGAGCTACTTTAAGTCCAACTCAACTCTTTGTAAACCACCCCCAGAAGTCTATCTATGATACAAAATCTGTGAAAAAAAAAGAAAGAATTGTTACTTGAACTTCCATTGATGACTATTTAAACATTTTGTTCAAAAGTTTGTTTGTTTTTCATTCCATCTTTACAGAGGCATCCCCCTGATAGGGCATACTTCATTGCTAAAGAGATCCTGACAACAGAAAGAACATATCTCAAAGACTTGGAAGTAGTTGTAGTGGTAAGTATCAGACTTTAATCATACACCAATCATATTTCTAGTGTAATAACAATAATAGTGGCTTCTTCTTTATCACCTTACCTTACCTGGATATAGCATCGTGGGACATAGCGAAGGACATCATCTGCTGTGTGTAATTTCAGTGTACTCTTATGCAAAAGATACATGATTTTATTTTTTATTTCAAAAAGACATTATACTGATAGTCCCATTAAATCGCCCTTGTAACTTGTAAGGGTACACCTGTTTTGCCTAATTTTGCAGTTGCTTTTCTGTGAGCCCAAATATGGCAACCTGTTGCATCAAACGTAGAGGGCGTTGCTTTATCGACTGGTAGAGATCAATGTATAGCGCTCATGTCTGTCAGCATTGACACTCCTAGCGCTCCTCTAGTATTACCCCGGCTTTAGCAAGGCTGCACATTAAGGCAGCATTTCTCTAGCGTTTCAAGGAAATTCTTCCTACCAGGAATATGTTTTACAATACAATATTTTGTTTATGAAATCCCTCCCAAAAGTTTCAAGTCTTCAGTTGTTTTTTTGTTTTTTGTTTTGTTTTGTTTCGTTAAAGCACTCTGTTATTAATGCTATCATTGTTCAGATACAGTGAGATTAGAACTTTCATTTACTCCTGAAACTAGACCTCCATGTTACCTTGAATACCTTCTGGGTCCCGCTTCATAAAACTTGTTATCAGTAACAACTGCCACATTTCTATGACAAATTTGCTCTCAGCCAATCAGATGCAAGGATTTCAGTAGCTTATAACAGTTATTGCAACTTGTTATTGATAACACGTTTTATGAAAGAGGGCCCTGAAGGATCTCACCCAAGACTGAAGAAAAGATAATGATTTTCCTTAGTGGTTGGCTTATCCTGTTTTGATTTTAATAAATCTTATCAAGAGTAAAAATCAGGTGTATTTCTTTATCATTGCTGAATTATAGTTTGGAGGCCAACCAAATTACAGTGTGTAAATTTTAAGAGTGCTTAGTTATAGTGGCTTTCCTATTAATTGAAATTGAGCCCATCTTAATTTAAAGCAGAATTTTGAATTTTTGTCTAAAAATTTATTTATGTTAATTTATGTGAAATTTATTCGAAATCACAAAAAATGCTTTTTCTCCTTGACTGATACTGATTTTTTTTTTTTGGTTTCATCTAGTAGAGCTACATGAGGTACACTGAACTCCTGCGCAGAATTTTGAAATTTTGTCTAGAACATTATTTATGCTAATTTATGCTGCCAATTTATCTAGATTTTATTTGGAAATCACAAAAGCTGCTTCTTCTCCTTAATTTGTGGACCGATTTTGAGGGGTTTTCCTTGCCGGACGTCGGATAAGCACCACATCATTGATGTGCTTGTATTATTTTTTTGTCTCACAGTGGTTCAGGAAAGCAACAACCAACGAGGCAAATCTTCCGGAGACACTGGACGTTCTCTTCAGTCATCTAGATCCTATATATGAATTCCACTGTAAATTCCTGAAAGAAGTTGAACAACGCCTTTCATCGTGGTAAGAATGGCCATCAGTAGTCCCAAGTATTAATATCTGTGTTTGGTCAAAAATAGTAGTCATTATTGATTGTAGTCATGTGAAGTCAAAATTTTGAAAGCATTGCTAAGTAGAGGATGTTCAAGATGTAAGAATTAGTGTAGATTGTTTTAGAATATTGTTTTTAAAGTGGTCTTTTGAACCAATCAGCATTGGTTTGATTGTTTTGATACACTGGATGTCAGTATGGAGATTTACCTTTTTTTTCTGTTCTGTTGATAGAAGGTCTTTTTGTGAATAAATTTAGAACTTTGTGTGTGTCCTTATCCAAACAATATGTTTTCTCTCTCTCTCTCTCTTCCTCTCTCATACTGTTGATATGCATCTTGTACCCGGTGCTGATTATATTACAAAACTTCATTTGTACCATCATTTACAAAAGTTTAAAAACCACCTGGGAACTTGTGGGTATTTTCAGTAATTTGGAATACATTCCTTTGACTTACTGAATGATTACATCAAATGTTTACTACAGGGGTCAGTAGCACAAGAATAATAAGCCCATATGAATGCATTGAAAATAAATGTACACTGTTTCAGAGCTGCCAAGTAATAGGATTTTATCCTATTTAGTAGGATTTTTTGGAGAGAATATGACAATAGGATTTTTCCCATGAAAATAGGATTTTTGAAAGTTCTGACATTGATTCTTTATTACCTTTATTTTATCTTATTTTCATGTTATTTTATCAACATTGAAGTTTATCCCAATGCTCGGTGTACTCTACCTGTGTATTTTGTACTGTAGATCATTTTCAATAAAAAAAAAAGTACAATGTAGAAGAGTTAGGATCAAAATAATTAAGTAAGTCATACATATTATTAATATTGTATTTTCTTTAGGATATCATAGAGAGTGAAAGGGCAATCACATTGTTGTATTTTTTGAATTTTCATGCAAAAATAGGATTTTTGGCATGAAAATAGGATAAAAGGAAGTAAAGAATAGGATTTTTTTTTCCAGTTGGGGTTGGCAGCTCTGCTGTTTGTCTGAAAAATGAATCTGTTTAACTTTGTTTTTCTTTGGAGTTATTGCATTTTGGAAGGGTGGTCTTGAACTTTTGCAAATGATGGTAGATTATCTAAGTGTTCTTTATTCTATGTCATATTTCCCTGTTTATCCTCTCTAGGGAAGGCAGGCCTAACGCCCAAGGCAAAGGAGGATTCCAGAGGGTGGGTGACATTCTCCTGAAGAATGCTCAGCATTTGAAGGTAATTTGAAGTCGGGGAAGAAATTGTGAAAATATTCACAAAAGATTGGCAGATGTTGCTATGTTTAGAGTCTGTTCGGAAGAAATTGAACCCACCGATAAAGGTCTAGAAATCTTCATTTTTGAGAGAAGATGTCATCAAACTTGTATGTAAAAATGATACTAAATGATTCTGTGGCATTTTGCCTTGCTAGTGATGCAATTATATTACCTTTAATGGATTTCTATTTTGCATAAATCATTTGTAAACTGGTGTGCACAAGGTTTGGATTTGTTGTTTTTGTTAACCTTTTCCAGCTCTAGTGCATTGCGATACAACATCAAATTTTCCTAGCACAGTATCTCTGGCAATCTTTGTCAATAAGTTTCTTTTTTGCACACATTTGTAGTCTAAAATTTTGCTTTCCCTGTGGTATCTATTAATCAGAATATTTTTTGGTAAAATTTGAGAAATGGAATATAATATTGCATTATTTAGAAAAATAAAATGTGCGCGAAGTTTGGTTACCCAATCATATATATGGGTCCTTCCATTCCATCTCAATATTTTTAGCTCTACACGGGTTACATCGGCAAGCTGGAAGAGATCCTCAGCGATCTGGAGGCGGCGCTGAGGAAAAACAAGAAGTTTGAGTCTTTCTATCGGGACTTTGAAATCCAGAAGGTCTGCTATCTGCCCTTCAACACATTCCTGCTCAAACCTGTACAGAGGCTGCTTCACTACAAACTGGTGCTAGAAAGTATGTAAAAACTCCCTTTATTTTAAGTGGAATAGTCCAGGTATTGATAGTTTACTAATGTTCGATTTACTGATGTTGGATTGTGGCATTAGTCTTTCAGGGGGGTTCGTGGTTATCCTGCTTTATTTTCATTTTCCAAATTAATTCTTGATGAGCCCTGCAAAGGATTTCCCTATTTCACTACAAAATAGTGCTAGAAAGTACTTAAAGAATCCCCTTTATTTTAAGTTGAATGGTCCAGGTATTGATAGTTTACTAATGTTCGATTTACTGATGTTGGATTGTGACATTAGTCTTACAGGGAGGTTCATGAGTATCCTGCTTTATTTTCTTTTTCCAAATTAAATCTGGATGAACCATGCAAAAGATTTATCATATGCTTTAAGATTATCGAACTGTTTCAAATGGTTGTAATGCAGCTATTCAAGCCTTATAATGGGTAATTTTGCAGAGCTTTTCATGTTGAACAGAGAAATTGTTCTGCTAGTTTGTGTGTATTTTGTGCTGATCGGAACATATGGCAAAGGCAGGACTGTGCCATTCACCATTCTTGGCACATGATAGGTTAATTGGTATTTCCTAATTAAAGGGATCTGATAACTTTGTGGAGGCTTGATTTGATAAATTGTTGAATATTCATGTCTGTGTTGTATAAAAGTGTTCAGAAGGATAAATAAAACAGCCAGGAATATAAAGGTTTTGAAATATAAGATGTTTTTATAAAGATATCTGTCACTGAATACAGCCATTTGCAAAACCGTCGTAGGTATGCTTTTGCCTAGCATTACAGTCTACGGAGCAAAGAGGGTCTGGCATTTCCGGTCACTTGTATATCTTCACTTTTTGTGAAGCAAAAGATGAGGCTTTGGAATTGCATTTTTCAGGGCTTCATATTTACACAATATTACATACACTGAAAGCATTTAGGGCCATGCAGCTCAGATTTTCAAAAGTTACTCAGTGGTTTTAAGAATCCAGACATTATTTTGATCATGTGATCTTGGCTTAGAAATATTTTAACCTCCTCTTCAAGGGTTGGAAGTTGTATTCACTCTCTTTTCGTAGTGAGATTGGTCATCTCAGTGAGATGGTTCTGTTTCTTTATTAGTGACAAAATATTATCCCAAACCAATTCATAATCCCTTAAATATTTCTTCATCTTTTTCCAGGACTTGTAAAGCACTATCAACCCTCTCATCCAGATTACAAGGACTGCAAGGGTAAGTTCACTAAAGTTCTTTATCTTTAGAATTCATCATTATTTCATGTAGGGTTTCTTCAATTTTGTTTCTTCTTTAAGCTTACAAATATATGCATCATTCGGGTTTTAACGTGCTTTGATTTTAGAATGATTGGATTATGACATAAATGTTACAATTTACCTCCGAGAATGATTGCACACGAACTTGGTGACACACATTATGGCTATTTATTGTCTTGTTTCTTCTTATGATTTTCCAGCTGCCTTGGGTGATGTGGGTGATCTGACTGCTGACATCGAGGAAAGCGTGAAGAGGATTGAAAACTTCCAGAAGCTGACAGAACTACAGAGAGATCTGGTCGGAATGGATACACTCATACAACCACACAGGGTGAGTGGAGAAGGAAGAAGATAGAGAAATGGAAAAAAATAGCTAGGAGGATTTATTTATGTATTTATTTATCTATTTGTTTCTGATTTTTAGACAGGGTAACTCATCACCAAAAGTGGTGGTCTTCCATGAGGCCTTGTTAACAAAAGTAACAATAAACAACAAAATCATGAAAATAAAACTCATAACAAAAATAAATAACAAAATACATAAATATATACAAAGCACTTGGAATCATCCAATAAAATTTTTTTTTCACCAGAAATGTCGTAGCACATAAAAATTATATGAAATATGTATAAAAGGTAATTATTCTCTAAAATTAGTTGAAAATAACCATGTATATATAAGTCATTTTGAAAAGGCATTATATAGTTTTGAAAACATATAAACAAAGTATGAAGACTATCTAGCTCAGTATAAAACACACTTGGGATACCCAAATTATTTATAAAACATACATGTATATACAGGATAGTATACCTATTCATGAATGACACAGATAGAGGGAAGGAAGAGAGAGAAGGAAAATATAAGGAGTGAAATGATGATAAGATAAGATGTTTAATGATGTAAAGCCCACTGCACACTATACGATTGGTCTGCGATCCAAATTTGTTGAAGCACTTGATATGAACTTCAAACAAATAAAATCCTAATGATCAAAGTATTGAATATTCTTATGACTACTAAAATCGAAATTCCAGGCTGTTGTGGGCCTCCTCGTAGAAGAAAAAGCAAAATGAATTGCAAATTGCAGTGAAGTCATAGCAGTCTTGCAATTGCCTATGATTTGAAGCCGATTTGGTCTTTACTAAGACTAAGAGGCTTGCCGTAAACCAAACTTTCAGTTTTAGTATTCCTATCATTATTTTGAACCTCAATTAGGATAATTTTACTTATTTGAAGTTTCATATTTAGTGCAAAAAGCAGTTTCATCCAAAATTAGATCACAGACTATGGCATAGCGTGTGGTGGCCTTAATGGATTTATGGTGATGAAAACTAGGAAAACCTTACTTGTTTAATGCTACCTATATTATTTTGTATTCTCTTGTATTTTGTATTTCTACTCGCTACTTTCACTTCTTTATCTTACTCTGCACCTAAAGCACACAGGGTGGATTTGGTGCATTATAAATCAAATGAATTATTATTATATTATTATCATAATTGCATTGATTGTGAATAACAATGCACATGTATCTTACATTGTACAAACTCCTAACAGAGTTTGCTCATTATGTTTTGAAATATTAGTATTATTTCTTTTTATGACTGCATTGATATTTCAGTATGCAATTGATTTGTTACAAGAGTGGACCATTTTCCTGTATTACGAGTCATGCAATGACTTGCAACGGTGGAATGTTTTTAAGCAAGTTTTTAACCAGAATTCTAACCAATCAACTATTTACCTTGTCATAATTGAAATGTATTCAATAGCAACCGTGCAATGTTCTTGATTTCAACAGCATTTTATCCGAGAGGGATGCCTTCACAAGCTCTCACGTAAGGGGTACCAGCAGCGCATGTTTTTCCTCTTCTCGGACGTCTTGGTGTACACCAGTAAAGGGGTCACCCCCACCAACCAGTTCAAGGTTCATGGTCAGATCCCTCTCAAAGGAGTCGTCGTAAGTTCTTTTTCGGAGTTAAAAGGATAATAAAGTCACCACACCATCCCAGATACATGTATACAGTAAAACTACAGTGAAATCTGTCTGTAAAGACTGCCCAAGGATGACAAGAAAAGTGGTCTCAGTAAGCAGGTGGTTTTTATGGACAGGTTTCTTGAACACATGTTTCAGTGGGAAAAATTAAAGGGAGACAAAAATTGTCTTAATAGACAGATGGTCTTTATATACATATACAGGTGGTCACTAAAGCAAGTTTCACTGTAGTACATGCATATAGGGCAGTGCATGCACATGGGGTCTGTAACATGAAAACAAGCAGCAATTGACTCTTATTTCTCCATCGATTATAATATGTTGTACACATACATGCACTTGACTGCCAAAAAGCAAGTCCCTTCCTAACTTTGTAGTTTGCAGCTCTATTGTAAATTGCATAAGGTCCCTCTCCATCTAAAAAAAAAACCCTCTTATTTCTATACAAGTAATGCCAGACTCTGCTTTTATAGACAACTCATATCTTGGTTAAATCATGGATACATATGACTGTGAACTTACAGATACTGCTTTAATTTTCTGTATATAGTGCATCCTTGATACTGATATCTATCCAGGTACATGTATCTTCTCTCCATATAACTCTGTCACTTGCCATTCTGGTGCACTCTTGCAGTTTGACTCCACTTCAGTTCTTGATGTTCTGTTCCCTGTTGATTCTGGGTTTCCCTCGCGGTCTAGTTCCTTCTACTTTTCCCTCAAACATATCTGTTAAGAGACTTTGGTGCCTTTTAACATGACCAAAGTATTTGACTTTTCTTTGCTTAATTAATCCTACCAGTACAGTTTGTTTACGCCCTGCCATTTGCAATATTTCTTTGTTTGTTTTCATTCGTTTCCATGATAATGATTCTGATAACCTTTTTTAAATACTGCTTGAAATGAAAGGGGAAAAAAAAGATAGTTTCAGATGGTGCATATTATGACAGATTGTGCAAAATGAAATGGAAGTTTGTTTTTATTGCCTTTTTTTTCAGCTTGAAGACAGTGAGCTAGATCGCTCTGTTGCTAACTGCTTCACATTGTATGGAGGTAACAAGACAGTCGTCATAGCAGCCAGTACACCAGAAGAGAAGAATAGGTGGATGGAGGTTAGAAAAAAATGCAAATATGTTTTAAAAATCACAGAAAAAGAAAAAAATTCAATTCATTTTATTTGCTCATGAAAATCAGTTAAATACATGCAAACAACAGTAAATATACATAATACAAAAAGTAGAATATATAAGAAACAAGAATAACAAAGTACATTGGATTTAGTATGAGAGGGACAGTAAGGAACAAGCCTGGTGATTAGCTGACCCTGGAACATAATACATTACTTATGAGAAAATACAACAATAACAACAAAAGAACAAAAATGGGAGAAAGGGAAAAAAAGGGGGTTGAATGCCTATACATTTAAATAAATGAACCCAATGAATACCTGTCTAAAATAAAGAGCTTATATTTTGATTTAAAAACATTTAATGAAAGAGCTTTTTTATATCCGAAGGAAGAGAGTTCCAGATTTGGGGTCCTTGCAATAAAATAGAGTTTTAAAAGATGAAAGTCTTGGTTTGGGTAAATGCTTTCGAAAATCACAAATTGGAAATAATCCTCCAGTCATACTTCCAATCCAACTCTATCAAATAACAATTGACAAGTTCTTGACCATTTAAGCTAATGTAATTTTATGTTTGGTTTCTAGTTCAGCTGGAGTTAGTCTCAGTGATGCAAATCATGCATTAACTACACTACAATTTTTATGATGGAAAATCATGTACTATTTGCTATTAAGCTTACATTATTGAAAATCAAACTCTGTTTGTTTCTTGGGTTATGGAATTTTTCATAAATCTGAGAGAAAATTTCCTATGTGTATTCCCACTTTACAAGCATTTGGCGAATGAAATTGTCGCATTGCACAGTACCATTGTATTAAACTTATTAGCTGGAATTCACAAAGATGGTTTAGATTTAATCCATGGTTTATGCAGATTGCATTGTACTTAGTAGACATTGATTTAGCGCATACACTTAGAAATGTCAAATAATAAATGAGAGTGTTGGCAAAGGGCGCTTAATTCACTAGCTAGTTGCTATGGTTTAGACCACAGATTATTTAAATCTACTCACGGTTTATTTAAATTAATTTACATTAACCAAGGTCTAAACCACAGTAACTAGTGTGAATTTAGCACAAGGTTTATTGAAATTAATTTACACAAACTGTGGTCTAATGCATAGCAACTAGCGTGAATTTAGAGCCTTTTGCCAAACACGTGTGTTATTCGACCTTTCTAAGTGTACCCGCTAAATCAAGCGCACTTATACCATGCAATCTGCATATACCATGGTCTAAATCCTAAGCCAGCTTTGTGAATTTTGGCCATTAAATACTGATTTTTTTCTTTAGGCTTAATACAGGAGCCTCTCAGCTCCCATAGATCATAGTTTAAGAAATAATGATCAGGAAAGCCATCTGAAGTTATTGTTTTCAATATTTTATCTTCTTTTTTTTTTCATTCCTCCACAGGACATTCGAATGGCTATGAATATGTGCCAGGATGATCAAGTAGCGGATACATTAAGTGAGTTGATACTAAATGTATTTCCAGTTTCATTTTGAGGTTTGGAGGGGTTAAACATGCTGTAGTGTGCTTACATTATATTCTTTATGTGGGTTCTCTTGAGGCATGTATAAGCATGAGTATGTATGATAATAATAATGATAATAATAATGATGAGTATGTTTAATTATAATGATAATAATAATAAGAAGAATAATAAGAATAACAATAGTAGTGATATAATGACAATGATGATAATGATAATAATGATATTAATTACAGTAATAGTAATAAGAAGAGTAATGATAATAATAATAATAATAATAATAATAATAATAATAGTAATAATAATAATAATAATAATAATAATAATAATAGTAATAATAATAATAATAATAATAATAATAGTAATAATAATAATAATAATAACAATAATGATATGATAATGGCCTTTTATGTAGCGTGTGTGTCCATCTCACTGTGATGCTTACAGCACTTAGACATTGTTACGTCGGTCATGCCCAGGCAGGCAAAGTAACTGGCGCTCAAGCATATATATCGGGTACCCATTTACACCACGGTGGAGAGTGGCAAATGGGACTAATGTCTTGCCTAAGGACATAAGTGCTAGGCTGGGATTCGAACCCTGTTTCTTGTCATCTGCAGTCCGGAGACATATCCAGTAGACCACAACATTTATCCATATTTGAAAACAGTTAATTTGGTCTCCACTGGCAAAGCAAAAACAAATGTACATAACTGATAACATACATGTGGTGTAATGTAATAACCTCACAAAAATGCAGATATAGATACATAATGATAATAAACATGATACTCCAATACAGATAGCTGGGGAAAAGAAGAGGGAAAGGGAAGAAGCAGAGATGGAAAGAGAGGGAGGGGGAAAAGAGTAACTTGGAAGTAGGTAGACTAAATTCATAATGCCAGCGATGGTTGAGGCTTTTGGCAAAAAGAGATAGTTCTACATGTGGAAATAATCTTTGAACTGTAAACTTTGAACTTGTTCTTGGCTCAGGTTCACCGGACCAAGATTCAGCATTTGACGAGGCAGAAGACGACATTTCATCGCCCTCCAAATCTGCTGATCGTCAGTCTCACCATCGGGCTAACACCACGGTCCATGTATGCTGGCATCGTAACACTAGCGTCAGTATGGCAGACCATGTACAAGCAGTAGAGGTACAATAGTTTCCCTTCCTCTTTTATTTTGATTGTTTTCAGCTTAATTTGGAAATGAATTTTCTAAAACAGTATTATTGGAAAGGTTTCCTTTTTTTCGTTGTTTTGTGGAATTAAAAGATTTTCAAATGGGAACAACTGCAGAATATCCCATTTCACAAGTAACCCTAATGCTAACTCTAAAATTGCTTTCCAATCTTTTCATACATATGAAACACAATGATTGTAACTGACTTTCAAGAAATTGCATTACAGCTTAAAATGCAATATCAGTGCCCTGTTGTGTTGCCTGCAGATATCATGTTCACATTTTGGTATATGTTAAGTCCCCAGTTTTCCGCGATACGGAAAACGGAAAAATTTCATGGAATTCAGGAAGAACACAGAATTCACGGAATTTCACGGAAAACGCGATTTTCAGGCCACAAAATAAAAAATGAATTGCGAAAAATACAGTGAAAATCATGAAAAACTAAACAAAATCCATTAAAACAAAACCATGCATCAGCGGAAAATCTGAATCAAACCTGTTCGCAGTGTTTAGCATGTGTTCGCCAAGCTTTATCTGCATACTGCAGTGCGTGTATATTAGGGTCACTTACGTACTATTTACAATTGCTTTGTCATATGTTTTGTACATGTCACCAAAGAACATGGAATTTGAAGTTTAGAACACCGAAGAACATGGAATTTGCATTTTAGAAAACGGAAAACTGGGGACTTTAGGTATATGTCATTCATTGTAATGTTCTCATGTTACGAAACTGGATTTCAAGGATTTTTTTTTTCAGTCTGTGTGATTATTTTATAAATCATATTTCATATTGATACATGTAGTTTGTGACACTTATACCACATTACACTGTAAAAATAAATTTATACATGTACATGCCATTTAGCAAGGGAAGAAGTTAAAGTTTAAACATTTAAAGAAAAATGGTGTGTACAAAGAAAATTGTGGCATATATTGTGGTTTCGTGTGGATAATGCACAAATAAACCAATGTGACTTTTCAATTCTCAATTCTTGAATTCATTCTTGATTTTAGAATCAGCTGAGTGGGTTTTTACTACGTAAATTCAAGAACAGTAATGGCTGGCAGAAGCTTTGGGTTGTCTTCACAAATTTCTGTCTATTCTTCTACAAGAGCCATCAGGTAAGTCTATTAAATCTACCCCTTGCTCACCTTCATATAAGGACCACCTGTCTGTAAAGACTGCATCTTTTATTTTCCTTTATTTATTTTTCTACAAGAGCCTCTTGTAAGGCTGTGAAAGCTGGACATTGAATAAATCCTTGGACAGTAGAATTCAAGCAAGAATGCTTAGGATACCTTGGACTGACAGAATATCAAACAAAGAAGTACTTGATAAGGCATGCATCAATAGATCCCTCCTTAACATTTTAAGGAAAAGATAACTTAAGTTTGTTGGGCATATCATGAGAAGAGAAGGTACAAAAAACAGGATACTGATAGGAAAACTTGAGGGAAAGAGAAATAGCGAGAGGCTAATCATGAAATACATGAAAAGATTCACTGGGCTGACAGGTAACTTAATATGTGTTGGCTCAGTAGGCAGAGTGTCTGCCTCACAATCGGGAGGTCGTGGGTTTGAACTCCGTCCGCGTCATACCAAAAGACGTGAAAAGATGGGAGTTGCTGCTACCTTCTTTGGCGTTGAAGAATTGAAAAGGATAGAGCAACGTCGATCTGGCACTGCTCAGTGCCTGCCGGGCCCACGGTCAACTGGGCAAAAAAGAATTTCCATTTTCGGACAATAATATTTGGAGATTGGAGATATAAACAGCACATTACAAATAACCAGGGATAGATGTAGATGGAAAGCCTTCATCGCCAGTGTCTGGAACACACAAGGCACCTAGCAAGCAAGCAAGCATTTATGCATTTATTGAGCCTTTTTTTTTTACCCTGGGTGGCTTCATCAGTGGTTCAAACTCTATTTTCAGATTTGCTAAGTAGTACGAATTTTCCGTATTTCGTACGGAAATCAAGTTAAAATGCGGGACTACGTTTTTATGCCTCCGCCCACCGTAGGTGGTTGCCGGAGGCATTGTTTTCGGGTCGTCCATCCGTCCGTCAGTCCGTACGTCTCAAGGTCAAAGGTCAAAGGTCATAGAGGTCATTATGTACATAGAAATGGTTTGTTCTCGCGATAACTCAACAACCATTTGACGGATCAACTTCAGACTTGGTTCATATATGCAAATGGGAAGGACAATGATCTGATTAGATTTTAGGGTCTCATGGTCAAAGGTCAAAGGTCATGGTGGTCATTATGTACATAGAAATAGTCCGTTCCCGCAATAACTCTACAATCATTTGACGGAGCAGCTTCAAACTTGGTACATGTATGCATATGGGAGGGACAATGATCTGATTAGATTTTGGGGTCTCAAGGTTAAAGGTCAAAAGTCATAGAGGTCATTATAGACATGAAAATTGCTCGTTCTTGCAATAACTTAACTCTGTGACGCTTCAACTTCAAACTTGGCTCATGTATGCATATGGAATGTCTTGTAATGGTCTCATTAGATCTGGGGGTCACGAGGTCAAAGGTCAAGGTCAAAGATGTCATTGTATACATGAAAATTAAAAAATCAACTTGAATGTGTCATATATTTTCAATCTGGCAATGGTGGAGGCATAAATTTCGACCGCGCGCGGTCGAAATTCATCTAGTTTAATGTTGAAATACGGAAACATACAGAATCAATTATGTGTTATAGTCTACGGCTGGTGCGTGCAATTGGTTGCCAATTTGAAGACGGGAATTATTGCACCGGTCAATGTAATATGCATACTGCGAGCACTAGTATACTAACCATAATATTTATCCTCTTCAACTGTACGATCTTCAAATTAGCAGCAAGAAATGCCAATTTGACGACGAGAATTGTTGCACTGGTCAATGTAACATACATACAGCGTGCATTATATGCCAACCACCGTATTTAGCCTGTACAATTGAACGATCTTTAAATTGGCGCATGAAAATTGTCGATACCTTCAGTATGTATGAGCTTGCCGCGTGTTGAACGTAACTGAAGTAAGCAACATTTACATGTTCACATGTTGTGTATGGTGTATATGTTCGCACATTGTGTATGACGTACGTACGTACGTGACAAAGCTGACTGACTTTAGCTGCATCATATGCGTGCACCGACGCAACGTCAGCGCAGTGTTTCTGGAGATTCATAGTGCCGCTTAGGAAAATATGGATTTCTTCCTCAAAATACGAATTTTGAGCCTTGTGAGTTCCAATTTTCTTTGTTGCAGGTTGGCAGGTCTGTATTTTACATGAAGGTCCTGCAAATTAACAAACAATACATGAAACAAAGTACAAACATAGCACATAAAAATGAACAAACATGAGATTGATCACAAACATATTAATTACCAATTGTAAACTCACAAGGT
Source organism: Echinometra lucunter (assembly GCA_029962745.1). Classification (NCBI taxonomy): domain Eukaryota; kingdom Metazoa; phylum Echinodermata; class Echinoidea; order Camarodonta; family Echinometridae; genus Echinometra; species Echinometra lucunter. The sequence continues at coordinate 7,097,537 of CM057169.1, read as the reverse complement.
CCTGATAGAAAAAAAAAAAAAGAAGTCATGCATCAAGAAATTTTGAAGACAAAACCTTATAGTCAATCAGCATCTGTCTCAAAGGAAAATTAGTGCCTTTAGAGGGATGAATTTTTAAATGATTTCAAAGCATTTTATTCTTCAAATATTTAACAAACTTGCACAAAGTTTCAATTCAAATTTCAATTTCGATTACTATTTCATTGTTATGTTTAGGATGACTACCCCTTGGCTAGTTTACCCCTCCTTGGTTACTCTGTCATGATCCCTGCTGAAGAGGACGACATCCGCAAAGACTATGTCTTCAAGCTTCAATTCAAGACTCACGTCTACTTCTTCCGGGCAGAGAGCGAGTATACATTCAGCAGGTGAGCAGGTGTAGTGGTTTAGCTTTGAAGTGGTGCTCCGACAATCGCTCCTGGGGGTGTTTTGTAAAGCTGTTCGTAAAGTTAGGAATGACTTGAATATGGCAAGCCAAAAAGGGATTCTCAATCATTATAAATTGCATCAGGTAAAGGTGAAATATGCAGACGTAGATTGGCATTACTATTGTTAACAAACATTCTAATTGCAAAGTATATATTTTTCCACAATTGAATTGAAATTGTGGGAAATGTTGTCAAACTTTGTTAAAACATCAGGAAAGACTTTGGACATCCCATTTAGCACTCCATATTCAGGTCATTCGTAAAGTCGTGTAACTTTACGAACAGCTTTATGAAACACCCCCTGGGACAAGGGCTACGGTATTTGTTTCGTCCAAATTTTCTTTGGTTAGGGTTACATTTGCGATTGGGTTTTAGGTAGGATAGGTACATGTACATGAATATTGTTGGATCTGGCATTGTAGTTAAAAATTTTGTTAGTGTACAAACTTGACCCAAAGCTGATGTCACCAGCGCATGTATCATACAACCAACTAAGAATGAAAGATAGTAATTTTGTTAATATTTGTTTATTATTCCAGTTTACAAGAAAATAAAATTGGACAGTTTACTATTGCTTCTACCTTGAGATTTATGAACAATGATGGATTTGGAAGTACATGATGATATGAAAGATATAGCATCTAGAAAGTACATCATAGAAATTACCTTGGACTTATGTTTGGGTAAGAATTTTCTGATGGATACGGTATCCCTTTCTCTTTGGATTCTTCTCTCTGCAGGTGGATGGAAGTTCTAAAGAGTGCCACATATACCAGCAAGACCGAAAACGATGTCATGTAAGGGATACCACTGAAGCAACACACAAACTGCCTGTGGGATATCCTCAAAGACATCCCTCCATGACATAATCCTCTTCCTTCCTGCCAATTGAAGAACATGCAAGGAGCAAAAGGAGTGGAGAGGAAGCACACTCTGCCTCTAACACTTTCCTTTTATCAAACCCCTATGGTGGTCATCACAGGAAGAAAAATACAATCCTTTGATAGAAAAAACAAACAAAAAACATTGCCAAAGTTGTTTGCTGAGTCATTTCTGCCGTCCAATTACAAAAGAAAGCAACTCTGATTTTTTTCAAACTTGACTCTTTTTTTGTCTTTTGCTTTGGGGTACTTTTTTGTATGCTCCACATGATGATGAATAAATTTAAGGTCACATGACCCCCAATTTCCGAAGTATGGATATGTAAAAAGGAAGCAACTCCTTAGATTTCCACATAAAACAGTGACTTATTTTACACTCAGAAACTCATTCTACAGAGTCGCTTCCTTTCGTCATTGGACGGCAGAAGATTTCTTCTTGCTTGAGATCTGTTATAAACCTATTTCCATGTGTGCTTTTGTAAGAAACCTTTTTCGTAGGAGTGTGTACTTGTCATGGATTTAGTGATATTGAAAGGGGTGATCGATGTATTTCTAACTGCCTCCTATATTCTTCTAGAATAACTGATTCATTATGCAAAAAAACAAACGAACGAAATACACCAAACAGATGTGGATGTCTAACGACATCGTGGGTGTATTTTGAGTCATGTTTTCTTGCAAGATAAGATGGAAGTTTCAAGTTAATTAAGTTATCCAATATAGTTTAGCAGAGTTTTATACAAGATTTAGCTAATTTACATTTATAAAGGTATGCTTTTTTTTTTTTACACAAGGACCACTGCCTGTAGAGATGTTTTGGAAAGTTTTCTTTTTTTTAAAAACCTTTTTCATACATCTCCTATTTTTTAGATTTATAAGTGAAGGCTTGTACACATACGCAGCGGCAACCCCCCTCCGTAAACTCCCATGCTTTCCGTGCATATGAATGATATTTTGAGGTTAGAAACACAAACACACAGGCAACAATAATCTTTGTGCCTCCCGGTGACAAAAGGGATTGGACCAGTCACATTCTTATAAAGTAAGCAAAGAATATAATGTCACAAATATCTTCCGAACATCTTATGCAAAACTCTCCTTCATTTGAGAGGGAACTATTGCTGACACGTACATGAGTATTACATTATCATAAGTGATGGGGTTTACAGCGCCAGAGCCCCGTTTCATAAAACAAACTTGTTATCAGTAACAACTGCCGCATTTCTATGACAAATTTGCTCTCAGCCAATCAGATGCAAGGATTTCAGTAGCTTATAACAGTTATTGCAACTTGTTATTGATAACAAGTTTTATGAAACAGGGGCCCAGGTGTTTGCCGCTGGCTCTGTGAATGATCCTTTATAAATGTATGTGTTTGTATTCTCGGAACAAAGAATGGTAGCTCATTCCCAGCATTCCCTGTTTTGTTGTGTTTTAACTCTTACAGTGCCAATGGCACATATATGTGCCCAAGAGACTTTACATTTTTAATTGACCATTACTCCATTTAGAATAATGAATATGGTCATGAAAATATGTCAAAGTTTAGAGGATAAATATAGTATTCAAAATATCTATCAGTCACTATATGCTACCATAGGATATTTTTTAGAAAACTGCAGTTTTTTTAAAGGATCCATTCTTATTTAAGCTTAAAACAATAGCAAACAAATGAGAAATGAAAATGGAAAGGTCAAGAGGGAAGCTTATTTCTATTTCCAAATAATTTTCATGCAAGACATTGAATTAATAGAAATATTTGGTATCTTTTGAAAGGGTAATAAATTTTCTACAACTTTTATGCACAACTTATCTGTATAGAAATTACTGTTGAAGACTTACAGGCATTTGAAAAGCAAGCATTGTTCATGATTTGGTAGAATTTGGGAACAAGCGAAACCCCTTGGCACCGTAAGAGTTAAGGAAACATTATCTATCTAGTCATTGTAGTTTTGTGGGGATTTGTACAGACTTGGGGGGGGGGATACATATCGCCTTGAGAAGTCTGGAGGTAATGAAACCTTGAGAATTCTTTGAAAATTCCTTGAAAGTTTGTGAGCCTGGAGCCTGTCTGGCCCACATGGTCATCAATGAACCCACCGCCTGCATGAACGATGAACACAGCGGACGATGAGCCGTGACTTTGGTGGGCAAGGATAGTGCTATAGCAGGATCAAACCTCGAAAGCGAAGCGGTTTGGAAGGTCTGGAGTGGGGCTTTGAATAGTTTCCTTCATGATGTTATTTTGAGAATTAATCCCACTTATCATACTAGAAACCCTCTGGAAATATATGGTATGGTATGCGTGAAATAGAGAGAAAGCTTGTTTAAAGCAAGACTTCTAACAACAGACCACATTTTAAATCGTTGCTATACCTCACACTTATGATTTGCTTTCTGAGGTCTGAGTTTTCTATAGTTATTCTAAATGATATGTGCGAAATAATGCGATTACCTTTGAACAAAATATTATTTTCTTTTCATTACTGTACATTGAAATTGTGTATCCAAGCTTTGTATATGTATGTATGTATACTGTACCTATACTAACATGGAACTTTCTCTATGAATTCTTGTAGAGACATGTTTTTCCTTAGCATTGTGTTATTTTTGGAATTAATTTATTATTTAATTTGTAGTGTGTAGGATTCATATACATGGAGAGTTCATTGCTGTCTTTTTTATCTTGTCATGTAGCCCATGTACCATAACGCAACAGCACGTTCTGGTGTCGATGTTCGGTGAAGACTGGAACGTCATTTTTCTAATCTTTCTCACTGACTATGTATGTGAACGGTGTGAGAGGGCTTGGTGTACAGAGGATATGTATTTGTGTACATTTGTATATTGAAACCTGCCTTTAAACGATTGATATTGTATTCGAAAGTCGTTGCAACCTTTGTATGAAACGATATTGTTCAACTCATTTTATTCTTGCTAGCACCCCTAAGTGATCCTCCAGTCGAGGGATATGATTTCTTTTCCCTTCTGTTTTCCAGAAACCAAGAAACCTTGGGATCTTTGATACTCATTTATTACGTAATGTATGTGGCATCATCGACATGTAGGCATGTTTGATAAGTAGATGGACAGAGTTGATAGACCCTGATTAGTCAAATGCTAGCTTTGTACGCACCAGTGGCATGTGTATGCACACTATAGCCTTGTCTTTTCTCTCTTTAATTGCAGTTTTTTGCATATTTTGGTCACATGGGGTTATCAGACCAATTTCCTTGGACATTACATGCAGTAATGTAGAGGATGCTTAGCACAATGAAAATTATTCTAAAAATTTTCTGTTTTGGTTCCATAAAAATTTGAAAACTGTGTTTCCAAAAACAAAACAAAATATGTCATCCAGTAGTATTTTAAAAGGCACAAGACAAATTTTCTGCTGTCTTTTTCTTGCCACTTCCTTCATATTTCATGCTGCTGCTGCTAAAGTGTACCGGTATGTTTGTAATGATTGAGGTAGCGTGTCAATGGGGTTACTGCACTTTATTGACTTGTATGGTCTCCTTTGTACTGACTTGTATCAAACAGATGAATGAAAATGAAAATGAACAGTGGAAGCAAAATTAGAATGTGCCGAAAAACTCTTATAATCCAGTGCAAAGGGCAGTAAACTAAAAGATTTTTTTGGGGGGGGGGGGGGGGGGTTGGTGTTTTTTTTTTTTTTTTTTTTTTTTTTTGCACACTGATAAAATGCAATTTATTGTGAGGGTTGTGATTTGATCAGAATCAATAGCAGTCAATTCAATCAAAATTTTGTTTCAATCTATTCGGATTAATAAAAATTCCTTATGTGGCATAGAAGTCACAAAATACCCACCATTGAAGCTAAAATGATTTGTAAATGCATTGTTTTGAAAAGTAACTTTTGGTCCACAGTTGAAGTAAGCAAAATTTCATATCTTGTGCTGGGATTTAACACCTGTCACAGGTGTCATCATAAACTTTCAAGAAAGTTTAGTCACTGCTTGACTTGATGGATCAGAATGTCTCATTTTATGAACTTTGTTGTTCTTGTTGATTTTTTCGTTTTTTGTTTCCTCTTTAAATTGCCCAGATCTTGGATGCATCAGTTTATGTAGAAAAAGACCACATGAAATGCCAAGTGTCACCTAGTTAGAATACTGCAATCTGCATTTCATATACATTCTACATGTGATTGATTTTCTTAAAGCTTGAACCTGGTAAAAATGTTTTTATTAAGTTGACTAGCCATTTTAAGTCTTCATACATGAAAGTTTGCTGTAGGTAAACTTTTTGTCTTCTTTTAACTTATTTGCTTGTGGTTTTTTTCTGAGTGTTTCCGGCCAAAGTGCATTATGCAATACGGTACCAATGAAGGAAAAATAGCTGATCAAACGACAGGACAAAATTACAGTTGGAGATTAAATGAAGAGATGAATAAAAGGTCTTCCATTTTGCGGCTAAGAATAAAACCAAATAATCCTAGCATTTAGAGCCTTTGAATGAAAGAGTAGTTTAAGAAATTTAGTTTGTTTTCTGTGTACAGGTAAATCTATCCCTTCCTTTTGTTTCTTCTGTTTATTATTATAATGTTGCAGGGTTTGTTTTTCTGAATGAAGTGGGTGAGCATTGTCAAAGTTAAGAGTGTGAATCTTGATGGTTTTCTGTAGGGTACCTCTGCCATGTCCCCTTGATAGGCTGTAAAATGATAGGTGGTCATCATGATGAGATTAGTTTCTCATTATTGTTAATGGACAATAAATTGTTAACAATTTTAGCCTTGGTGAAGTGTAATTTTGTCTAACTATATATCAAAATGTTTATGGGTGTGTATATGTTAGTCAGATAGCAGCTACGGTCATTTGAAAAATAGAAAACAATCCCCTCTTATCTCGCAAATTTGGCTGAAAATATTTTTAATTGGCATTATGGATAATGAAGAAATGAATATGAATCATTTTGCTGCTCGAGTTTGTTTATCAACTCGGATGTTTGAATAACTGCTAATTTGACCCCAGTTGATTATCATTTGTTGTGTTATATAGATTTTTTTTTTAAATGGATGAGTTGCTTTTACAGAACGGTGAATAATTGTAAATGTGTTGATCACGAGGTTATCTAGAAAATGTATTCACATTCTACATGTTGTAAGTGATGTTATTGACAGTGGAACCCGTATATATAAAGACTGCCCCAGGGAGAGAAGAAAAGTGGTCTTTATGAGCAGGTAGACTTTATGTGCAGGTTGCTTTAAGTACATGTTTCAGTTGGAAGAACTGTTCAAGGGACACAAAAATTGTCTTTATGGACAGGTCGTTCTGTACAGGTGGTTGCCAAAGTAGGTTTGACTTTGTGAATGTGTCTACACATAGCATAGTGGTGGAGTTGTCTAAAGGCTTGTTCAGACATGACACGACAAACCCCCAAGATAAACCCTGCATTTTTTGGGGTAGTAAGTGAATGGGATATGAGGCAGCAAAAAAAAAAAATGCCGAGGCAAGAGGCCTTTTTTTTTTTTTTTTTGCCGCCCTTTGCAGAAGATGTTGACCAATTAAATTCTTTCAAAGTTAGTGCATAATATGATGTCATGCGTTTGTCTACTCAAATTTTGACAAAAATCTCTTTTATTTGAGCATTGATGCGTTAACGCGCATTGATTAACATAAGTGGCATGGCAATATCTGAACAAAAAAAAATGCAGAGATTTGTCGCAGCGTATAAAGAATGAAAATAATTGAATTGTGAGGTAAAATGGTTGAAGCGGCTTCTGCATCATGAATTTTAGTGACTGCATGTCCTGAGCATGTTTAGAATTGTAGAGGTTTGCTGCGTTTTTATGTGGAATCATCATTTGCCAAATTAGAATAATCAACGTCCCACCTTCTTAACTTATTCATCCATTTGTCCCACATGAAGTTGAAAAAAAACTGTACTTAATGCTTGACAAAAATGCAAAAGATACTTTTTGCAAAAAGTGAAAATCTTGAAAATTTTCTCAGGCAGGCACTGAGAAAACAATGGAATGGGATTTGGAGAAATGTATCTGTAAATCTTCTGATCTTAAGATCTTAAGTATTTTTTTTTGGGGGGGTGGTCTTCTTAGCTTATTGTCTTTCAGTTTTCTTTAGGTTTCATCACTTGTTACCTTTCCTCAGTAAGATGCAATTGTCATCAGAAGAATTGTATTCTTGTACTTCGGGGGGGGGGGGGGATGAAAATATAACAAAAAGAAGAAAATCAAAAACTAAACAGAATAAAAAAGTCTAAGTTATAATGGTAAGTGATGACCAGGGTTGAAGATTATGTGATGCAGCATTATTTTACTGACTGGAATGTCTTGATAGAATCAGTAAAGTATTTCTTGTACCTTGATACAAACTTGATATTATGGATGTTGCATGTCGCAAAGAGAGGCCAATTTGAAGAAAAGAAAACACTCCTGGACGAGTGTAATGTACTTAAATGGTTCTTATTTGAAAAATAATATATTGAGAAAACAAGCACAATTTTCTGAACTATCTATCATAAAACGAGTGATTAAGAGATAATTTACCAAGAGATGATCAATAATTTTATGCTATTCAATGCTCTTGAGGAAACGGGTTGCGGCGATCATGTTCAAACTTTGCAGATGATATTTTTGTAAATAGATTTTTATTTTCAGCGTGTTCTTGGGTATGTGATATGTGAGCAAGGATTAAAATGATGTTGGCATGTGCATGAAACTAAAAAATTGTTGGCTGCAATTATTTAAGGGAGGAACACAACAAAATGCATAAGGAAAAAAGGCTTATCCGCTGTGCTTTGCGAATAGAAATTGAAACTAAATCATGATGTGTATTTATTGTGAAGCTTAATAAATGTAGGGTATTCTCTAATTATTATATTATCATAAATATGCCACCTGTACCATTGGTTTCATTGGTATTTCATCGATTTTTTTTTTCTTTGTTAGACTGTTATATCACATCATTTTTCTCAAGTAAATTAGATATTCAACCTTTTTTTTAATGGACATTGTACATTGTACATGAATGTGAAAAACAGGAAAATTGTATTTTGCATGAAATGGTTCTGTATTTCCCCTCTTTCTGTTTGTTTGTTCCTTTTGTTGTTGTAAAACACTGTCTAATCAGAGTTGGGAGGGGTTTTTTGTAATTGTTTTTAATATTGATGATCAGTGGATCAACGAATGTTCTGTAACACTGAGAATGTAGTATATAATGCCTTGCCAATTTACAGTCATCTTGTACAGATAATTCATATACTCTTTCATTATTAACATGTTTTAATAAATCATGATTGAAATGACTGGATATGAGAGATGAAGAGACATTATACCGCATGGTTATTTGAAATTAACTTGGAAAAAACCTTTGAAAAATGTGACGAAAGTCAGATTATTATTATTATGCATCGTATAGTTTCCAGTCTGTTTGCACGTGTAAAAGCCGGATGATAAAATGCTGGCGCATTGAATTATATACGATTGGTATGATACAATTTTACTGTAGAATAAATGACAAACAAACTTGTAAGTTTCAAAATGAATTTGCTATCCTTTGTGTTATCTTTTCTGTTGTGTGTCTGTTGTCATTATCCAGGATATGTATTTTGAGGACAAGAAAAGAATGGATAGAACTGTACAGAAGAAGAAAATACAACAGCAGGAAATTTTAGAGTTTACAGTTTGTTTGTCAACAACTGATTGTGTATGACACCAAATGATGGTGTTATGGTACAGAGTAGATCGTGTCATGGTACATAGAAGATGGTGTTATTTTCTTCTTCTGGTGTTGTGGTACAGAGCAGATGGAGTTATATTATAGAGTAGATGGTGTTATGGTACAGAGTAGATGGTATTATGGTATAGAGTAGATGGTGTTATGATACAGAGTAGATGGTGTTATGGTACAGAGTAGATGATATTATGGTATAGAGTAGATGATGTTATGCAGAGTAGATCGTGGTATGGTATAGAGTAGATGGTGTAGATGGTGCTATGGTACAGAGTACATGGTGTAATGGGACAGAGTAGATGGTGTTATAGTACAGAGTAAATCGTGATTATGGTACAGAGTAGACGGTGTTATGGTACAGAGTAGATTGTGTTATAGTACACAGTGGATGGTGCTATGGTACAGAGTAGAGATGGTGTTATGGTGTTATGGTATAGAGAAGATGGTGTTATGGTGCAGAGCAGATGGTGTTGCAGTACAGAACACATGGTGTTGTGTTGTGGTACAGAGTAGATGGTGTTATGGTACAGAGTAGATGGTGTTATAGTACAGAGTAAATGGTGTTTATGGTACAGAGTAGATGGTGTTATGGTATAGAGTAGATGGTGTTATGGTACAGAGTAGATGGTGTTATGGTACAGAGTAGATGGTGTTATGGTACAGAGTAGATTGTGTTATAGTACACAGTGGATGGTGCTAGGGTACAGAGCAGATGGTATTATGGTATAGAGTAGATGGTATTATGGTACAGAGTAGATGGTGTTATTGTATAGAGTAGATGGTGTTATGGTATACAGTACATGGTGCTATGGTGCAGAGTAGGTGGTGTTATGGTACAGGGTATATGGTGTTATGGTACAGAGTAGATTGTGTTATAGTACACAGTGGATGGTATAGAGTAGATGGTGTTATGGTACAGAGTAGATGGTGTTATGGTACAGAGTAGATGGTGTTATGGTACAGAGTAGATTGTGTTATAGTACACAGTGGATGGTGCTATGGTACAGAGCAGATGGTATTATGGTATAGAGTACATGTAGATGGTATTATGGTACAGAGTAGATGGTGTTATTGTATAGAGTAGATGGTGTTATGGTTTACAGTACATGGTGCTATGGTGCAGAGTAGGTGGTGTTATGGTACAGGGTGTATGGTGTTATGGTACAGAGAGATGGTGTTATGGTGTTATGGTATAGAATGCATGTAGATGGTGTTATGGTGCAGGGCAGATGGTGTTACAGTACAGAACACATGGTGTTGTGTGGTGGCACAGAGTAGATGGTGTTATGGTATAGAGTAGATGGTGTTATGCAGAGTAGATCGTGGTATGGTATAGAATAGATCGTGGTATGGTATAGAGTAGATGGTGTAGATGGTGCTATGGTACAGAGTAGATGGTGTAATGGGACAGAGTAGATGGTGTTATAGTACAGAGTAAATGGTGTATATGGTACCAAGTAGACGGTGTTATGGTATAGAGTGTATGGTGTTGTGGTACAGAATAGATGGTGTTATGGTACAGAGTAGATTGTGTTATAGTACACAGTGGATGGTGCTATGGTACAGAGCAGATGGTGTTATGGTATAAAGTGTATGGTGTTGTGGTACAGAGTAGATGGTGTTATGGTATAGAGTAGATGGTGTTATGGTACAGAGCAGATAGTGTGTACAGAGTAGACAATGTTATGGTACAGAGTACATGATATTATGGTACAGAATAGATGGTGTGATGGTACAGAGTAGATGGTTTTATGGTACAGAATAGATGGTGCCAGGGTACAGAGTAAGTACATAAAGATGGTGTTAGGTACGTAGTAGATGGTACTAGGGTAGAGAGTAAATGGTGGTGTGGTAAAGAGTAGATGGTGTTATATGGAAACATTTCAATGAGATAGGGTGTGAAAAATAAGAGGAGTAAAGAGAAAGATAGAATGTAGGTGGAGTGAAAGAGAAGGAAAAGCGAAAGAATAATATGTCAAAGAGGGGAGAAAACAATCTGAGGGGGGAGAGAGAGAGAGAGAGAGAGAGAGAGAGAGAGAGAAAGAGGAGAGCGGGAACGTGGGAAATATGCAGAGTAATATAGATTATTGTCGCCCCTCTTTTGCTCCCATTCACCATTATTTTCTACTAGATTAACCTTTGTTGACATTAACAGCCCATTAAAAGTAAATCTCAAACTGTGAGTATTAGATTTTTCGGATCAACAGATTATGAATATCAATATTTGTATTAAACTTTTTCAAAACTTTTGATAAGCACACAAGTTGTTTAGTTCGTTTTAGAGGCATTTCTTATCATGGTTTGTAGCCGAAATATTTCAATTTTTGTTATCGCTTCACAAAAAGATTACATTATGCAGTTTTCTCCTTGCAGTGTTTCATGTGTCATGTTAATTCCAAAATGTAAATCGACCTGTCTTTTCTAAGGAAGGGTATAATTCGGTATTTCCTTTGAACATGATGGACTTGGTAGGTATTTTCGGAAGTTAACATTTTAGTCTAAACTTCTTGTTAAAATTGGTTGTATTGTGAGCACTGGCGATACGGGGGGGGGGGGGGGGGGGGGGGAGGAGAGGGCATTGGGGAACGGTGACAAGGGGTATTTGCCCCCACCCCAGGAGATCGATATAGGGGTAAAAAGAGAAAGAAATAGAGAAGTGAAAGATGTATTATGACCCCTCTCAAACAACCTTTTTCTCTCCCTCGTACCTCATCCACCCGTTGCTATATGTGCCCCTACCCCCACAATGACCAGTGCATACCCTCTCGTGCAAAAGACCACACAGGTCACTTACCACGTTTTATCAAATTATGAAATGTTCCGTCGTGTATTATCAAGAGCGGCGCCATTTTCCATTTTCATGAGAACTGTTCGGCCGTGTATAAGCATCCCAATCTATAAAACAGAGACCACGGGCGTAAATCGGGGGGGGGGGGGGGGGGGGGGGGAGGGGGACGGGGGATATCCCCCTACTTTTTGAAGAATATTTTTATATATTTCAATTAATCAGTTAAGTTTATGATAATCTGTCATGAACGACCATCATATTTTAGAATTTCTATTTGAAAATGTGATTAAAAACCAGAAAATCACTCGCAAAATAAAATAAAAATGTGTGTAAGGCGGTCCGGTGCGGGTAGGTGAGGGTATGTCTTTATACTTAAGTGTGAGTTCGACAGAAAAAAAAATCGGCAAAAAAGTCGATCATTCCCCCCCCCCCCCCCCCCTGCTCAAAGTGGATTTATGCCGGTGACAGAAACACATGTAGTAAATGTGTTTTTATTGATGTTGGTGTAGGCTTGCATGTGTATAAAACAATGCTTACAACTATTAATGAGCAACCAAACAAAATCAATAGTATCACCGACTCCCTGTGACTGTTAGGTTCATTAATTAGGGCACTGCGTCTCGACTTAATATCCGCGGATTTACTGTTGGGGAAACGATGTCCCCTCATAAAGGCAATACGTCAGGATGATAACGATAACTTTGACTTATTTTTTTTTATGGGGGGGGGGGGGGGGGTAAGGGTTCATGAGATACAAAGCTATTATATCTGAAAAAAGTCAAAAGCAAAAGAAAGAAATAAAGCAGTCTCATAAAAAATGAATCAATGATAATTTACAGGACTTTTTAGAGAAAACGAAATGTGTTTTGAGAGTCAGACATTTCTTAGAATAGGTAGATCCGAAAAAGTCAGAAAAGAGAAAGGAAGTTTGGGGCAAATGTTCAAAAAGGAGACATGTGTCGGACTCAGTGGAGAACATCCTCCCAAGGGAAACATTCTCTGCTAAAACATATTTCATAATTGAAGGAACGTATTATGATTATACACGTGTGTTTTTTAACGTCTTTCAGATAAAACTGTTCTTCCTTTGAATTTTCAAGTCGACAGTGGCGTAGCTACCAGGATGTGCCCCTCAATTTAATGACTGAAAAAAAACCCAGAAAGATTTAAAAAAGAAAAAAAGCGGCTGTCTCTTTTGTCCCCTCGTAAGACCCCCCCCCCCCCTCATTATTTGGGGAATTTCGCTATGACGGGCACATAGGCCTATCCTATATCTATCTGCCCTCGGACTACAGATTGGCCGGCCTTTAAACCAATATACCGAGCGGCCTGTTGGGGAAAATCCCCCAAGCTCTCCAAGATCGGTCCGCCCCTGCCCCCCCCCCCCCTTAATGTACCAGCGCTCCCTCACCGGTTTGACCCAGTCTATACAACACTACATTTTGACAAATCGATTCGATGAAAGCCATCATATCCAGCAATAATGCGCCCTCCATGCCGCCCCTCCTTTATCAAAGGAGGATCCCTCTAGTTATCAATCACCTGATACGCCTCTCCCTCCCTTAGGGAAAAGGTTGCATTAACGCCTCTGCCTAAATGAATCATTTGGATGGCAATAAAAGATCTAACTGCGTGAAATCGATTGTTATACCAAAGTACAGATTAAAGCTCAAGCAGAGCTCAAATAAATTTGGCGACGGGCACCCTTATTTTGCGTGTATGGCTTTTCAAACCCCCAAGTGCAATTGGCCTTGTGTTGTGTGAACTATTCATACGTTGAATTTTCGACTATTGCAATGAAAAAATTGACATATTGTGAATATATTACAGGTGACAGAATAACAACAACAGAGAACCAATAAGTAGGGCTTACATATTTCAAGAATTTCACGCATCGCGCATAATTTACTCGTTCTAACAAAATGGTCGTTTCTAAGAGGCCTGATAATTCATCAATCTAGTTTCGCTATCATATTCTCTCCTTTTTTATTTTATTGACCGTAAACAGGGGCGTAGACAGCGGAGGGGGGGGGGTATGACGGGTATGCATCCCCCACCTCACAAGGTGGGGGATGACATATACAATCATTCCCCCCCCCCCCCGGTTTATAGGGAAGGATGTTTGCTTACAAATAAACTGAATTAACATGTTTAGAAATGATAGGAACAGCAATAATAATAATAATTATTATCATTATAACAACAACAATAATAATAATAATGATGAAAATAATAATAATAACAATAATAATAATAATAATAATAATAATAATAATAATAATAATAATAACAATAATAATAATAATAATTAGTAATATATTATTATCATTATGCTTATGATAATAATAATAGTTATCATCATCATCATCATCATCATCGTTAATGTGACTGAAATGACGATTACTATCATAACTATATCGATCATTATTCTGATTTACGTAGTTATGTATATTACTTTTGGGTAATTTCGGCGCCGTCACAGTTTTTCTGAAGTGGTGTAACAACAAAATTAAAAAAAAAAAGAGAAATAGCGTGATGCAATTATGCAATAATGTGTGTCAGTCCATATTCTATATTCGTTTGTCACGGTGCGTATGTCTTCTATTTATGTCTGTGCACTCGGGTGTGTGTGGGGTGTGGGGGTGTGTGTTGTGTGTGTAGTGTGCGTGTGCGTGTGCGTGTGTGTGTATCTGTATACGAAATTGATCCTCGATGTCTCGTGAACGGCAAATCATCCTTCCCCCCCCCCCCCCCCCAGGTGTAAGAACCTGTCTACGCTACTGACCGTAAACGATATGCATTGCATCGGTTCGATCGTTCGCGTTGATCTCTGTGCGCTCATTGTCGGAGAAAACAAATAGAAGTTATATTCAAAGTCACGCCGTGTTGGTTATGAATTACGCATTTCATGCAGTGTGTTTGGGAGAACTTTTCTTTTCACAGACGAAAACTGAATACTGCTGTCTTATCTGATTGCTAGTTTTGCAAAGCCGCCTTGTTCTTTCAGCATGATTGCCAGTTGGAAAATTGAATTCATTGCATTTTGGAGCTTTGCATGAAGTAGGTGTCAGCAATTTGCGATATGAAAAAGCCCTGCTGTGATTTTTTTCAACAACGCGATATGCATGAGCCTGCAGACTGTAGCCTACCGAATGAAGCGAGACCGTAATCATTTTTAATAACTCAGATCACTTTTTTTTTCATGCTCATCAGTCCTGTTTCTGGATCCGGCTTTAGATCATGTGTGAGTTCAGTGGCGACCAAAAGATGTAGCAAATTCTGAGACAAATCATAAATGATATTTCTGAATAGGCTATTGCGCAACAACAGCTAGGTCTAAACATTCAAATGAAATAAGTTGTTACTGTCAGCACCGAAGAAGGCTTCTGATTTTCGGAGGAATGGTCGAAGGACGGCACCCGAAAGAATATAATGTGTACATCAATACTTGATTGACAGGTGTCCAGGAAACCGGAAACATTGCGACAGCCAATACCACAGTTTATTGCTTCATGCAGATTTTCATGTTTTGCGATCACATTTTGTCATCATTATCGTCATGGCGCAACATTCGGTAAGATAATATAAGATTCTGTACGATGTAGTACAGTGTATAATTATATTAAGAGTATAACGTCGTTATAAATATTACAGCGCATTGTAAATAAATTACGATAAGAAATAGTAAATAACTAGTGTGAAATAGTGTACATACATGAATAATAATTCAGCAATAGTTGCTAAAATGTTTGTTGTAACACCGTGCTTTGATAATTATGATCTTCCACTAGGCCATTGTAAGTGTATTTAGGAGCTTCTGGAATATTATAAAGGAACATGATATAAATGAGTCATGGGCCAGTTACTTAAATCATATAAAATGGAATAAGTATAGGCCTACGCGATGTGATATAATCAAGTTTCATGTATAAATCATATTACTACACAAATCATGGCAAGGACCATGTGTTGATATAGCCCTATTCCACGCGATTCCACGACTGATTTTTTACTACAACACTTATCACTGCATATCATATTTACACTGTATGCACGGACTCTCTGGTTCTATTTACTTTAGATAACGAAACGCAATGCTTGAATTCATTACTATTATTTCTAATTCTTTCTTTGACCTAAAGCTATTCAGAGTTCATTAATAGACGTCGTACTGTCTGCCTTCTACAGGAAGACTACTGTAAGGCCAAGTAAAATTGATTCCTTGTTTTTCGTCCACAATTTCTTTCTTTTCTTTTTTCTTTTTCTTCTTAATTCAATGGAAGGGACTCCTTGTTATTTGATATTTGATATGTTCATGTGCATAAAATGCAAGTAGGTCAATGTTGATAACAACAACAACAAGAAACTTTCTAATTTTATTTTATTTTTATAAAGCCAAATTAACTTGATACGTAGTTTCTCGTCAGATGTGATAATTGAGGAAGAAGTCCCGTTTCTGTGCATAAAAATGCCAATTTTAATAAAAGCCTTCCACTTTCAGTTGTCCTATTATTAGACCAAATAAAGTTGGTTCATGGTTTCTCGTCCACTTTCTTTCAATTTATGAAGAGAGAGAGAGAGAGAGAGAGAGGGATGTTCATTCTTATCTGTTATTGATGTCTTTCTGTGTATCAGAATGCTATTTGGTCAATGTTAAAACAATTTTTCGGACTTCAATTTCATATGTGCATGTACTAAATAGGCTGAAAATACAGTTTTGTAACTTTATTATGTTTATGTCCTCAGGGTTTAACTTACATTTTAGGACAAAAATAAAGATAGCCAGAATATTCAGGCGTGCTTTTAAAAAAAAAGAGGGAGGAGGATGAGGGGGTGGGAAACTAGGAATTCATTTCACGAGGCCCTGATTTTCTTTGTTTGATTGTACACTCATATAATGGCAAAATAAACATCAGAGAAAAGACATTGCCCCAGATCTTTCCAGTTTCGCAGTTCTTTTCATTTCGTTCTCTTTGTTTTTAACAACAGTGGTCATTTCCGTGTCATGTGTTAACATTAAAACTTGGAAACTTTCGTTCTTTTTACTTTGATTTGTTATTTGATTCTTGTATTTTTCTTCTGCATTCAAATAAGTACAGCATTTTGGGGTATCATATATGAAATAAAAAATGCAAAGTACTTCTTTGACAATGAATCATAAATAAGTAAGTATATCTAACAATCATTTAAAAAACCACGAAATGATAAATTGCCAAACTATTATAGTTCATCAAAGTACATAAAATCATTTGCGGAAGGACTGCCATTGTAAGCAATTTGTTTGAAAATATGGCAGCTCCAAACACAGATGGAACATATCAACATGTTTATCAGCAGAATGCATAAATAGCTGAAAACCTGAATTAAAAGGATAATGATGATGAGGTTGATGAAAATTTGTGCTCAGGAAGAAGGTTAAATCTTCGTGTTTAAAGTTCTATTCGATAATTGCATTTTACTTTGACAACACGAGTTAATCTAAAGGTAACGTAAAAATGTACAAAGCTATAGGCTACACAAACCCTAATTTTTTTTCGGACGGGGTTGTACTTTAACGGTATTATCATTATCTCCAGAATGTCTTGAAATACATTTTATTTGAAAAGAGCACCAGCAGCAACATAATAGACAAATATTTGATTTTTCATGCTTAATCTCTCTCGAGAATAGTGCATTTCACGGTTAATCCGTTTTTCCTTTGCCTGCTTGTCTCGTGTGTAATTTCGTCTTGATTTTTTTTTTATAACATTCCTTTCGTGTTCGTCTAAAACATCCTGCTGTGTTGTTCTTCATTCTGATATGCTTATTTTCTTAATAATAATAATAATGATAATAATGATGATAATAATAATGATAATAATAATAATGATAATAATAATAATAATAATAATAATAATAATAATAATAATAATAATAATGATAACAATAATAATAATAATGATAATAACAATAATAATAATAATGATAATAATAATAATAATAATGATAATAATAATAATAATGATAATAATAATAATGATAATGACAATAATAATGATAATAATAATAATGATAACAACAATAATGATAATGATAACAATAATAATAATGAAAATGATAATATTAAATAATGACTGATGAAAATATTTATACAACAAACATAATCTGTTTTGTCTTCTTTGTTCCTCGTCATTCGTCCTTTATGTTCTACTTTGCTTTATTTACTAAATAATATTTGACTTCTATCTTTTCTATCTTATTTACAACTTTTTCCTATTTTATCTTGCTGGTCGTCACCTCCATTTATTTTACTATTCTTTATTTACTGACTATTAGCATTTCATTTCCCTTTCTTCTTTCTAAATTACTCTCTCTCTCTCTCTCCCTTCCCCCCCCCCTCTCTCTCTCTCTCTCTTGTATCAATCAATCCATCAATCAATCAATCAATCAATCTCCATTGTATGTAGATATAATAAATTCTTGAACTGGTAATAAAATGCATTACCAGTCTCTTCTTTCTTATCTACTTTGACATCTCGCCAGTAAGTGACGAAATAACGTCAAGATACATTATCATTCACTGGAGAGCGTGCGCTTTTCAAATATTTTGACGCATGTTTCAAAATTCATTTGTACAAAAAATTGGGCAAAATAAAACAGTTGGGACAGCCCTAAAGATAAAAATTCGTGTAAATTAGCTTTTTTTACGGCGTTTTTATTCTAAATTTTGTGACATACAACTTTACCAACTCCGAGTAGACCACAATCTTTATGTGCGGATGTGCGCGCGTGTGTGTATATTTATTTGAAATACTTATTTGAAATATAATACTAGTTACTCCTCTACTACTTATGCTATGTCGTCTACTACTACTACTACTACTACTACTACTACTACTACTACTACTACTACTACTACTACCACTACCACTACTACTACTGCCACCACCACCACCACCACTTCTACAACTACCACTACTGCTACCACTACTACAACTACCACTACTGCTACCACCACCACCACCACCACCACCACTACTACTACTACTACTACTACTATTACTACTACTACTACTTACACTACTACTACCATCACCACCACTACCACCACTACTACCACTACTGCTTCTGCTCCTATACTACTACTGATTTTCTTTACTGTTCTTGGTCTTAATCTGTGTATTTTTTCATTATCTTGTTTTTCGTCCATTCTCTTCATTTTCCTATAAATACCAAAATAATTCGTTTTTACTCCAATCATTATGCAGGACCTTACTGTTTGGTTGGTGCTCACTGTTTGTACGCTTGTCATCGGTTCTTCAATGAAATGTGGATATCACTATGGCGTCATTACTGGACCTTCTCAGGTAGGAGATAGATCATGTTATTTATTTATTTTATTTCATTTCATTTTATTTATTCATTTTTCCGCTTCATAGTAAAAATTTACAAAACAAATATATAAATTCAGTAATCTCGTAATTATATAACTAATATAGTGACACAACATACAACAAACAACAAAATTACCGAGGACTGAACGAAATAAAGTTGACAATTCAAGCTTGTAAAGTGCAAAACCCGTGAAACTTAGTTGTATGCATACGGTCGAGAACGTGTATAAAATTATGTATGAATTTACAAAAACAGAAGTTACAAATTCACAGTATAATCAAAAGAATTAAAGTAACGGATAGGGGTGAAGGTGCATAAAGATGTGTACTAGGATCGGGAACAGGAGCGTTAAGCTTGAGTTGTTGATAAGTATTTATTCAAACATAATTATTCAATCAGGATGACAAGATCATTTTGAGACTGTTTTACATCATGGTCCTGAGGTTTAAAGACATGAATATCAAAAGAAAATTACAAAGGTGATATATACAGTATGATAAAAATCATGATAAGGAATCAAAGTATTATACATAATGTGTAGAAAAACATCGCAATAAAAATTCCTAAATATTCTTTTATGTGATACCTCAGAATGTAAAAGATGTGGCATAAAATAATGAATTTAAAACAAATATTCTTACATAATATAACTCAGAATGTTAAAGATGTGGCATAATGAATGTAGAACAAATGCCGTCAAGAAATTAAAAGAAGAGCAAGGTAAGATAATTTTCGGATAAAGAGAGGGGGAGAGGGGAGTGGGGAGGGGGAGTAAAGAGGAGAGAGAGAAAGGGAGAAAGGGTGGGGGAGGGGAGAAAAAAATGGAGAGAGTGAGACAGATCAATGATGATAACGATGATGATCATGGTAGTGATGACGATGAAGGCGGCGGCGGTGACGAAAATGGTATTGTTGGTGATGCATGATATAGGTGGTAATGCACAATATTCCATTCCATCAATCCTCAAACGTTTAATGGCGCAGATCAAGCTGTATACGTAAGGCAAAAGTCGTATTGGACCTGTATAGCATATAGGAGGATATCAAACACTCTAAGAAAAAAGGTGCAATTTTGCACCCCAAATGCAACAACAGCAGCACCCTACATGAAAAAGGTGCAAAGATACACCCATTTGTAGTCGTTTGCACCCGAAAATGCCTATCTACACTCTGAAAGTGCAATTATGCACCTTAAAGGGTGCAGAAACTATAAGGGTGCAAATTTGCACCTTCCCTAAAGGGTATAATTCTGCGCCCTTAAAGGGTGCAACATATAGCTCACTGCACCTGAATGATGCATAATGCTTATTTGGGTGCAAAGTTGCACCCATAAAGGAGATCCTTGTGCTGCATTCGAAGGGTGTAAAATTGAACCTTTATTTTTTCGTAGTGTGAATGAATGGTGCCAAACATGGTTGGGAGAATTAAAATGGGAGATGCAAAGAAGGAATGGGAAATAGAAAGACACACACGAAAAAAAAAATCATCAAAATCCGATAAAGGCAGGGGCGTCCCTTGACGAGATTTTTATTTTCGATTGTGTTATTTCTTCACAATTTCATTCATTGATTAGTGTATGCATTAAAATTTTACTGTTTTGTTTTGTTCAATTTTCTTGAACAGTTTGTAAAGGATTTTTACAACCAAACCAACGTTGATCGCTATGGCTCAACATTAACCGAATACGGGGAGGCTTGGCTCTGGGCGGCGACCGTAACCGTCTTCTGCGTTGGGAGGATCGTGGGAGCAGTCACAGGTGCTAAATGGTCAAGAAAATTTGGAAGGCAAGTAGCCCTGGGGGTGTTTCATAAAGCTGTTCGTAAAG
Source organism: Echinometra lucunter (assembly GCA_029962745.1). Lineage (NCBI taxonomy): Eukaryota > Metazoa > Echinodermata > Echinoidea > Camarodonta > Echinometridae > Echinometra > Echinometra lucunter. The sequence continues at coordinate 7,076,526 of CM057169.1, read as the reverse complement.
TTACGCATGACTTTGAATATGAAGTGCCAAATGGGATGTCAAGGGTTTTTTCCGACATTTAAGAAAGTGTGACTGCATTTCCCTAATCTCAATTAAGTTGTGGCAAAAATATACTTTGCACTAAAAGATATTTGTAAGCAATAGTAATATTAGTCTACATCTGCATATTTCACCTGTAGCTGATGCTATTTTATAATGACGTTGAATCCCATTTGGTTTCCCATATTGAAGTCATTGGTAAAGTCATTCGTAACTTTATGAACAGCTTTATGAAACACTTCCTGGTTCTAGCTCGAGTCCCACCGCGTCACTAATGTCCTTCGGCAAGATATGAATCTACATTTGCCACTCTCCACCCAGGTGTTAAGTGGGTACCCGGTAGGATGCAAAAATCATTGTGGTTTGTTTAGCATTGTGAGCATCTACAAAAGATGCCTGGCTGGAATGCTCCCCAGGGAGTGGAGAAGGTGCATACATTGTCTGCAGGCAAGTCTGAATCCGATGACCGGGGTACTAATATTTCTGTAAATCGCTAGAGACATCTAACTGTATTAAGCGCTATATAAATCCCGAATATTATCATTGTTATTATTATTTTGTATTAAGAATTCAATCTACTTGTGATGTATCTAGTACAAAATAAAGCTGGCATACGTATCCGTTGTTTGAAAGCTTCGCCCCTACCCCTCACAAAATCTAATGTAATTTCAGTTTTACACAGGGCAACAAGTCTATTTGCATATATTCAGAAGTGGGGACTGGGGACTCCGCCTCCTTTTAAATCAATTCCTAGATATGCTAATTTCAATTTTGTCCGGGTAAAGGAAGAGAAAAAAGTCACTGTCAATTGACGAAATAATTTTCGTCATTAGTTTGAGGGCACAATTTTGTCATTTGGCTGATGCCTCTTTCCTCAAATATAAATTTAGTGGCTTCTAAATTATCAGAGGCCGATTGATGATACATGACTGTCTGGACTGATTTGATATCCACAGCAATATCAACAATAAGCAATATCAAAATCGCTGCCTTATAATTTTCAAGGATCCTTTTCAAATGAAATGAATGGCTACGATTTTCCTCCTTTTTTTCGCAGGAGCCGAACTTTGATTGGTAATAGTGTGATATCAGTAGTCACCTGTATCTTAATGGGGAGCAGCCAAGCCGCAGGGTCTCCAGAGCTTCTCATTCTTGGTCGAGCTGTGAAAGGATTCGATGTTGGTGAGCAAAAGCACAATGTTAAGCCCAATCTGGAGGAAAAATAAGACCCCTTGATTAATCCCCTTTTCGTATGCGCGAATACCTCAGCTAACTTACAAGCCCATTCACTTTTTATATTTCTTAATTGATATACCGGGGGCGAGGGAGGGGGTTTGGGGTGTTCTTAAAGTTTTGCATGACTTTACGAACGACTTGAATATGAAGTGCAAATATGGGATGCCCAAAGTTTTCCTGACGATTTAACTTAGTGTGACTACATTTCCCATAATCTGAATCAAATTGTGGTAAAAAAAATTCACTTCGTTACATAGCGTATGATTGTTAAACAAAAGTAATGCTAATCTACGTCTGCATTTTTCACCTGTATAATGCGATTTATGATGATTAAGAATTCCGTTTTGCTTGCCATACATATTCAAGTCGTTCATAAAGTCACTCGTAAATGTACGAACAGCTTTGCGAAACACCCACAGGACAGATATTGAGATGTACGTTGCATAGCTATTTGATTAGTAGTTAAAGAGCAATCAACTCACTATCCTGCTATAACTCCGTTTATCCTGATAAATTACGATAATTTTGTTAAGTTTTGTTACTCGGTAACATTCAGTGATGCATATGTCACCTTTTCTCTTTTTGCCATCTATCTCATCCTCATTTTACTTCAATTTCCTTCATCTGATAATGCTTGAAAATATACATGACCAAAGAAATTTGTTTAAAATGTGATCAAATTCCATCAAATTAGTCATGTCTTCTCCCCCCCCCTTTTTTTTTTTGAAGTTCTACAAATTCTATTCCATTAACGGCTGGATATACAGGAAGTCCTATTTTCGAAAGCTGTGATTATTCATATATCGTCTATGAAAAAGGTCGATTGGCATTTTTTTTCCTCAGCATGCCTGTTTTCTTAGTCTAAAAAGAAAATGATATTGTATTTCTTACAACACTATTCAGATGTGCAGTAACTTATACTTTAATCAGATAGATGCATGTGTGTGTGGGGGGGGGGGGTGGATGGGTGTGGATGAGGGTAGATGTATGTTTTTACGTAATTCCTTTTTCTTCCTGTCATTTAAACAAGTAATATTTCGAATAATTTCACTTTGAATAAAGTACATGACATCATTTTCTTTATAATCACCGTAGATGGACTTTTATATAAGGCTCAGCCTTTCTGTCTTGTCTGCGAATATACTTTCATTAATGTACCTTTCTTGTTTGTTGTTATTTTTTGTCACTTTTTTTTATTATCCTCTCATATTTGTTCATATCTTTATGCAGTTTTTTATATTTGTATTTGTTTACCTTTGCATTTTTAATGAGAGTATTGAATAAATGAACTTGAACCTGAACTCTTTCCAGGTGTTGCCTTGACTGTGGTTCCTGTGTATCTCAAAGATATTAGTCCCAGAAGACGACAGAGCTCCATTTGTAGACTACACCAAGTTTTGTTCACAGTCGGCATTGTCATAGGTCAGGTAAGGACAGGGGCGGCGCTATAGGGGACAGGGGGGCGACAGCCCCATATGATTTTTCAAATGATAAAAAAAAGAAGAAAAAAGAGGAGGAGGGAGAAAGAAGAGTATTGTAAAAGAGAGGGCTGGGTCATGCAATTATATAATACCCCTATTTTTTATTTTTTATTTCATTTAAAACGTAAATAAATAATAATGCTGAAGCGATATTGGTTGAATTGCTGATAAGCACGGGGTACTGGGGAAAACTTTTGTTTTGTCCATCGTCATCTCGTCTTCGCCAGTCATCATCATCATTATTATAATCATCATCATCATTGTCATCATCAACATCATTATCGTCGAAATTATCAACATCATCATCAATGTCGTCATCGTTATAATTATTACGGTCATCATCATCATCATAATACAGTCTTTATCATTAACCTTAACATCATGACCATCATAATAGTCATCATCATCTTCGTCATCATCATCAGAATCATTATCACCGTCATCATCTAAATGATCAATATCTTCATCAGTATCGTCATCATTATAATTATTACCACCACCATCATCATCATCATCATACTGTCTTTATCATGAACCTTGACATCATAATAATCACCATCATCATCATCATCCTCGTGGCCGTTTTCGTTGTTATCATCAGCAGCAACTTCATATCTACGTAAGATTGTTACCAGAATGGGAGTACAAAAATGAAATTCTCACGGCAGAGGAGGTTGATTTAGAAAGGTGATCTTGTTTGCACATTTTTCTTTCACCTTTCCCTTTCTACATTTCCTCCTGTATGTCTATCATTTAGATCATGGGCTTCTTCGTATTTCACGATGACAGACTTTGGCCTGGAGCTCTCGGGTTGCCCGCCCTCCTCGACCTGTTTCAGATAGCCCTCCTTCTCTTCTGTCCCGAGAGCCCTGACTGGTTACTACATGATAAATTTGCTGAGGAGAAAGCGGCTGGAGGTATGAGTCTAGTCGCCTCATCAACTTCGAAAGATAAGAATTTAGAATTGCATTGTATTGCCATGATTGCATTGCAGAATCTTGTCATTTTAATTTGATTGACTCGAAATAGTTAATGGGAAGCCTATCTCTCTTTCCAGCTTTTGAAAGGAAATAGCAATGACTGTTATGGATATGTCATCAAATATGATATATAAATTTCTTGATATCCATTCTCATAAGATCTATGAACATTGATTGTGGTACAAACTAAGAAAAAAGGTTCAATTTTGCACCCTACATGCAACACTGGCAGTACTTTTTTGGGTGCAATGCGCGAAGCTGGGTACCCACTTTTATGTCATACCTCATACTCACATTTTTTGGTCAACTCTTGACTTTTTATGAGAAAATTAGCCAAAATGCATTGATTTCGATTGAAAATCATCATATTTTTAATGTTATTCTTCTTCTATTCTCGATCATTTATAAAAAAAAAAAAATTACCATTGTGTAATCACTTTAAAGGTGCAACTTTGCACCTTCAAGGGTGCAGAAATTTTTGCATTCAAAAGGGTGCAACTTTGCACCTTCCCTAAAGGGTACTACTCTGCACCCTCAAGGGTGCAAAATGTAGCTCACTGCACCCTTAAAGGTGCAAAATGTTTCTTAGGGCGCAAAATTGTACCCATAAAGGAGCTCTTAGTGTTGCATTTGAAGGGTGCAAAACTGAACCTTTTTTTCTTAGTGTGTATGTGTATGTATGTATATATATATATATATATATATGTTTCTATAATAATTGATTCTTTTGTATTATGTCATTGAACGCAGACATAAATTTCAATCAGTGAATTTTAAAAAATAAACAAAGATACTAAGAACACTAAATTACATCAGTGGTTGAATAAATGACACAAATTTTGATGTTTTAAGCCCTGCTTGTTACAAGAATTTAAGTTAAAAGAAAGCTTGCCACTGAAATGTTTAGGAGACCGGTGTCCGCCGATTGTTGACTAGTGCAATTCAAAGCGCTCCTTTGGGTCACATTTTAAAATGGCTATGTTTCAGAAAAAAAACAATTATTACGTTATAGATTTAGCTCAAATCCTTGTGAAATTCGCACATATTTAGGAGATACTGCTTATGAAACATTACGGTAACTACAAAATAGAGGATGATCAAGTACTCTTTAAGATATACTAGTGATAGCGATAACAATCTTATGTTTCAAAACACCCCCTATGAATGTCTATACCATACTTACATTTTTCTGCTTTCCTCCAGTTAATATACGTAAAACACTCGAAGAAAAAAGTTCATCTTATTTGGAAATGAATGACAATTACCTCAAACACTTCCGCACAATAAATTTCTGGTACACTTATTTCTAATTTAAATCCAGCTCTTCGTCAACTTCGTGGGGAGGAAGAGGTGGATCAGGAGATCCAATCACTCCGTGACGATCACCGGTCCGAGGCGAGGATCATACGGGCCAGTGCCTGGGAGGTGGTTTTCTTGAGGGACACTACATGGAAGATGCCGCTACTCATGTGTATCTTACTGCAGGTCGGACAGCAGCTGTCTGGTGTTAACGCGGTAAGTCTGACCGCAGCAACGCTGTTGAGATTCGGTTGAATTGTGTTGATGCATACATTCATGGTCATTCTGAGGGACGCTTACTGGAAAATGCCGCTGCTCATGTAGGCCTATCTTATAGTTCTTATTGCAGGTCGCGACCGCAGTTGTCTAGTACAAATGCGGGAAGTCTGACCGCGTGTGGTTTAGTTTTGGTAACATTTTATTCATTCTTACATTATGTGGATGCCAACTGGAAAATGCCTCTAATCCTATCTATTCCGCGGCTCGTCAGACGGCACCTGCTTGTCGTAACCGCGATAACTCTGACCGTCACGGCGCTGTAGAGAGTGCATGGGTAAAATTGTGTCCATACATGGGCCTTATAGGCCTTCATTGTCGGCAGCTATTCTGAAAACAGAGACGTCCACTATAATGACTAGGCGTAGAATTAAGCTTTATGATGTGTAAAAGTAGTTGATCTGGGTCCACATATATATTTGTGTTACCAGCCAGGTGGCGACTTTTGGCTATAAACGTGCTAAAAACCGATTATTATTATTATAACCTTCCTTAGACATGGAAGGTTGTCTTTCTGGGTATGCTAACTTGAAAATGCCGCTCCTTACCATATTAACAGTCAGTGACCAGTGCTTCTCAGTCAATCAAAACCAAGGATTTTACTGAAGTTGTCAGTGACTGAAAACTTGTCAGTGCTGACAGTTTTCATGAAACGGTGCCCTGGTGTTAACGCGGTAAGTCCGACCGCAACGCAGTCTAATCACTCTCTCATATACATTTTTATTTCGATTCATTCATTCTTTGTCTCGTTCAGATTATTTTCTACTCGACTGAAATATTTCTACTGGCTGGAATGACAGACAGACAAACCGCGCTAGCTTCACTTGCCTGGGCTGCCGTGTTCTCAACAGTAACTGCATTTGAGGTTAAAAAAAAAAAAATTATTTAAAGTAGAATCCTGTATTCAAAACTGTGTCACTTTAGGGAAGAATTTATCCATTAGTAATCTCGATCTAATATTGATCTTCTTTTGTAAACTGATGTTATTTTTCAAAATTATTCCAATCTACATACGTTACTCTTTTGCTCGTTATTCCTTTCGTCTTATCAATTCAATTGTTCGTTCGTATATGCTTCTCTATTTCCTGGACAAGGTGTACATAATCATTTGCATTTTGCATGCTTGTTACTACTGAAATGAAAATTAATAAAATGATGTGAAAATGAAAATAATTGGTATTGACAGCTGTATAATTTTATCCAGTAAATATAAGCTAACTTTGGTCTTAAATCAGGCCACACTGTGTCCTAATCTGCTAAAATAGGCCTGTATTCCATTCAAGCTGCTTTTTAAAATTTGTCAAATGAAACGTCAAATTATCTCTCGATTCGTCCTTCCTTTTAAAGCGTTTAATGATATATAATGTTTACTTTAATATGGAAATAGGTATTCTTTTTAGACTGAGTTCTGTAAAGTTATTTCTCGATTTGTTGTCAATTTATGATATGGTTTAAAACAAACTTCATAACAGAACAAAAAACAAACAAAACAGGAATATAAAAAACGGAATCGCGGAGGCAGCTTGTATCATTCAAGAAATCTTGAAAAATAGTGAGAATAGTGAAGAAGGCAGCAAGAAAGTTTGATCGTTTATTAAAATTTGAAACGATTTAAAAGTGTTTGTCCTGATTTGCTATATTTCTTGTTTCAGTACTTTGCAAATATATCAAGATTTCAACGGAGGCCAATTCTTCTCTCAGCGTACGCCCTTCTAACGTTGAGTGCAACTGCTTTTACTTTATTTCAAATTTTTGAGGTAACTTTTCTTCGGGTCATTATTTTGTCTGATATGAAAAATCACAAATAAAATTCAAACAAACAAACAAACAAACTTGATATAAATAATGTGTGTATATTAAATGAGAAAACGTATGATGCAAATATAAATTTTCGATTTTTTGTATGCCTTTTGTGACCGACGGTTGTTTTCCTAAACTGATCTAAATCACTTTGCTTTTGTCATTAACTGAAGAATTAAATGAGCTAATCATTTCTCGGTCAAAGAGAAGAAGAAAGATTGGAAGGGGAGAGCAATCCAGCAAAAAAAATTTTGTATGAAGTATTTCTTAACACAAACGACATTTGACAGTCCTTATAAGTGGAGGGATTAGAAAAGGGTGGTCGGAATTGTCAGTCACAGCCGCTATGTAACAGTACTCGTCACGGAGACTTATATTTCGATGTCACGTATTTATTTCTTCGTTAATTTTGATTCGTTGAATATGTGAGCTAGGAACTTAAGGTGAATTTCATTGTCTTGATATGGATTCATTCTTAATTTTTTTGCTTTCTTCAATCTCATTTCTATTCCAGTATCGTGTTTCATGGCTATCATGGTTTGCTCTGATAGCAATGTGTGTCTTCTTCATTGCATTCCCGCTAGGTCCAGGTAAGATATTTTTGACAGCAGAAACAAACTCATAAGGTGAAATCAGTTTCATATTGATGTCTAAAATCTCCATAAAATGATGCAGAAAATAATAACTATGCAAAACTACTTGGTTTTTTAAATCGTTGTTTGTGTCTTTTTATTTACTCCTTGTTACATCTTGTTACTTCTAGTGTTCAATTATTATTAACGTATTATGAACTTGGTTATTTATTGAGAAGGCATTATCCCCGAATGTCTGTATAGGTTCGTAATACCAAGATTCGTAAGTCCAAACACACAAGTATCTTTGAATCTGGACTGATTCCTGAATCAATTGTATAATGTTTGTCATTTCGTGCACTCAATTATCTTAGGTTTCAACACTCTCACTTTCTTAGACTTAAATCCTGGACAACTCCAAAAATTTGATTTAAAACTCTTAATCTAATATATTTAGAAATCAATCTTACTGCTTATAATTTCTTAATCTAATGTTGGAGTTGTCCGTAGGAATTGTCCCTAAATACAATTGACTTAGATTAATTCATAATCTAAGAAATTTAAAGTGTTGTTAATACGTAATAATAATAAAAGTCTTTATTGTACTCTTTTCTCGAGTAGATAAAAGAGTTGAAATTAGAAATAGCCGAGGGTGTCAATTTGGGCTGGCGCTCATTCCTGTAAACATGCTGTAAAGTGATCCTTGTTCTATTCTTTAGGCAATGTTAGACTGACGAAACTTAGAAGTAACAAATCGTAGAGGTACTAAACGTCCAAAATAACGATTTTCTATTCATTTCTACTGTAGCAACAAGTCGTTAATGCTTTTGCCATTTTGTTATTGCTTGATATCTGTTCATTTTCAGCATTATTGATATAGTGTGCTCTGAATTCTAGGTCTTTAGGTCCTAGACAGGCCCTCTGAAAGAATAATATAAGAATTTAGGTTTTTATTTTGAAGTAATGCCTAGCATAGAAAAGGGTTCACCTTCATGTTTATAATTTTGAAAATAAGACCTGTACATCCTTTGCACGATTTTTATTTTCGTATCGTATCGGTTCATTTTCAGCATTATTAACGCAATTGGTGTGCTCTGAGCTCTGGTCTGTCGGCCCTAGAAAGGCCGCCCTCTCCGTTACACAGCATATGAGCTGGTGGGTGGACGCCATCCTACAGTTCATCTTTCCCGTTCTTTTAGTGAGTAGAACTGAATATCTTATGTTGATCGAAATCACGATCAATAACAGTTATCCTCCGTATACGTCCATGCAAAGTTTTTCTTATAATATCATAAACTACATTATCAAGACAAGGGAATGCCAATTTTATATGTGCCGATAAATTTTCATTTGCGCCGATAAATTTTCATATGCATCAACACACTCAAATATAAAATGATATACACTGTTAAATTTACTGTAGAATTTACAGCAAACTTCTGGCAACTCTGCTGCCAATAATTTACTGTAAATTCCTACCTCATTTTTTTTTTTTAATACACTGTATACAAAGGGGCCGAAATGGAGGTACCCCCTTTCTACGTCTTTCTTCTTTATTTTCATCGTTTTGTCTTTTGCCTTTCTATCTCTGTGAATCACCGCGCCACTGCTCCCCTCCTCCCCCCCCCCTCCTTCACACCCTCTCTCTCGCTCTCTATCTCTCTCTCTGTCTGTCTATGGGGTGTTGCAAGAAGGTTGCAATCAATTGCAAATAATTGCTAATTTTGAAACAACCATTCTGATTGGCTCAGGGTCTGCCCTTTTAAGAAGACATGCATGCAACAATGATTTTGATTGGCCAGTGACAATCAGTTGCAATTGATAGATCAATTTTTAACTATGGTAAATCAATTTATACTTTCTGTTGCAAGAAGCAGACCAGCAATCCTTTGCAAATTTGCAATTAATTGCAAGACTTATGATTGATCTTGGGACCTACAATTAGCGTGCAATCAATTGCAAGTTTCTTGCAACGTCTGTCTGTCTCTCTCTCCCTCTTTTTTCCACTTCGGGCCCCCTCTCTGTCTCCTCCCTTCCCTGTTTTTTTTTTTTTTTTGGGGGGGGGGAGGGGGGTCCCCTCTTTCTCTCTTTCTCTCCCCCATCTCTCTCTCCCCCCTCTCTCTCTCTCTGTTTCCCATTGCCTCTCTTGTTGTTTCTACCTACCCATTCGCCTGTCTTTCTTGCTCTCTCTCTAATTGTTTGTCATTAATTTCTTCATCTTCAGATGACGATCGGAGCCTATACTTTCGTCATTTTCGCTGCTTCCCTTGCATTCATCACACTCATCATACTCCTCTACCTGCCAGAGACGAAGGACCGGAGGTTCGTCGAAATTTCGACAGGATTTGAAGCTATGAAATGCCCCTCCATCGACGAATTAGAACAAAGTTTTACTAAATATCAAGAAGGGTATTCTCCTTTGTCTTTGACAAATCGATGACGGAAAATAAAACCGTTTTCTTCGTGAAAAGATATATGATCGCAGAGTGTAGATAAATTGTGAGATTTTATGACATTATTAAAATGAACCAGTCACACACATCATTCAATGGGTGTATGGCAGTGGTACTTGCCTTTTTTGTGTGTCTCTTTATCCAAATCGTGGGGGCGGGAGGAGTCGTTATTGTATCACCCAAACGGAAACATTTGTAGGGAGTGCTTCCGTCGCCACCCCATCAGGGCCCCGTAACACAAAGCTAAGCAATTGATCGTACGATTGATTTTTACGATTGATTGCACATTGTGATCAATGTAATCAGTCGTAAAAATCAATCATAGATCAATTGCTTGGTGTTACGGGGCCCCGGTTTCCACCCATGGCTGCAGCCCATCACATCGACACCCCATGAGAGTAAAAGTTCACGCACTAGACCGAGATCTCACCGTGAGAAGTACGAGGCTGTTCAGGAGGGTTTTACTAGACCAACATGTCAACATTTCTGTCAATTTTTCATTCAATTTTCCTGAGGGTTTCACAACCCATATCTTTACGCATAAGCATTATCAGGAAAAGTAACATGTTCTTTAAAATTCTGTGACATTGGGATGTGCAATACCACACGACAGTGCGGGCTGAATGAACAAAACATTAGTTCAGCAGGTGATCATAGCACAGGTGCTGGCGAAACCATCATTGTTCAACTGTAATCAAGTCCTAAAGATTATAAAGAGTGCATCTTTGTGAAAAATATATATTTTCTGCATATATGCTGATGAATCCGTCTTTTCTTGGATCATGCATCAAAATACGTTCTACTATTTTCAGCATATGAAAACACGAATATTGATTTGTTCGTGGTATAATTGTTCTAATTAAAAATGGCAATTTATACATGTAATGCTTTTCAGTACTTACGCAGTGTTGGTGCTTGGTTACTTTGAATTTCACGTTCTTTCTTTGGGGCTTTGGCAATTAAAAGATACCCTATGACATTTTGTGCTTCTTTTCAGTAATGTGAATTATTAACGATGATGTTTGTATCTACATACAGACAACAGCTATCTCCATTTATGCCGGAGTATGATAGAAAATACCCGAAACAGGATTAAATCGATGTATCGTGGTGAAATCCAAGAGTGATTCAAACCACTAATCTTGAGTATATTCCGCTATAATTTGGATTGGAATCCACTATCCTGTAAGTGAATTTCTACCCAAAAATTAACGGATACCTAAAGCCCACCGCACACCTTACGATCCGACTAGTCTGCGGCCGGTCTGCGGCCGGTCTGCGACAAAGTGAGAGGAGATGTGACGTCACAGCTCTTGTCAGCTTGTGACTCGCAGACCAGTAAGAGACAAATCGCAAGGGCAATCGTGAGGATTTGACATGGATCGCAGACTCAAACCAACTTCAAGCCAATCAGACAGCAGTACTGATATAGTCAGATCGCAAGATGTGCGGTTTCGAGGCTTGTACTCCCCTGCGATTCATCTCCTATAACTTGGCCGCAGTCTAGTCGGATCGTAAGAGTGAATTTCCATTTCTGCATGTTTCGAGAGAAGTAGAATAATAAAATACACCGTAATACGTTCTAACAGAGATTAGTGCTGTGGCCTTCGCTTGTCTTTCTTCCAATAATACCGTTTTTTGTGAACTTTTCATACCTTAAATAAAATTTGTACTTGTTTCTCTATTTGCCATTTTTCAAAAGATTTGTATATAAGTACTGTAGCCAACCTTATGGAATTGTTAAAGTGCCATTTTACTTGACGACATGACGAGATATTTCATCTTGTCAAGTCGATTTAATATCCATATCTTATCGACATATAAAGATATTCAATCTTGCCGTGTCGATTTAGCAACTTTTGTAAGTCAACATACCGAAATAATATTATCTTGTCATTTGACTTCACAAAAAGTTCATATCGTCATGGTGACATAAAATATCTTGTCAAGTCGACTTCCCAAAAAGTATAAGTCGTCATGGCGGCATAAATTGTATTGCCAAGTTGACTTCACGAATCGTTAAATGTCGTCGTGACGATATACTCTTTGAGAAGTCGACTTGGTAATACGATATATACCATGTCGACATGATATGGATATCAAGCCGACTTGATAAGATGAATATCTCTTGATGTCGTTAAGTATAGGCCAGTGGCACTTTGACGCTTCTGTACAACCTACATGTAATGTTTTGTACATGGCACGAGTTTGTGTACTTTGTATGCCTTGATCATTCGTCTGTTTCTTTGTCATTTTGTCGGAAGATTCTCTACAAATAAGTTCGGTAGCAGTCTACCCTGATCAGCATTTAAATGTCGTCTGTTCAGAGCCAGAATGGCGTTAACTCATTATTTTTTATACAGTCTTAACGCCCTTTTGGCTCCAAACAAACGATGTATGCTTTATTATACATTTTCAAGCCTATGCATGCATTCTCCACCATCATTTTTATTGTCCTAAGTCTCTGGATATTTGAAATCAACCGTAGTAAATATTCTTTCATTTTAAACTCTCTAATTTCTCATTAGGTTGTCGGAGTCTGTGCTAAATGGAAAAAAGTGCATATTTTAAAGGTATTTAATATAAAAGAAACACATCATCTACATGTATATCAAATGCCTGTTATCTTTTTTGCTTTGATATATTAAGAATTATAAAAAAGAAAGAAAATAGTTTTAAAAGTTTACTGTTTGGGGCATCTTTGTTGGAGTTTTGTTGTGTATTGCATGCTGGCGATGCAGCTTTCTCCTCTACTGTTTCCAGACTTCCAGACAGGCTTCCTTTTCATCTGAAATCTTCACCACCAATTCAACCACAGTTTGAAGACATACCTTTTCTGCACCTATTCAGCTGACCCTGTCACTGTTTGGTATAACTTTAAAGTATTTCAAATCCCCAATGCTGACTGAGGGATGACGACTCAAAGCCCGTTTTTAATCAAATTGCATACGGCCTCATCTCAAAATCTATCTGGACAAGAGTTTAATATGGATAAACAACAAACACAAAACATAAACAAAAACGAAGGAAAACCATACAGTGTATCAAAGAATTGTTAAGGAATTGTTTACTTCTAGCATGGTACACCTATTTTTTTTATAGTGTGGTTTATGTGCAGTGTACAAGTAATTCTTGGATACACTGCATATGAAAAAAAGAATAAACACAAAGATATTGTCTAGCATACCCATACAAACATAACAAAAACAAAATAATCATACCTTCCAAACTGAATAAACAAATAGATTAATAAAATAAAAAATGTCAATAAAAAGTATTAATGGATAAAACAAATAACTGGATGGATGAATGTATGAATGAATGAATGAATGGATGGATGAATGAATAAATAAACAATAAAGGAATGATTTTTAAAAATGAATTAAAGAAAATAAATAATCAAGTGAGTAGACAGTGATAGTGATATAAATGTACTGTCAAGTCTATATTGAGTTTCGTCAACATCTGACAAGAATCTTTAAGATGAATGCAAAACAAATGGTATGCAAAAGAAAAAAAAGACGTAAATAAACAAACAAATATCCAAACATTAAAAAAAAAAAACAACAAAGGAATAGAACTGTGAAAAATAGAATCAAGCTCCAGTTCAGCCTGTTATGGTAATGTGTTTTATAGTCACTTTTAAAATCGGAATAGAGGGATTCTGGCTTTTAAAATCAGTGTGGCACTATGTATTTTTCCCCCACTCTGTAATGTCTGTCAGAGTCTGTAATGAGATAGCGCCATCTCTTGATAAACACGGTGAATGGTTTTGAAAGTAGATGCACTGTATAGGCCTATGTGGAGATACATGTATCTTGGAGCTATCACTAGTATTCGCAGTCTTACACAGAGCAGTCTTTGGGCATGAATGTTTAGTGAAAGGATAACTTTGGGCATAGAATATATAACAATGGAAAAATTCATTTCTTCAAACGATATGAAACTAAATATGACAAATTAAATTGACTGGGTTATACTCTTTTGCATGCATCCTGTAGGACATCTACATCTTGGCTTCATGTCCAATATCTACACTCATTTTCTTCAGACAGTTGCATCTTTCATGGTAAATCGTTATATGACTGCCATTAATATCTATCAGTGGATGAAGCCAGACTTGCTAGGAAGAAAATGGCGTAATAGAGCAATTAGCCTATGGCATGTTGCCAAGGGCTTCAGTGTAAAAATTAATTTCCTGCTGTTCAAGTAGTTCAATGGTAGCTAAATAATATCTTTAACTCAAAGTACTTCCGTGAGATAATATTTAGTCACTTCAGTTTCTTAAGTTTGTTTTGCTTTTTTTTTTCTTTGTTTGCTTGCTTGCCTTCTTTTGTTAGTGGTGTTTTGCTTGTCAGCGATTTTAATAGTCCTTGCGCCACCCCGCTCCCTCCGCCCCCAATCAAAATAATTTGGCCGCCACTGCACATGACATACCATAACTCTATGTGCTCCCCCATCCTTCCCCTAACCCCCCCCCCCCTCTGCGATCTGCCCTCTATACCAGCGCCCCTCTTCTCTTTCCACACCCATCTCTACCTCTACTCCTTGCTTCCAAAAGTTCAACTTCTCATTTTTCCACTCAGCTCCGTGCCAACCGCATCCATTTAAATCGCTGGGTCAGATGGGGTCATTTTCCAAGAAAACACCCGTGTACCCAAACATATGCGTCGGAGTAGTCTTCAGCAAACTCTAAACTGTTGATTATTGAATATACATCATGACTTAACAACAGAACACAATTTGTTTTAGTTTATGATATTATAGATGATTGGAATTATCACAAGAAAACGATTCGTTCAAATGTATGTGTGTGGCGGGGGGGGGGGGAATAAATGTATTTTTGCCATAAAATGTTACAGGTTTCATATTTATCATAACCATTGACAATAATGATAGGGCCTATTCGTGAATGTGATGTGAATGCATATGATGTGATATCTGTTATGTGATTAGGAATAACAAAGGTTGGATTTAACGTCATGAACTATTTCTCCTATACTAAAAACCCTATGGTATTATGTTAATAAACACACACACACACACACAAATAAATAAATAAAGAAAGAAAAAGAAAGAAAGAAAGAAAAAAAAACAAGAAAAAAAAGCCTATAGTATACTACAAGCTCTTATTTTCATTCACATACGGAACAAGGAATTATGCAAAATTAATGCTCATGATTCATCCACTTAAGACGTGAAATGAATCAATATACGATAAATAATAATAATAATAATAATAATAATAATAATAATAATAATAATAAACAACAACCGGGCATGTTGCTCAATGGATAGAGCGTCCGCCTCATGAACGGGAGGTCGTGGGTTCGATCCCCGGCCGAGTCATACCAAAGACTTTAAAAAATGGGACCTTCTGTCTTCTAGCCAGGCGCTCGGCATATAAGAATGGAGAAGGGTAATAATAACATATTATGTTATGCAGGGCCCGCTGGTAGAGCAGTTGAAAAACTGAAGTGGCTACCCTGGGTAAATAAGACGTTATCATTATTATTATTATTATTATTATTATTATTATTATTATTATTATTATTATTATTATTATTATTATTATTATTATTATTATTATTATTATTATTATTATTATTATTATTATTATTATTATTATTATTATTAGTCAACAGAAAAGTTCTTTCCGTTGAAGTTTTTTTTTTTTCTTCTTTCATTTGTAATCATAAGTGGTCCACGAATATATGATGATATATTAAGACATTTTAAATATGCCACAACATTTCTGTCGAAACCAAAAATTTATTGGAGGATACCAAATACTTTGTATAAATATATATTTATGTACTTTGTTATTCATTCGTGTTACGAGTTTATTTTCATGATTTTGTTGACTAAGACCACCACTTTTGGGGGGTCACCCTGTCTAGATATCAGAAATAAATGAATGGCTATTTCAGCTTTGTTGCGCAAGGGGCAACCTTGAGTAATTTGCATGATTTGCTTAAAGTACATAAGTGACCGCTGGTTTACAGACTATGCTGCCTAAGACAGTCTACACGAAATGTGCAAAAGGATCCACGTACCGCATTGTATAATACAAATCTTTAACAATGTTGTTTATCTTGTGTAATGTTCTTGTATAACGACCGGAGGTTACACCGTAATGGGGAACTAATGAACCTCGGAGCGTACTAGGGTCCATGGTATAATCGATGTTTAATCTCAGTGCAAAACAAAACAAAACAAAAAAGAAGAAAAAAAAGTCCTCGGCTTCAAGGGGGGGGGGGGGGCGTGGCCGATTCGGCCTCCTGGATCTGAAGAAGGGGACCGCTTCCGATTCGGCTCCCCTCCCCCCTGATCCACCCCTGAATCTATCTATCTTTTTTTTTTATTTATTTTTTTATTTTAAGATGATTTGATAAGAGGTAAATTTCATGGCAAAATGTACAAAAGGAGTAAATGCAGTATATAATGAATAAAAAGAGAACATACTCTTCCACTTCCATTTCTGTGCAAAATTATTGATCGTATATTGAATTATGCAAAATTAATGGTCATGATTCATCCACTTAAGACGTGAAATGAATCAATATACGATCAATAATAATAATGATAATAATAATAATAATAATAATAATAATAATAATAATAATAATAATAATAATAATGATAATAATAATAATAATAATAATAATAATAATAATAATAATAATAATAATAATAATAATAATAATAATAATAATAATAATAATAATAATAATGATAATAATAATAATAATAATGATAATAATAATAATAATAATAATAATAATAATAATAATGATAATAATAATAATAATAATGATAATAATAATAATAATAATAATAATAATAATAATGATAATAATAATAATAATAATGATAATAATAATAATAATAATAATGATAATAATAATAATGATAATAATAATAATAATAATAATAATGATAATAATAATAATAATAATAATAATAATAATAATAATAATGATAATAATAATAATGATAATAATAATGATAATAATAATAAATAACCGGGCATGTACAATGATTCTCTGAAGAGCTGAAAGAAAACCCTAATATTTAAACCTGGACACGAGGCTAATTTCCCAGCTGAAAGCCAAGTTCAGGGGCGAGGTTGTATGCCATAAATTGACAGTATGCTAAAGTACGCTTGGCACATACCAGCACCAATACGCAGAAAGAAAAATACAACGGAAGTAGGATTTTGGAGGAAGGTCTTTGAAAAGAAAACTTGATCAACATGTGAACTGGTGAAGATATGTGGACGAATATGACGTCCATATACATCTATTTATATATATTTTTAAATGTGAGAAAAACAATTTTCACCTGGTCTATGAAATCGAATTGGAATAGACTTGAGCCATACAATGAATGATTCGAAGGTGATGTCACAATCTATTATGTTTTGTTTTTCGCTGTCCCAGAAATTCAATGAAATTGACCCCCCCCCCAAAAAGAGAAAATAATAGAAATAGGACCTTAAAACTAAACGGTTTATATAATGACCGATGATAAATATAATTTTTTGATGCAACTTGTTTTTCAACCAATCAAGATTGTGTATTTGGAACTTGCGTTGAAATATAAATCTGCTGAAGCGATGTTGTGAGAGAAAGAAGCGACAAAGTATAAGGTACTTTGAAATGGATAAAAGTGATCATGCATTAAAGCGTGTAGAGAGAACATGTATATTAAATCATAATTTTCACTGTCACGTGGGGGGGGGCATTTCCCACATGCTTCCTCCTTGTTATGCTCTTTGGCAGTCAGGTTATTGTGATCCGTAATGCAGCTCTTACTTTCTCATTTTCCACTCAACAAGAAGCTAGTTACAATCGTTTACATTTCTTTCTGTGAAAGTGACTGGTATTAAAGACGAAAATCATACTGAGATCTCCTTAAAATCATGCATTAATTTTATATACCACAGACTGTTCAGGATGCATTTGGCATAAACAGGAGTCCTTCCAACCCCCCGTCATTATATTTTGCAAACAACACGCCAAAACATTCCAGTTATTGACGTCATAACCATGCCGAATTTTTCCGAAATGAGCATCCTTTATTCAAAGTAAGTATCTTAATTAGATTGAACAAGCAGCATCTGTTTACTTTCCAAGATGTATTATCAGTCACTGGCGGATCCGAGGAAGAAGGTGGGCACATGCCCCCCTCCCCCTTGCAGGACCCAATCTTAATGACAAAAGATAATGTGATTCCATTTGTGCCGCGGTAGCAACTGGAACCCAAGAAGACAGCCGAAATAAAAGTTTCCATTTTTCTTGCTTGTCGAATAATGTTTGGAATTGTACCCCCTCCCCTTTTACGGCCAAAGTGCCCCGCATCCGCCTGTATTATATTTATCGACATTATTTTTGCAGATGAAACCCTGGGATGAAACCTGTCTTTTGTGATAAGAATGAACTGGTGAAAACTGAATTGAAAAAATGACGTGTATTGCTCGATATTTTGTCGGCGAGAATCATTTCAAAGGAAAACGGTATCCGATTTATTTAAAGGCTAGACTTCGTTTAATTAGTTAATGATGGTGATGATGATGATGATGATGATGATGATAATGATGAAACAACAACAACAACAATAACAATAATAATGATAATAACAGTAATAATGATATTAGCAATAATACGACGATGATGATGATAATGACAACAATATTTCGAACAATAGTAGTCATGATAATGATGATGATGATGACCACCACTGCATTAATATCATTACTGATAATAACTGCTTTTTTTATAAATCGCTTAGGTGCGTCAAGCATGACGCTCATGGCGCTGTACACAACAGGCCATTATGGTGGCAATAACTTGCACTTATTGAACTATAAGAACAGGGAGGTGGAAGCTTAGAAACAACCCTTTTATCGGTAAAAAGACACTTTGAGATTCTTTCATTCTTGCACGGAGATATATAACTATTATCGCAAGATGTTCTTTCTAGGTTTTTTTTTTTTCAAGATGACGTTGTTCGTGACGTCAATATGATTTTAGGCCTACATATTTGTTATTTATAATGATCATAATAATGACGCTGGTGGTATATTGGTTTAGTATTGTGGCACCAGAGTTAAGCTGCTATATCTCTTTCTGCATATTCTCTCTCTCTCTCTCTCTCTCTCTCTTCCCCGTCATCCCTCCCATCCCCTCTCTATCTGTCTTTTTGTTTGTCTTTCTGCCTGCCTCTGTCTCTGTCTGCTATCTGTTTCTGCTTTCTGTCTGTCTGTTGTTGTTTTAAAGTCTGTCTATCTCTTTTTTCTTCTCCTGTCGCTGTCTGTCTGTCTCTGTCTCGCTCTCCTTTATTTCTATCTCTCTCTTTGTCTCTTTTACGCTCTCTTTGTCTGTCTGTTTGCTTTTGTCTATCTTTCCGTCTCAAACATGGGTGTCGATCGGGGGGGGGGGGATGGGGGGGGGGATGGGGGATATATCCCCCCAATATTTTGGTCAGGGGGGATGGCCTGTACAATCATCCCCCTCAATAATTCACCATGAAAAAAAAAATTACATAGCCTCCTATAATCCTCGAAAAAAAAAAGTAAAGACAAAGACAAAGAGAATAAAGAGCAAAGAAGCAATTTTTTAAAAGGAAAGGAAAAGGAAAAGGCTTTCAGCGCTCGCTCGCATTTTAAGTATTTCAACAATGAGGTTATAATAATATCTTTATGAAAGCAAATCGGTTTGCATATTGTATTTCTATCAAAATAGTATGCTATTATTGTTCTACTCGCATTTAATATCTTTTGTTATCTTAACCGATGCCAATTAATATTTTTATCAGGATTTGCATCTTGTCTTTCTGTCCAATGTTATACATGTATACTGTTATAATATAACTGCAAGGAGTAGAACGGGGAGAAGACCCATAACAGAGGAATTTTCATGGAATAATGGCCCGTGACCGATAGCCTATTCCTATCTTACCAAATATGAGAAAGGATCGGATGCTCATAAAATATACATTATTAAAATCATAGAACTAGAGTACCAGTACACTAGAACCTAGCTGTTCTCAGTAAAAAAAAAAAAAAAAAAAAAATAGCCCTTTCTCGCTCTCTCGCTCTGCTCGCTCATAGAAACAAGATCAGGAGGCAAGCGCTCTTATTCCCTTGAACATGTCCGAATATTGCAATACTTCTATATACAGCGAGATGTAAACCTTTTCTCGAATACAGGTAAATGGTACATCATAAAATTCATCTGATTTATTTTGGTGGAAATTCTACGTTTTACTAGAAAGAAACAGAGTTGTTATCGGTAGCTCGCTCATATAGAAACAAAATGGTTTTAGATGGCAAACGAGGCACCAAAAAGCATCATATTTTGCAATTAGGTGATCTAAACTATTTAGATATCGTTGAGGCTATCAAAGAATGTATTTTTTTCCTCGCTCGCTGCGCTCACTCAAATATGTAGATATTTTATAGACCTATATAGTGGATTTTTATAGCAAAATAACACTTCATCACTAAAATAGTGTGTTTTCCCCTATCTCGCCTCCCTCGCTATGCCTTGTAATATTTGAAATAGGGTGGTTTAGGAAAGTAACAATTGGACCAGCGAGGTACTGAATTAGTCAAACGTTTTATATTGCTTGAGTGTACTTTAAGGACAATAACATTTCTTTTATAGCTAGAAAGTGGAATTTTCTGCTCGCTCGCTTCGCTCGCTTGCAAAATAAAAAACGGGATGGTTTATACTCTAAGTAAAGGTTCAAGTCCCCTACACTTCTCATTCAAGTAATGAGGATGTACCTCTGCGATATTGTTTGAAAAGAATTTTTGTGGGGTTAATTGGAGGAACGTTGGATTAGACTAATAACACAGAGATATGGGCAGCAAAAACAGGTCCTACCCCCCCCCCCCCCATCCCCGCGCATATTAAGTCTATTTCACGTTTGAAACTATACACCCTTTCCCCGATCGGTCGCTTTGCTCCGCGGTCGAGGATATTCGGGATCAGTCATCCCCCAACCGCGAACACAAATCGACACCCATGGTCTCACTTTTCTTTCTGTCTCTGTTTGTCTTCCTCTGTCTGTCTATCGATATGTATGTATTTTTTCTGTCTGTCTCTGTCTCTCGCATCTCTCCTTTTCTCTCTCCCCTTCTCACTCGCCTCTTTTTTTCCGTATTCTTCATCACACGCATACCACTCTTTCCATCCTTTTTATGATTTTTTTTTTTTTTTTTTTGGGGGGGGGGGACACACGGTCAAAAAAAAAAAAATGCTGACGAGCAAAAAAGCAAAAAGAAAAAAAAGGGGGGTTTCAGATTAGTTAATTTTATTTATGTTTTGGGGGACCCCCCAAATTGCTGACCTTTTTTCCACGTGTCTCTTTTTGTATTTTTTTTTTTTGTATTTTTTTTTTGTTTTTTTTTTTGGGGGGGGGACATAATATTATACACTATTGGCTTTTTCAGACATTTCCCCCTTTTTTTTGGGGGGGGGGGCATACTCTATTGTGTC
The DNA here is from genome assembly GCA_029962745.1 of Echinometra lucunter. NCBI lineage: Eukaryota > Metazoa > Echinodermata > Echinoidea > Camarodonta > Echinometridae > Echinometra > Echinometra lucunter. Next base: position 7,054,883 of record CM057169.1, on the reverse strand, counting down.
CCCACCCCTAGATATTTTGGGGGACGTGTCCCCCTGTCCCTCCTCCATTTGACGCCCTTTATCTTTTGTTACTTCCCCTTCTTCATTACCCTTTACAAAGCAGAGAATAAGGTGAAGACATAATACAGAAGAAAACGGTTTCGATTCTTAGATTCATAAATTCAAACATTGGCAAGATCACTTTGATTACATGATTTTGATTCAATTACAAAACTCCCAGTTGTTTTGTTTTAAATTGCTTTGTTTTGCTTTGCTTTAACAAGACATCAACCTGTCGCTTCCGATTCTGTCAAAAAAGGAGTTTCCTTTCAATCACTCATCCCACTGTTTCAATGACATACATGCGTATTGATTTCCCGGTTTCCCTTATGAAACCACTTTATTGATTTTCACTAAACACCCTATAAAGACGATGTTTCCATACAATGACGGATACAACAGTTGTGGGAATTCTGGGACCACAACGCAATAGCAGGAGCGGACTGGACCCAACTTTAGTTGGGGGGTTTCGATGATGTCGGTTCTCTCAGTAAATATTCATGTGACAATGGGAACGATAACATAGACCACAAGAGAAGCAGAGATTGTGGAAGCACCGGTACCTGACAAAAAGTACATATTTTGTATTCATTGTTATTAATAATTCATGCAATAATTCACTAAATTAAACTAAACAAACATGCATATGCCGGAAGACGGAAACAATTACAACAAACATATAGATATTATGATTTAAGAAAAATCAATAGAAATAAAATTATAAGAAAATAATAAAATAAAGAACCAAAAGGAAAAACCCAAGATGGATACGTGGCCATGAAATACAAACACACACACACAAACAAACAAACGAACAAACGAACAAACAAACAAACAAACAAACAAACAAACAGACAAACAAACAAACAGACAAACAAACAAACAAACGAACTAAAACATTTCATCAATGTTTTCAAAGGGAAAGCAATGAAAGAAGTGTAAAACCAAATAACTGATTAAAGGAGTGATTATGACATGAAGGACAATGTGACTTGTGGGGAGGATATTAGCATAGGGAAGAAGAAGGCGGAGGGGAGAGAGGGAGATAATCGGTAAATTCGAAATTCTCCAACCAAATTTCAGTCCCATGCAGTCCGGCCCTGTCCCCAGACTGCTTATGATGAGTCCACCCCAGGCTTGTTTGCTTTCCCGGTGAATTCCATGCAGGCCCAAGCAGGATTTCCAAACAATGAATGGATCCATCAATGAGCACAGTGGGCGTGGCACATAGTGGGCGTGGCACCTTGAATGGGATGTCGAGTTTCGTAAAGCCAGACCATAGTATTCCTATAACCGTCACACCGCAGATAATTATGAATTGAAGTACAAATGACAGCGAACCTTCTTTCAAGGTTCTGTACCTATAATAATAAAATATGATTCATAGTTTCATGTGATGTGTGACGGGGAAATTCCCGAAAAAGGGCAAGAAATGAAAAAAAAAAAAATTGTATAATATGATGAAGAATTTACGAATGATGATGAAATGACAAAATGGTTATTTTCCCAGCATCAATAAAGACAGTATTGCATGCATGTGTACATGTTCTTAAATATTTTAGCCGGATTTAACAAATTGCGATATTCTAGATTTCTATCAAAATGTACGCTAGGTTAGCCGTGGGAACTCCGGTAATTTTATTGAATGATAATTATTTTCATCTTAATGTTGTACAACTCATAAAGCACCATCGCAATGTCATTAGCCCTGTCTACCCCCTATTGACATGTGCAATCATTACGATGATGTCCCAACATGATTTTTATGGGAAATACCATATAAGATTTTTGAAATGACTCTTGAGTTGATTTTTCGGAGGTTTTGGGGATCGTTCTTTTTTTTTTTCTTTTAAAGTTTTTTTTTCTCTCAAAACAGTTTAAAACCATCTTTACAGTATCATCCACTTCTCCAATTTTAATGTAAATGGCTTGTACATTGAATAAAATAATGATTGATTGTTTCTGCGCTCCATTGTGATATGCGTGCATTACCGTTACGGCTTACTTCGCATTCTAAGTTGATCACCTGGGTCGAGATAGGCAGCTTTAGAAAAATGCATCGGGTAACGGGGCGTGGATTTCAGAGATTGAGTACTTTTGATGCATTAATGCTGAAAACACTGAAAGAATAACCTTTGTGTTTCATTCACATTATACATGTATAACTATCAAGCAAATCAAAATGATTTTTTTCTTCAAATAAACAGCAAAACAATATTAATACAACCACCACCACCACCACCACCACCACCACCACAACAACAACAACAACATGGCCCGATTTAGGAGCACTTAGCTACAACAACCTTAGACCATCGAGTAAAATCCCGGGAGAACTAGACGCAGTCATTATGTTTTCGTGCATGTGTATATATAAACATGAAAAAAAGGGGAAAGGAGGCAGTAAGTGTTGCTATCACTGCATTTTTCTATGCACAAATACCATTTGCTTTATGTTCATGTACGTAAAGACGAATGCGAGGGCCAGAGGCCGGGGGGGGGGGGGGGGGAGACACCCGGCGCCCTCTCTTCTTGTGGAATCCTTCCCCTGACCCCTGCTTCATAACATCGAGAGGGCCACAGGAGTTTAGGAGAGAAAATTACTGGGAAATAAATCGGGACAAATATTTGTCCCCCTTTCCTCAAAAGTAATGATTAGCGGGAAAATAATATTTGAATTTTGTACTTTGCCCTTTGGGTTTCCCCCACCTTCGTGGCTCTTGTCAGCCGCGGGGGTGGGGTATGGGAGGGCGGATTCTTTGAAAATTTCATCAAAATGCAACGAAAACTGTTCATCTTCCCTTCATAATCCTGTTACCGCCCCTGTATAAAGTCCTATAAGAAACAAATCATCGATTTGGTTTCAGTTTCTATAAAGAAAATGACATTTTGAAGAATCAATTTTCTATTTTTCCGTGCAGGTAGATATCAACGAAACTGATATTATATACGGGATCTAAAATGAGGAAAAAATGGAGATAAACAAGGATTGGAGAGGGAGGGAGGGAGGGTGGGAGGGAGGGAGAGAGCACGCATCGGGGGGGGGGGGGGAGGGAATTAACACTGTAAAAAGGGTTGGTTAAAATCATTGGGTTGGTTACTATATGAACCGACCAACTGTTGGTTAAAAAAAATCTCCATATGTTTTACGTACATTAAAAAAAAAACCAACAGGTGGTCGGTTCATATACTTAGTAAGAAACCCAATGATTTTAAACAACTTTTTTTTTTTTTTTTTACAGCGAAGGGCGGGGGTCCGATGCGATATGAGTAGGGATGTCATGAATATAGGGGCCACTGACCATGGGGAGCCGGGTGTTTTCCCACAAGCTGCACTATATTTTAGCATGACGGCCCGTCAATTTTTGGTATGAGGGCCGGTTATGGTTAATGCAGGTTGAGTGGGCCAAACACCAATAATCCTTTAGCTTAGCCTATATACATGTATACCAAAAGGCCGCAACTAAATTTCAGTCTTAGTCCTCTCCTGCATGTATACTTGCACGTAATTTCTCATGGTGGAAATTAACGTAAAGGATGCCCTTTAACATGAAATTGTTGCCTTGTGCAGTGATCAAATTTAAGCTAAACGTAATGGTAGGTATTTTTCACAATCCTCTTATATTATGGATGAAAAACCGCAAAGAAAAACAAAACATTATTTAAAAATGAATAATCAAGAAATGTATGTGTTGCAAATAACACATTAATCATAACGGTAAAATTAAAAGTTTAAATTAACAAGGTATTTTCATGCATAAATATTCTTTTTTCCCGATGAGTTCACTGATCTCAATCTGTTTAATTACAACTCGGATATTCATTCATACGAAACTAGAAGTGCTAACCACACTCATTTACCAAAACATAGAACTATGAAATTCCAATATGACGTCCGAGAGTCAGGGCCCAAACTATATGGAATACCTGTCCAAATACAAAATTCACTTTCGCTGCGAAACGTTTTCACGCAAGATGAAATTGTATCTCATTACCAGCTAAGTATGTATTTGTAATGACTGGCTATATTTTTGTTTCTGTTTTTGCTTTATATACAGATAATTATAGTACTTGAAAGCAAAATATTGTCGTCTGTCACACATACTCTGACTATAATTATCTTGCATAATGGTTGATGCTGTTGATGTATTTAATCATATTTTATACATATTATTCTCCATATTACGTGATGGTGCTTTCCTCTCTCTCCATTACCTATTTTTTTTTTCTTCAAAAAATGGGACATTATAAGTGATGTGCGCTGCCTTATATTTGGCATGTATGTTCTAGTCCAACCAACTCAATATTTTGTTATATCTTGCAACCCTTATGTTTGCGAATTCACGCTGATCTGTATTGTTACTCGTTTAAAATAATATAATACAAATGCCACCCTTTTCCTTTCTACTTTCATCCTCCCTATCTTTATCTCTACCTTATTTCCTTCATTTCCTTTAAAGTAGAATAATTTTTGAGTATATGTACATTTCATGTTCTTAGTATTGCATTTTGTATTTGGCGACGTACCCCAACACAAGCCACGCTTTTCCGGTGTTCGCCACCTTCTTTATTTGTTATATCATTTATTGCAATTTCGTATTATGTATCTTGACTCAGAAGGAAATAAATGTGAATTCAATTCAAATTCAAAAGGAGTTTAATTCTTTGCACAGCCCCCTAATGACGCCCTTGAGCCCTTCACAAATTCTGATTAGGGTCTATTCATTTTCTAAAAAATTGCATATTGTTGTATCTTTTTTCTTTGTCTGATGCATATTGTTGTATCTTTTTTCTTTGTCATCAGCAAAATGAAAATAGCATGGTGAAATACGGTAGAGGCGTCAAAATATGCCGGTAACCTTCTAAAGTTCGAACTAAATTTCCCTATGTCCTTACAACAGGACTTCCGAATGCTACCCTATTTATGGCAAATTGGTTTCTAAAATATAGAATACAGTTCACCGTTCACTTTGCACACACAATTGCATGGATCTGCTTTTTTGAGCATGATTTTTTCCTAGAGTTTATTGAGCATGCGCAGTCATTGAAGTATGGCGGACGTCCTATGCATAAACATTCCGTGTCTCCAGAAAAGGTCCAGATTTTACGTTTCTTCGTCAGGTAAAGGTAAGACATGTTTCATTTTTGAGCATTTAATGAATTTAGATGAAGAAATCATCATTATTCAATTGGTGCTAATTTGTATAGTTGACAAAGGAGCTGAAGATAAATAGGATAATAAATTGCTAACATGACATTTCTCCGTGTCTGCGGAGCCTACGTACGGTACGGAGATGTCGGTACGTTGGTAAGGGGGCTTGCTTGCCTACGTACATTGCAAGTTGCCTATGTGGCACTTTCGCTGCACTGCTAGGGCAGGCTCGCTATTGGACAGCACGTTAACAGATGCCAGCTGGCAAGTTTGGTTTCCCGTATGGTGCCTTATTTTGGAAGACCTTGGTATTTGTGTAGTGTTCAGCAGTGTATTTGGACCACTAGACAGTAATTATTCCCAACTTAAGTCAACCATCTGTTACTTGGGACTGTAAAGAATACAATGAAAGTGAAATTTAGACCTAACTTACAGTCCCATTTGATAGTTCAATGCAGTGACTTCTGTAACAGGAGAAAGTGACTCATTTACTGATCCCTCCCTCATTACCCCAGTCTTCTAATCCAAGAAGGGGTAAACAAATAGTAGCAAGTTGGTGTTATGCGACTGGAATGTGTATACATAGCCCGCATACCTTCCTGTCTACTGCATACAGAACTTTGTCTTGTTGGACCCTTAATACAAATAGAGGGTCTACTGTTGCACAGATAAAGTTTCTAGACCCACTGACTACCACTGTGGACATGGCAGGTCAGATCTAAATTGGAGCCTATTTTAGAGTGCTAGCACAAGTAGATCTAACAGTAAGTAAAGTTTTTCCAGCTGTGCTTATGTCATAAGCATTGCCATAACCATGTTACATTTTCACATCTTCATTGTTTCCAATACAAAAAGACAACATAAATTGTGAATCCTTGTATTCATCTGTAATTATTTCTGTAATTATTTTAATGTGATTATTTATTTCGAAATTTGAGGTATTTTTATTTCGAAATTTGAGGTATTTTTATTTCGAAATTTGAGGTATTTTTATTTTCTTCATTTAATATGTGTTTCTTTTTCTGTTTACTTTGCTGAAGTTTGATTTTTTAGAAAGGATATTCTTTTCCGCAAGTTGAACTGAGAACAGAAATTGTATTGAATACTGCGTTTGAAACATCAGACTTGTGATTTTATTGATTTGTGGTAAACTGAATTCTAAAATAAGGTGAGCATGATAAGGTATGCAGACTTACAGCATTAAAACCCTGCATGTCTTTCAATTTATTTTGACCCCAAACACCTGAAACAACCTACCTAAAACAAAACAAAACAAAACCAAATAAAATAAATAGTAACAGAACATCAGGAAAAAAAAACTTTTGTAAACTTTTTAAAACACCCCTTCTATATTGCAACTGTTCTCACAGGAAGAAATATATTCATTTACAGAATTTGATTTATGAAAATTTAGTATTTCTTAGGACACATTGAATTTTGCACACATTTTACTATCAAACTTCCTTCTGCAAAACATGAAAATCTTTCGCAAGGCTGACTGACCTATCAATACTATGCACCCTTAGGCTGAATTTAGGGATAGAAAAATCCCTAAAAAAATCCATGAATGTAGGTGCACATCTAACATTGCAAGAGTGTCCAGATCATAGCTTTTTGCAAGGATATCCTTTATTCATGTAAGCTTTGTGTAAGAAAAAAAACAAGAAAACAACAAAACCACAAACAATTCACATTCAGCTTAACATATCTGTTGTGCATTGTTTCAGAGTTTGGTTGAAGAGATTGTGTTAGGCATTCCATGAAAAGTTAAATAGTTATTCCTTAGTTCTCTGGATGTTTAGAAATATAAAGGACTTTAAGTTGAATCATATTCTCTTGATTAGTAAGAAAGAAAGCTTAAGGGCACATCCCACATTCCTACAGTATGTAAGGTGGCTTTGTGGTGGAATATTTAAAGTATTTCACCCCTCATTGAGAATTAGTTGTTTTTCAGACCGAAGTGATGAATGCACCCCCCAAAAAACGAGGTAAAGCAAAACAATGCGAGACAGCCCCCCCATCATCAAAATAAACAACAACAACAACAAATTAAGAAGAGGAAATCACTCAACACTTTTTAAATTTACTTCTTCAAAAATGCTACCTTTTTGCCTGGTAGAAATTGATGGGCTATCGGCATCAATGGCTGTGATCATGTGCCACAGTACGTGTATGCAGTTGATTTTATGTGACTGAATATTCCTAGCGAGCATCATTCATGTGAGTTTCCAAAAATGCTGTCCTGCTGTGATGACCTAGATAGTAGAGGTCATATCGTTTTCTTGCTGGATTAGTTTTGTATATATTTGTGTAGGCAGTGGTGGTGCATTAAACTGGCTAGACATCGTGCCAGTCTCCTTAGACCTGGGAGACATGAGAAAAGAGGAGGAAAATCATCTAGACGAGATGTCCCCATGGATCAAAGAATGCACTGATTTAGTGTTCTAGGGGTAAGAAGAGGATGCCAATTATAGACCCTGCATTTCGCTCATGACCTCCCCTATTCTAAACAAACCGTGGTGAGGAGATACTCTTGTAGCTAGCAACAAGCCCCTGTGGAGCGGCACCGGGTCTGGAGGCCATGGTTCAAGGTGCGCTATCTCTTGCCTGGTCCTCGGCGCAAGGTGTACAGATCCAACAAGTCGGGGGATCCCACTGGGAAAGAAATCAAACAAATTCCGGGCAAAAATTCAATCAGATTGCCTCCTTTTACCACCGCCAGTTTCACTGTCTGTTAACTGTGATGCATGTCTGGAATTATGGAAAGAACACTGTGTATGACATATTTGATTGTTTCCTGTTTAGTTTTGAACAGATTTTGAAAATGGATGTTGGCCTTCAAGTACACTTGTAAACTCTGTACCAGCACTTACGAAAGCCTATTTACCGCAAGACTGATGCTTTTCTGAAATTCATGGAAGCTTTTTATTGAGAGATCAGATAGATTATCTGCTAGTTGGAAATGGTGGATAACACCTTTTTAAAGTTATGATTTGAATGCTCTTCTCTTTGGAGGGATTTTGAAACAAGGAAAATGGAAGTAATGAGAGTTATTGTTTTGTTGCCATGTTTAGTAATCCTTAGACAAGCTGCAAAGTTGTGTCAAGCAGTCTTTGATCTGTGTGGAATATACAAATTGGTGATATTTTGCACAGGTTCTACTCCGTCTGTAAGCTGCAGGTATTCTGTTCTTTGTATGTACTGAAATTTTCTTTGAAGTTGTATTGTGTCATGGACTGTGATTGAGTGTAAAGGACTCGCTGCGTGAAATTATTTCTCACAATGGAGGCTCTGTGAAAGAACTGCCCTGAAGGGAACAGGGAATGGGAACAGAACTTTCCTTGATGGTAGTGCCCCTTCTGTCTGTCAATGATATTAGATGCTAATTTTGACACTTCGCTCACCTATCTCCTGTGTTATGATCTTATGTGTTTATTTGTGTGCAAGGAAATTCCCCAATGCTTATATTTAGAAGCCATGAAAGGTACCAATTACCACAGACCAGTTATGGTAATTCTTGAGAATCCTTCCAGCTCAGGTGTATAAATAGGCCAGTAGCCTTTTTACCTGGCAAAAACAGTGCCTTCCACATTTATTCAACTGAATTTTTTTATTTGACAATACAGTTACATGTAAATGTTGGTGCATTGAATTTGTTAAGGTTAACGATTTTGCTTTTAGATTTTGTGCTACATGTGAATGATAACAACTTTGAAAACTCCCATCGTAAAAATGGTTTTCTTTTTATAATATGTAAAGGCTCAGATAACCAGTGGCACGCCTCCACATTATTTTTAGTGTTCATGGCACAGTAAATTTAAAAGCGCCATGTACATGTATGAATATGACATGCGCATTGACGCGTCAACTCCAAATAAAAGAGGGTTTTGCCAAAAGTTGCACAGAAAAACTTGTGACATCATTTTTTGCACTAACTTTATAAGCATTTGATTGGTCCACAACCTTTCTTGCCACCAGGAGGCAAAATATTTGCCTCTTGCCTCCTTTTTTTGGTGGCGTCATATGCCATTTACTTAGCTTAAAAAGTAACCATGCAGGTTTACCCCTTCAACTCAAGTTAAATAAAATGTGAAAACATCTATAGGCCTATGGTTGTACTCCATGTTTACTGTCATAGGATAGACTATCCTGCTATCATTAAACTTTACCAGAAATGGAACATTTGAGAAAGGGGGGGGGGGGGGGAATGGGAGGTAGAGCTGGTGTGGGGCGGCCTTGCCGATAAAAATAAACCCAGCAATCTGTTATCAAGTTTCCTCGACCGCCAATGTTAATTTCCATTCATTGAGATTTTCTTGATGGGAAGAACATGATCATGTGAAAGCCTGTTCATACTATAGGGAAGTTATGCGCAACTTGTGTAGAGAAACGTGAGTTGTGTGTAAACTTTCCTATATAAAACGTATAAAGAAATGTCTAATAGCTGAACTGACGTAAACTCTTGTGAAAATTTATATTAAGAATAAGAAAACAAAAAAACGAATTTTTATGCGCAACTTGTGTAGAGAAACGTGAGTTTTGTATGAACTTTCCTATAAAAAAACGTGTAAAGAAGTTTCTAATAGCTGAATTGGCATAAATGCTTCTGAAAATTTATCATGAAAAATATGAAAACATAGTGTAAAGATAATACATTTAGTTTGGGGGAGGTCACCTGACACCATTCGTTTGTGTCAAGGGTAGTGACCAAGCATACTAAATGAAAGCTGATTCTTCAAATCACTTCGAATGCACATTAAACCCTACTCAATTATACAATGTTCATAATCACTGCAAGGGTAGCTGACTCAGTTTATCAAGTTTTCTTTCAAAACAGTCTTCAAACATGTTTTGTTACGGGACGTTCTGTTATGTTATAAGATCTTAAGACTATCAAGATTTAATTATTTTTTGTCTGGCTGCGTGGTTTTCGTATTAATGAATTTAGATAGTCAGAACAGGGAATGAAACCTGTCTAATGTTTCCTCGCTCAGGTAGGGTTACAATGTTGTGCCTGTGCTATCGTTCACAGAATCTCAGCGTTTATTGGCTTATAACTCCAACCGCTAGGAGCTGTGTATGTATCCCAGATATAACATGCTCTGCAATTATTAACCCCCTGTCCATTAGATTTCCCCTAACAATAATTAAATATCATATTTTAATGATGATGGACCTTTAATTGGTGTATCATTGCGACTGATACATTTTGTGAATATAGCACTGTGGATCTTCTTACAGTAGACTTACATGAAGCCTTAGGTATATACATGTAACAAATGTTTTTTGCTTCTGTTTAATTATTCAAACTTCCTAAACCAAAGTATTATTTTGTCTGAATACAATGCAACTATGCATCCTCCTTGCTAAGGCTGAAATGATCGTACTTGTCTACATTCTAAGCCTTATCAAAGACTTCACACTTAAAATTTATTCTTAAAACAGCGTATGTTAAAAATCATTAGAAGAAAAGTGAATTATATTGTATACCTGTAGTTGCATGTGACACCTCTAAATATACTCATGCCTTTCTCAGTCAAAGTATAAACTTTCAATATGCCTGTAAAAATTTGAATTTCATCAACTTTCAAGATTGGGTCTGAGCATCAGAGACTACAATATGAATGAAGACTATGCCCCTCAATTAGCATCGGGCCATCATCTTGGAAAATCAGAGTAGATATTGCTATGGCAACAGTAGTTAAAACTGATGACCCATCTCTACTGTACATGTTTTAGGAGTGGTGTATGTAGGAGTCCCTAAAAAAAAAAAAAAGAGAAAAAGATAAAACTCGGCATGGGTAGACTAGGAGCAGGCCAACCCAGACATCCATAAAAAGCAAAGGTTGGAACATGGAATGAGTCATGGCAATCTAGGTTTCCTCTCCTTTCTCTACACTGGTTTATACTTGATAATGTGTGTGTGTGTGTGTGTGTCGATGTTGAATGTGTTTGTATGTGATTCTAACTTGTATTTAGGCTTTCTTCAAGCTTGTTGAATGTTTAACAAACTTTAAAACACGTTCCTGTAGATTTCTCCTACAAATACAATTACAAAGCTTTGGATTTAGAACTACCAGTAGGGCTATTGCTGTCTCTAGAAAATAGAAGTTTAAAAAATCTGCCAAAAAGTTGTTGCAAGCAAGATAAATAAGAAAATTGAGTGCCATTTCTAAGCAATTACAGATTATTTGGAAATGGAAAAATACTATATCTTTATTTCTTAAAATGTAAATGCTGAAGTACATGCACAAATTCAGTTTTCACTGTTAAAAAAATTAGTATTTGAATAAAAAAATCAAGTCAAATTTTTCTCATTCTCCGTAAAACGTGCTTCATAACACATGACAGACTGGTAGTGCACACTAACTTGTAGTGAATGCAGGGTTTATTGTGTGTTCTCATGATAAGCACGTACACACTTTTGTGCCAAGTTATATATATTTTTCCAAGCAACAAGTGTTTACATAATGTAAACATTTCTTTTATATATAGTTAGGATTACATCTGATGATGAGTGGTTCACTGAACATACATAACTGGGAATGAAAGACCGATCCGAAAATATCGATTTGATGAACGCAGAAGGGTTTGGTTCCAAAACATGGTACGTTCACTTCAGTTTGGTTCTCAAAACATGTTACATTTATAAAACAACATACCATCTCTGAGAACTCCAAATGTCAACCAGGGGAGACACTTTCATCCAACACCCTTCATGGAATGAGTTTATGAGAAAAATGTACATGGAGGTATTTCAAGGGGCAAACAGTCACAGACACTGGTAGAATTTGACAGTATTTCAGGCATTCAACTGAGCTATGAAAAGTTTTGCATTGTGTATCAAACGAACCCACTTGACTGCACCCACACACTGCAGAGATTCTTTTACATTCTCAACAGTTTAACCCTTAGTCCTAAAAAAAAAAAAGGAGCTAGGGTACAAAAATTCCAAAAAGAATGGTTGAAAGATAGAGAGAAAAAAAAAAGTTGGAAGAAGAAAAAAGAAAAAGAAAACATGACCTTTTCCTCTGAACTCTATTGTGTGCCAAATTGTACTGCCGCCAGCACCGAATAGCTGTGCATGCCAAAATGGTGAGCAAGCTATGGGCCCTTCAGACTTTAGAATCTCCAGTAATAATGGACGATATGTACTAAAGTTCTATGAAGTCAGGCATTTTGGTATGCAAAAAAATGTCAAACTATTGCAAATGTCCAAGATTGGCAAAAATTTCATACCATGGTAAGTGGCATAAAATAAGACTTGTATTTTTGCAATGACATTTGTTTCCAGGAGGGGGCTTTTCCAAGCACAAAAGTTTCTGGTTTTAAGGTATTATGATCTGGCAAAAAGAATGGAATATTGGTTTTAAAAATGTATAGAAACCTTACATTTACTTTTTCTTGAACAGGATGTGTACATAAGAAATGGTACAGGTATGAAATCAAGGTAGGAATTATGCCTACTTTTTATTATGGGGGGGGGGGGGGGGAACGAAAGGAAGGGAGGGAGGGTACAATTTTTGAGGCAAGTCAACCCTGCTTGAAGATATAACAGAACAGTCCAGACTCCCATTTTAGGTGATCATGCCACGTTGTACAGTGTTCATATGTAAAAATTGTATTTGCTACGGGTACTATAAGAGTTCTAGCTTCATGCACAGTTTTCACTGTCTGAACAGGGTATATCCAGTAACAGTCCTCTTTCCCACCCCTCCGTACCCCATAAAATAATCCCAAGAGTTACCGAATTGCACACAGAATGCACTTGTGCACATAATGGGGTATTCTCAGTATTGCTTGTACAGTCGGCCTGTTCCTAAACTTTCCCAGGCTTCCTAATGAATGATAGACTACACTCCACCGTCTTTGATTTATTGTTCAGTAGCATTGGTTTTAACATGAAACAGATATTGGTCAGGCATTGCACTTGTAGCTACTTGTAGTTGAGTGGTCAAATGAGAAAATAGTCAAATAGTTGAACAGCGTACACTCCTGCATGTAGTGTCAATGTCTTGCTTGCATTGGCCAAATCAAAGTTATGAGTGTCTGGTACACAGACTAGTTGTACTAATCTCCCAACCTTCAGGAAGTGCTTTAAATCATGTGTTTTTGACAGTATGCTTTTGACAGTATATACTGACATACATGATAATATTGCATACATGTACAGCATGTTAGGTAGGTTGAAATGGAATGGGTAAGCGTTTATTACTGCGTACGGGTGAGAGTACTATCAAATAATATACATTTTTTGCTTCATTTGCAAGCTTTCAACTGGTTCTTTCATAATGGAGTCGATCTTCAAATTCAAGAATGGACAAATTATTCTATTACATAAAAACAAAGGTCTAATCCACTTAAGTTTAATGGCATGTTCGTCAGTTTAACCCATAGAGGTACAGCGTCTCCTTTAGGTGACACTTTGCAATATCTATTGGTCCAGAATGCTGGGCATTACATATCATGCATGAGCAGAAAGAGAAAAATTTGCGAAAAAATTTGAATCCGTTTCCAATGCAGTATGGCGGGGTGTTCTCAAATTATAGCAGTTTAATTGTAACTAATCATTAGACTCTTTAAATTGGCAACACAGTGAAAATTATATAATCTCTCTTTCTGTGTTCAAATTGGCAATTTTCAATTAAATTTTACAATTATAATTAATTTTGGTTCATGTTATATTTATTTTAAGAGTGTAAAAAAGTATGTAAAAGTGTAAAAAATAATAGTTGTTGCCGATTTGAGGATTGAAGATGATTATTGTAGACCACAAGAAAGCTCTGTACTGCTATGGGTTAACCAGTTGAACACTAATCCTGGGGTAACACATGCTGGAGTCTATGGACACTGTTATACTGAAATCAAATTGTGCTCTACAGGTTAAATAAGAAATCTTACTAAAGGGGTATCTTTTGCAGACATCCATTTCCTGATGAATCCTTATGCAACAAAGCTTACATCATAGTGCCAAAAACTGCACCCCAAATCTTGGCAGTTTTTATATGAAGAGACTTTAAATGCGTACACAGTAATTTATGAAACCCTGTGCACTGAAGTTGTTACATGTCTGTATTTACCATAGCACCCATCAGTTTAATTTACCTGTGTTACATATCTAGACATACACTGTATAGGCTTTATCTTTGGGAAATTTGTATTTGAAATATCTGTGGGATATTATGGAACTTTGAGAACACAGTGAACAGTATTAGTATGGTCCCACTGATATTTCTTAAATGTACATTGCGATTTAGGTTTACTGTGTGAAAACTATCACAGTAGTTTGGGGAGTATTTTTGTAGTAGGAATGCTGCATGATATACTGTACTATAGAATGCCTGTAAAAAAAAATAGAAAAAAAAATACATTAAGTACATAGAACGTTTAGTGTTAAGTGTTACCTGTAGGGCCTACATACATGTATGCTAAATAAAGCAGTCATTATTATTAATGAATTGCTTTTAGAACGACAGGCTACCTCAGAGGCTCTGAAATTATATCACTTTCATTTTTGAAGATACATGTATGTGCAATGCTTGCCTTGTACTTTGATACTCTGAATTATTTTGGCTTAATTGATAAGGATTTAGCCTATTAATTTCCATTGTTTTACTGGATGTAAATCCATTACTATGTCACTGGTGTTAATTGCACCTTGGAGGGCAGGGGTGTGATTTGAAGTACCTGTCTGTGATATTACGTACCAGGTGTGTTCAGACAATGAGGAAATGTGGTGGGCTGTTTATGTACATTGCTAGACATCCGTTATTTACACTCTGTGCCCTAATGAATTCTGTGGCACTTGCTTTGCTAACAATAGTGTAGCTTCATGCTTCATTTCATTAAAAACATACAGTACACTTATAGAACTAGAATGGGGTTGCCTTTTGGATTTACATGAAAGTTAGGTTTACAGTTAAACTATTAAGTTTATGTTATTATGTTAATGTTAGGGTTGACATATACATGTGTAGGGTGTAGGTTAGAATTAGGCTAACATGTAGGTTTAGTGTTGCAATCAGGATAAGGGTTAGGATGAGGGTTGGAGTGAAGCTTGTTGGTAGAGTTTAAGAAAAAAAAAATCTTTATTAATAAACAAACAGGCAAATAGATAATAAATAAATAAATAAATAAATAAATAAGTAAATAAATAAATAAATAAATAAATAAGATAGATAAATAAGAAAGTTGGCATTTGGTGTGGATTTGGATACAGTTAGGTTTATGGTTAGGGTTATAAATATGTATAGTGCTTGGGCCATGGTTTTGAGAAATTTAGTTATCATTTACGAATACCATGTACGCTGTACATTGCAGAGCAGTTGTTGTAGGAGCAAATGTTTAATCCCCCCTAATAAGTTGTGCGGAGAAAGAAACACTTAATTGCTCTGTAGACAAGAGTGTTGGTGCTGTGCAAATAGACTAAGACTTCAGGAAGGGATTTAGATCTATGTAGACAAAAAGGTTTGTTTGTGAATATTAGCTGACAGGGAAGAGGAAGGAAGGTCTTTCACAGGTGGATGTAATTGCAATTTCAAGGATCAGCACACAACAGATTTACATATATATTTCTTGAAGAATTAAAACATAGCACGGTATAGTTCAATTTAGTGTCATGTCAAATAAAAAACACAAAAATTGTATTTGGACTCTTTACATACATGTACACAGTACAGTAAAATGTTATATGATAAGGTGCATAACAAAAACAAAGCATTGTGCTTGAATGGCTTTTGCCAGTATCGGAGAAGGAAACTTAGGGAATGACTTGGAATGAGGTTGAAAGGGTACAAGAAATGTGAGATTAAAGAGAAATTTGGAATTTTTCTTAATGGCACAATCAAAGAGAGTTGTAATATCAGAAACTCTATAATGACATAAAATTTCAGAAAATCAAGATTCACATGTATGCAGTATAGAGTAGACCCTTGTGTTCATATTTACCGTTATCTCTTTATTTGTTGTTATTGAGTTGATTTATTTAATCATTAATTTTTGTAAAGCATCTTTTTATTGATTAAGGATTCTAGTCTATTTTGTAAGACTTTAGACAAATTTATGTGTAAATGGATGATGAAGCGGTAGCTCCTGTGTTTGGATTCATATTCTTAATGCTCAGTGTAGAGTGTAGATCAAGAATATTGCCTACATGTAATGTAACCTGAGGTGTTAATTTGCATGCCAAGTTTATCTTTTTTTTTAGTAACACATGGTTGCAGACCTGCCAAGTAGTATGGATTTTCCGTATTTCGTACAGAAATCAAGTTAAAATACGGGTGAACGTTTTTTAATGTTGAAATATGAAAATGTACAGAATTGATCATGTATAATGGTCTATGGCCTGTGCGTGCAATCAATTGCCAAATTGAAGACGGGAATCATTGCACCGGTCAATGTAATATGCATACTGCGAGTACTAGTATACTAACCATAGTGTTTATCCTCTTCAACTGTACGATCTTCAAATTGGCGCCAAGAAATGCTAATTTGATGACTGGAATTGTTGCATTGGTCAATGTTATATACATGTACATACTGCGTGCATTATGTATTTAGCCTGTACAATTGAACGATCTTTAAATTGGCGCACGAAAATTGTCGATAACTTCAGTATGTACAAGCTTGCACGAACAGGGGCTTTCATAGTGCTTTCATAGGGGAGATTCATAGTGCTGCTTAGGAAAATACGGATTTCTTCCCCAAAATACAAATTTTGAGCCTTGTGAGTACGAATTTTCTTTGCTGCAGGTTGGCAGGTCTGTGGTTGGTGAGCCCTGTTTAAAGAATCGTGACATGAGGTTGTGGATTCTAAATCCTCGTGCAGTCAGCGCATTATCAATGCGATGAATGCGACTGATGGGCCGGCCAAGTCTAAACGCCCCGCAGGCCCTGATTCACTCTTCTTGATTAGCAAGCCCCTACCTTATGCTGCACTTTGCCTTCAGAATAGAAACAACTGATGATGATATGGGGGAAGTAAGAGGGTGAAGTCTCCATGCATTGTGTATTCAGAAATAAGAAAGTATATTTAATCGTTAGTGTTTATATTAATTTGCTGCTAAAGGGTACCATTGTCATGTACGATACAATACTGCTTTTGACAAGCGCTTTGTAAGGCCTGCATTTTTATTTGACTATTGGTACGGAAAAATGAGGTATTTTTCATGTTTATTTGCTTCCTCCCCCCCCCCCAAAAAAAAAAAAAAAATGACTGAAGAACAGCATTAAGAAGAATTAGTTTTGTTTTCATTATATGGTTTTATCATTATGGATTTTGGGGAACATATACATGACAGGGAAACATATCTAGACGTAGTCTATTTGGCATGTACTTGTATTGTTTACAAACTTTCAATACAATCTGCCGTGATCAATGCACTTTGTGTTGAAAGCACTGTTATCAAATTCCTGTGCCATTGGAAAGTTCATTATCCTCTCTATAGATCTTGATTTGCAATACCAACGCATGCACTCTGTACACAAAGCCATTCACCTTAATGATTTACATGGTGTAATAGCAGGCTTGCACACTGTGCTGTATTGTGAACATGCATACATGTGTACATGCCTCGGTCCAAGCAGAGAGCACAGCATATCCATAGGCTTAGCTGATTCAACAGAGCTATTGGGAAACCTCCTTTTTGGCTTGATGCCCTTCTATCGAAGGCCGTGCCTGTTACAGAAATTTCCTGTTACACAGTCAGTGATATGGCCATTACTGGGGGACAGCGATAGATCTTGACATTTTGATATGATGCCTAGCAAAAGTATTCTGGCTTTGATATTTCAGTACAAGTACAATGTAAGCTGTATGTGCAGATTGCATAATGGATTATCATTGCATAGACTTCTGCATTAACTTTGACGCTATTCACGTTCATTCATTTCATTCATAGGTTTACAGCTGGAACGCTGAAATTGTTCAGTTTACAATCAATATACATGTAGACATAGACATATTAAAAAGTACATGAAATGATTAAAAAAAAAACAAATCTGAATAAATAAGAAAATAAAGTACTTATACGTTAGAAGGCAATTTCATTTTATTTGTTACTTTTCAACCAAAGTGGTTTTGAAAATTTGATTTTCCTTTCTTTCATACTTTCAAATTGATGTATTTCTGCTCTGAAATATTTTGTAGCATTTGCTGCACTCTAAATTCTTATTACTGGTTACAATTGGGTTTTTTGAATCCAATCAGAAAAAGAAAAAATAAAGGGGGGGGGGTATTCATTGGGTTTACCAATTTGAGATACATGTATACTCGTACTGTAGGAGGTATAGGTTGACTACAGTTGACATACTGATATTATTTTTAATGATTTCTCTTAAAGACAAGTCTCTGTGTCTGAACACCAAATATTTTGAATGCCTTGTGGAAGAAGATTTATGAATGTGTAATATCAGTGCTGCCCAAAGGTAATTCATGCCTTGTATGTCAATTGCAAAAAATATGTGAGACCTCCATTTTTTGACCTTCTTCAAAATTTACCACAAGTTCTTAATACTTACACTCGAAAGGGCAAGAGGGTG
The DNA here is from genome assembly GCA_029962745.1 of Echinometra lucunter. Lineage (NCBI taxonomy): Eukaryota > Metazoa > Echinodermata > Echinoidea > Camarodonta > Echinometridae > Echinometra > Echinometra lucunter. Next base: position 7,036,153 of record CM057169.1, on the reverse strand, counting down.
AGGGAGAGAGAGAGCGAGAGAGAGAAAGGAGGGGAGGGGAAGAGAGAGAGGATGACAGGGTGAGAGGTAGAGAGAAAGGTAGAGAGAGAGAGAGAGAGAGAGAGAGAGAGAGAGAGAGGATCTGTAGGTTGACTATTTTTAGTGGGAAAATTTATGTACAGGTCACGTCCCTGTAACTCTTTAAAAGCATTGTGGTAGTAACCAAAACTTGGCCTGTGGTGATGTGTCCCGCCCCTTTCTATTGTTCCCCCTCATACCACCAGGGGCTTAGTTTATAGGGAATAATACTGTATGCTTGGGTAACTGTGACCGCAGCCTACCCCACCCCAAAGCTTAAAGGTGCACAATAGGTGATATTCTTATGATTTGTTCAAAAAATTGATATTTACCTTGATGATCTAGTTCTAGAGAAAACTTTCTGTTACCAACACAATCTATTTTGTTGATTGATGAAATGATGTTCCCATTTGGTGAAATCACAGGTTTTGCTTGGATGTTTACTTGAACTGCAGATTAGTATCTACATTTGTATGTTGAAGGGAGAGTGGATTTTTCTTTGAAAGTTGAACTAGGGCTTTTTTTTTTCTATGCAAACAATTACTGTAGTCATTCAAACTTTGATTTATATGTTTATATATACCAGTAGTTGGCTTGATTCTATGCGATTGTTAGACATGCATTTATTTACTCCAAATCTGTTAATATGACCAATGATGATTCCTTTGGTATGGAGATCTCATTCATACAGGCCCAATGTACCATTAATGTCGCAGTCACACCAACGAAACCGACTCCAGACCGATCTGAATTATTACGTTATTTTCAATGACATATCATCGGTCCGTTTGGAGTCGGTTTCGTTGGTGTGACTGCGACATAACCAGTTCGACACCATTTGATTTTGGTATATCATGCATTTTCCATGGACTTCAGCCTGAGTTATCTTGGGTTTAGCATTCGACAAGTTAAAGGAGAATGCAACCCAGGCATCAGTGTGCTCTTAGTGAATAAAGATGACCAAGAAGAGTAAAAAGTGAAAGTTTGAGCAAAATCGGACAATCTGTTCAAGAGTTATGAATTTTGAAAGTTTAAGTAAATCCCTATTATGTGGATCATTGAGTTGGCAACTTTGCCAGCATCTGTGATGTCATCGTGGATAACTCGCAATTCATTTTGTACATGATTTTTCAAGAAAATTGATTTATATCAAATTTCAAGTCAGGAATCAACATAATTCTTCCCAAAATTCTTGCTGAATTGATATAGCCATATCATACTCAAACAATAAATCAAAAGAATTTTTATTTTTCCTGAAAATAAAGAAAATGTTAGATTCTGTGTACAAAATGAATGGAGAGTTGTCCACGATGACATCACAGATAATGGCAATGTTGCCAATTCAAGGATCTCCACAATAAAGATTTACTGAAACTTTCAAAGGTCGTAACTCTTGAACAGATTGTCCGATTTTCCTCAAACTTTCACTGTTAATACTCTTTTTGTTCTTCTTCATTCACTGAAAGCACACTGATGTCTGGGTTGCATTCTCCTTTAAGTTCTCTGATTAGTACAGTAGTTTTATAATGTGCAGCATCAAGCAGCACACAAAACAGAAGCTGTGGTTGCAAATATATGCCATAGTTCCTGGAAATCATTCCAGACCATAATAATAATACACTTGAAATGTATGTAAGAATACATGTATAAACTAAAGCCACTTCAAGTGGACAGTGATGAGGAAGGCAGAGAAAGTTAGCTAGTCTTGTCTACCAGGCACTTTGTCATACTCTACCAACACCACAAAATATCGCAGATTGCCTTGACATCCAATACAAATTTGTGTGGGTATTGATGTACATGTAAATGTACCTTGCCATTTCTCTCGTGTATTACACTAGACTATATTACACTTCTTATGTACTTTTCTTAGAATAGTTCAGAAAATATAAAAAGATATTTACAGAAGTTTTTTTGTTTTATAATAATGTAGCACTTGAGACTGCGTGTGCCTAAATATTGTACACTGTTGTATACCAAAGCTTACACTGTAGGTGCGTGGAGATAAGTCTGAGTGTGATTAATCCTTTACTCTTGCTGTACCTCTTGCCTAATCATATATCCTTAACAAAAGACAAATGGATGGAAGTGATGTGCTGTATACTTTCTCTGGAGGGCTGTACTTGAAGACTACGAGAGGGAAAGAATGCTGACTTGTGTAAGAGTGGAAACATCTTGCAGATTGATAATCCATGACATGACAGTGCTACAGTTTGTCACATCATGTTGAAAGAGATGGTTTCAAGTACGTTTCTTCTACATTTTAGGGCAAGAAGACTGTTGATTTCGTACAAAGGGGTAGTCTACCAACATAGACCCTATTTTTGACACCTACGAAACACACCTCTTTGTTAAATGACTTAATAGAATAAGATCAGAATTATAGTTATAAATACATTGTAGGACTGTGTCAGATCAGGAGCATTTATAGTATAGGACCTATGGCTGTAATGATAGTCTCGCAGTATAGACACTCCATTACACTTACATGTTTTGACTGACAACAGTTTGTGCCTGGAGGGGAATGAGTCAACGTTGAAACATGTTTTAGAGGTCTGAGTTGGAGACTAAAGGAGGTCAATGGGGATCGTGTACTATACTGCTTCAGTAAGTTCAGACAGCCAGTCGGCAAGTGGGCTAGGCTTCTCTCAAGACCCAAATGCATTTCAATATAGTGTCCATTAGGGTCTGTACCAGCAGACTATATCTGGGTCTCATAAGATCCAAAACATTCTGTGAAAAAGGGAATGATTTAGGCATGATACCATTCTAATTCTCAAGTCTAATTGAATCAAAATGGCAATCTCCTGCTACAAAATGAAAAGAAATGGGAGGAGGTATATACAGTGTATGTAGATAAGAATCTGGTCAATGTTTGGCTTTTTGTTTTAATTATTTGTAGATCTACAATGTATGTATAGTGTACATGAACATGTACAGTGTACATGTAAAGTGCATTGTAAACATTCAACATCTGGGAAATTAAAATAGAAGCATGTAAAAGGACTTGTGGGGGCTTTCATATGGTGGCCCTGAAGTACGCTCGACAACAGGTCATGTGCGACATGAATTTCGCATCCCAGGTCCTGAACTTCACATCCGAGGTCATGAAATTCATGACCCGTGGCGCAAACTTTGCATTCCAAGTCGTGAAATTCACGATACGCGGTGCGAAATTCAGGACTGGGATGCAAAGTTCGCGCCACGGGTCCTGAATTTCGCACCGCGGGTCGTGAATTTCACGACTTGGGATGCAAAGTTCAGGACCTGGGATGCAAAATTCACGTCGCACATGACCTGTTGTCGAGCGTACTTCAGGGCCATATACCTGTACTGTAAGTCAGGACTGTGTACTGATGTGCAGACTACACGTAGTTTGCAGGCACAAACCCTGGTCAGTCAAAACACGTTACAGAGGTCTGAAGAAGAGACTATTTGAGTTCTGTAGGGATTTTGTACTGTAGCCATTCTGACCATTGATACAGCCGTTAGACACTTGAGCTAGGCTTCCCTCAAGACCCGGTGCTTTCTAGTAAAGTGTCAGTTACGGTTTTGCTTGCAGACTACATGTATGTGCAGATAGCCTGTTATGTGGCCCTTTTTTTGTTTTAATACAACCCCCCCCCCAATCTTTTTAATTCCAACAGGGTCCTAGTTCCCACAAACCCTTTAAGTCACCAATTACATGTAGACTTTGGGTGAAAAAAAAAGAAGCACTGATGCAAGTGTTTCACAAAACAGACAACAGAACCTCCAGGCCGTGTTTTGTTTTATTGCCGTATAAAGAATTTGATTCGAACAAATTATGTGCATGTAGATACAGGCATTCAAGAGGTATTTATGGGCTTCCAGTGAATACAGCAATTATAAAGAATCGTAGTCATAACATTTGACTGTGCGGTTTTGTATCTAGGCATTAATAGCGTACTTGAAACTAAATAGTCTTGACCTAATACTAAAAACAACATATATGGACCTCCTACTTACATGTATAATGTGGTACTAATTTATATCAAAACTGAAACAAAACTGCTAGTCTATATTGTCTATTTTTATAGCCTTTCCTGTCCATATGTTAACTGGTATATTGATATTGAAATGGGAATAAAAGAAATGGAATTCTTGGAAAAATTATGAGTAATAGACTATGCCATAAATAAAAGTGATCATGTGATTTTAGAATGTAATTCATTTTGCTGTAAGAAAGTGTTAACATTAGTGATTTTTTTAATGAGGAGTTACTGCATGCACATTGTACCCGCACACATATACATGTATTAGAGATCGTATCTTAAGGTTGTTGTGGCCATATTGTGGGTAAGTGTTGATGATTTGCTGTCGAGCTTGGAATGACGTCATTTCTTCTCGACGACGATGCGGAAGAGCTATTAAGGTACCAGCTGTGGGTTTTTTGAGATCACTAGTCGACAGGGAGTCCCTTTCATTAGTCATCCGTCTACATTTTACATTCCATTTCAAACCGCTTTCAGGATCCTGCTGTATTGGTTATTTCCGTCTAAACACATCCATGTTTTCCACTTGTCCTTGTTTTTCTCTGTCTTTCCCCCTTTCTGGTTGTCTCTCTGTCTGTCTCTCGTCCCCTCTCTCTCCCTCTCTTCCCCTCTCTCTCCCTCTCGTCCCCTCCCTCTCTCTTCTGTATTTACTTAGTAAACTTCATTTCAAACTGCTTCCGGGATTCTGCTATATTGGCTATTTCACAATTCATGTTTTCCAGTTATTTTCACTCTTTCTGTCTTTGTCTCTCTCTCTCTCACTCTTGTCTATCCCGTCATCTGTCTCTTGCTTTTTTTCTCTGTCTCTGTCTCTGTCTCTCCTTTGCTCTTTATCTGCTGTCTCCCTGTTTATTTCTCTCTCATAAAAATAAAATGAAAATGAATGGAAAACTAATTTCAATAAATATAACACAGATTTGAAATATATCTAATATTTGAGCTATTGTGGGTATTGCAACATACCGTGTTTATACAGTGACTCGGCTCGAGTGTTGAATCCTCAAGCAGGAAAGAATGCTGCGAAGAGGGCAACTGTGATCATGTTTATACCGAAACGAAAAAGGTGAGTTCGACACGGCCCGCGGATCACAAACGGAAGTAGAATTGACGTCACAAATGCGGGAAATTTGCCTCCGACTACATTTTTCCACAACATTCACAACAAAATATGTTAAACACTGAACAATGAGAGTGAGGCTGGGTTACTTTAGTTATAAAACTGCCATGGTGACAGCACTATATTAAATATAATTTATAGAAGAATAAGTAATGCAAGGATCATACCAAACAGTGATATACCATACAAACAATTTTACGAGCAAGAGTAGAATTTCACGATACCTAAAAAGAGTATTTTTTACCTAAGGAAATCGAGCGAAGGCAGGGGCATAGCAAGGACAAGAGAGCTATCTTGCGCGATACCGGATGTGGCTTTTCCGTGTTTGACCTAGGTCACGAGGGTTTGCTACGACTTTCTGTTTACACCCCAAAAAATAGACGAGTCTGACTTGGCTCGCGGGTTGAAACCTACGATTCTGACGGATCAAAAAAGCGGTGTTCGACACGGCTCGCGGATCACACCGATCATGTTTACACAACATGAAATTGCCGTGTTGAGCACGGGTCGCGTGTTGAACCCCCGAGCCGAGTCACCGTGTAAACACAGTAAGAATGTATTCCAAATTATTGAAATACCCATAAATTCCCAGGTGGTCTTACACTTTTGCAAATAATGATACATGTAGCGGTGGAAGAGGATAAATGAAATGGGCAAGATTCACATATTTTTCACAATATAACAAAAAAAATAATCACTTCTGCATGTGCATAGGGGATGATGAGCGTAGATAATGAGGGCAGACAGGATTTATTTTCCCAGACAAGTCGGCGTGTGGATTTGTATCGCCATGGCACTTCTTATGAAACCCAATTAACCACCCACTTTTAAGACGGATTAAACTTTTGTGAAGGTAGAACTGATGATGGGAGAAAGAGAGATAAAGACAAAGGGAAAGAGAGGAAAGAGGATGAGAAGGGGAAGGAAGAGAAGGGGGAGAGAAGGAAGAAGAGAGGGAGAGAGGTAGAGAGAGAGAGAAAGATAGAGAGAGCTGGAGGGAGTGTGGGGGAGGGGAACAAGGTGCGGGGACAAGGGGGGGGGGATCAAGACATTTTTATACCTTCAAAATTGGGCAAAAGCATAGTGCATACTATGTTGCTCTAAATTGCAAATATCTCTTTTTCCAGGCACAATGCATAGGGAAGATAGTATGTTTCTGTTATAGCAATTGTAGTCTCATGTACACAGATTGACCTCCACATACTTTTGTAATTAGAGCGGATACATCATGTAGCAACAACAACAAAAACTTATGTTTTTGTAAACGTGATGACTAAAACATTGTGAACTTTTCAAAGGGCACTAGTATTATATAAACCCAGGGAATTATGCAATGTACTTTTTTTACCCTCAGATATAATTTGTCAAACATGCAAACATGTTTTCAGGGTTCCCGGGTAAATGTCAGCTTTGTACATAGTCTGTTTGTTTATTTCTAGACCGTAAAAAGTGCAGTGGAAATTTGATGTCTGGGAAGAATATCTCCAATTGTTTCTGTGTTCAATATAGAATGCTCAAATGTAATCAGGTGTCAGTATTGTATATCATACATGTAAGAAAACACTTTTGTTTCGTATAATAAAATCTGTATTTAATTTTAAAGATTGTTTAAGGGAGACAAAAAAGGGATCTTTACAGGCAGGTGTACTTGATGCACAGGTTTCCCAATACAGATTTCAATGAGAACCCTTATTCAGGAGAAATGAAAATGGTTTTCATAGATGAGTGGTCTTTCTATACAGGATTGGCTGTGCATGTGTTCTATGGAGAAAATCAAATTGCTCATGAATTTATGTTGAAAAGCTGTTTGAGCACTTTATATTGTTTTGTTAAGTGGAAACTGTTAAGAATATTGGTCCCAAAAAGTAATCAACATGTACATTTATGTTTCTGATCAGTTTAAGGCAAGTTGTGTAGTGCCAACTGCAGCCATTTGTGATCTCCTTACAATTTTATGAATTGAGCAAAAGTATTATTATTTGTTTTAATATTTATTGTTATTGTCAAATTATTACCAATAACTTGTAAATATTGTAATCTTGTGTGATTAAAAAATTAATAAAACTTGGCAGTGGATGAGCTTGAAATGAGCGAGAATCATCGTTGATTAAGAATCGCTTGAACACTCTCCCGCAGTAGCTGTGTTTTGTAACAGCGTTTTGATTTGTGATTCATGTTTGTGATTCTAGCTTCAAAAAATCGCTTGAACACACCCTTAATGTTCAATGTCATCACCCAGTACGGTTGCTACACTGAGTGCTTCATGCTTGACCCATAATATAAACTGAAAAAATCAAGGTGGCCATAAAAAATGACAAAATTTATGAGAGTCGAGCGCGAAGCATGTAGTGTAGCGGCCATCATCACCGAAGCCGTAATCGAGGGTTCCCGGTGTCCTATGTGATTAAAATTCAAATGAAAGATGCAGTACATGTTGGTGATTATTTTGTGAAAGTTTGATGCAGATTCGTTCATCACAACTATGTGCATGAATACGAAAGTGCATTATAGTGCCCAATCTATGTGTACATACATACATGTAGAAACTAGCTTTGATGTGATTTGAATGGCAGTGGCATGCTTGCGTGTCTTGCTGTGGGAGAGGAAGCAAGGAATCTGTTCATGCTCAACATACAATTTAGATTAAAGAGCAGATAGAGAAGTTCAAGGGGTCAATGTTTGCTTCAAACAGCTTGCAGTGCTGACTGAGAGGTGTCAGTCTTGGTGTGCAGACAGTGTGGGGAAACTTTCCCCACAGTGTCTCCCCTCCGTCCAACCTCGGCAGTCAGTTTCCGACATGAACTGATTTGCCTGAGTTTTCCAACACTTCGACCGATCGTGATAGCGGTGTCGTGGTCTAGTACGGGTTTGAATCCCAGCCCGGTACCAATGTCCTTTGGCAAGACATTAGTCTACATTTGCCACTCTCCACCCAGGTGTATAGGGTACCTCATATGCTTGAGCCCTAGTTACTTTGGCAGCTCGACTATGACTGGGTAATAATGTCTAAGCGGCAAGCGCCATGAGCGTCGCACCGTGACGAATATAAGCGCTGTACAAATGGCCATTATTATTACACCTAATTCAAATTCTAGACCAAACATCAAACCTGATTGCAATCCTGATTCTAACTCTACATCTTTGATGAAATGTGGCATGGACCTGATGTTACCGGAGTACATGGTTGCAGACCCGACGTTGTTACAGTGTATATGGTCATTATGAGGCATAACTGAGTGACCTTCTCACTCTGTGGTTGACAGAGACTGTAAGGCATTTTTTCATGAGCTCAGGAACTTCTAAGGTGTTTCTAGAACTAATCCATTTCTGGTAGTTAAGCACAGTTCTTTGAATTTTCCAGTCATGACAAAAGGAATTACGATAAATCGACCTGGAATTGTAATCTGAGGTAAAGGATCTGTTTGTACGCTTTGGAATTTGAGCTACGTACATGTACTGTAGCTGTGGCTGTACTTTTACACAGAATTACTGAAGGAATTAAGTGGACAGTTCAGTGGTCTTGATATGGACAGAGGGGTTGCAGAGACCAGAGGAAAGTACTGGATGTACTGTCGAATGAACTTTTGACCCTGGTGTATGGTGTTCTTTTAGAGCCATAATCTTCTCTGGCTGATAGGGAAGAATGCGAACTTGATGGGTGGCAGGGGAAGCATGTCCGTTAGAAAGATGCCCCACTCTGGTAAAAAAAAGTCCCTTTAGCTGTAGAAGTGTGATACACGGTCTATTAAAATTGTGTATCATCTCCATGGCCTATCTCCCTTCCTGGTTTTTTGATAGCTACAATGTATGTTCACATTGTACAGTTTTAGTGTTGAACTTTGAATTTTAACAAAAACTACAAGTTTTGAATATTGACCCATTGACTGATATCAATTGAGCTTTTTTCAGTTCAAAATCATGAATAGAATTTGTTTTGGAATGAAATAAAATGGCTTATGCCTCAGTTATTATTTATTTGAAGAAATGTGAGAAAAAAGGTAATGTTTATTACATGTTTGCAAAAGAGAATATTTATGATTATGTTTTGATATGTAAACCTGATGATTTATGAGTAATGAAATAGCCTGTGGAGGCTATAAAAGTATTGGAAAAAAAAGGGTGCACACGGCATTTATAAATAGCAACTGCTTGAGGCGTTAATCCACCATCTGAGCAAGTAGTTGGTGCTCACAATTAATTGTGTCTGCTCATCACATAATTACAAGTGAGAACCCTTCCGTCCTCTGCGGCTCATAGTTAAGGAGCGGTCCCCCCCCAAAAAAAAATAAATAAAAAAAAAGTGTGTGGGTTAGAACTTAACGTAAAAAAATCAAGGTTTCAAAAACCACAATGTATTTAAGGTCTCCCACAGTGCTAAACTCCTTGATAATCATAAGCTCCAAACCGTAATCTTAACTTTAATTTCATGGCTGCACCATGAACCTTTATGTATACATGTAAGAGTTAACATTAGATTCACCTTCAAGTTATTTCTGGATGACTGCCCTTCCCAGGATGTCCTAGTTTTAAAGGAAGGCACATTAGAGATTATACATACATGTACACTACATACTAGCCACAGAGAACAACGGTTCTGCCTGTGGGTTTAATACTGCGTGATATGTCTGAGTATGATCATTTGATGTAAAAGTAGTCCTCGTGGGTAATTTGGTTATTTTTATTCTGAAAAAAAAAAGAGGGAAAGTGAACAAAGAAAAAAAAATTGATAAAAAATGATCAAAGAATGAAATAATATTGAATATGATGTGTTTCAGCATAGTATTTTGTAAAGCAATTGAACTGCAAATTAAGAACCCTCCTCCAACCGTCAGACCTGTGCCTTGTACTAGGCTTATATCCAGAATCCATTCTAAGCTCTTCTGATGAGCTTACTTTTTGCCAGGGAGCTGGGATTTACTTTCACTGGCCAAAAAGTAAAGATGTGTTGAAGGTGACTTTGGGAGTCTTACGCCTGCAAGGTAAAGAGTCCTTTTCTCCTCTTTGAAAAATGCTTCTCATTCACACTTTATCTTATTTTTTATTATAGTTCTAAAATGAAATGAACATTGATATTAATACATATGGACAGTGAGGTGACCAAAAAGCATTAATATGACCAATTTTTACATTGTTTGTAGCCTCTTAAAAGTGCTTACAGAGGTATACTAAAGAAATTTAGATAAGAAATATGTGTTAAAATTGATTGAGCATTTTTAGTAAACCCCCCCAAAACCACACACAAAAACCAAAAACCAAACAAACAAACCAAAAAAACCTGAACCCCAGATCTACTGACGTAGAACTTCTCTTCCTTAGTTTGAAAAAATGTGGACAAGAAACTAGAAATCAAATTTACTTGGCCTTGATCACAATAATGTGGTACGCATGTAAAGGAGGTCTGAAGTACATGTACAACTTACAAGTTTCTCTTTCAAGTTTTGAGATGAAATACATGATGGAAATGTAGCTTGCTATTGCTGGTGAATCAGCGTGAAGTGGGACACTTTCTTCGCTGATGCTAGGAATTGCGGACCCACTCCTGCAAATGGCATGGTCAGCAGTGTTTTGGGCCATGGGAAAACCTACTTCGTGCTGTGCTCAGCTAAGGAATCTCAGTCTGTTGTATAGTCTACTCATCCACAGACCAGTTTGCAATTCCTGTCCAGTTCGTCAGTTTGCAATAGTGCCTTGCAGCGAAATATGTAGCGAGAGAAAATACAATATTTTTTACAGAGAATGTGGTCTCATTTAATGTATGCTTTTTAATGGAAGAGTAGCTTTAGAATTTTAGTGTCTTTTTGTAAAGCAAAGAATTCTTATTCCCTCTGATTTGATTCTTAAAAATTCAGGCCAGCCTTGAGGTGAGGCTGGGTGCTGTTTACGTCCAGTTACAGTATCAAAGGCCTTGCAGAATGCACAGAAAGTTCTCTGAACAGGTTGTCTGAAGTATTTTCCCTTGCAATCTCCCTCCTAAAAAACTGGATGTTATTGGGAAGGTACCATGAGCGGGAAGGTTATCAGAAATTTTTGTGGAGGAATGCAATATGCATTGTGCATTGTAAGTTCACTGTCATTTACACATTGTATATGTCTTGGACATATTTGGGTTCACCTACGAGTTGGTATGTGCATTGTATTGTCAATGATTGTTCCCATAGTGGAGTGCATTGTGACCATTGTGAATGTCTAAGCTTGGATTAAGAGGATTAAACAATATTTTCTGCTTCCCTGATAAAGGAATGTTTCACCGATAAGGAGTTTTTATGTACATTGTCATCCCTGTGAAAGGAAATGACGTGATATTGACATTGGGCTTTTAATTGTCATTGTGTGGAAAATTAGATGTGTTTCTTGCAGTGTACATGTAGTTTGGAATTGATATTGCTGGGCACTTAAAGGGGCTTTTACTAAACACTCGGGTCGCGTCGCGCTGGAAAACATTCGGGTCGCGGCTCGCTGGTTATGGGGCGCCAAGTGTTAACTAGGTTATTTGGTCCAAAACTGCACCATTTTGGTGTCTAAAGTTCACTCAAAACTTTATTTCTTTATAGAATTCACGAACGGTGAACCATTTCGTTACAAAATGAAATGCAACAGACGATTTTGCAACAAAAACCTCCCACCAATATGAATAAACAGACAGGATTTATAATTATGATCCACTTCACCCGGGCATTGACTTTGTTTCGTTACAAACACTTAGTGCATAGCAGAGGGCGGGAGGATCAGTTTACCAGAATATGCTTGTGGGCGTGGCTATGAGGGTTTTGGTTTTACTGTACACTGACTGTAGTTTTGGACCGAATAACCCAGTTAACACTTGGCGCACCATACCCAGCGAGCCGCGACCCGATTGTTTTCCAGCGCGACGCGACCCGAGTGTTTAGTAAAAGCCCTTAAAGGCATTGGCTAACTTTGTGAGCAGCCAATTTTAAAAATTCTCAAACCAAGATAAAACATTTGTATTTGCTCATTATTATCATTATTGTTGTTGTTATTGAGTATTATTATCGTTATTATTATTATCATTATTATTATCATTATTATTATCATTATTATCATTATTATCATTATCATTATTATCATTATTATTATTATTATCATTATTATTATTATCATTATCATTATTATTATTATTATTATTATTATTATTATCATTATTATCATTATTATTATTATTATTAATTATTATTATTATTATTATTATTATCATTATTGTTATTGTTTTTGATGTTATGATTATTGTTATTATTATCTTCTTTATTCAACAAAGAGACAGTTTGCTAAGCAGTTGGTAAAACCATTTTTTAAAAACTTTTAATTGCAACAGCAGTGTATGTAATGAGTGTAACATGTGAAAACAATAAAGTTCATGAAACCGTGAACCTGTAAAATTGTGTCGGAAGTAAAACTCTAAATATAAAGGACAGGTTTGTGAACTGTACTGGAAGGAAGTTCTCAAACAGTCCATTTCCGAATAGGAACATTTACCTGAGCATATCAGATGTATAGAGCCAAAGGTTATTTTACACAACTAGGCGTCAGTAGAATTTAAGAACATGCCTGAGTTCTGGGAAAGGTGAAAAACAGATTTTATGGGATTTCTTATTATTTTCATGTCAGTCAGGAAGAATACGGTCGTCTCATTCTCATTCTCTGTGAATTCCAGTGTGTGATGATTATTGGAAGTCATGTCTAAATTCTGTTTTCAACTCAAATGAAACAAGGCCCCTGGGGATATGGGTCCCCAATTTTTGCCTGTGGACACCTGAGGATGTTTCACAAAGAGTTAAGATTGACTTACATGTAGAGTCAAGCGTAAGCACCAGTGCGCAACCCCCAAGATTTATGGACATCATAAATTGTGAGATTTTAACCAGGTTCCAAGGACACAGCCTTTAAAACTTTTAATTTTCATGTAGGCATATACAAAAAAGTTTGTTCAGCCCAGTTATACTGCTGTGTACATGAAATATTTTTGCTAATGCTCAAAAGACTGTACCATCTGTTCAGAGCTAGGAAGGCATTAAGTCATATCATTTTATACAGACTTAAAACTCTTCTGGCTCCAAACAGAAGATATAACTTTTGAGTTTTGTGACCCAGGTTCAACATGTTGTTCCATATCAGAGAAGTAAATATGTTTGCACAAACAAATTAAAGAGTTTTGTAGCATGCACATGTATGAAGTTGTACATGGGTACATTTTCGCATACTTGCCCTTCGAATCCAAACAAAGTTTGCTGGTTCCAAAGTGTGACATTTCCCATTGTCACCCAGCCTTTGTTTTGAAATGACAGCTGCCCGTGTTTTGTAAACAAACAATGGCTGTCAGTGGTGGGAGTGTCATGTGTGTGTGTGATATTTCTCATCAAATGCGCTGGGGGAATTCCAGGAATTCAATTGACATGAGCTTCAATGGGCCGCCTATGAGCCATATGTATTTTCTCTGCACAGTGCTCATGAAAGAACAATTGAATAATATTGAATGAGATGAAATATGTTTGTAAATATCCTTTTCAGTTTTTTCATTGGTTTTATTGCTATCAACAAAATAATTCAATCAATGAGCTAGATTACAAATTGCTGCTACAGTATGTGCAGGAATTTCAGGAAAGAACTCCTTCCATCGTGACCGAATAGTGAAGAAAACAGAAGAAAAAATAGACTGGCTATTCTATGGATTAAACATTCTTGAATTTACTTCCAGTCATGCTGCATACATGTATATCTCTGAATAAACATCACCCAATTGCATTGTACATGTTCAAATGCATTGTGAACCGGTGATACATATGTCTGTGTTGGAGAAGAGGATACATTTTTCATACAAAGGATGTTAACAAATTTGACTGCTGTGTGCATGGACTTGAAAAATATGGGACATATTTTCCTCTACTGGAAACAAGTTCCTCTTGCCAATCCAAGGTCAAATATTGGTTGTACAGTAGAAAGGATGATATTTTTATTTACACAAGCTGTGATCAAAATTCCTGTGGTTTTCCTGTAAGGTTGAGGCAAGCCTTTGTATTCCACAGAAACCTCATCATACAAAGAAGCTAAATAGCGGTCACATTTTCTCATTTCTTTTGTACCTCTTGAAGGTCTTTTATGTGGCTCCTGTGAAACTTGGTGGTATCATTTTTTGAAAATCAAAATTTGGTTATGGTTGATTGTATAGTCAGGCTTCACAAAAGGTTTCCCAGACCATGCGTAGCACAAGGCTTCCTAGGCCATTCACGCAGTTGTCTTTCTACAATGATGTAATATTTATTTAGCAACAGATTTAACAGGTTTTATTCAGAGCAAGACATCTACCCTGTATGTGTGGTTTATGTGGTTTTTCTCCCGGACAAAAATAAAGACAAAGTACATCCTCTTTATATTTACACACAGGTTCTGTGATTCTGCTGTTATGTGTGCATGTATATTGCAGGCCCTACTAGCAGGGTTCTCACTAGAAAAAAATCCACACATGGTTCCCCCTCTGTGCAAAGCGTGGAAGTTTCAGAAGTTTTACGGAATAACGTGTAAAGTTAGGTGTGGCGGCAGTATATGCTATAGCAAAAGGATGGAAAAATACTTCTTGGTAAACAGGAGTTGTTTACTAATGGCATTATAGTAAAAGTACACTGCCAAATAGCAAAACAATCTGTGGCATTTATCATTATTGTTAGGAATATATACTCCAATATTTTTTTACCCTTGTTGCCACGCATGGTGCAGCAATTTCACACATGGTTCTTCCTTGTCTGAAACCCTCTACGCATGGTATTGGAACCATGGGTGTTATGTACTGGTGAGAACCATGCCTACTAGAATATCATTCTTCGAATTGTTATATTTCAAACTTAGTATGTTTAACACTTACATGTACAAAAAAGTATTTAAAAAAAAAAAGAAAAAGAAAAAAGAAGAGACAAATTTAACTGAATGTATTTCAAACTTGTGGATCGGCCAAATGGTATTCAAATATGGTTATCATTTGTGTACTACACATAAGCCTGCGTATTATACAAACAAGGCTTTCGTGTATATTACACTCATACCCCTTTTGCAGTGGGCTCTTCCCCGTTGAAGTTAAAGGAGAAGTCCAGATGATTTCATTAAAATTACACTATAAAGCTTAAAATTCACGCTAACAGATAATGCTACTTTCATTTATCAAAGTGATTTCTGTGATTTTTAAATACCGATTAAGTGTTGGCTTTTTTACTCCGAATAATTGAATTTCCCACCGAAACCTGAATATGGTCATTGGCCGTGTGACGTAGGTGATGCATTTGCACTGTGCATGTGCATTTATTCTCTGCACATTCTCTATGCAAAATGCCGATATGTCTAGCTTTTGGGTGTACAAATACCAATTCTGTTCCAAAGAGAAGTTTTTTGCATTCCCAAATCCCCTGATGGACAGGGAGAGGTGTGCCTGATGGATTAAAGATATTAGAACGGACAAATTCGACTTCAAAACTTAAAGAAAGTGTACGAAGACCACTTCGAGCCGGAATGTCGTACACACATATCGCTTGCATCGCCTGGCCTGCCTGCAGTGTATCGGCTAGGTCACTGGGCCCGGGTGCGAACTGTATTGTGGATGAAAATGGACTCGTACTAGAACTACTGTTTATACAAGTTAATTGTTGATTACTTGGTAATCCTAGGGTATGTCGTGTAAAGTAAGACATTTTCTAGCTGCTTAAATTTTTCTCTTTATGATCCATGCTTACAGAAATCGCCTAGACTTCAACTAGAACTTCAACGGGTAAAAGGGAAGAGCCCACTGCGAAAGGTGCAGGCGGAGAACTTCCCCGTTGAGCTTAAGCGGGTAACTTCTCCACCTCATGAGGTGGAGAATTTAAGCGGGTAAACGGTTTACCCGCTTAAACTGGCCAGTGCGAAAGGTACAGTGGAGAATTTCCCCGCTTAATGACGTCAGAGGTCAAATCTCATTTCCCCCTGAACCAAGATACCGCACGCTGATCTGAGCTCACTGCATATGCATGGCAGGCTAGCTAGCTGCTATATGCTGATATGATGGCTGATCCATAGTCCGACCCCTGTATGATAGAGTTTCTTTTTACTATTAAACGATATATTAATAGCGTCTTTTGCATGATGAAAATGCACTGAAAATATTACAAATATTTTAGAATTAAAAAATTAAAGAGAGCAACCTCCTCCTCCTCTTTAATTTTGCTTGATATGATCGCTCTAATGTCAGTAGCTTGATGAATAACACTTTTGTGGACTGCGAACTCAAAATCAATGGCAAGAATAAACACACAATTTTGATATCCATGTCCAAGACGTATTGTTGCCCGACATCGTTGAAAATTCTGAAGTAGGGCCACGATTGACACTCCGTGTATTTATACTCTTTGCTATTATACAGCGAGCTAGCTTTCCTTTGCTTCCGGGTATGGGTTTGCTTACAAAACCCCGCGCCTGTCCTGCAATCGGAAAATTAAAAAACGCGCGCCCTAATGACCCCGGCCTGCAGTACTTCTGGCCAAGCTCAATTTTTATTGCCCGTCTTGCTTTCACCGGGGAAGAGAAACCAGTGCGAAAGGCGACATTTCTCTCTTCCCCGGTGAAGTGAGGAATGCGTGTTTGTAAAGTTAAGCGGGGAACTTCAACGGGTAAAGGGGAAGAGCGCAGTGTGAAAGGGGTATCAGACAAGGTGTATTAATGTATGTTTAGGCCTACATGTACTTGTACATGTTTATAGACCCACTCTACAGTATGATCTATTCATACTGTGTAGTGCCCCACAACTTAGATGTTTCCATTTTAGTACTAATGCATGTATATTTATAGTCATACACGTCCCATATACATGTGGCAACAGCGGCTCGTGTTTATGACTGATCACCTTGCAACATCTGGCGTTTACCAGAGCTCTTCCGAAGATAGACTTGGCGGAGAGGGGCGAATCTCTGCGGACCGATGAAGACGTTCATCCAATCTCTCTCTGGCTTCCTTTGCCAGTTCTCTAGCTCAGACAGGCTGCGAGTGCGAGGGTCAGACAGGCCAGTTTGACATTGGACCCAGACAGGAAGCAGGGCTACATTTGTGCCTCCCCCAAACTCCCCAGAGACCCACCAATGGCCTTATCACTGGGTAGTGTTTCCAACCTGCCTAGTCTAGCACCCTCAGACCCTACTATGAACTAGAGAGAGACATATGATTTTGATTGTTGCCATGAATTTCAAGTACATGTATAACCTGGACTCCTGGAAGTTGTTTTTTTGTTTTTCTTGTGCCAAAGCAAGACTGTGATGAAACTTGAAAGTTTTTCAATTTTTATGAAAAAGTGTCTCTGATTCTTGAAGATGCAGATTTATAGATGTTCTGGTCTTGAAGAAAGTCTATATGCAGAAGAAAACACTTACATCCTGCACTTATTATTGTAACTTGAAAATTTATTCAGTTTAGTTTATGGGTTTGCTAAGTCATGCAAAGTTTATCATGATATTTGTACATCCTTTTATGATCAAAGCAAAAAAAAAAAAAAAGAGGAGGATGCATACACAATGACACAATTCTTCATGAAATGTCTTAATCCACTATCTGTAGGTCTGTAGTAATATTGAAAAATATCTTCATGCAAATTTGGTGTCGTGCAGCAGGTCAAGATCAAAATAAAAAAGGGAAAACCTCTAGGCGATCATATTCTTCACTGAATGTTAAAAATGTTGAAGGCAAAGTCCACCCCAGAAGTTTCACTATTTCTGTACATGAAATTTCACATCTTCTCAATTTTCTTGGAAGTTACACATTTTCTAACCCCCATAGTCAATGTATGCTCAGAAGAATTGCTTTTTACATAACATACTTTTTGACTATGGGTGAGAAAATGGGTAACTTCCAAGAAAATTGAGAAAATGTGAAATTTCATGTACAGAGTGAATGGAGACCTGCTCGCATATGATGTCATCAGTGTTGCCAACTTGCAGAGCCGAGAGTAATTTACTAGAAAATGTAAATGAGTGTAATTTTCTTATTCTTTGACGGATTTTGCTCATTTCTTTTTTAAAATGCTGTTCAAATTTATCACCTTTTATTGAAACAGTGAAACTTCTAGGGTGGACTTCCCTAAAAAGTTTCTTCATGGAAAAATGGGTGTAATTATGAATTTTGGATAGTTTCTTATGGTGTCGAACTTTTGGTTTTACAGTAAACCATAATGGAAAATGCATTTTTATCTGGATGTAAACAGCATAGTTAAAGTTGACTAGCTTATACGAAACTCAACCTGTAGGCCGTTGAATTGTTTTAACTATTTCTGGGCCCTGTTTCATAAAACTTGTTATCAGTAACAACCGCCAAATTTCTTTGAACAGATTTGCTCTTAGCCAGTCAGATGCAAGAATTTCAGTAACTTCTAATATTGCAACTTGTTATTAATAAAAAAATTATGAAAAAGGGCCCTGATAGAGGGCTTTTTATGGTTCAATCTATCCGAGAATCAAGCTCAAATTAATATGTTGCCTTTCCTTTTTTAGAAATCATGCTATCCATTAAACCTGTGTACTTCACCCTCTTAAAGTTCTGAGAGCACTCGCTGCCTCAAATAACTAAAACCGAGCTATATTTCGGTTTTTATGAATGTTACAGAAGGAGGGTTGAAGAGTCGAGACTAATGTTATTGCAATTTGAATGTGTCAATCAGCCTGTGTTTGGTAGAATTTGGCTTACCGTTCTCCAGCAATCCTACACCCCTTACACTGTAGACTCTGGCTGACTGATGATAAACGGAGCTGGATTTTCTTCTTGCTGTTTGTCTGCATTCAAACTGTCAAGGGAATATTTCATATAGCCCTTCCAGACCAGAGGAAATATCGTATAAACTTTGATACAGATGCTTTTTATGAGAGAAGTGACTAGTTGTATACAGCTCTCATACATTGTTGTTTACTTTAATGCTTGAGCTCTCATTCAAAACAAAGCCTAAACCTCTGTTCTGGTATGACATATCATTACAGGGAAATTTATCTATAGTGTAATGTTTCCCTTAACCCAGAGAGTTGGTATTATGACTCGGTTGGTAGTTTTTCTTATGTGAAAGGGGGGGGGGGGGGGGGGGAAGAGGGAGGGGTGCAGGGGTCCTGTGTGTATGTTTTTTTCAGAGGGAGAGATAGGATTTGAACATTTGTTAGAGAGAGGGGCATATGAATAGAATTTACTACAATACTTTTTTTGTTGTTGTTGAGAAAATTGTTGACACAAAGAAATAATAAGGTAGACATGTACACATCAATATTCTTTTGGTGAGAATGGATGGATAAGAACTGAACTACACTTTTTTTTTTGTCTTGTGGTCGTACAATTGTGACCCCGGAAATCCTTCAGAAGAAATGAAGAAACATCGTCAGCTGTGCTATTAATAGCATTGATTCTTCCAAACAGGTGTTTTTATCATCCTTGCCGTTTCCTTCTTAGTGCACTCATCATTAAATCCCTAAATATATTTGTAATCACCATGATCGTCAGGAAATATTTTCATACTCATTTCTGCCATTACAGCAAGGGCATGTACTTTTCATTGGAAATACATCAGGGAAAAAATTAATTATTTTTTTTCCGGGGCTACTTTTTGAGCTTACTCACCCGAATTTTCTTCATTGTATTACAGTTTACATTGGAGCCTATGAAAATTTCAGGGGCTCTTTTTTAGTTTTCCAGGGCTCTCTGTGGCATTTCGGGGGCGAATTCGCCCCGAGCCCCCGTATATTTTTTTCCCCTGAAATACCTGTACCTGTCTTGTATTATTGTATCATAGGGAAATTTGTGTAATATTTTCATACTGATACAAAAGTACTTTAGTTGGATAGATCAGGATTTTCCCCCCTCTACTTCTTGTAAGTATTGGTATCATATTGTTTGGTTTCTGACTTGTAAAGGAAAATCCCAAGATCCCTGCAGTTTCATCATGTTCCTTGGGGGTCATCTTACATGTTTATGAATGAAAGGTCTTGGATAGTTGACTTCCAGCATCAATCGAAAGTTTCTAAACCCAAATTACCAGACAGTTCTGTCAGACATTTTCTCCATGGGCCCTTTTCTTGCAGATCCTGTTACAAAGACGTGAGTTCTTTAGCTTTAGGGCAGATAAGATGGATTTTGGTTGAGTGTAATCATGCAAATATTAAAATTCTAATTTACAATCGATTTCATTTATGTCGGATGTTGTATTTTTCTTCCTGGCACCATGCATTATGAATGTGAATACATGTTCATGATCTCATAGTACTGTCATAGAATGGTGCCATTTGGTACTGTACAGTACTTACGGATTTGTAAGTAAACACTTTCCGTGCAATACACTGTGTGGTTCAGTGCTCGTAGTTTGTGAGGAGCTGTAATTGATGGGCTACACAATTTGGAATTATTCTTTCCAGTTTGTACACATGTATGCCGGCTTATATAAACCAGGTAGGTAGACATGCAAGGGCTTTTGCTAGCTTCAGACCTGTAACATCATTTGGGTTGTCGGATCAGTTGGACAACTCGAAAAGATTTTCTTCCAGTTACCCAGTTCATTTGTAAGAAGTCACTGGATGGCAGCATGATACATGTCATACTTCAGGCATCTTACGAGTAAATTTGCATTTGCATCCACCATCCTTAGGCTACAAAACAATCTTTTGGTTGTCCAACGGGACTTTTAGTGACCCTCTGTTGGGGGGGGGGGGGGGGGAACTTGTAATGAGTACTGATAGGACTATATTTTTCCCCAAGACACTGATTCTGTGACATGCATGTACTGTGGTGACGGTTGTTCTGCGGGTGATAACTTACATGTACTCTATCTGAGTTCCTACATGTAATTTCATGCATTTATGCTATAGGAGTTCCATGCACTTGAAATTCACATGAATGAAGTACATGGTGAAGTGCATGGTGTTCCGTTTCTATTTTCCGCGAGACAAGAATCTGCAGAATTTGCAGTATGTGGGAAGGCTACCAGGTTCACGGTCACATTTTCTCAGTACAACTGGGAAACCTACAAGTCTGGCTTCAAGGGAAAGTAAAGTTCTTGATCAGGTGAATGATAACTTGTGGGCCCTCATTTCTTTTTCGTTTGTTTTTGGAAAAAAAAAATCTTAGAAGAAATATATCCTTAAAAGTATAAGTAAAAGCAACTACCCTCACATATGGTACATGTATGACAAATAGCTGACAACTAAGGACCATACATTTTGCCATATTTTTGTGCAGCCCCATATTACCCATTTCTGTGTGCTATTCAAGTGATTTTCAGCAAAACTGGGGCAAAATATTTTGGAGTCTGATCTTTTTCTGTATGATGACAGAACAGGGTGCTTTTCAAAACTTGTAATTGACCTGTGATTATTCAGGACATTGAAAGGCATTGGCTAACTTTGTGAGTAGCTGATTTAAAAAATTCTCAAACTAAGATAAAACATGTGTATGAGTACTTGTATTTGTACTCAAAACCCCCGAAACCAACCATAATTTGGAATGAAAAAGTGTAAGTTAGAAGCAAACGGCGATTTTATTATCCTTCGTCTAAAGAGACAATCATTAAGAGGACCACTTTGCTTGAATTTGAAAGTGCCTCCCGCCGCGTGATACGCCAATACACACAGTATGGTAGGGTGAGTCATACGCGCATGCGCACTTCTTATGTCTATTCTGTGCAACTGACCCTTTTCAAACATTGGTTCACATTTTTGATATTTAAAATTACTTCCTGTGGATATTATACTTTCAAACTTTCAGACTGGTATATTTACACTATAACCCTTATGTTTATCCCATTTTCAAGTAACGAAACAAGATTTAAAAAAAATCATAACAATGTTAGCCAATGCCTTTAAAGATTTTCAGCAGGAACATCTATTTCAAGTTGACTCGATATGGGTGTTCTCATCTCTAGATTTGATCACCTGTGTTGACATAGGTGGGTGACTGGTGGGGCATATGCAGAGGTGGGTACCCACCTGTGACCAGGAGGGAATCATTGACCTGATTTTACCTGGTACACCTTTGTACCAGTGACTCATGATCAAAGCAACAAAGGGTCATTGTTTACTCACCCAGTGGGATGTATGGGATATAAAAGCACTGTTGCAAAATAGTGAGAGAAAGAGAGAGAAAGAGAGAGAGAGAGAGATGTTCAAGTAAGCATGGATTTGGGGGCTATACTTACACTTTACAGCCATATTGGATTTTTTACCTTTTTTTTGGGGGGGGGGGAGGGGGGTGGAAGAGGTACAATTTGAACCAGTGCATTATCCTGCAGAAACAATTCCAGGGGTTACTTGGAGAGCTATAGGTACATTGTCAGAACTTTGATATAGGCAAAACTGCACACCACTTTTATTTGAAGACTCTGTAAAGAGAGAAGACATGCACTCTTCCAGCTTTAAAACGTCAATACATTGTATGTGAATGAGTAGAAGATGTGTTGACAGTGGTCCAAAATTGCCAGACAGGCTTTGCCAATATTTCTCTGTACATGAAGAGATTTTAAAAACGCCAGATATCAGACTATGACGTATGAACCGACCTACATTCATTCATGTTGTTATGACATAGAGTAATACATGTTCATGATGCTTAATTCTTTGGATGGGAGCGAGATATATACTAGTGCTGTAGTCAAACGTTTATCCGTCCGGTAAACGACCGCCCATGCCACTAACCGTTTTCAATTCGACGGTTTCGGATAAACGGAGATTTACTGTCAGCCAGGGATTACACATTGTTTGTGTAGCTACTTGTAATATTTCAAGTTTTTCTGACTTAATTGTCATCATAAATCAACTCCAAGACTTACGATCTGTGTCTTTACTAGTCATCTTTCTCAACGCAAAGTTCTTAAACGACGTCAGCTAACCATTGATAAGCTCACCGAAAGATTGGTCCCTCACGTCACTCGTACGTCGTGGCGCGCACGGGGGTGATGCAGCACCTCGATGTATCAAACACGTATGCGCGCCTCTCATTGCCCCTGCACAAGCGATACACTCGGATGTAAGTAACGCAACGCGCACTTGTTTGCTGGCTCGCGATCGCCCTCCAACACGAAAATATGTGCATTCCGCAAAAAGTACCATGAGCAGAGCTTTCGAAGCCAATTTGAAGATCGGGAATCGCCCATAGAGATCGCCTCATTAATCATTGATATGTCCTATCGGTACATGTACTTTCGATGTGCAGCAAAAGTACATACTCTTTAAATTGAGAATAAAAAATGATCGATACCTTCAGCACGTATAAAAGAATAGTTCCGCGAGAGAAAATGCTGTACTAGTCTATGGGATTTCATCTTTGCAACTTTTCACTGACAACTGAAATAAGCAACAATTTCGTAGTGCCGTTACCACAACACTAGAAAAACGTTCGTTGACCGTTACACCATGTACGTTCGCTGGTGTCTTCAGCTATGTGTAGAAAACGAACACGAATACGGCGCAGCGAATTATTGCGCAATACAATCGCAATGAAAGCCAAATAGATCTATACATGAGCTCTCTCGCACGGTATTTTGTAAGTACAATTACTAAAGTTTACAACCTAAATAAATAAGTTGTTTATTCATTTTTTCTGCCGGGATACGGTCTCAATCGATTGATACTGGAACCGTCTCGGGGCCTGAGGCCGCCGGGATTTAATCCCGATCCCAGACCGGCTGACAGCACTACTTTCAATAGGCGGCAAGTTTGGCAAAGGCGTGATGTTTTCGTTTATCCGAAAACCGTTCGGTTTTGACTCCCCGTTAAACGGAATTGAAAATAACCGTGATGTTACAGCACTAATATATACCACATGAACTCCAAAAGATGTTGTCTTTACAGTAGTAGAGGAGTCATGGGTGCAGGGTGTTTTGCTAGGCCTTTTTTATTTTTTATTGGAGGAGAAGAGTAATCAGAAATAAGGATGAATTTACCAAAAACTCATCTGAAAATGTTCTGTCACTTCAGTAATTTTTCTCATTTTGTTTTGCTTTGCCAACAAGGTTAAATTCAAATTTGCCAACTGAAATTTTTAGGGGGTGGGGGAGGGGGAGGGGTAGCACATCCTCTTACCCCCCTTTCGTGCCACATAAAAATCATTAGAAACAACAGCAGCTTTTGATCTACATTCCCCATCATTTATTCTTTAAACCAATATAATGATGTCCTAATAACCTTTGTTCTGTAAGCATTCAATCCCGAGAACCTCAAGTGCAGTGCCCATATACTGGTACATGTATCTGAATTCACAAGAGAAGCTATGTCTAAATGCTTGAAGAATTAGCAATGTTTGTTGAATTATGTTTATAACTTGTGGTATTTCCCATATTTTTAATCAGTTTATAAACTTTATATTTAGCTCAACAGTTACTTAGATGGTTTCCCCTACTCCACCGCTTGCTCCTTCAAAACAGGATCTTGGAATGAAATAAATAATGAAATGCAGCCTAATCTAATAATGATATTAAATAATGGGGATAGATGGAAGGAGTTAAGATGAAATCCCTCCGGGGTGCAGTGAGACTTCTGTGTTTTGACATTTGCTACATGGTTTGCGCATGAAGAGAAAACATGATTAGTTTAATAGGCTGCAAACTTTCCGAGAAGTTGTCGAGTTGACTGTACTTGTCTTAATGTTCATTTTGGCAACATCCTTAGAATAAGAATTTAAAACTTGTTTTGGTATACTTTTAGCACTACATTAAAACTTAGGCTTAAGGTATTCAAAGAGACTAGATGAGTCCTGTTTTATGGAAATGTCATCAGCAAGTTATGATCTCATAAAACTTATTGAAATAGTAAAAAAATATGCTTCATATGATAATACACACTCTACATGTACCTGAAATCCTTTGTACTTTTTAGAGTACACATTATTTTGTCTCAAAGATTTCAAGCCTTACTGGAATGAATAGTTGCCTTTAATATATTCCCTGATGTTTTTTTCTTTCTTTCTGCTGATGGTTATATGTAACCTATTTATTTCATTATTATGTCTGATCATTGACATTGAGTTGTCTGGCATTTGCCATTGCTGTACTTAGGTACCTGCTGTGAGTACAGTTTACCTAACTTTGAATGAGCCGGTTCTATTTCTGAACACTGTTTTTTAACCTTTAGCAGCAAACCACATATATCCCATGCCTTAATTATGAAACCATCCTGTTTTGCAAGGCAATTGCGCATGCATGTGCCTTTGAGTTACATGTTTGGTTCTGGAGAGCAGTCTTAATGAAACAAAAAGCAAGCAAAACTCATCTTTATAAATGGATATGCTTCCAAATACATGATTCAGTGAAGTCTAGCATTTAGCTAAGGTCTATCATTCAATGCTGTTATAGGTGTGAAACCAAGCAAGTAAAATTGTATTTAAATTTTAATCATGAACTGTGAGTGAACTCATTTAAGTATCATTGAAGTCTGTTATGCTCAGTTTGGAAATAGTATTGAATGATAAGATTTTCTGGCTATTCATATTTAGATGCAGATATTTATCCATATTGATATCTATGCACAGCATTGTTTGTGAAAATTCAGGGCCACAGAATGAACTGGTGGTGAGAACAATGCATCTGTTCTTTTATGTGTATATTGCACTCTGAACTTTTCTGAAGAGATTTATATTTAATCATTTTATCTCTGTTTCCTGTTGTACAGAATAGGATACTGAAGTCTGATACACTAAATAAAGCCTTGTGGATGCTGTACACTTCACTTTGCAAGACGCTTAATTCTCAGCTTGGAGCACCATGTCCGTAAATGAGCCATTGCTGAACATTTACCCATCCACCAACCACCATGCGCAGATGCACCACGACGGACCGCTGGCTAACGGCGAAACCAGCTCCACGACAAGCAGCGAATCGGATGTCCAACTCAAGGGCCAGAACGGCTCGCTCTCCCCCATGGACAACGGCCCCGACATGTACACGTCGGACGGCTCGATAGACAGCCAGGGCCAGGTGCAGCAGTATGTGAACGGCCCCATCACTAACTCATGCCAGGCAAACTATATTCAGGAGTACGACGCCAGCATGGACGGGACAAATGCCAACTACGTGCCCATCCCGGGCCCGGAATACGATGGACATATGGAGTACCCCTCCCCCGGCCAGGAGTATGTAAACCAGGAACTCTACCAGGGCCAAAGTTCGGAATATGTGGATTATAACCAAGGGCAGGGGACCACTCCCATGCCGGTGGAGGAGGGGGGCGTACCCCAGGGACAGGTACAGGAAGAAGGGGTACAGGGACAAACCCAGGGACAAAAGCAGAAATATGTGTTTTATCTGCAAATCAAACCTGGTGAAGCATTTCCTGTGGAAAATGGAGATCAAGTACAATATATACATGGTAAGTAAGAGTCTGTGAAGTAAGCAGTGTGATAAACATCATTCATAAACAAGTACCGGTAGATATAATGTAGTTATGTACGTGTAAGTTTGATAGTGTTAATAGTGTTAAAGGGCACGTTCACAAGATTTGATGAACCACCCTCCAAACTACTGTTTAAAGAGAAATTACTGTGATGAGCAATGTGCACAGGCAGCATTTCTTTTACTTTCAAAATACATACATGTATAATTCCTTGTAGTTTAAGCAGGACACGTGCATCATTGGTGTTCAATAGCGTGTGAATTCATCTTAAATCTTAGAAAAATTTTAATGTGCCATAAGTACATTGTGTTTTTCCGTCATTTAAGCATACTAGTAGGTTGATGTTTATTCTTGGTTCCTTGTATGTTTTTTACATCGCTGTATGGAAGTTGTTGTGTGCAAGCATATTATTCTCTTACTTGTTTTTAAAATTTATTATTGAAGTCAAATCAAATAATTATTTCATTTTGTGTGTTTACATTTCTTGAAAAAATTCCTTGTTGATGATACAAGGGCCTGAACTTCAAGTGTTTGTGTAATGCCAAACTCATACTACACAACTTTCTGCAAGTCGCTGGTCTAAAGTTGTTCATGATGCCCAACTTAGTTCTGCCATGGAATGCGTGTAGACATTACTGCAACGTATTTTGGACCATCCGACCTTGGATTTGTACGAAGAAGAATGGAAACGTGGAAAATGATAATGCAAATTTTAATGCTATGATACTATGTGGATTTTTAAGGATTTTTAAGGATTATCCAGACATTCTCCAATGTTGAAGTTGTGAATTTCTAGCAGTGCTCCGAAAGTGGACAGAACTTTATGCTTCTATATCTCATCAGGAATATTGTCAAGGAGATAAGTGCAAAACTGGTGCCATACAAGATCGTCATCACCACATAGACATTCTTGGATTAATACAATGTATTTGCTGGATTATCAGACCTGTTGTGCTGAAGTCTGCTATCATTGTGCAGAGATTCATATTAAAAGCAAGATGCTGCCTTAGCTGAGTACCTGCTGTTAATCGTCAAGTGATAATGCATCAAAAGTGGGTAGAGGATGTGCAGAATCTTCCTTCTTTTTGCCTGTCCATAAATACATTGCATGACTCTACGTACTTGAATGAATGAACATTGAATCTGCCTGCGGAGACCAAAAGATGCTTGTACAGGCAGTGTGAAAATTCTGAAACATATTTCTGAGAGGCTGTCAAAATAGGAAAGAAATTTAAAAAATGGTTGCATCTGTTCCACAAGTGCAATGTCCTCAGATGTCCTTGAGGGAGACATGACTAACATTCATCAACATTGGCTGTACAAAGATACTTCATATCCCATATGGCAGAAAAAGAAAATCGAAACTAAAACATTTGTAGCCATTGCTCTTCATTGGAAATACGTGTAACTCCAAGTTATCTGCAGTTGCTACGCTCATCTCGACATTGAAGACATTATGTTGTTCTGATATTGATACTGCTCTCTGACTTTTCTGAATCAGACAAAGAAATTCCATATTCATTGTAATGTTAATATTTGTCCATTTTAGATGTAATGAGAGTTGGAATGTGAGGACAAATGTAGTGTACTAGACTAGGTATTGAATATTTAAAAGTACATTTCTTTGATGGAAATTACAAGCCATTTTGTATTATATTTGGTAGTTTACAGGGAATTTGTAAAAGAAAAAAGAAAGTTTGCTCTGGTTAGCTACAATGTATTAGTTGAAGATGTGAATATCTACTGTACAGTGTGCCTGCTCCATATGCTGCTCAACTTGCATTGAAACCTTATTTGTCATATATGTACATTGTAGTCTGGTCCATGCAAAGTGCATTTGTTTGACAATGGTTGATAATCCCCTGATAATCAAGTGCACATTAAGAAGGAAACAGCAGGATAGGAAGGCCCCCAAACTTGACCTACAGAGTGCATTGTATGGAATAACCAGACCCCGGGATTAGGCTGGTGGAACATGTAGCCTCAGGAACTCCCAACAGTTATGTATTGGTTGCCACAAGTTTGTACTCTGGACATGTTTGTGTAAGGTCAAGAGTTCTTTAGCCTGGTCAGGTAGGAAATGGCCTTGCCAAAAGAGGGCACCATTTAACATGTACACGTAGGACCTACACTAGAGGGTACACATGAGAAATTCATCCGCTTGTGGTGCATGGCGGACAGGCGTAAGTTAGATGATGTATAAATGGTAGCTGATCAGAAATATTCATATAAAATTGAGTAATTGTCGACTGAAAATGTTACAGAAGAAATATCATTTGGAAGTTACATTCTTTGATATTTGACCTCTATGTTGAAGCTTGGATGCTTCGGTGTATTTTATAGGAATTATTTGATCTGCCATTTCCATTGTTCTTAGCTGTGAGAAGTCCCGATTCAATGTTAGCCTCATTTCAGCCTCTACATTCTTTGTTTGAGCCCAAAAATTGCCCAAATAATGCATTTAATTTTGAAGTTTGTGAATTTGCTTGGACTCTGTGAATTAAAACGATTTTCATGGAGAGGATATTTAAATGCAATTCTTGATGTGCTTCATTTTAACACGTGTTTCAATGGGAGCCTGAATTACTTATGTGTGCCCTAGACTGTACAAATGCTGTAACAGTGTATGACCTACACATGTGAAGTGCCAGTGTATTTCACTAGCAGTTTGATTCCCTTGGAATATTTTTTTAAAAGAAAAACATTGAGACAGAAAAAGTTGTAATCTTTCAAAATACTTAATTATTTTGATTTGTTACATTATATTGTTATGAAAAACTTGTTTTCATTTTCTTTGTTACTCTAAGCACATTTACTGTGGAAATGTTTGGAATTTGATAGTGCCTTTTAATACCTGCTTTCATGTAACCATATATTACATGTACATGTGCTCGTAAGTAGAAAATGTCTTTTTTTCAGTAAATCTATGATATTGTTGAGGCTGATATAGTCGAGGTTGATAGATCATAGAAGGTCAGGAGAACTTACCCAAAGCAAAGTTACTATCAGTCTTGAATGCTAGTTTAAAAAAAAAAAAAAGACGCAAAAAATGAAAGAAAAAAGAGAAAAAGAAAAGGGCATTTAATAAAAAGCGTCCTTGTAAATCTATGAATTCAACTCCTCTGCAGTTAGTGTAAATGCACCTACATTTACATGTACATGTAATGGTGATACGGGTTAGGTTATGAAAGTTATGGGAACTTTCAGGACTGTTGTGAGGTCTTATTGGGCAACTTTGGCTGGAAGGTAAGGGGAACTGGCCATTAGCAAGGTACATGTACATGTATACCATTAGTTCTGTATGGAAGAGAAAAAAAAGATACTTTAGAATCAATAACATCTTTGGAAACACCCCCATGTTCAGACGCAAAAAAATTTATACTAGAACTCGATAAAGAAACGATGTTTGAACAATTATCGTATAGCTGACAGACCGTTCAAACGCATAATCTCGGCCCTTCTGAAAAACGTCGTATAGATGCTTATAGTCATGACGTCAGCGCTAGCCCCTGCTGGCCTTCCACTTCCACGAAGGGTCACCTTTCGTGCGCGGTCACATTAAGCCCCACCCAGTTATACCGTTCTATGGTCGCCATACGTTCAGACGTACACGGAATGCTGATTCGTTATTGAGTTCTAGTTCGAGACGATGCTCTGACTGTCGTTTCGTTATACGATGTTCAGACGTATAAATTCATCATATAGCTATACCATTCTGGTATAGCTATACCGTTCTAGTATAAATTTTTAACGTCTGAACACCCTGCACTTCTTCCCTAGAGTATATTACTACTGTGAACACAAGTGGGTTAGGTTATGGAAGGTTAGGAGAACCATCCTTTGGCAAGGTCACCTGTAGTCCAGTAATGGGAATCACAGCTGTGTATGATGCATGGCCTGTGATGGCAGATGTGGACAGTAACTGGCTGAATTCCATGATTAGTGTGTCCGGTTTAACCATTCCAAGTTTCATTTTCTGGACACTGGCATTTATACTGCATGTATACTGAGCTCTTGTCCCTTATCAGCAATGAAGCAGCTCCGGAGCTGCTACGGGATGGTTGTCAGTTTGAATGCTCCGTCCCGCATTAAACTGCAGTGGGATTAACACCGTCTCATCTCGGCACCATATCAAACTATTACACTAATTGCCTAGCTTCAGCTCCGGAGCTGATACTGGACGTCGCCACTGTGAATACCTCCCGTTGCAGCTCTGGGTTAAACCATATGTTTTTCTTTATTATAAGGAAGGTCGCGCCCAGTATTTTTGGACCTTGGGGTCACTGGCGGGGTCATGAACCAGTCACATGTTTTACTGTGGAGTGACCCCGATTCAGTTAAAATATGCAGATAAGATTTGATGCGTTGCAACAACGGAGTAACTTGCTTACTGTGAATGTGTTTAATACGGGTTTACGACAGGATGGCCGCACTGTATTAATCTCGTAGTCAATTTGAAACCATTATAAATGCGATACTAGGGACCTAAATTGTCCCTGTAGTTCTTAAATGTATAGGAAGCTTGGAAAATGTTTAACAAAGGTCTGAATATTTCCAAGGAGTTCGAGGAGAGATAGGGAGATCGAGGAGAGATAGGGAGATCAAGGAGAGGATAGAAAGATTGAATGTATATAAAAATATATTTATGAAATATCTTTTTATCAGTTGGCAATGCTTAGGTAATAATAATTGCTGAGCCTACAGGAAGTAGTAATAATACTGATATGGCTGGCTACCCCGAATATTTATGTAAAACCCAGTTATTATAATCGCTAGAAATATACACATTTATGATGTCCAAATTCATGTACATGCAAATGATGCAATTCATTTTATTCACACCCTTGGGGGGGGGAAGGAGGGGGGGGGGAGGGGACACAGTGATATATATGTACATGTACATGTTACCACACTGAAGAATTCCCTGATGTAACCCATATCAGCATTTTCAGTGTACCATTATTGGTGACATACATGTAGTACATTGTGCATATAAATCTCAGCACAATGCCAAAACTTAGTGGGTAATCCCCTCTTTTGAGTACAGTATGTGGAGCAAGTGGACAAGGCTAATACCCATTGTGTACCCATGGTGCACCCCCATGCTAGCCCCCTGGAATATCCCCTGAAATAACAGGCAGGTAAGCCCTATTGTGTGAGGGGCTTTGGTTAAAGATGCCTCTTCTTTTGTGTCTCTTCTGCTGTGCTAATTGAAGAAGGTTATGAAACCTGTTTGTCAAGAAATGAGAAAAAAATGTAAGGGGAAGAAAGGGTACAATGATACTCCATGATAAATGAGATCAATGTTGTAAATCCATGCCTAGACATAGTCTGCAGGCACAGACCCTTATTGACACTTTATGTAAATGCATTGCGTCTTGAGAGAAGCCTAGCCAAAGTGCCTACTGGTTGTGTCAAGTCAGGATGATCCCCACTAAGCTCTTTTAGTCTCCTCCTCAGACCCCTATAACCTGTTTCAACTGACCAAGGTTTGTTCCTGCAAACTAGCCTAGACATGGTAGAATGCACTGCCATGGTACATGTATGTTTATGTCTGTTAAGAAAAAAAGAATAGAACCATGCATTGTCTACTTTGCTTTTTTGTAAGATCACATTATTTGAAGGAATAAAAAGTATGCTTTCTTGTGGATTTCTCTTTTCTGATTTTAATTTTCTTTTCTGAATGTATTGTGTCAAACAGACATTTAATTCATTTGTTTTGTACTGACATCAAAAAAGATAAAATAATGTATGTTAATCTATAGATTACTGAAAAAAGTTGAACTTGAACTTGAAAACCGAATTGCATTTGCATATAATGATACTATGTGCTGTAAGTACATGTAGAACTTTGATACACCAACAAGCAAGCACTGCAAACAAGCACCTATTTATAGTTCATTTCCTTAGCACCACATCCAAACTTATGGATCTTGCTGAGTATAGTCATAGGAGTAGAAGTAGGAGAAGGTGATTATGACTTTTATGTATATTTTTTCTCTTGATTTTTGGTTTGAAGAATGTACATGTACATACTATACTTACATGTACATGTATGTATTTTATGCATGATTGCAGGGTTCTCACTAGAAAATCCACACACGGTTCCCACTCTGCGCAAAGCATGGAAGTTTCAGAACTTTTACGGAATAACACCTAAAGTTAGGTGTGGTGGCAGTATATGATATAGTAAAAGGAAAATGCTTCTTGGTAAGCAGGAGTTGTCTACTATTAAATGGCATGGAAGTAAAAATATATTGCCAAAAAACCAAAACAATCTGTGACATTTATCATTATTGTTAAGAATATATACTCCAATATTTTTTTTACCCTTGTTGCTGTGCATGGTGCAGCAATTTCACGCATGGTTCTTCCTTGTTTGAAACCCTTTACGCATGGTACTGGAACCATGGGTGTTATGTACTGGCGAGAACCATGGGTGTAATTGACCAGTGTGCCATGTATTTGAATGTGTAACATACATGTACATGTACATATGTTCAACACAACAGCCAACCGATGAACTACAGGCTACAGTGTATTTATTTCACCATTAAAAATGTCTGTATTTAAGAAGACAATACATGGTCAAAACAGTTGTTGCCATGTCAGAAAGCCTCTGCAAAGTATTGGGAAATGTCAATGACTAACTGTTGTAGAAGAGGCATATTTTTCCATATTCAATTGCATCTCTAAATATTTGCAATATGCATGTATGCATTCTGATTGCTTAATGGAAATATTGTAGATTTGAACAGGTGATTGTTATGTTATGATTTGTTACTGGAGATTTCACTACAATTACATGTACATGTAGATTTGAATGGACAACGAAAATGGCCTATTAGCCCATTCGTGACAGGAATTATTTAAAGCCTAATTTGATCAGCTTTTATTCTTCAAATTGGCAACGCCAACATTTTTATTTTATTGCTACATTTTTCTTAAAAAACGTCATGTATCTGAAATGAATATAAATTGACAGAAATTATAATGAAGAGTCAAAAAGTTGCCAATTTGCAGGGGAAAACAGTGATTTTAAACTTTCTATCACATTGCCAATTTAAGGATTTTAATGCTTATTTTCTTTTAAAAAATTTTCAGCATCAAACGACGAATATTGACACAACCAAAATGGGCACAATTTGTGTAGAATTTTTTGCTCTTTCTGCTCATGTATTTGGTATGATTTTTAGGGCTTTGCATCAAAAGATATTAGGCCAAACCACAAAATGTGGACCTCTGTCACGAATGGATTAAATGCATTGGTTATGTTTTAGTTACAACATGAACATGTACACTCGGGTTCCTGTATTTTTTATGCAACTAGTGTAGTATCCATCGTCCATTCCTGTGAATCGTTTGCATTGTATTTTGAGAAACGCAACGAAACTGGAACATTCCATGATGACATGTTTACAAATTTGCTACAAAAGGCTGATAATACAACATTGAATATTGGACTGTGCAAACTACTTATAAACACGAAGCAGATCAAAGTTCCATTCGATTACAATAGGGAAGTACACCCTTTATCTGGGGACAATACAATGTCAACAATACATTGAACAGTACAGGGTACGCTCTGGAACTGAATCAATGTAATAGCAATACAATATCTGGAGGCAACGTGTCATATGTAAAATCAACAGACTGTATACGTGTACTTTGATGTTATGGTGTACAATATATACATGTAGTATATAATTTTTGTCAATCGCATTACAGTGTACCTGTGTTTCAGTAGCTGTAAATCGTGGATTTGAATAATACTTTTGTGTTTTGTAAAAGTAAGTACATGCAGTGTATGAAGCAAAGGTTTAAATGTTGATGGTTGATGTTGAATTATGGACTTACAATGAATTGAAGTATAACGGAAATGTTTTGACATTGTGAATGTTATGCACAATACACAGGATATTGCACAATGTACACTAATTGTATTGTACATGGATGCGTACATGTTGCAGTTTGTGCCTGTTTTGTTGAAAGGTGTCATGCTTATTCGTCATTTTTTCATCTATTTGCAGGATTTATGCTACATGTATATGTGAGTTTAAGGAGAGTTTATTTGCAGTTGTCTATACATTTGATCATTTGTGACTGCAGTACAGAAAATTGTGAATAGATGAACATGGTCCACTTATTACCTTTTACTCTTTATTACTGTCATGATTTTGCAGTCAAAAAGTATAAAATCATTATTGACATAACTGTATTAATGATGAATGCTGTTGTCTTTTCTTCAGGTCCAACGCTAGTTCAACTCCTTTCCAATTCCCCCACCCCTCCTCAAATTCACATGGTGAAAACGGGGCACGGTCCCGTCCAGACCATGGCCAGTAACCTCCCTCTCCAGCCTCCGGCACCCATGCAGTCCATGCCAATGCAGCTGCCTGTACCGCAGGACGGACGCGACGCCATCAACCAGGCACCGGTCTATCCCAACCACAACCAGGCGCCGGCAGCCGCAGCAGCAGCGGCCCCGGTGCCTCAGCAAATGTACCAGCCACCGATGTTCCAGCCGCCCCCTCCGGGGAACCAGCAGGTGTACCCCCCTCACATGCTAGGGGGTTACCCCAATACGGCGGGCATCCCGCCCCACATGCACCCCCATGTACCCACGGTATTCATGGGCACCGGTGTTCACCCTACCCCCATGCACATTCAGAGGTTTCCTCCTGCTTCATGTGCAAATCTTCATCTACAACATCAAGGTTCTAACGGGGATCTTTCACCTCGCCAAGGTTGGTTTACTCTCATACAGGTACCAGAAGCTTAGTCCCACCAGACTGATAGTGATAATTATCACTATAATAGTGAAGTTTGTGATTGGGTCCAATTCTGATTCATTTGCTGTGGTCAAGTCTATATCACACTGTTTCAGAGTATATCAACCTGATTGAGAGATAAAAGTATTTTAGAGGAATGGTCTTCATTATCAGACAGACTCTGGCAAAACAGTTAATAGGAGAAGGATTATAGTAAATCTTGGATGAAAAATACAGTCATAATTGCCATTATCAGTCTGGTGGGTCTAGGTCATGTACCTCATTTATCCTTGTCTGGCCACCCTTTTTTATGCCTATAGATCATTTCAAATCATTTAAAAATGATATCTCTGGAATCATCCTCTTTCAAAAGAATAGAAAAAAGAAGGAAATAAGTATGTTTGAGATGTTATTTTCCAATAATTTTATTTTCTTTTTAAAGAAAATGGATTTATGAAAAGTTAAATGATTTAATATCCTGTTAGCAAAGTTTGGGTCTGTGGTAGAAGCCGGAAATAGGCTGAGAGAGAGATTTTTCTTCATTTTTTTGGTTTTTACAGAAAGTGGAAAAAGAGCTGCCATGAACAAAAAAAAAAGTAATTTGCAAAGTGGTGGAATTTCCTAAATAAGTATGAGTCAGCTCCTAGGGAATGATTCATTGTGGGTTGTATGTAAAGGAAGTAAGTGTATATTACAAGGTCCAAACTGCAATGACGATTGAGTCACAAGATTTAACTTTTTAAAGTTAGGACTTCCATATTCAGCAGACATTTGTTGTCAAAGATCTTGCATGAAGAGGAAAAGGAAAAATATAAAGGGTACAACCTTGATTTTTAAGAACAATGGCATAAGCATTTGTATTAAAAAAAGCACCAAATTTGGGAAAGGCTCTGTTTTGTTATGTTATCATTGAAGGTTCTCCTATATTTCGTTGAAACCCATTTTTCCCCTCATGGTAATTGTATATACAGAGCTCATTCTCTGTTTTGAGGAGTTGACTCAGATAAGAAAACATTTTTACTAGGCGTGAAACATTCATTGCTCACTTCCCCATTTTTGGCATGCAGTCACGGCATGTTTTTAAGTATACAGATTTTTTCTTCACATAGAAGTGTGTGAAACAAATGCTCATTCCTATTCATCAAGGACCTGTTACATATTGGGGTGCATGTTGTACACATTTTTTAAAAAGAACATTTATGTCGGATCCTTTAAGGCTTTTTTTCATGGGCACACAAACGATTTTTGTGAAGGATATTAATGTCAAAATGGCTATATCCAAAATTTGCATCTTCTTTGCCAAAAGTTTGCCAAACATGCGTGGGAATCGGTTGTTTGTTTTTAGTTCAGCGGGGGGGTTTCGCAAAGAGTTAAGTTTGACTTAGAGTTGTGCTTAAGCGCATGGCGCTTATGCGCACCCGGTATTTAATGCGTAATCTCAATGGAAGACTTCCCAAGAGCGCGCGTCCCCTGACTTAGAGTCGTGCTTAAGCGCCAATGCGCGCCCGGTATTTAACACGTAGTCTCACTGGTAGACTTCCCAAGAGCGCGCGTTCCCTGAAAATGATCTGATCAATGCGGAGATGTGTAATATACATCACGCAAGTAGGAATTTAAGTGCGGCTTTGTCAAACTTCAAGCTTTGTGAAACATCCCCCAGGAGTTTAAAAAAAGTTTGAAATTTCTTGTTAACGTTTTCAGTTTGACTTAGAGTTGTGCTTAAGCGCATGGCGCTTATGCGCACCCGGTATTTAATGCGTAATCTCAATGGAAGACTTCCCAAGAGCGCGCGTCCCCTGACTTAGAGTCGTGCTTAAGCGCCAATGCGCGCCCGGTATTTAACACGTAATCTCACTGGTAGACTTCCCAAGAGCGCGCGTTCCCTGAAAATGATCTGATCAATGCGGAGATGTGTAATATACATCACGCAAGTAGGAATTTAAGTGCGGCTTTGTCAAACTTCAAGCTTTGTGAAACATCTTCCAGGAGTTTAAAAAAAGTTTGAAATTTCTTGTTAACGTTTTCAGCAACCTAAAAATAATTGACGGCGAATGTTGGACTTTGTCATTTCTTTCTAACATTCACATCTGTTGCGAATCATTTGCGTGCCTTGTGAAAACCTGCCTTTACTTTAGCATGTCTTTCTGTTGTGTTCCCCGTTGGGTCATGTATCCTGAGTATTTGTTTTGTGTTGTATGTCTCCTGAATGATACTCTTTTCTCTCTGTTGTCTTGTGGTCGCCGGTCACCAAGTAGTCGGTTCCAAGATTGTTTGAAAAATTTACACTGTATATAAAATTCAGGATAAAAAACATGCTTTTCGGTACAATTTTTTAAATAACTCATTGTCATATCTTCTTTTATTGGGATTCTCTGTTTTCTAGGAATGCTATAATTTTCTGTATTTTTTGTATACCTATTAGCTTTTTAACCCATTGAATATTATGCCCTAGATAACTCAGGCTGGGATCTATGGAAAATGCATGTTATACCAAAATCAAATCATGCTCAATGAGTTAAGATGGTCTTGTTTTGAGCTAGATGCCTTCAGATTTGACTAGATTACCAGGGCCCTGTTTCATAAAACTTGTTATCAGTAACAACTGCCACATTTCTATGACAAATATGGTCTCAACCAATCAGATGCAAGGATTTCTGTGGCTTATAATAACACAGTTATTGCAACTTGTTACTGATAACAAGTTTTAGGAAACGGGGGCCCAGATCAGACAAGCACCAGCTAGATTTTAGTCAAAATTGACTAGATTCCAGTAAAAATGACCAGAATTCTAGTAAAGTTAACATAAGGCCCTACGAGAACCAACACTATTCTAGTCAAAATTGACACAATTCTAGTAAAAATGACCGAAATTTTAATAAAGTTATCATAGGACCCTGCGAGAACCAACACTATTCTAGTAAAAATTGACAGAATTCTAGTATAAATTGAGCAGATTCCAGTAAAATGATTTGACTAGATTACCAGATCCCACAGGCACTTACTCTATTCTAGTCAAATTTAACTAGAGTCTAGTAAAAATGATCAGAATTCTGGTAAAAATGAACATAATAGCCTATAAAGATTCTCTGAAGGGTTCTAAAGGGGTCTTTGAAAACATTGGTTGTACAAGGATCCTTGTAGGGTTCTTGGAAACAGGGTTCTCACTAGAAAATAATCTACCCACGGTTCCCCCTCTGCACAAAGCGCGGAAGTTTCGGAAGTGTTATGGAATAACGCGTAAAGTTAGGTGTGGTGGCAGTATATGCCATAGCAAAAGGATGAAAAAAGCTTCTTGGTGAGCAGGAGTTGTCTACTAGTGGCATAATAGCACAAATACATTGCCAAAAACAAAACAATCTGTGGCATTTATCATTAATGTTAGGAATATATACTCCAATAATTTTTTACCCTTGTTGCCACGCATGGTGCAGCAATTTCACACATGGTTCTTCCTTGTCTGAAATCCTTCACGCATGGTATTGGAACCATGGGTGTTATGTACTGGCGAGAACCATGCTTGGAAATATAAAGAACCCCTCATAGAACCTTCTTTTTTTGGTGGTTCTAAATACAGGACAAAAAGAAAGGTTCTAACTGGCGCATTTTTCTAAAGGTGCGTTCAGATATGATACGACTTTGTGCCGTCACATTTTTTGTGTAAAAGCTTATGGGGTATGAGGCGACAAAAAAATGTCGCCGAGGCAGGACACGTTTTTGTTTGCTGCCTGGCTGCAAAAAAATGTTCACCAATCAAATTCCTGAAAAGTTAGCGCAAAATCTGTTGTCATGGCATTGTTAGTGCAAGTTTTGACAAAGTTCCTTCTTATTTGAGAGTTGACGCATTAATGCGCTTTCAGTAGCATATGTGGTGCCACAACGTCGAGCCATATCTGAAGATAAAAAATGTGGCGGCACAAAGTCGCATCATATCTGAACACACCTTAAGGGTGTTCCATGCACTCACCCCCCTCTATTTCGCTCCCTCTTCCCCATTGTCTTTGTGCACACAAAAGGGTCGATGACATTTTCACACCCTATAACTGACAGGGTTTAACGTCTTGATACCATGCGATAAGAGTTACCAGGCAGGAGAATTTCATTTGCTCTTTCCCACATCGAAAGCCTGGGCGATTGAATCATAAGTCAATGGAAATCAATTTCTTATCTCAAATGGTTAACGTCACAGTCCATCTTTTGTTTCCTATTTTTTCTGTAGAGACAATTGTGAGGTACATCCATTTTCTTTCCACCATTGCTGTTCCTTTTTGTTTCTTTGTTTTCCCTTCAGATGCCTCCCAGCTTTCTTTCCCTCTCTATCCCACTTTTTAAAAAAAATGTCCCTTTCTCCTCTCTTTTACATTTTCCGTCATTTTTCTCCCTTCTGTCCCTCCCCTCTCCCTGTCCCTTTCTTCCCTCTTTTTTTTC
Source organism: Echinometra lucunter (assembly GCA_029962745.1). Classification (NCBI taxonomy): domain Eukaryota; kingdom Metazoa; phylum Echinodermata; class Echinoidea; order Camarodonta; family Echinometridae; genus Echinometra; species Echinometra lucunter. Next base: position 6,996,405 of record CM057169.1, on the reverse strand, counting down.
TTCCTTTCTCTAATTTCCTTTCATCTCTTTTTCCTATTTCCCTTTCTCTATTTTTTACACTTACTATCTCCCTTTTCTCTTCTTTTTTTCTTTCTTATTAGTTTGACAGTCATATCCCTTCTCTCCTCTTTCTCCCCCTTTTATCCCATTTTTCTTCCCTTTCTCCTCATCCTTCTCCAGCTCTTTCTCCCTTTTCTCCCCCTTTCCCCCTTTTCCCTCTTTCTCCCTTCTTTTCTCCCCTCTTTTCCCAATTTCCTTCTTTTAATCTTCCTTCAATCTTCCTGATTCCCTTTCTCTTCTTTTTCTCCCCTTTCTCCTCCTATATTTCCCCTTTCCCTTCTCTCTTCCTTTCCTTCCTTTTCTCCCCTACCCACTTTCTTCCCCTTTCCCCTTCCCCTGTTTCTCTCCCTTTCCCCCTTCCTCTCCCTTCCCCTTCCTTTCCCTTTTCTCCTCTTTTCCTCCCCTTCCCCTCTTTTCCTCCCCTTCCATGCTTTTCTCCTCTCCCCCTTTCTCCTCCCCCCAACATTCAGCTTCTGCCTTCTCTTACCTATCTCTCTCTCTCTCTTTCTTGCCTCATTTTACATCATTTCACCCCTTTCTCTTTCCTTAATTCTCCTCTCCTCTCCTCTCTACTCCACCCTCTCTGAATCAGGGCAAGCTGCAGAGAATATGAGGGATAGGGAGGGATTGATTTAGGAAGCATTTGCCCTTTAAAGTCCATACTCTTTCAATTGTGATTCTTGCTATTATTGTACATGACCTTTGAACATAATTCTCCTCTAAATCTCTGAAATGTGAATACATTTTTGTATAGCATGGGACAGGTTACGAAAATTTTGTATGTCACAGAATTTATTTTTAATATATCAAATAGTTTTTGTTATGCTTTTTTCCCTTCAATTTGAAGAATTGAAAGATTGTTATTGAATTAGTTAGATCTCAGTGATAACTTAAGAAAAACATAACTCTAAAATGATGCTGCATTTAACCTGTTGACTACCAAATTTTCTGAATGCCTTCGAACTAAAATACAGGGCCACCTGGTTCTTCTTGGATTCAAAAGAAAGTGAAAAATGAAGAATGATTAAGTAGAGCTTGTTATTGATTTATTTATGAAATGTATTTTCCTTTATGATGCTATTGGGAAATATGTGAACAGGCATATTGTTGATTCATGGCAATAAACTTTCCTTCACCCTTAGGCCAGAATTCACAAAGGTGTTTTAAATTTAGACCATGGTTTAGGCAGATTTCATGGTGTATAAAGTGCGCTTGATTTAGCGCGTCCACTAAGAAAGGTTCAAATAATAAACGCACATGTTTGGCAAAGGGCGATAAATTCATGCTAGAATGCCATGGTTTAGACCACGGTTTATGGCATAGTTTATTTAAATTAATTTACAGAAACCGTGGCCTAAACCATGAATTTTGCGCCCTTTGCCAAGCATGCGCATTCATTATTGGACCTTTCTTAGTGTACCCGCTAAATCAAATGCACTTTACATGTATACCACAAAATTTGCCTAAACCATGGTCTAAATTTAAACCACCTTTGTGAATTCCTGCCTTAGTGTCTATCCCTTGACCATGCATATGAATATACTTAGACTTGATTGGAATGGTCATTGATGGGAAGCATATGATGCAATGTTCATTCAGGCACTCTTGATCGGCTTGTGTGAGGATGATTTAGTTGCTTTTGTGAAGTGGAGATATAAAGTTATATTTAAACTGAATAAGGACTGGTTGTGTAGTATTATATGCTTTGGGAGCAAGTATTCTGAACAATTTCATTACTAAATAGTTTTAATCCTTAACCCAATCACTGTAATTCAATCCTAACTGTTGCCCTAAACCTCACCCAAGACCCAATTTCAAACCACGCCCTGAGATTATATCTTTTCATTGGCAAATAATGGAGACTATCTTCAGAGAAAAGATCATTTTGTCTGTTTGGAGGCAGAAGGACATCACGTCTGTATAAAATGATATGAGCTAACATCCTTCTGGCTCTGAACGGAGGATACATGTATCTTTTATATATTAAAAGCTTATACCTTGTGCATTTATTCGTTTGCCATTTTCATTTTATTCAAACAGCCAGTTTGTGCTGTGTTTCCTTGATTATGATCATACAGCAAGTGGAGATTTATGTTATACTAAAAAAAAAAAAAAAAAAAAAAATATTGAGAAAAACTAAAGTGTGAACATAACAACAAATATTTACAAATGAGATTTATGTTTAGACTTAAAACTGATTTGACTGAACCTCTCTCATCAGATGTATGCTTCCACATATTCCCAGGGACGCATCCCAGAGAATCATTTATTTCTTCATATCTTTGAATGCTTCTCTCCCAATTGATCGTAATGATACATTTTTTCTTGCAAACAGAAAATCCTCACAGGGCCGTTCCTCCAAGGAATAGATTACGGGACGACCGGGCTGACAAACAACGAGAGAAGCTCAAGAAAAAGCTGCTCGAGCGGGAAAGGCAAAAAGAGAACGCGGGCCACAGCAGCCATTCCAGTAGTCCCCAGTCCTCCCCCAGGGGCACGAACTCACATAGCGGAGGTGTGCTAAGGCCTACAGAGAACGGGACTAACTCCAGAGGGAGTAAGAAGAAAAGAATTAATAGCCTCAAAGATGAAAGTGAAGGTAGGCATGATCACATTTTATCTCATTTAAAAGAAACTCTAAATAAATTTGAAATAAGGAAAACTGTTATATACAAAAAAAAAAAGAAGAAAGAAAATGGAGACAGTATGCAATGTGTATTTTAGAAGCACACTCATCGGGGCAACAGATTATACTGATGTTTAGGTAAGAACTTGTCGTACCAAGATGTAGAATGTTGATAATCGCATGCAATGAATTTTGCTGATTGTCTTTAGTTTCATTTTTCGTACTTTTGGCCAAGGCCTCGTTTCATAAAACTTGTCATTAATAACAAGTTGCAATAACTTTTATATGCTACTGAAATCCTTGCATCTGATTGGCTGAGAGCAAATTTGTCATTGAAATGTGGCAGTTGTTACTGATAACAAGTTTTATGAAACGGGGGCCCTGAATTCTTTTAGTACGTCTTCATCTTGACAGATGAAAAAATATTTTTTGCATGTGAACCTGGGCCTGGTTTCATAAAACTTGTTATCACTAACTAGTTGCAGTAACTGTTATGAGCTACTGAAATCCTTGCATCTGATTGGCTGAGAGCAAATTTGTCGTAGAAATGTAGCAGTTGTTGCTGATAACAAGTTTTATAAAACAGGGCCCTGTTTAATTTTACTTTTTTTTTCTTAGTTATTTTTCCACTATTATTGTCTTGCTAAGGCATCAGAATGATAAGTTGAAAAAAGAAAAGGTGTCTGTAATCCTGTGAGGCATGAAGAAATTGAAATCAGGTAAAGAAGGAGAAGATTTGAATAAGCAATATATTCTGATATAATAACAAAGCAAAAACAATAGATTTAACCTAATTGTGAACAGTTGCTTCCTGTGCTATTCACTACAATGCCAAATTTTTCTGCCAACAGCCTCTGCAAAAATGTACTTTTATGGCCAAACGGCACCCGTTTCTCATTTTGGAGATCTAGCTGATTGAGCTGTAAAAGCGATATTAGATTGAAAATGAGGATAAAAGATTGATATGCTGGTCTGCTTCCATCACTGAGACCATCTCTTCTCAATGCAATTTATGCTTCAATTTAAACTAGCATCCATATAATATATGAAATGCTGTATGAATTTTTTCCTCTCCCTGCCGCGATCTCTCCATATGGCAGCTTCCGGTTGAGGTTGAATGCTGTCATAAGCACAGACTATATGCCAAGTGGATTGTGAATTGTGTCCGGTATATGCACGCCGTGTACACTCGAATGAATGGGTTCGGAGGCGACTGTTGTCATGGGCTCATTTGTGTGCATGAATTTACTTGTTATTTTGTAAGTGGCGAGAGCTGGATAAATTGGTCGAGAAATTAGAGACAAGGCTCTTTAAGTAGGCAAGATTGCCTTAATGGTAGGCTGTGCAATGTGTAGCCATTGTCTGTATGAGCCACAGAGCATAATGTTTCGTTCAGAGTAATTGCCCCCTTTTTCATGTTCTGCTCCCGCATCAGTAATTATTGTTAGAATCAGATTGGTGTCTTATTAGTGGACTTTTCTGCGATATAATTGAGGCCGGAGAATGATGAACAGATGCCTCTCAAGTAGCTTAGTGCATCATCGATTTCTATTTTTTCACCCCAAAGCCGAGGGTATAATGGTTATTTTTATTCGGAGGGAACAATGGCTGTGCCTTTGCTCCTCCTGCACGTTTCATCTTCTTCCGCCCCCGTGCTAATTTGATTTGATGTGGGAATATTTACGCATGGACGGCTAGGGTTTGTGTGACTGCCGTTGTGCGTTTACATAAGCTTCCTCATTCCCCGCCCCATGGTGGCCATGTATACAGAAGACTCTCGTCTGTTGATGTCATTCCCTGGTATTAGCATGTCAACAGAGATGCGGTCGGCTTGTCAATCGGAAGGGACGCCTACTCTGCTGTGATGTCATCATTTCGTCACGGCGATGACTCGATTGTTGCATTCTAGCCTCAATCACGTCATCATCCTCTCAGCCCGAACGGCAGGGTCAACATCTTGTTTTTCCTGCAAGACGTCAAAGTGGTATACACCTCATCCTTGTCTCATAACGTTCTATACATCTTCCCCCGTGATACTGATACTCAACCGACATCCGTTCGTTTTACTCTCCGAGTGAGCAGTGTGGATTTCTGTTGGTCATTATGCACGTATGTGTCTCCGTCTTACTGCGCATGCCTCTCCTCTCTCTCGCCGTGATCACTGAACCTCTCCTGCCCCACCACCCTGGGCTGTTGTATATTGTCTGGACGACGGGACTAGAATTAGATGCCCCTCGTCTCTGACAGAGAAACGCTGAACACATCTTGTACTTGTTAGAGTAGAGTTACAAATAGCTGCCAATAGCCGTCCCCGCTTATTGGCGAGGCGGTTTTATCACTAATGGGCCGGAAGCGGCATGACAGATTGTAGTGGCATGCAAAATGAGTGAAATTGAATGACCATCATTGATGGTGAATTCTGAATAAACAGAGATTTGTCTGATATTGTCTGAAAGTGGATGGTCTTTTCAGAAATGGAAAATTAATTTAAAGCAGTTGGAATTTTATGTGATGCACTGTTAGTGTCTTTAAATTCTTTTACACTTAAAAAAAAAAATATTCTACACTTGCATACATGTTTTGAATTTATGAGAGGAATTAATCATTTTGGTAAATTGCACACATACCAAATAATATAAAGCAAAATCACTATGAACACTATTGAAGGTATCTTCATTTTTAGATATAGTTTAATTTGATGAAAATGTTGGAACAGATCTTGTATAAGGTCTAAAATTCTAGAATCTATTCTTTCAATTTTTTTTATGTTTTAATTCTTTATGAAAATAGGTAAATGAATACATTTATTGTGAAATTGACCCGTAAAAATATTCCCATTCTTTCTTATTTATTTGATTTTACTTTGAAGATCATTCCCTTTAATTAAACAGATGTTCATTTCTCATGCCCACTGTTTCTGTTAACACCTAGTTTGTTATACCAACTCAATATTGTTAAAGAACAATTGATCATCACATTGCAAGATTAGATGAATACAAAATGAGAAATATATATTTGTCTCCAAAAGTTCGTTCAATTTGATTTGGTTTGTCAAGTATAAATGGATAATTGAATAAAAAATACAGTTATATTAACAGGAGAAATATAGTTTGGCAGGATAGCATGTAATATGCAAATACCGACTGCTTTGAGGGGCATGGGTAAGACTATAGCTCACGGTGATCAATATTTGTGTTATATACTGTATCCTGACTGTGGATTCTTTAAAAGGGGATATTTCAACAAAATATGCTTGTCAGATTGTGAAATACACTCAATGAAATGGAAACCAATCTAAGAGAAGTGCGCATGTCAAATTGCGCATACATGTATCTGTTGTTAACGTCATACACATCTGTTGCGTCACTTGGGCATAGTTCAGCCGGTGTAGTTAAAAACACAACTTAAAAAAAAAAAAAATTGTGTTTTATTAAGGAATCAAAACATCATACAATCTTCACAGGCAGATATAAATTGATAAGTAACAACAATTCCAACAAATTACAATATTTACAGATGATTGGAATGATCAGTGTGAAAAAAGAAAAAAAAAGAAGGAAAACAGGCAGAATTCAAGTATGTACGTATAATGATGTATACATGTCAGTTACATGAGCAAGAGCCCCCAAGATGGGAGTACAACGATGCCTGAGAAAAAAAATAAATAAACAGAAGAAGAAGGATAGAACTTCGAAGAGCAATATGCCACTAAAGATTGAAGTCTCCTACAAGTTGTCCACAACACAACTTCACTTTCAACCAATTAGATGACAGGATTAGGAAAGATTCGTAAAGTCAGGTATATAAAAGCTTGTAATGTAATTAGCTTATTTCCAATGGGCCACAAATGAGATTTTTTACAACTACAGCAACCTCAACAAAAAGAAGGATGATTTGAGAAGAAATATATTCATGATTTTTTTTTATTTGAAAAAAAAAAAACCCAAACAAAAACAGACAAAAACAGAATACTCGGTGCATCATGAAGCCTACTACTTCTACTACCTCTACTACCATCGAAACCTTCAAAGGATAAAAACAGACACTTTATTAAGGAAATCTCTGAGAAATATTTGTACAATCATAGATCAGTAAGGATACAAGAAACAATAGACCTGTTTACTTATGTATTCAAATTTATGCACCTTTCTCTCCAGAGCCCTTGGTTACCAACTATTCAGTTCACCTGTTATACCTAATGGCATCTGAATAGATGAAGTCAATTTTGCATACATTAGTTGTTGCTATGTTGGGCAAGCCTCTGGTGAGCTTCTTAGTTGTTAAGGGAAACTTTTGTTCAACAAGTATGCATAAAATTAGTAAACAGGTGTATTTACAAGGGGAAAAATATCACTAGGAATTTGTGCAGATACGTCTGTACATGCTTCCAGAAGAGGATGGGTGCTGTGGGCTGTTGTCATGCCAAGCTCATTGCTACATGTATGTTGGCAGTATCTGTTTATTATGGGAGCACTGCCTAGCAATGAGATACACCCAATCTTTAAATTCAAAGTCACATTGAGCCTTGAAGCTTAAAGATGCCATATTAAGCTAGGTTTCTAAAGTTTCAGATAGGACGGATGGGGGGGGGGGGGGGGGGGGGGGAGGGGGGTAGATTTGGCAGAGGATTTGAATCCTTAATCCGTGATATTCGGTAGGATTTTGTGATGTCTTCATAATAAATGTCTGGATTAGCACAGCAACTATTAATCATTGTTGAGACTTCATTTTTGCTCTGTTCTCATGCTTCTTAATGAAATTAAGCTAATATTGTTGCTTTGATTTACTATAGGATTTTCAAGTGAAGTCCGACAAATTATGAAATACACAATGTCTGTACATTGTACATGTATATTATCAATTTTCCATCCGAACTGCAAATTAATCACCAAGTATTTCAATAAGTTAGATAATTGACAAAGATAGGAGAATTTGAAGAAGCAGCATTTCATGTTTAATCCATTTTTCTTGCAGACTGTACATAAACATGTCAACACACTATATGTTAATATTTTTGGTTGCAAGTATGGGAGCTCAACAAGCTTTTTCATTCACAGGGGCACTTTGTTAATCAGAAAAATGCTGTTTGCTGGAGGGTTTTCCCCTTCTTGAATTCCCAAGGCCGTAGGAATGGATAAAGATGGTTCTTGCTGTCCCTGCCTTGTGGGTCTGTCGGCCATCGCCGTCTGTGAAGAGGGTCTGAGAGAGGGTCAGGGAGAGGCCTGGAGAGAGGGAGGGCTGGAGGGGGCTGTCTCGCTCGCCTAGCTGCCCGACGGTGTAAAGGAAACTTGCTCCTGAATCATGGTGACCGAAAATACAACTGACCCGACTCTCAACTCCCACTGCTACAGCTAGTCTGTGTCTCAGACTTAAGTTAGTAAGGCTGGAGGCCAGACTGTAAACTCCCTCTGCTGTGACCACTCTGTGTCCCAGACTCAGATAAATCTTTTTTAGGACGGAGCCCATTGAAAGACAGAATAACCAAATGAGATAAAACTGGGCAACTAGTGCCTTCTGAATGAATATACTTGGATTTAGACATTTCGAGGTGTAATGTATTATCTCTTCTTTTGGTAAATGTTGCTCTGTCATTCAAATATTCATTCTTTGGGACCTCTTCTACATAGCATTTCAACCATTTTTTGAATAAGCACCATATTGCCAAAACCCGACTGTTGTAGAGACAATGAATCCCCCTATAAAGCATGCATACAGCTTGATACAAAAGATAAAGTTTAGGCTGCGTGTACTATATGTGGAATAATTTTTTCAGTTGATATTTTTGAGGTAGTAGCTTAATAAGCTCATCAAGTTTTAAGTACAGCTGCATGTAAATCAACGGTCTTTCTTCTCCGTCCTGTTTTTTTTCACCTTCCTGAAATGATAATCTGGTTTACAATGTATATTGTTCACGTAGAGATATGTCTTGACAAGGATGAAAGCACAATATTTTTTGTAATATCCATCAAGCATTTTACTCTGACAGAGACATTTCAATCATTTGCATTTTGTATTTCTATGGCTTTAAATAGTCCTTTCCCCTTGGCATATAGTTCTTACGTAATCACTTGTGAATTGTTAATAGAAAATGATGATTAATGCACCAGGGGATATTTTTGTCATAGTTCTTGATTGTTGACTGACCTGGATGATTAACTGAGAAGAAGGAAATTTATGAACTTAATATTATATATTACATGGGATGTACTGGCCATCACTATTGATTAGTAATCTTGATTATCTTAGGGTAACTTCAGACCCCTTCATTGTAGGTCATGAGGTTATGATATAAAACAAAGATCCAGATATTTTTGCTTATTTGGTACAAATTCTGCCATGAATCTGATGATCGAAAAATAATCAGCAGAAATTTGCCATTATCGTTAGTAGGTAAGAATTGAGTAACCAAACTCCAGGAAGTCCAAACATTATTAACGTATTTTAAAGATTGCCTTGCTGTAGTAAAGGCAGAAGAAAGAAAAATCTGACTTTGATATGGGATTAGTTTTCAGGGAGGGGTGGGGGGGGGGGGGGGAGAGAATTATTTCATTATTATTCTGTTCTTGCATGCTAAGCATACATGTATCAGATTATGATCTAACATCTAGATTTGCTTCGATTACCGTGTTTACACAGTGACTCGGCTCGGGGGTTCAGCACGCGACCCGTGCTCAACATGGCAATTTTATGTTGTATAAACATGATCAGTGTGATCCACGAGCCTTGTCGAACACCGCTTTTTTGATCCACCAGAATCGTAGGTTTCAACCCGGGAGCCGATTCAGTCTCTTCTATTTTTTCGTGTGTAAATAGAAAGCCGTGTCGAATCCTCGTGACCTATAGGTCAAACACAGAATAGCCGCATCCGGTATTGCGCGAGATGGCTCTCTTGTCCTTGCCATGCCCCTGCCTTCGCTCGATTTCTCAAGGTAAAAAATACTCTTTTTAGGGATTGTGAAATTCTACTCTTGCTCGTAAAATTGTTTGTATGGTATATCACTCTTTGGTATGATGCTTGCATTACTTATTCTTCTATGTATTTAATATATTGCTGTCACCACGGCAGTTTTATAACTAACGTAACCCAGTCTCACTCTCGTTGTTCAGTGTTTAACATATTTTGTTGTGAACGCTGTGGAAAAATGTAGTCGGAGGCAAATTTCCCGCATTTGTGACGTTAATTCTACTTCCGTTCATGATCCGCGGGCCGGGTCGAACTCGCCTTTTTCGTTTCGGTATAAACACGATCACAGTTGCCCTCTTCGCAGTGTTCGACCCTGTTTGAGGATTCAACACTCGAGCCGAGTCACTGTGTGAACACAGTAAAAAGGGCTTGGACTTTTAATGTTACCCTGCCTTTTGCTGCAGCAACCATAGTGCTCAGTGTAGTCAAGGAATAAATCATACCAGGTACCCACTCGCTGCACCAGGGTGGAGTGTGGCAAATGTCGATTGTATAGCCAAAGGATATAAAATCTGCGGGGGAGGGGCTTTTCAGGCCCCATGTGGTAGAGTTCACTGGCATAGTCATTACTTTAACTCACTATGTTGAGTATTCATGAACAGTTTAACACTTTGTGAAGGGTACCTGTATCCTAATGAACCTGTCACATCTGGAAGTTAATGAGCCTATTAAAGAACCAAAACGCTCAAAGCAACGTCAGTATATAGTAAGCAAGATGGTAGTAGCAGAAGATGTATTGCGATATACACACAAATTTTCTGCTTTTTTGCACTTAACCCCCTGTTCAGACATGAAAACTAAACAGCGTTTTGTATAATAATTACTGCTTTGCACTTTAAAGGGAGAAGATTTGTCTGATATGAGCAGAACAAGGTGTTTAAATACCAATCACATGTACAGCTGGTACGTAGGAAAGCTTTACCCGGCAGTCTAGGTTTTAATGGTAAGGAGTTTGAAGAAAAACAGATAACATAAGACGACAACGGGTAGAATTAAGTGGCAGTTCAACTCCACATTAAAATGCTCTATTTCATGGGTGAATGTGATCTTCTACAGTCTATCTATGTGTGAATTTTCCTTGCATCTGGAAAGGGCTGTACAAGAAATGCTACAAAAGGACTCTTGTACTAATCAAGAGACTGACGTCACAGCATTGATAAATGAGCCACAGACAAACGAAAAAAAAAAAAAAAAAAAAAGGCACCTCAGATATTTCCTGCAGGGCTCCATTGGATAGTCGGTTATGGACACGCCGATCTTCCCCATTTCTCTGACAAATCTGCCAAAATGAGAAAGAAATTTTGTGATTTGGGTGACCGCAGTTATGGAGAGATAAATCCGATCAGGTTTCTGAAAGGAAATACATGTCTTGGGAGATGTGTATCTTGATTTGTCTATTCCGAAAAAGCATGCAAATGTGGGTATTCTTCTCTGCTATTACTGGAAAAACAAGTCCCTTTCTCACCCACGTGTATGAATTGCCTTGACTTATGAACAGCCTCTTCAGCTATTGTGTAAGAGATATATGTTTATCCCTAAGGCCTTTTGGAAATGCAAATATTTTCAATGATGAAAGGAGTTATTTTGGGAATCGGCATTGCTGTGTAGTATTCAATTCCTGCATTGTGTAGTTGCACTTGTTTTTATTCACCTTTGCAAAGGTAAACAAAAAAAAAAAGAAAAAAAAACTTCAAACTATTACTTTGCAAGTATTTATTGTATTTTCAGACTGATATGTTTAGATTATGCACTTTGATTATGATAACAAGGTTTTTTTTTTATTTTAGACAGAATCTGAAGTTATTTAGATCAAGAAAGAAGGGGGTGGGGAAAGATATTAGGAGAGTAAAGATGGACGGAGAGACTTGTATGAAATGATTTAGTTGAGAGTCCTATGTAAATGCAAAGAGGACAAGCAAAGTATTGAGACAGAGAGAGAGAGAGAGAGATAGATGGAGAGTAAGAGATGGGGATAGAATATAGGAGAGGGAGAGAGAAAAGGAGAAAGAGAGAAAGAGAGAAAGGGAGAGAGAAAGGGAGAGAGAAAGGGAGAGAGAAAGGGAGAGAGATTGGGAGAGAAGGGGAGAGAGAAAGGGAGAAAGGGGAATGAGTTAGAGAAAGGGAGAAATATGAAGAGGACATGGGAGACAGAAAAAGGGAGGGAGAGAGAGAGAGGGAGAGAGATAAGAGAAAAAAGAATGAAAAAACAAAAGGAGAGTGTATGCCAGTAAGACAATGCAATAGGCAAAAGATACAGATTGAAAAACTGCATTTTTAGTAATTGTACTAAAATGCATGCATTCTGAATGAAATGTTAACCCTAAAAGCTGCTGACTTCTCTTAACCAGAACCCCCTGGGGTTGACCACATCCGTCATTAAAATTCCTTTGATGTTGAACTTGAGGGGCTCAAAGGTCATTGAATTGACACTGGCTTGAAATGTTCAGACATGTGTTTTTATGCATTGAATAGGCAAAATCAAGTGGTTTTTTTTCTTTCTTGAGGTTGCGAAATTTCTGAAGGTAATAAGGTCACAGAATATTTCTTGGAAAAAGACTAAGTTTTGATATGTAGAGGATAGCTTTAAAGTCTACTGAATATGAAATGGATTTGATAATGATTGAACCAAAAAAAAAAACCCAAACAGTTGACATGATTGTTATAGTTAACTGATGTGAACAGACCCATTTTGCAATGCATAAATTTTATTGATATTTCTTGAGGCACATTTTCATCAGCTCATGCTTGAAGAATAGCTCGCTATTTCTGATCCAGTGAATTAGCCCGATCAGAGAATAGTGAGCTAATTCTCAGATGAAGATGAAATTAGCCTGCTATTTCACTCGAAAAGTAAGCCACCCAAGTCTTGGACTTATTTGCAGAATAGCTCGCTAATTCTCCAAAAAGTGGGCCATTTTTGATGCGTCTTCATCAGCTTGTGCTTCAAGAGCTAGCTTATCAATCTGTTTCATCATGCACGTTAGCCAACATCGGGCTATAGCTTGAGCTAGATTGCAATGTACAGAGCTCGAGCTGATGTAGACAAGATTGCATGCTTCAGCTGAGTTAGTTACGTCGTCACCTCCAAAACCTCTATAAGGAGCCAAATTCTGCTTCCAAAAATGCAGAATCGGTGCCATTTTTCCAAAGCATACGGGGCCTTAGTGGGGTGGTAAGAAATAGAGTTGCCGAAAACGCACTATAAATCAAGAAATCAGGGGTTTTATGACGGCTTTTCTTGATTATCGCAAGCGACAAGTGTGATGGTATTGGCAAAATGCAAGAAATAAAATCAAAAAGCAAAAAAAAAAAATCGAAAAACAAATCCTCTGGATCTGCCGATATGGCTCTTTCAGGTACAAATAAGTTTACTGCAAGTCCCGTCTTGCTACTGCTCTTGCGCTCGCGAAATCAACGACTCGCGAAAATGTCTGTGAGCCTGTGATTCGCGAAAATATCTGTACGTGAAAATATAGGCCTATACAGTATTCTGTAAGCTCAAGCTGATGACCATCCACTTTTAAAGAAAAACCTTTTTTTGGAGGGGGGTAGGGGAGGGGCTCTTGGCTCTAATTAAATATACTACAAGAACTTCTTTTTGTCCAAGTATCAAACTTGAACAAAAATGAACAAAACAAAATTTTCAAGATGTTTTGCGTGGAATCCCCCACAGGAACTGAACAAGGATCCTTGTAACAAAATACGGACCAGACAAACTGAAGAAAGCTAAACAATTTTTCAACCAACTTCCCCAATTGTAACTTGATGATTATTGTGAATCTGAAAGAATTGATATGTTCACTAATCTTTAGGTTTTATTTTTTTAATGCTGTGAAATTTCTTTTTTAGTAGGTATTTATATCTTTGATGTCAGTTGAAGAATTCAAGTATTGAGGTGATGTGGTTCCCATTAACGGTGCCAGCAAGATGACATAGAAATCAAACTTTGGTTGGAACATATCTCACATCAAAGTTGCATGTATATTATGCACAATAAATATTATGCATTATGCAGGGTTCCATACTAACTTTTTGGATAGGGGTACGGATTTGTATTCCGGGCATTGAATGCATTGGGCCCTTTGTTAAAATTGTTCAAGTTTGGGGGTCTGGACCTAAATTTAAGGGGCCCATGTGTCTCAGGTGCATGTTAGAGTCATGCCTTGCATGAAAACAGGTCTATTTTTATTGACATATGATTGCTAAATAGATAAAGAAATTAAAGAAATACAAGAGAGCGACATCAGGAAGAATGTACTGTTGCTTATTTAATGCTCAGCATAACAATTTGTGTTTTTTCTTTAAAGCAACAATCAACAAAAGAAATATAAGTGAAAGTTCATAAGGGAGAAGTGTGTTTTAGCTCTTGAAAGCTGAAAAAAAAAAAGCTCCAGCTAAAACTCATAGTGATGGCCACAGAGGAAATCATACTTTTCCTGTGGAAATTCTGGCAAGAATTCATGTAAACAAAGGGAATTTCATGTTTTTTTTCTTCTTATTCTTGCTTGAACATGTAGAGAGGAAAAAATGCAGAGATTTGAAGAGAGAAGAAAGAATAGTGGGTTGATAAGAAAGTTTTTCTTTTAAAGCTAGCTTCTTTTTTTGGCAGTGCATTGTTTTTGTTTGGCATTATAATAGTATGGACGGTATCAGACTTTTTGGCATATGTGAATAAATATTTTTATGTTGCAAAAGATTGTCTGAGATTATACTCGAGTTCAAACTGTTTGTCAAATGTCAATTATGAAGACTATCTCAACATATGTTACAGTAATCTACACATATGTCAGAGGACTTTTCCCATAGCAGACTGCAATTAAAGAGCAGCATTAGTTCGTGGAAAGGTTAAAATAGTTTGAGAGCTTTCTCTTTTTTGAAGGGTACGTACAGTTTTGGTAGGCCCCCAAAAACTTTACATCAGATTTCTTTGTTTTTAGCTGCTCAGTAGCAAGATAAAAGCAAAACTAAAATGCTGTTAAGTTCTTCTCTCAAGTTGAGTATTAAGCAAATGAAAGGTGAAAAATACTTCTGATCCTGGGCCATGGGAGTCCGGGACATACGGTCGTATAGGCATGCACACCAGGGAAAAAATACACAAGGGCTCGGGGCGAATTTGCCCCTGAAATGCCCAAAAGAGCCCTGGAAAACTAAAAAAGAGCCCCTGAAATTCTCATGTGGTCCAATGTAAACTGTAATACAATGTAGAAAATTTGGGCAGATGGGCTCAAAAAGTAGCCCCGGAAAAAAATTAATTAATTTTTTCCCTGGTGCACACATAAAAACCAATGAGAGTTGTGTTTACGTGACAAGTTTACAAATTGCTTTGATCGTTGTGCGGAGAGCGGTCAGGATGGAGGGGTCCTAGCGTGGGGCACAATGCACATTTGAAATATTTACACTGAAATTCAACGGAAATCATGAATGGAACATCAAATGATCTCACAGATATATGTTTTTATGCACGGTGGCAGTGTGAGACTATATTTAATCACTTTCATATTGTGGCCCTGAAGTACGCTCAACAACAGTCACGTGCGACGTGAATTTTGCATCCCAGGTCCTGAACTTCGCGTCACGGGTTGTGAATTTCGCAAATGGGATGCAAAGTTCGCGTTATGGGTCGCGAATTTTGCAACCGGGGCGCAAAGTTGGCTGCGAAATTCACATGGCACATAACCTGTTGTCGAGCGTACTTCAGGGCCACCATACTTTCACGCTAATTTTCTTTTTGCTACCAAAACTGTACATGAACTTTAAGTTTGAGTTTGGAGGAATATGGTAGTACTAGAAAAAGTTCCCTGGAAAGGATTGCTCATGTCAAATATCCTCACATTCGATGTAAGGTAAGAAAAAGCTGAAGTGCGTTGGCGGAACTTCATGCCACATTTATGTGTGAAGGTATGTGCCTTTTGGGGGAAAGGGACTGAATTTCTTTATCAATTTGGTGATACGAAGGTACAACAGTTTATTTCAGTTCAGTCTAAATATTTCAATGCTTCAAGAAGGATAGCAAGCGAATAAATACCAACCAGAAAATAAATTATAAGAAGTATTCCCAAGTAAAAATGTTTGGTATGAAAAGATGTAATGACATAAGGTCACTACCAATCCTAAGGATTTTCTCTATTTGCATGATAATTTTATACTTGTGAGTAATAGGCAATCTCTCCTTCTATTACAGTGGACAGACAAGGAAACACAACTTCATCAAATACCACCAGATTTTTCTGTCAATCTGTATTATAAACTGACAAAGCATAGTAAACTGATTATTTCGTGATGACAGTGATGCTAGCCATTTCACTGATTGTGACTTCACATTCTGTGTCAGTAGTGATCCCCAAAGTTGGAAAAAAAAACCTTTTTTTGGGGGGGGGGGGAGATCATTTGCCCTCGTGTCCTAAGTTGTGGAATAGCCTGAAGTCCTGTAGGCATCAAAAAGTGTTTGACCTCTTTCCTTTTAAAAATTTATGTAAAAACATTTCTGTTCAATACTTAATTATTTCGAAATGCACCCTGAGCACTCCAGAGAGTGGATTTGGCGCTATATAAGTTACGTTAGGTGGCCTTTATAGAGAGGTGGTCGTGAAAGACAGGTATGACTTCATGTAATATACATATAGCTGTCAAAGAGTAAATTTCAAGAAACAATGTATTATTCTCATGATTATTGCCAGGGTTGCTCTAAAACAGAAAGATATGGAAATTGCACAGGAGGTTGGATTCTGATATAATGATGAAAAGGCTTTGATAGCTTAAATGTTCCAAAAAAAAAATTCAGGTTTTGAAGGATATCAAAGAAAATATGTCCCTCAAGGGATTGCATTGCAGATGCTCTCATTATGTCTCATATTCCAAATATGAGAAAAAAATTACCGGTAAATAGTTTAGACCAAATTTTCATGCCACATGTGTGTTTTGAGCAAGACTGAGTTTATTTCTTGTCATTGAGGTGATTCCTAACCCACATAGTACACATCAATTCTTCTGTGTTACCTCATCAACCTTCCCATTTGCTTCTGAGCCATTCCTTTCACAAGTGCATCTTTTTCTTCTTCGGAATATAACTTTATCGCAGATGTGGATAGTGGCAAGTTGGCAACCGTATAAACTGCATCCGTTCTTGCTTGTTGTCATCTCGTTACCTTGGTTATTGAAGCTCCATATTTCCAAGGACTCCCATGATGTGTCAATGATACGGCTTTAATTATCTAATTGCCGATTTGACTGGAGGTTGTGCTCGTATTACCACACCAAATGGATACAGGTGTGATTAACTATGGGGAAAGATACAGCATAAGATCCAACCCGATATATACATGTACATTAGGAGTGTGAGAGAGTATTGAAACCTGATCTTAAAAAAAAAGAAGAAAGAATGTGAGGGGTTTAGAATGAATTCATTGATTTTTTTTTTTATCTCCTCTTTTTTCCTTTGTATTAAGTTCAAGTTCAGTTTATTTAATTCCATCAAAAGCATACACATAGACAGAAATACAGAGCAGATTCAAATACATTGAATCAGGGTACCATAAATGACTGAGGCGGTCCTTTCAAGACAATTGCCTTATAGAAAAGGAGATAGGACTCCAAAGCAAGAGAAAAAGAAATATATATCCTTTGATTATATGCAAGTCAACAACAACAATGGAAATTCAGAAGATCTATGTGACAAAACATTGAGTGATTTTTCAGAAATTATGGAAAATGTTGTACATTGATGTTTATGAAAAATATTTGTAAACATTTATTTGATTACAGCTGAATGTTCTAAAAAGTAATTAACTTCTCCTCATTTTGTAGAGCTTGGGATGGTTGGTAATAGGCTAGGTTAGGTTTGAGTTAGAAACATTTGTAAACTTGATAAATGTTGAATTCTTTTTTTTTTTTCTTATTCAACTCCATCTATATATTTGTATTTCCCTAAAATTCATTTATGTTTAGAAGGGTGTCTGAGGTACTGACTCCTCTACTGTCCCAAATATGAGCAACCCCCCAAAACAAAAACAAAAACAAAAAACAAAAATATGATGAATACTAAATAAAAGCTTGGTACATGGCAGTTTGATATTTGGCCTGGTCAAAGCTCCAGAACATGGCATTCTACTTGATACAATCATCCTGTGTATGCTAAATCTTTAATGCTGTCTGTATTATATGGGGGAAAAACATATATGGAACGATAACAGAAAAACAAAAACCTTTGACCTGCTGACAAGAGGAATCCCAGGGAATCGGTTACCTTCATAATTGGGTATTCTGTTTTTGCATTTTATCTTTCTATAGAAAACCCTCAAGTCAAGAGACTCAAGGACCTGTTGTCCAGTATCCAGACACCAGAGGTAGAGCAGATCCAAGCCCGGTCAGCAACAGTCAGGTGGTCAATGCCTGAACCCTACCACTCGGGCCAAGGGGACGAAGACCTGTACGAGGACCATGGGATAGATCCTACAGCCATCAGCTATGAACTCAAAGTCCTGGACAAAGCGAAGAACAGTAGTCCTGGAACCGTTTACAGGTAAGACTTGATAATGGTCTATCTATCCAGAAGAGATGTTGCTCGGTTAAAGGCAAGTCTGACTGAAGACACTTTAGCTGACAGTATGAAAAGCTTTACAGGATGTAGAGGAGTTTTCTTTGAACAATCTACAGGGTTTTTGTGATGGAGGTGAAGAGAAGATGTTGGTTTAAATAATTGCGTGATCTCGGGCATTCTGACAAACTTTACAAAGACCTTCATAGAGTCTAGAAAAGTTGCCTTGGAATATTTTGTAAGTAAGCTTTGTGGATGGTCAAGGGAAGATGTTCCTTTGGTTAGCACCTCTCGACCTGTAGGAACTTGAGCTGACTACATATAAGAACCTTATCAGGAATCTCTTTAGGGTTGCAAACTTGCAATGAAAAGAGGTTTTAAAAGAAACCCCCTGTATGTACCTCCTTGCATTTTTTCCTTGGATATCATGCACTATGTATACAATGTACTCTGTTTTTGAAGACAAAAAGCTTCTCTATTTTTGTGTACCACTGCCTTTCCATTCTATTTCCATTCTGTCTGCATTCCATAATGTCATTTTTACACCGAAGGAATGATGGATTGAAAAAGTATATTAATAAAGGATAAAATTGGCAGTGATCCCATGGAGATAATGTTAGAATACACATCAGATTGGCCTCTTGTCTTTTGCCTGGGCTCCGTGTGTGGGCTTAGGCTGTTATAGTTAGAGAGACAGCGTGAGACGTGTCTTGTGTTATTGATATGTCGTCAAAATGTTGGGATTAGCTTTGGATGTGAGACTTTGGGGAAGAGCCAAGGGGGCGCAACCCTGGAGGCCCTAGTTTATCCCAGTGTGAAAATAGTGTCACCTAGTTAAAGATATCACGCACTATCTTGCTCACAAATCTAAATTCTCTCATGAATGTACTGATCACATGATTGCTAAGACTTAAATCACCTTGAGGTTTAATAGCCTTGTACATTATCTAACAGAATGTGTAGACGTGGCATTGATATATCGACCTTGATTAACAAAGGCAGTACCAAAGTTGTTTCTTGAGTTGAGTTTCTGAAAGTCTTTATAATTATCTTCTCTTTTGTGGTTAACACTTTGGGCTGTAAAACCGAAACTTTCAGTTGCAAGATTGAGTGGTCTAGGTACATGCAAAAATCATGCCACAATCGAATCACAACTCTGCACTTATGCAGTTTGTGAAACTTGCATCAGGAACAGTGATTAGCAACCACACTGTTTGGCTAGAATTTTATTTTTGTGAAATTTTTGGTAATGGTTGTACAGCAGGATTTGAATTGCTGGAATTTAGATGGACATCTTCCAGATATTCATTCTTGTTATATTTATCTGAAGGTTTTCCTAAAGCATCATCTCTTGTTCTGATATCATAGTACATGTAGATAGCTGTTAGGCCTTTCACTCTATCTCTTATCCTTTGAATAGCAGTGATGATGGTAATGGTTGGGGGTGGGAGTCATCGAGGAGGTGAAAAAAGGGTAGAAGCTGTGGAGGGGGGCAATTAGCGCAGTTGATACTATGACGTCTTAACTCACTGGTGGGCCAATTGCTGAGCTAGTCTCCAAAGATGAACTATTTCTGGTACCTGGTGGAATTAGTACCTGTCTGTTCTAAAATGTCACAAAGCTGCATGTGTAAGCCAGCAGATTGTTCAGTAATTAGTGTAAATTTGCATAATCTTTTTTATATTATCAGATTTTCGTATGACACATATTTCATAAACTTAGCTTTGGCTTAGTTTGCAGCAGGTATTTATTGGCAAGCCTTGCTGGCCCTGAAGAGGAGCAGTTTGACAGATTTCCTCAATACATACTTGGATTGTTCCTTGATATACTTGAGGTAGGCAATGAAGTGTCCCAGAAGCTGAACCATTACATGTACCCCAGTTACGGAAAAAAAGAAGAAGTAGTAACAAGGCAGAGCGGAATCAAGTCTATTCCTGGCAGTGATATGCTGCTTTTCTGAATCTAGTAATTTGTGAAGGAAATTCTAATAACTTGCTTTGAGCTGAAAGATTTTGCTTTTGAGTAAAGAGCAAGAGTAAATGTATTATTTTGGGGTATATTCCTTCTTGAGATACTTTTCCCCTGTTTGTTTGGCCTCTTAGATGATATAAAAATTTATCTGCTATTTGGACATAACTTTTTATGCCTCTGCCCACCGAAGGTGGTGCCGGAGTCATTATGTTTTCAGTTTGTCTGTCCGTCCGTCTGTCCATGGATCCTACTACAGATGGACTAATAACGGAAGTCCTTGTTTGATGACATCATGACCGCCACCACCTGATAATGTGTATGTTGATGAGCACATTCATTTGTCACGACAATGTTGATTACGTAATCACAAATCGTCACAGACAAAACAACCTTTTACCTTTCTTCAAATTCATTTCGCTGAAGTATAATTTCGGGAAATGGTATGATTTAAGACTAGTTAAAATAGCAGCGAACCCCAAATTATGACGATCTGTAATATATTAGATTGATTATTACAGAAGTGGACACTTGTGGACATGCATCCGAGCTTGCCTAACTTTGAAAATTACACATCTTCTACTGTCATATTACCTCATATTCCTAGAAAATGGATATCAAATAAGTTTCAAAATGAAGTACTTTTACTGCACGGTTATCGTCCAAATGAGGCAGCTGTTTCGTAAACTTTTGGCAGTTGGTGGTCAGTTCTCAGTTTATGAGCAAGCACTTGTTGTATAATACATTTTTTGTTGTTGTTACTGGTCTGTTACAGTATTTGTTGGCAAATGGGCACTTGTTTCTGGGAATCTTCTTTGTTCCCTCTCCCGGTTGGGTTCACATTCTGTGAATCACTCAGTATGAGAGAAAATGAACACATGTGTTAATCAAAGCTAGAACATGGGTTTGAAAATTTACTTAACTCAACCTTGAAGAACATCAGAAAGAGAAAGACACTTACGCTGTTTCTAAGAAGTGTGTCTGATGCTGAGGATGTTTTCGACAGTTTGAGGTTGAAAAAAGGAAAGGATGCGGTGGAGGAGATGGATTTTGCAGTCTTAGAGGAAGAAATGAATAAAAACAGACTGACAAAGGGATAAATGAAGATCAGTAAAAAAAAAGGTAAGTGAAGAGATTTATGGGCGGTCAGGCAGACAGACTGACAAACAGTCACAGGCAAGTATACAAGACATTCAGACCAACAGAAATACAGACATACAAAGCTATATTTACAGATAGATATTCAACAGACATACATACATACAGATACACATTCATAGACAGACAGTCCAACAGAAGATGAACAGACTTACACAACCCTTAGATACCAGAGACACTGACAGACAAAACAGAGAGATGGACAGTTTGACAGAAAGATGGACTGACAAATTGACAGACTGACAAATAGACTAACAGACTAACAGACTAACAGACAGACAGACAGAAAGACAGACAGACACACACACACAGATAGACAGACAGACAGACAGACAGACAGACAGACAGACAGATAAACAGACAGACAGACTTCAGGGAGGAGTTGACAGACATACGCCCAGCTGTAATATGGCATGGAACTGTGAGCCCCCATACCAACCATGACATGATTGGGAGGGATGGAATACTTAGAGGGCTGGAATGTTTTCATGTGTACATAGCATGCGTGTCTGAATGCCCTCCACATAATGCACCGTCTTTCATACCTGTAGTCTCTAGTCAAAGACCCTGAACTTACCAGACGTCCTTCACCCCACAGGTGCTAGGACACAAGCTCGGGCAATTTCGTGGAAATGTTTGCTTCAGTGCCAAAAATCATCAAATTATCAAAATAACTCCAGAAATACATGTGTTTCCATGACATGTTGGTATCAAACTAAAGGCCTAAACAAGTTCTGTGATGTGAGTGATATGGAAATAATATTCAAGTCCATATTTTAATTTCAACCCGGGCCCACCCTATCCTTAAACCATGTACAAACCCAGGTCCAACTGGAGCTCAAATCTTTTATGTAAATATCTGCTGTTTTATTTAAAAAAAAAATACTATTAAAAAAAAAAAGTATACGGCACTTTGCATTTTTGTGTCTTATACAGGGTTTGAATCTAACAGGCACTCTATACACATGGGCACCCAAAATCAGGTCCGAACCCCTCCCCCCAATTTTTTTAAAACAAAGGGCTCAATGGATACAGACCCTGAAATTTCAGTTGGACCCCTACGCAAAAAGGTAGTGTGGGACCGTGCATTAACATACACAGGTAAGGAATGCATGTAGGTCCTTTGTTTCATCTTTCTTGCCATTAACTTATTTTGAAACCAACCCTGCAGTTTTTATTATGGTTTTTTTTTTTTGTGTTATATCTGAATGAAAAATATCTGAATGAAAAAGAAACCAACACCCTCAAGTCGTAGTACTTTGTAAATCAAAAATTAAGACAGAATAAAACAGAAATTCGAACAGTGCCTGCACACACGTAAAACCATTGAGATTTCAGTTTACGTGACAGCCATAACAACATGCTGTGATCATTTTGCTGGTAGTGGTTGGGGTACAGGGATTCTAAGTGGAGGGCAGAATGTAGCCTGATATTGCATTCCTTTCAAATACTTACGCCAAAATTTACTGAAAATTGTGAATGGAATCACACGATCTATCTTTTTATGCACACATGATCTCATATATATATATATATATACATGTATCTTTTAACCCATTCGTGACAGGAATTATTTAAAGCCTAATTTGATCAGCTTTTATTTTTCAAATTGGCAACACCAACATTTTTATTTCATTGCTACATTTTTCTTATAAAACGTCATGTATCTGAAATGAATATGAATTGAGAGAAATTATGATGAGAAGTCAAAAGTTCCCAATTTGCAGGGGAAAACGGTGATTTAAAACTTTCTATCACATTGCCAATTTAAGGATTTTAATGCTTATTTTCCTTTTAAAAAATTTCAGCATAAAACAACGAATATTAACGCAACCAAAATGGGCACAGTTTGTGCAGAATTTTTTGCTCTTTCTGCTCATGTATTTGGTATGATTTTTAGGGCTTTGCATCAAAAGATATTTGGCCAAACCACAAAATGTGGACCTCTGTCACGCAAGACTGTATGTAATCTGTTATGCTAATATTCTCATTACCACGAGAACTGTACGAGCTTTAACAATTTAAAGGTGATCCAGAGGGCTCTATCTTTCAAAGGCATTCGAGTTTATGTTATTCCATAATACACAACAAACCATTGCACCTGAAAGGATTTTGAGTCATTGCTTTGTGTTTTCTTGGGCTCTTAGCCAGCAGCACTAATCCATGTGCCCATTACCTAGAAATAGATAATGTGCTACGTGAGAAGATTGTTCGTGCAGCTATTGAACTCGCTGCAAATCCCTGCTCATATCTTTAGCAAGAAATAGGTCTTTGAGGAGGCTGTGGAATGGTGGTTATTGGGTATCATGGGGGGCAAGGGGGTTAGGAGAAAGCCCTTGAAAATAGTTTTTTGTTTTTATTGCAATAATATCATTACAGTATACATCAGAGTAATTTGGAAAAAAACAATAGCTGAACAAGGTAATCTGCAGACGAACATAAATGCCAAATTGAGAGATGCTAAATCGACATATGAAAAAAAAAAAAAAAAAAAATAAGGGTTATCAATTTTATGATAGCTTCTTGTAGACTTTCCAGAGGGAAATGTGCTTGCCATTCATTTTTATCTTGGATTTTGAAGTACTCATTTTATTTGGGTTTGGAAAGAGGAAATCAGCTTATCAAGACTTAACACCTTTTTTATCATTGTCAGTGATTCAATTGGTTAGAATGGTCTTTTAGTGATTTTTGTAAGCACATCTGCTGCATTATGCTTAATTCTTGAAGTATGTGTGCTTTCATTCACCGCATTCTACATCAGGTTTTAATATTTCATAAGCCAATGGAGCAGGTCTCTAAAGTCAAACAAAACTTTGACTTAGCCATTGTGTTTAGGGAGTTATTACAGAAAGTAACTCCCAGAAATAGCTATGGTGAAGCATTTTTAAGATATTCCAATTTAGCCCCAGCCCTCTATTAATATTATTCACCCATCTGTTCCCACCTCTCTGTGTTACGTTTCTTGGAAAACAAATCTCATTTATTCTCGCGAGCTTGTTAGCAAAGTCCTAGACGATGTGAATAAGCCAAATAGAGAATCAGGGGGAGGATGCAAGATGAATACTGGGTATGAAAATAGAATTCATCGACTCATTCTATCGCTCTTCTTTGTCTGTTCTCGGTTGCTAATGTATTGCATCGATGTCTGTTCTCCTTGTGGTTTAGGTTGTCTCGTCTACTTTGAAAACCGTCTGCCTTCTCTTGCTGCTTTCCATTGCCTGCTCACATCAACTTATGCATAATTTCTTTATAAAAATGTCTCATAAAATAGTGTTTGGAAAGCAAATGCAGTTTGAATGAATCATATTATAATTAAGAAATATTGTCTGGAAAATTTCGTACTAATTTTGGGAGGTCCTTATCTCACAGAATTGCTTTAGGATACAAGGTGTCTGCTGGCTGGTCATATACATTTACAGTATCAGCCCATAGTCATGATAAACCACAGTATTTGTACATTGCAAATGGATGAGTTTTGACTCAAAAGGATGCTAAAACCAGAGAGATGGGAGTTTGCTTAAAGGCATTGGTTAACATTGTTATGATTTTAAAAAATCTCGTTGTTTTTACTTGAAAATGGGATAAACATAAGGGTTATAGTGTAAAAATACCAGTCTAAAAGTTTCTGAGTATAATATCCACAGGAAGTATGTTTAAATATAGAAAATGTGAACCAATGTTTGAAAAATATACGAGGGTCGGTTGCACAGAATAGACATAAGGAGTGCGCATGCGCGTATGACTCACCTTGCCGTACTGTGTGTACTGGCGAATCACGCGGCAGGAGGCACATAACGGCATTTTCAAATTCAAGCAAAGTGGTCCTCTTAGTGAGTGTCTCGTGAGACGAAGGATAATAAAATCGTCGTTTGCGTCTAACTTACACTTTTTCATTCCAAATTATGGTTGATTTCAGGGTTTTTGAGTACAAATACAAGTACTCATACACATGTTTCATCTTCGTTTGAGAATTTTTTAAATCAGCTGCTCACAAAGTTAGCCAATGCCTATAAACATTTGATTTGGAGCATTGTACGTACACAATGTCGAGAAAAAAAGAAAGAGATAAATTACTGCTTTGCTATACCAATAACATTGTAAAGTAAATTAGGTTGTCTGATGTAGAGGGGGGCCCTGATGGTCTTGCATCTTCCTAGTGTCTTTGTTCTGATGATGTAGTTTCCAAAGTCAGTCTGTCTGCCAGTCTTCCTCTTTGGCAGACATGTACCACACAATATTTAATTCAATTATGTCTATTTACATGTACATCTGTTTGATCCCCTACCTACATGTTAATTCATGCTTCCATGAATTTGCATGAAATTGCAGGGGCTATGTTACATCATTGTTAACCCATTCGTGACAGAGGTCCACATTTTATGGTTTGGCCTAATATCTTATAATGCAAAGCCCTAAAAATCATATCAAATACATGAGCAGAAAGAGCAAAAAATTCTACACAAATTGTGCCCATTTTGGTTGCATCAATATTTTGTTGTTTGATGTAGAATATTTTTAAAGGAAAATAAGCATTAAAATCCTTAAATTGGCAATGTGATAGAAAGTTTAAAATCACCATTTCCCCCCTGTAAATTGGCAACTTGTTGACTTCTCATCATAATTTCTGTCAATTTATATTCATTTCTTTTACATGAGGTTTTATAAATAAAATGTAGCAATAAAATAAAAATGTTGGTGTTGCCAATTTGAAGAATAAAAGCTGATCAAATTAGGCTTGAAATAATTCCTGTCACGACTGGGTTAAAGTGTACCAAAAACCCGAAAAAAAAAATTTGTGTAGAGCTTACACATTTGAAATAACTAAAAAAAAAAAATAAAAAATTCCAGGCATTCTAGGGGTAAGTGGTTAGGATTCATTTTAAGATGATAAGATAATAGGACTGCAACACGCAGAATCAAATTGGCAGTTTGATTTCATACATGCCCTGATTCATGTGTGCATGTTTGTTGTTGTTGTTGTTGAATTAGGTTTTTACAGACGTGATATGATTATTTACGTCTGGGACCGACCTTCTACGTCACCATCCGAAAGACGTGACTCGGACTGGAACCTGCATCCAATCAGATTCAGTTTGTAGGTGAAAACAAAGAGCTGACTGCGGACGTTACCACTAGACCAACCCCTGCTCCTGACACTTATGTTGGCTAGTCTACTCACCAGTCGCTTTTGTGCTTAAACATTGAGAGTATATTTGAACTAGCAATATCTTTTTATAATATGTGAAGCTCATATTTTGAATATAGTGTATTGACATGGAACCCTTCATACACAGAGCAAAATGTCTTTTGGTGATTTGCGCATTTTGAAGACATGTAGGCCTACATCTCTTTTTAAAGCCTTCCTTCTATAACTACATGTAAATTCATGCTTTCTTCATCTGTAAATTCATGTGTTCAAGGATAGTTTTTATTTATCTTTATTAATCATTAGGGTTGTATGCTCTGATATCTTTCTGAATGCTATTCTTTAAATCAAATTCATGCTTTCCTCATTGGTAAATTGATATCTTTAGAAATCGCAAAATTATCTCTATTAACCACCAAGGTTAGATGCATTTGAACTGATACCCACCTTCCACGACTAATTTTTTCCTTCCTCATCAATTGATTAATTGGTGAAAGATAATTTACCTTATCTTTATGAACCTCCAAGGTAAGTCTGTATATTTACATGCACAGGAAACTGACAGATTAGCAGTATTGCTTCAATACCATAAAAAAATCTGTTCCATAGTTAGGACTAGGACCTTCCTGTAGGCCTGTGGTACTCTTCGTATGAAGGGTAAAAGTGTATATGAAGCAACATTGTGGGGCCCCCAAACTTTTAGTGTTCAGATATGGTACGACATTGTGGTGCCACTTATGTTAATGAAAGCGCATTAACGCGTCACTCTCAAATAAAAGAGAACAATGTCAAAACTTGCGCAGACAATCTCATGAGAACATATTTTGCGCTAACTTTTTAGGAATTGGATTAGTGCACATTTTTTTTGCAGCCAGCCAGCAAAAAAAAAATGTGTCCTGCCTCGGCGACATTGTTTTGTCGCCTCATACCCCATGGACTTGTACACCAAAATGTTGCGGGATTTCGTGGCGCCACGGTGTCGCCCCCATATCGGAATACCCCTTTAGTCTGGACTAATTCCGGACTTGGCACACTTGTACAGCTAATATGAATGATAGCATCAGCGTCACTCGATTTGCTCTTAGTCCGGACTTCTTGACCCATTTCAAGAAGTGGGTGTAGGCCAGACTTAGTCCCGACCGGAAGTAGATTCCCTATAATTAAACTCTTGTCATCACAACTTGATGCGGATTAAGATATCCGTGGGTTCACAATAGGTTTTACGATGAAAAGATCAGACAATGTGAGATGTTTAGGCATGCCATGTATGCAACCATGGAAACAAATGTAGATGTCATGTACTCTATGAAAGGTAGCATGGTTTTAGATTGAGTCACTAGCTGTAGGTCTGGAATAAGTGTGGACTCAAAGTTCATGTATACAGTATTGGTGGCAAAAAAAATAAAAAATAAAAGGCATGAATGATGAAACTGATTAAATAAATGTATACTCTCACAGTGTCTTCCTTGCAAGAAAAGATATGTTTATGTGATATTCCAATCATGATTTCTGTTGAATTTAGTGCGAGTGTTTGAGATGAACGAAGTACATTGATTATACTCTGCCCTACGCTATCACCCCTGCACGCCGACAGCTCCCCGCGCAACATTCACAAGTATGTTTCATTGTGCTTATCGCACAATAGAAACTCTCATTTGTTATACATGTGTGCAGGCACTGTGTGATACACAGGGATCAAAAGTATTTTTCACCTCTCACTTGCGTGGTATTCAACTTCTGGAGAAAAAAACTGCACAGCATCTTAGTTTTGCTCTTACCTTGCTACTGAGCAGCTAAAAGTAAAAAATCTGACAAACAGTTTTTGATGGCCTACCAAAACTGTCCATAACCTTTTTAGAAGTGAATATGAAAATAGCATTTGTGTGATTTTTGTTTTGTTATTCAGTTGAAATACAGCGATATTGATTTTTAATTTGTTTTTGATACTCTCTAAATAGACTTCAAGATTAATTTTCTTTCTAAACAACATACCGGTCTCTGCCTTCCAGTTTTCTCCTGCCCACTCTCTCTTCCCACTGTTTCTATTTATAAGAATATTGACCTCAAAGTGAAGTTATCCAAGAGGTAATTTGTATCTTTTGAATTTGGCGTCTGAATATATAGACTACAGCAAAGACTTGTCAAGGGAGTTGGATGTCTTTCCAATGATTATTAGAGGTCATGGGGTTAAAGGTCAATAGTTTTGAACTTTTTGCTGAGGCAAGCATGTTAGATCAGTACTCTGACGAAAAAAGGAACAGTTGTGACAGAACGAAACAGTTCGGAAAAAGTATACCAGAAGGAATGTTTTCCATGTGTACATGTAATGATGCAGGTACAGAAAGACAGTAGATGGATTCTGGCAGGAAGATCGTATCATTATTTTGTCTATTTTGTTCATATCAGACTGACTGCTGATAATACATGCACAGGAACAGGATACACTGCTATATACAGAGCTGCCAATTAGTAGGATTTTATTCTATTTAGTAGGATTTTTAAGGGGAATATGATACTGAATAGGATTTTTCCCATTGAAATAGGATTTTTGAAACTTGTAAGAATGATTCTTTATACTGTTGAATGTTTCGAAATTTGAAACAAATAGGATTTTGGGCTTGAAAATAGGATAAAAGGAAATAAAGAATAGGATTTTCCCCCAAAATTGGGGTTGGCAGCTCTGTATATAGAGAAATCATAATGTTTTCATATTCATTGTCTGATGAATTTAATGGTACAAGAGAGAAGTGTTTCATCATGAGCAGCTGTGAATTCATGTTGATAGATGATATAAGATGAGTGAACACATTGCTAATTTATGTGCTAAAAGTTTATTGTCATTAGCGAAAACTATCAGTTAATTTATGATTGATGACTCACACAGTCATTTATTCATTAATCCAATGGGGAAAAAAAGGATATGTTGAATTGTAAATTGATACATTCACTTTCCGAAACAGCTAGTGCCATATGGCTCCAGTGAGAGTGTGCTTAATCTGTAAAGAGAATACATTCTCATTTTTAAACTTATTTCAGGCAGCACAAAAAAAAAAAAAAAAAATATATAGGATGATTTATTTTCATGATGGCCATTTTCCCCCATTGTTGTAAGTGGCACAACTTCAAAGTGGTACAACTACCAATGCATAGGCTTCTGGGTCAAAATGCCTGGAAATTGTGAAAAGATAATTAATTATTTATGGGTTAATTTATCTCATTATTTATTCATACTAGCATTACTAGGAAGTGCATGTGAAACTATGGATTTAGAAAATTAATTTGTTTTGATGTGCAGTCAGGTACTGCAGTATGTGTTGTAGGTTGTGCGAGATCCATTTCTGTTTTGATATATTGGGGGGGGGGGGGGGCAAGGACTGTGTAGTATGTAAGCTTAGGATGAAAGCAAACAGTAGTATTCATAGAATGATGCAATTCTTCTTCATTATTATTGGTATTGGTATTGTTATTAGCATCATCATCATAATAGTGTTATCATTATCATCATCATCATTTTTATTCTTATCATTATAATTATTATCATTTTTATCAGCATTATTATTATTACATTTATCATTTTCACTTTTGAAAGTAATGATAGTGAAGAAAGAAAATATAGTTCATCAAGCTCAAGTTCATTTTTCCACATTCCATTAAGACTGGAAGCACACAGTTAGGAGGAAAAACAGGAAAAGAAATAATCTAAGTATATGCATGTGGATGAGCTAGGTAACGTTTATGCATGCATGTCTCTGCAATTCAACGAGACACTGTGGAGCGCTGGGAGTTCAAAGGTCATGTCAGTTCAGGATGTTCAAGACCTTTTGATCTGCCGAAGACTTTGTAGACAAACCCACACTGTGCCGCTGTCTAAATCATTATTTTCATGTCGGAAAGATGGTTTTAAAGCGAAGCTTGAGTTCTTGGGAATGGTGAAAATAATTTTGTGAGCTTTCTAACTATTTTGATGTCACTTTGGAAGAACATCATTCTTTGTTTGAAGGTTGTCCATGTTGATTTTGAAGTGGATTTTGATTTGTGAGCTCATTGGTTAGGAAGAAGATGAGTATTAATTGGATTGTATTTGATACAGATGCCAGCAGTCAGCCATCACTTTGCTAATGTTCTGGTGATGACTGATATCCATACAGCACAGTCATGTACTCTCCATGAACTCTGTTAAAGCTCATGTATAGGTTTGGTAGCAAAAAGAAAATTCGGATGAAACTGATTATATAGTCTCACATTTTCTGTCTTGCATAAGAAAAAAAGAAGATATGTGTGTGATATGTGATACTCTATTCATGATTTCTGCTGAATTTCTGTGTAAATATTTGAAATGAACTCAATATAACGGTTAAATTCTGCCCTCCGCCCCTGGACCCCTGCATCCTGACCACGCCCAGCACAACAATCACAGTGCTTCGTACACTTGTTGCAGAAATAGAACTCTAATTGGTTTTACACGTATGCAGGCATTGTGTGACTTTATGTTGCTGACTCAAAAAAATTTTTTTTCCCTTTCATTTATTAAAAAACTTAACTTCCTTCTTTCTTCCTACTGACCAGCTGAAAGCAAGAAAATCTGATGAATATTTTTTTTAGAGAGGCTACCGAAAATGTAGATATTCTGAAGGTTGAGTTCTCATAATGATGAACAATGATTTTATTAATTTGTAAAAACCTTTTCATTCCTTTATTTCATATCAAAGAATATCATCATAGCGATGACAAAATGAATTCTCACAAAATGCTTTCCATTAGGAATATCAAGAGAGTTGTCAAACACTTTTCACACAGTTGTGATGCTACAGTTGCATGTAGTCCCATATATCCATATCTGCATGGAGTGGTTTTTGACAGTGTCTGATTTGTAGCAAGATGCTGGAGATCATTCATTTTCCTAACTGCTTTCATGATTCCAAAACTCCATGATACAATTGATTTCATGTTAATCTTTCCCAAAGATTTCCAGTATAATAATTCTATGCATGTCCAAAGCTCAACTATATATTTATACTATTTTTCTATTTAGCCTTCTGTGTTCAGCACTTATAGTTCACGGAGGTCATCTTGTAAGTATAGGTTGTTAGTTTCGTGAATCTGACGTTATCTCATCAGACAAACTTGAAATATGCAACATATTTTGGGAAGGGCGCTTTTTGCTTGTCTTTGTGATTACTAGCTTCATCATGCAATGCTGATGTGTTATTCAAGTATATTTATTGAATGATGGAATTCACTATCTGGTGGGATTTTGAAGTTCAGTCTTGTCATTTTGAATCAGAGTTTGTTGTATGATTGTCAGAACAGGTTCGTTTCTTGTGTGGAAGTAAATCATTTTTAAAGGAGACAGGAAATAAAGAATGGAAACTTATTCTTATTAGCTTAAAATTTTATCTTATCTATCCTAATAATTTAAATATTGCTGTAAAGTATGGATATTCAAGATCTGATCTTACTCTTTCCATCATGACTTTGAACTCAGGGACTAGTGTATTATCATTGTAGAATGGTGGATCAAAGATGATGCACCTCTGTGATCATGTTCTTCTTAGCAATCTATAGGGATGCTACACTTGACTTGATGTGAAAGGGGTCAATGTCATGCACCTGTAAATCATGCTGTAATGATCTAACAATTTTAATTCAGCAATTTGTGTAGTGTTGCTCTTGAACTGATGTGAACTGGGCCAATGTCAGCACATGGAAGTTGTACTGTTTTTATTGACTATTTATTTTCAGTAAGCTGTGGGAACACTGCTCTTGACCTAATGTGAACAGGGTGAATAATATCTTGCTTTTAGAATTCATGCTGTAACTGTATGACTATTTACTTTTTATGATCTGATGGTATGGTGCTCATGACCTAATGTGAAGGAAAGAAATGCTATATCTGTGGGACTGTTTACATTTGGCAATCTGCTGGGACTGCCCTTGACTGATGTGAAGCGGGTCAATGAAATGTCACACACGGAAGTCTTGCATTGGCGCTATGCTTCTCCTTGATAGACTGATGTAGAACAGGGGCATTGGGTCCTCACTTTTCCCTTTGCTCTTCCGCCATATGAGGGTTTCATCCTTTCGTGAGGAATGTGTCACATTAGCAGAAACTCATCGTTAATGTCGCAGGCACGTTTATGATCCCCCGCCCTCACTGGCCCCTATCTATGCAATGTACGTGATGGTTATGAGAGTGATGTTAAAGGCCAATTTTGCCCTCCAGTCATTGCAGTAATGGTTAAGATGGCAAACATCACTGTATCATATGTGAGAAAATACAGTGTAACAACTTATGAAGAGAGCAAAGAAATAAACAAGACACAATCTCTGCTCTCAGTCTCACTAGCCCCTATGTACATAATGTACTTGATCATTATGAAGAGTGATGTATTAAAGGCCATACCTACATGTACAGTCACGACAGTAATTGTTCAGATGACAAACATCACCATATGTGAAGAGATGCTGTGTAATTAGCATCTTTAAAAAAAATATGCACAAAACAAACAAACAAACAAACACAAACACAAATACACAACACAGAAACATACACATTATAGAACAAACTGACATGGGGCTTGAGAAGGTATATTCTCCCTCTCCTAAGCCATAATGTACCCACTCTTTCTGACCATGGGCTGTAATGCATATAATGTTTGAATGCAATTAGATTTTTTATAAAAATTTAATCTTTACAACTTTAATTTCTATATTTACTCAGATATGACCATTCCCACTCTACTTAAGATTTGCTGTGATGAGATTCTCAAGAAATAGTGGGGGACCATTCAATTGAATTTGTACACATTTTGAGTTTTCTTTTAAATTGTTCAACACTATACCCTAGATAACTCAGGCTAGGGTCTTGGGAAAATGCGTGTTATACTGAAATGAAATCGTGCTTAATGGATAATTTTCTCTTTTTGTAAGTATATGTAGCTTATGAATACTGAAACTTCTGGGGCCCATAACACAAAGCTTAGCAATTGATCGTAGGATTGATTTTGATGATTGATGGCATTGACTACTATGTGCAATCAGTTGTAAAAATGAATCGTACAATCAGTTGCTAAGCTTTGTGTTACGGGGCCCTGATTGGATTTTAAAAAAAGTTCAAGATTTAGTAGCCTTTAAGTGTACCTAGATATTCTAGATATTCTGTGGCTATTTTCAGAAGAATTCTAGCAAGTAGAATATTGGCGGCATGCTTACAAGCACAGAAGCTGTACACAGAAATGATGGAGGACAATTAATGCTAATTTGTGCAGCAGGTGGAGTGATTTTTTTTTGATTGCCACTTCTTGTCACTTGCATACTAAGACACTTCAAATTGGGTGAAAACAAGAAAGATTAGTAGCCCGTAATGATTCTAGATATTTAGATATTCGTTTTTCAGAGTAATAATTAGATTCCCAGAACTTACATCATATGCAAAAGCCTTTAAAGACCTTTTAATATCGCAGCACGTACGTGAACCCAAATATACTGCCGCCCTTCTGCAGTGAAGATTATTGACTGTGAATGATGTGTGTTTGCATCTTCACTTATGATGTTCTATAATTGTTGGGAGGTGCAGGCATAAAATGGTTTGTGGTGTTTTGAAAGTGGACGTGACAAGTTGTGCCAATTGCGTGACTTGCCCTGCTTCAAAAGACAGTTGGCTCTGTATGTTTAAAGGAGAATCCAACCCAGGCATCAGCATGCTCTTAGTGAATAAAGATGATTAAGAAGAGTAAACAGTGAAAGTTTGAGCAAAATCGGACTATCTGTTCAAGAGTTATGAATTTTGAAAGTTTAAGTAAATCCCTATTGTAGGGACCCTTGATTTGGCAACTTTGCCAGCATCTGTGATGTCATCGTGGACAACTCTCCATTCATTTTGTACACAGAATTTAACTTTTTCTTTATTTTCAAGAAAAATAAAAATTCTTATGATATATTGTTTGAGTATGACATAGCTATATCAATTCTGTAAGCATTTTGGGGAGAATTTTGTTGATTCCTGACTTGAAATTTCATATAAATCCTTTTTTTTGGAAAAATTATGTACAAAATGAATTGAGAGTTGTCTACGATGACATCACAGATGCTGGCAAAGTTGCCAAATCAAGGATGCCTATGATAGGGATTTACTTAAACTTTCAAATTTATAACTCTTGAACAGATTGTCCGATTTTGCTCAAACTTTCACTGTTTACTCTTCTTGGTCATCTTTATTCACCATGAGCACAATGATGCCTGGGTTGCATTCTCCTTTAAGGGTTCCATGTCAGTATACTCTATGCAAGATACGAGCTTCAAAAATTACTTCTAAAAAGATATAACAAGTGAAAAAGTACTCTTCGTATACATAAGCATATATACACAAGTATCTAAGTGAGTAGACTAGTCAGTATAAGCGTATGCATGTACAGTCAACTCTGCCCAAGTCGAATTTCTTGGGACTGAAGAAAATGCTTCGACTTAGAGAAAATTCGACTTATGAGGGGTCAAAAACAATAGAAAATAAAGGAACGGGACCAATTACAGACCTTCGACTTAGGCGATTATTCGACTTATGCGACTTATGGGGTGTTGCAAGAAAGTTGCAATCGATTGCAAGTTGCAACTGATTGCCACTGGCCAATCAAAATCAGTGTTGCATGCATGTCTTCTTAAAAGGCCAGACCCTGAGCCAATCAGAATGGTTGTTTCAAAATTAGCAATTATTTGCAATCGATTGCAACTTTCTTGCAACACCCCATGAGACTTATGCAGAGTTGACTGTATATGCAAGGGCATTAATTACCGGTAGGGTGTTTGTGGAATCAAACTGCCATTCTGTATGTTAGTGTTCTTGCATTATCCTTTATTTTTTTTTCAAACTCCTCTACCATAAACCCCTAGAGTGACAGATTAAGTTTCCAAGGGGTGATTTTCTTCCAATTTTTTCTCTGGGTTATTGGCTACACCAAATACAGAGTTGTGACTCTTCACCTGGCAAGGTTGGGGCGCAAGTAACCAACCCTAGGTAGAGGTTAGGGTAGAAATGGAAGGAATGTACCGCGAAGAAATGTTGAGCCAAGGTTTGTTGTGGCAACCCTTGTGAACCCTACTTGAGATAACAGAGGTTTGGGGGGATAGACACAGTAGGAATGTTGTGGTAGGGGTAAAATGTGGAGCCAAGATTTGTTGTAGCAACAGTGAACCCAGCTTTGAATGAGAGATGGTAACTGCATGCAGAGACAGACAGCTGATTGCTTTGCGCAGCTGGCTGAGGCCTGACCAGGTTAGTCTAGCAGATCAGACTCTGTTCCTTTAACCCTTGTCCTCAAAATCTGCATCTTTTTTTGTGACCATTGCGAGTCTTGCAGCTTGCAGGAAATGTCATCATCAGTTTATCCCCTTGTCTAATTGAACTTGTTGGATGCTCTGGATACACCTGAGAAGTCTGGGAGAGCGATTAGGCAGTCTCTGCCAATATTTTGCTGAGGTGCCTCTCAATCCTGACTTAGTCTGCGGGCACAGACCCTAATTGACACTTTACTAAATTACATGTGGGTCTTGAGAAAAGCCCTGGTGCCTAGTGGAGCAGCAAATGTACACAATCCCCATTGACCTGCATTAGTCTCCTGCTCAGACCACTATAACATGTTTCAACAGATAGGGTTTGTGTCCGTAAACTAATCCCGACTCCAAGCTCTATTGGAGGAACATTGATGCTATCATGCTGATAATCTAAACATTGGAGTTAGCAGTAAAATGAGTTTTATGAGTTGTCTAGACTGGTGTTGTGTAGCATGCTCCAGTTACCTTTCATATAGAATATTACTATGCTGTTGTGCAAGTGACTTTTTTCCCCCACCCATATACTTGAAAGAGGAATCAACTTGGTTACTTGAATACATGTATTTGATTAATTTCTTCTTAAGTTTGTCTTTCTTTTTGTCAATTTTGTGTAGTAATATCCATCCTTTTATCTCTTTGGAGAACCATGTTTTCCATTTTCCATTTTCTATTTTATGCCACTTTCCCACCCCCCTCTCTCTTTTTTCCCCAAAAACTACATGTATGTAATAACTCTTTATATTTCATCTCCAATTCCATCTATCTCTTCTATCTTTTTCATACTTTTCTCTCTCTTTTTCTCTGCCAGAAAGATTTCTGTCTTTCTGTTTCTCTTTATCTCTATTGCTCTATGTCTGTGTCTCTTATTTTCTCATGCTTTAACCCCAGTCTTTCCACCGCAGTCTCGACAGTAACTATGCTTCTCTTTCTCAACCTCTATATCTTTATCTCCCTTCCTCTCTCTTGTTCTCTCTCTCTCTCTCTCTGTCTCTCTCTCTGTCTCTCTCTCTGTGTCTTTGGTCTACAGTACATGTATGTCATTCACACATCCTCTCGTTATCCAGTTTATTAGGCCAAGGTCCGGTATGTTCGCCGGCTCCCTCAAACCGCATCCCGGTAATGAGATGCCTCTTTGTGACAACCCCACAGATGGCTCTCAACGAAAGTGATTATGACGGACCCTCTACCTCTCGCACCTTCCTATGCCTGCTTGTCCCTTTGAGGCGCGCCTCCCACACCTCCGCACCGGTGGAGCGTTTCATGAAGAGTTTTGTTGGTGATTTTCACCGACTAATTTGCTTTCAGCCAATCAGATGCGAGGATTTTCAGTAGCTTATAACATTTGTCGGTGATTTTCACAGACTGAACTCTTCATGAAACGCTCCCCAGGTCTGACAATCTCCGCCCACTCCCTCACCCCCATTTTTCCCTTTCTTCTGCATTAAAGGGAAAGTTCACCCCAAAAGTTTCACTCTTTCAATAAAAGGAGTTAAAGACATTGGTTAACATTGTTATGATTTAAAAAAATCTTGTTTTGTTACTTGAAAATGGGATGAACATAGGGGTTATAGTGTAAAAATACCAGTCTGAAAGTTTCAAAGTATAATATCCATATAAAAAATGTGAACCAATGTTTGAAAAATATACGAGGGTTGGTTGCACAGAATAGACATAGGGAGTGCGCATGCGCGTATGACTCACCTTACCGTACTGTGTGTATTGGCCTATCACGCTGCAGGAGGCACATAACGGCATTTTCAAATTCAAGCAAAGTGGTCCTCTTAGTGATTGTCTCGTGAGACGAAGGATAATAAAATCGCCGTTTGCGTCTAACTTACACTTTTTCATTCCAAATTATGGTTGGTTTCAGGGTTTTTGAGTACAAATACAAGTACTCATACACATGTTTCATCTTAGTTTGAGAATTTTTTAAATCAGCTACTCACAAAGTTAGCCAATGCCTTTAAATTTGAACAGCATTTTAAAAAAGAAATGAGCAAAATCGGTCAAAGAATAAGAAAATTACACTCATTTACATTTTCTAGTGAATTACTCTCGGCTCTGCAAATTGGCAACACTGATGACATCATATGCGAGCAGCTCTCCATTCACTTTGTACATGAAATTTCACATTTTCTCAATTTTCTTGGAAGTTACACATTTTCTAACCCCCATAGTCAATATATGTTCAGAAGAATTGCTTTTTACATAACACACTTTGACTATGGGGTGAGAAAATGTGTAACTTGCAAGAAAATTGAGAAAATGTGAAATTTCATGTACAAAGTGAATGGAGAGCTGCTCGCATATGATGTCATCAGTGTTGCCAATTTGCAGTGCCGAGAGTAATTTATTAGAAAATGTAAATGAGTGTAATTTTCTTATTCTTTGACCGATTTTGCTCATTTCTTTTTTAAAATGCTGTTCAAATTCATCTCCTTTTATTGAAACAATGACACTTCTAGGGTGGACTTTCCCTTTAATTGGGGGCTAGCTGATCAGATTTGCATGGCCTCCCCATCATATCATGCAAAAATTGGGCCAATTACATTTAGAGCATGCTAATGATGCAGCTCAGCGTGGGATAAATGCCAGGCAATAGTGCACTGTAGAAAAATTCATAAACTTAAATAATTCCCCCCAGTGCATGCAGAGGTTTCCAAATAGAGGGTTTCATCGTGTATTTTTCATTTATCTAGTATTCGCTTTGGGGGTCATTTTATTTTTCTTTCAAATAGATTAACTTATGTTAAAGATTCGTAAACTGAATCAGAATGTTACATAAATTAGAATTTGATCACATACTTTTCAATTATTTTATTTTGAGTTTTGGATGACGGAATTTCTCTTGAATTTGATTAGTCGATGCTTGGTAAAGCATTAAGATACAATTATGTGACAGTATGTTTTGTTTGTCTATTTTCTTTATTTCTTTGTGCGTTTGTTGTTGTTTCTTAGTCTTGTAAGAAAGCCTGGATTGATGGCCCGGAGAAGATTGATTATTTAAGAACTGTTTGAAATATTGATTTATGGAAAACGTTATAGATATGTGCAGAGCTGTTTGAACAGGTAGATATGTGTGTATGAAATGCTCATTAAATATGTGTGAATCGAAATATTGTTACCTGAAAATCTTTGGGTTGCAGCAAAGATATCCTTGAAGATAGTGTATTAAATGACTGCCATTAATGATTTACAATTTTGTAGAAGTAAACTTGCAGAAAACATAACTATTTCTTTTAGTCAGTTATGACCTTTCTCTGTGACATCATGGTAAGGTTGATGAACTGCTTAAAGCATTGCAGATCCCACCTAAACCATCAAATCAATCCCCATGTGAGCTCCTTTTTTTGAGCCTGTCCTTTCAATTCTATCACTGTATTCTCATGGAGAGAGAACTCTTTGCAACTCTGCTCCATCCTGTCGATTCCCCAGTAGGTCTGGGAATATCTGGGTTGTATTTCAACGTGTGAATGCAGTAACGTGAGGTTGTGATGCTCGTCACATCTTCGTCTTCCTCTGAGACGGGCATGATATCATCACCAAGAATTAGTTGATGCTGCGCTTGCTCCCGTTCTGAGGTCATTTTCCAGGAACCCATCCTCTGAAGAAGGGGTGTATCCAGACTTTTGATTTTAAAGGGGAGGGGCCCAATTATTGACAAATTCTTTAAGAAGGGTAAAGTAAAGAAAATAGGTTATCATGTTTTGTGGGGAGATGGAGGCGTCAACAGTTTGTGCCCTTGAATTCTCCCTTGTCCTCGAGCTCTATTGCTTTGTTCCTGACATCCATATGCTACAGTGGAGATCATCCTCGGAATGCATTAGAAAAGTTCGTGAAAGGTTATATCAAGGTTATTTAGATAACCTATTTATAACGTAACTTTCACTGGGAATCTATTTCGGGTACAAGTGTCTTTGAATTATAAAGAGGTCCTTTGGTGCACAGTCATGCCCAGGGATTCCTTCTATATCAAGAGCCTACATGCAGCGACTGCATTACAATAATCATTGATCCGCTTCCAGCAAATGATGTCTTCTAATGTTCAATGAGACACTAAACATTACTGCTTAAGGTCAATGTATCCTAAAGCTCTCTGAATTTTATTTTGACTTGTCCCTTGGAAGCTTGGAAGCAGAATTAAGGTAAACGTGTTTTACATTATTTTACTCATGTGAGTAGCCTTGCATTGGTTTTAAGAACGGTTTTATCAGGGGATTATCCTATATATACTAAAGAGTCACGAGAAATATTTTTTTTGGAAATGAAATTACAATTGAAAGGGTGTCATGGTTTAGTGGATACGTGACTGGACTGTCAATCACATAGTTTGCTGTTCGAGTCTGTTGGCAAGATGGTTATCTACGTTTGCCACTCTCCACCCAGGTGCAGTAAATGGCTACCTAGTGGGAAGAAATTCCTTGAAATGCTAGAGCACTGTAATGGTAGCAAAAAACTAGCAATGCTCAAGCCAGGGTACTAATCATAGACATATAATAAATTTACTAGACGAAAAGCAGCATGCGCGGATATCATTACGCGAATGGCATCGGGCCCCGCCTCTTTCGGATCATTTGAAGGGGCTGATAAGCACCCGTTATTGCCATGATATCGATAACACTGTTTCATTATTCATATCTATTGCGCGTATCAGTTTTATTGTGACACTTTGATTTTATGCACATTTGTTGCACATTTATTGTGCATTAACTGCGTATGTGGTAAGCTGATGCGTGTAAAGTTTCATGACACGTACAAACAAATGTTACTTGTTGGAAGCATCTTACAAAATGAATTTTTCATTTTTGATCATGAATATTAATGGTGCTTATATAGGTTGGCCTTCTAATGGATCCGGACAAAATGGCAGAGCTTAAGGGGCCTGGTACTAACAGTGGAGTGCCAGGAGTGTCAAGTTTGACAGACATAAGTGCCATACAAGAACCTGTCATTATTACTATTATTATTGTTATTATTTTTAAAGGGAGTATAAGAGGCACAGGCTTGAGAGCAAAGATTTGTCGGGATGTCTTCACTGGAACACAGTTTCTAACCCCCTGACATGAGTAACCAGAGCTGCCCCATCCCTCGAAAGGCTTGGTCCCTCTGGCATAATGTAGGTCACATATTTCACACCATTTAACCCAATCAACTTGACCTCCAGTCTTCAGTATGGGTTGTCCTCAATCAAACTGTAAGTTCCCTATTTGATTAGCATCTCCAAGACAACTTTGAATACAGGAGTTGGTAGATCATTTTCACCTTCAGAAAATAAGAAATGTCATGTTTGCTGAAAAGAAAGAAAATGGCTGCCTGTCATTTTTATCCTCCCATCTTAATGCAAAATGAAAAGATGTTATAGAAGCCTAAGAGACATGCACTGTACACAGGAATGGGCATATGGGACTCTGCACACATTTGGCATGGACAGTATGGTCCATGCTTTTCAGCTATTTCTCTTGATGTGTGTAATATGTGAGCACTGAAAAGCAATCATTTTCAGGGGGCATCTTTTCTATGCTACTCCTGCACAGCAATGTCAACAAATGAGAAAACTTAAAAAAAGAGGAAGAAATCTTCATTTTTACCACCCATCCACCTCTCTTAGCTTGGAAAACATGCATGAAAGTATGAGCCTTGAGGTAGAAATGATTGAAAAAACTAGTGGGATAGAGTGAAAACCC
This sequence comes from Echinometra lucunter, assembly GCA_029962745.1. Classification (NCBI taxonomy): domain Eukaryota; kingdom Metazoa; phylum Echinodermata; class Echinoidea; order Camarodonta; family Echinometridae; genus Echinometra; species Echinometra lucunter. The sequence goes on along the minus strand of CM057169.1, from coordinate 6,954,939 downwards.
TTTTTCTTTCTTTTTTTGAAGAAAGTTAAGTAATCGGCTGCAAGAAAGTGGGTGTAACTTAGATTTGAGAAAGATGCCAGAGGTGTGTTAGAGAGAAAAATACCCTATTATGTGTCTTATTCAGCCTACGCAAGGAGTTAGATCACATCCCAGCACGGACATTTACATTCAATATTTAATCTTCTATTTTTAACCTGATTTAAAAAAAATATTATATAGGATAAAGAGATGGGCTTGTATTCTACTCAAGAATTATGTCATCTTGGGGAATTAATTATTTTGGTATAAATTGGATGAGAGTGAGAAAAAGGGCAGGCTTTGCATATTTCTGCAAGGCAGAAGTTTTCAATATTTCACTAATTGAATTTTGCAAGTGCTTTGATATATTTATTTATTTGTGATAGATTTAGCCCACAGGAATATAGAGGATTACTCCCCAAGTTTAATACCCATGTGGGAGAATTTCAGCCTCCAGGATTGCAACAAAGCTTCATTCTCCATATATTTCTGACATTGAAATGTGGAGGTACATGCCTTGGTGCATTCATACTTGTAGGACAATGAAACCCAAAGCAAGTTTAGCCGATAGTCTTGTTACAAATTGTGAGCCAGTAAAGACTCTTTAAATGACTCCTATTTGATTACTTAGAAAGGAAAAAGATCTCTCTAAGGGGTGCACTTTTCTTTTGCTAGCCATTCTCTTGTGGGAGCTGCCATTTTGATTAAACTGTGATGTCAGAGACGTACATATCCATTGACTGGCATAATATGGACAGGATGTTGCATAATGACTGGGTTTTGTACCCCTAGAGCCATCGATGCAAATAACAGCTATCTTGTTCATCTCAAACGGGTGATTCTGCAGCAAGACTAATGGCTGAAGTGTTCTGGATTTCATTCTCCTTTAACTTAATCTTGCCCATCAGGTTTGTTTTATGTGGAAATTTACACCGCTGAAGAAAGAGTTCACTTCTGAATCTTAATTATATTGTTTACCATTTTGTAGGCTTAAGGATATGTGTGAACAGCTCGTAAGTCTTAAAATTGTCTTTATTGATTTGAGTTCTGGGAAGTGAAGGATAATTATGAGCTTTCTCATTCTTTTCAGGTCATTTTGGAAGAGTAGTATAGCAGAAATGAGTTAAGCAAATAAAATGTAAAAAAAACCCCCCCCCCCCCAAGAAAAAAAAATTTCTTGATAAACCTGTATCAATGCCACTTCTGAGCATACTGCCACTGCCATTCCAGATAATTCTGTTGCCAAGGGTTCCTCTAATCAGTTTAAGTTAAGTGTGCATGGCCCCCTATCCCACCTACTCACAACCATTACCACCTACACCTATTAAAGGCAACTCTATTGATTAATACCGACTCGTGTTTGCCTTAGACAGTCACCCACGTCTCAGAGAGTGTCAGAAACACTGAAATCGTACCTTAAAACGAAGGTGTCAGCTTGTGAAGATATCAATGAAAGTAAGGTGTGAGGGCTAGCATGCATTGACTTATATATTTTGCCTACTTGTCAGGGATATACTGATAAAGGCTTAATTTTTTTTTTTAGATGGAAGTGTTGGGAGTTCCACAAGGCTTGCAGTGGACAAAGAGTGCCATGTTCTCCATTTGAATCTGCTTGGCACTATTTTTTTTAGCAGGCGAGAAAACTTGTAAAATCATCCAAGTTCAAAGAAAAATTCTAAAAGAACTCTTGCTTTCATCCTCCTTGTTTTTTTTTCTTATTTTGTATCTTAAAAAAAAAAAAAGTTCTGTCCGTTTTAGTGTCTTTCTTTAAATTTTCTCATTCTATCACTGTATAAGAACATGTGGGATCCTTGTTGTAGTTAAAGGCATTGGTTAACATTGTTATGATTTTCAAAAAATCTTGTTTTGTTACTTGAAAATGGGATAAACATAAGGGTTATAGTGTAAAAATACCAGTCTGAAAGTTTGAAAGTATAATATCCACAGGAAGTAATTTTAAATTTCAAAAATGTGAAACAATGTTTGAAAAATATACGACGGTCGGTTGCACAGGATAGACATAAGGAGTGCGCATGCGCGTATGACTCACCTTACCGTACTGTGTGTATTGGCGTATCACGCTGCGGAAGGCACATAACGGCATTTTCAAATTCAAGCAAAGTGGTCCTCTTAGTGATTGTCTCGTGAGACGAAGGATAATAAAATCGCCGTTTGCGTCTAAATTACACTTTTTCATTCCAAATTATGGTTGGTTTCAGGGTTTTTGAGTACAAATACAAGTACTCATACACATGTTTCATCTTAGTTTGAGAATTTTTTAAATCAGCTACTCACAAAGTTAGCCAATGCCTTTAAGCATGTTGACACAGCCTGTGTTAATATGTTTATGGATGGAAAGGTAATGGAAGAATAATTTGCAGAAAGTCTACTTATTTACTATTATGACTTTTCTTTCATTTCTCTTTTGTAATTTCTTATGTCTCTCTCAATCACAGTGATTTTTTTTCCCCATTTACTCTTTATGTTACTTGCAAGTAAATCTCTAGATATTTTTTTTTCCTTATCCAGACCTAAATATATTCCTTTTGTTGCAGTGGTACACTCCAATCTAACGAAGATGTAGACATAGCGCTTGACCTGACATAATTACGATATCCGACAAACCTTCGAGGAAAAAAATTGATCATATTTTTTCCTGGGGCTACTTTTTTAGCCCACCTGCCCAAATTTTCTACATTGTATTGCAATTTACATTGGACCCTATGAGAATTTCAGGGGCTCTTTTTTAGTTTTCCGGGGCTCTTTTTGGCCTTTCGGGGGCGAATTCGCCCCGAGCCCTCATGTATTTTTCCCCCCTGAAACCTTCACATAACCTGTATGTCTTTCAGAAGCAAGCTTGTAATGGAGGTGCCATTTGTGAGAATGAAGATCACAGAATTGAAACTAGTCTGAAAGTTGAGTGGCAGAAACTCATAGTTGAAAAGGATATTATAAAAGCAAGAGGGGGAAAGAGAAAGAGAGAAAGAAAAGGAAAGAGGAAGTGATAAGAGACAGAGCAAGAGCCAGAGCCAAAGAGCCGGTGTCATAGCGATTTGTTCCGGGCAGGTGATTGGATCCTTTGGAACCAATCGCCTGAATGTTCACCCGCCGATTGGATCCTCCTCGGTCCAGTCGATGCGATAGTCATAGTCATTTCAACCTACTCAAAGTCTCTGCAAAGTACATGCTTACTTTGCATACCTAATAGGTTAATTAACCCGTCTACATGTCTTGTAGGCCCCTTCATTGAATTTGAAGCCAATCAAAATGAGTTTTCCTAAAGTTAAGAGGCTGTTAATCGTATGCACAGTGTATGTACTGTAGAGTCAGCTGTGTGTACGATAATTTTCTCCCCCCCCCCTCCAGAAAAAAAACCCACAATAATTTTTACTCAATAGTACAATAATACAGCATTTTGAACCTGGCAATGCTGTTCCGGGGAACGAATCGACTAGTCGTTTTGTTCCTCCGGAACCCGGAAAAAAATTTCCTATGACACCGGAATCACAAAATGGCAACAGAGAGAAGGAAAAGAAATGATATAGTACTAGAGAGAAGGAACAGAAAAGAGATAGATAGATAGATAGACAGTGTAGAGAGAGAGAGAGAGAGAGAGAGAGAGAGAGAGAGAGAGAGAGAGAGAGAGTTAAGGGGGAGAATGAGGGAGTGGTACGATTGAGAATGGGAGGACAGAAAGCCTCTCCACTGTACTTGAAATTGATGGATTTGCTTTCATTTTGACATTTGGTATATCAAGAAGTAAATGTGTTAATTCATTTTTCATACATCATATATGGGGGGGGGGGGAAGGGGGTTAATTGAAAAGAATGTTTAAGAGAACTGTACTGATTCTCCTGAGGACAGTAAGAAAATGCTTACCGAACGCCGAGAGTGAGTAGGTCCTTTTCAGGATCACACTCATTTCTAAGGAAGAATAAATGGTGTACTGTGAAGCCTTCTACTGCCATATGTTCTACCATATGGAAACCTTAAAAGGGTGTACATGTAACTGTACTCGCAGATTAAGTTTTAAATAACATGTTTGTAATTGCAGCATATGGCTGTTACATTTATAGCTTTTTATATTGGTTTTAATTAACCCTGGACTAGTTTTCTCTGATCATTATCAAAATAAAAGGATGCAATAATAGGATACAATTGGGTCCATAGTCTGTGTTTTTACATGTGGGGTCATTGAACTTTCTTTATTTTAATTATCAACATTGGCTTTCTATCCAGGCGTTAACTTTTGTTTGCTTTCATAAGATTACTGATCAGAGATATATTAATCACTTCTGCAATTTTCAGGTTCATTCAGACCTTTGGATAGGATGTCTAATGAAGGTCCTGTATATTTGAAAGTCATCTATTGCATCAGGCCTGTATTGCATTGTTAATAAAAGAGCAGGGGAGGGGGGGGGGGGGCACATGTATGCATATGTGTTTGTAGCCCAATATGAAATTCCAGGGGCTTGTTTATCCAAACCATGAAGAAGTTTGTGGACATCTCATTGAAACGCAGGTTAATTCCGGAACACATGTCTCTGTATAAGTTGTTCAAGAAGAATAGTGTTTGTGCCATTTCTGTATGACTATATGTGTCCTTGAAAAGTTAGTATATATGCAGCTCCATACATTTTCAGATGAATATATTTGAATTTATGACACATTTTCTGTGATGATCTCTTTGATTTGTCTTTAAATTGTCTCTTTGTTTTTGTCTGTTTGTTTTTACAGTAACAGCCTTCATCATACACTAACAGACCTGAAGCCTGCTACTGAATACCAACTAAGGTAAGAAAACAGTAGAAATAGATATTGCAATTGATTTATTCACTCATTGTAATTATATATCTATTCCATTACTTACTTATGTACATTTATATGTACTGCATCTTTCTTTCTTTCTTTCTGTTTTCTTTCTTTTTTTCTTTTTTTTCCCATGTATTGATTGATTGATTGATTTATTTATTACTTTATTTATTCATTAATCTATTTCATTCATCTATCTATTTATTCATACATTCATTTATTCATTCATGCATTCATTCATATATTAATTAATTAATTAATTAATTAATTCATTCATTCATTCATTCATTCATTCATTCATTCATTCATTCATTCATTTAGTAAGAATTGGAATCTTGATCAGGTACAAACGTTGTTATTCATAAGGGTCTAGTAGTTATTTATATGACAGTAGACTAGATTAGAAATGTGGTGAATAGATATCATAAAAATATTTAATATAAAGAGAAATTTGTATGAATCAGATTTGTATACTAGTAATTCATCAGATATGCACACACAAGCCTTATTGCACTGAAGTGTCATTATGATCTCAGTCAACACAGAATGCTTAGCTACCAGTAACTTTATATAAAAGCTTGATTTACATCAAAATCTGAAAAGATGTTCAGAACTAATTGTAACACAGTATATTGTTATGACGGGAGGGTTCTACATGATTCAGTAAACAACCTCTTTGTCTACCACCGAAAACCTACTCAGCAAGCATAATAATGATGAAAAAGAACTAAGCTTTACCCATCGGCTTTATTCGGTAATCTTCCTTGCACTCCTGTTCGTTGCACATGCACAGAATCATAATAATTACAATATTATGAATATGTATGAGGTTTGTGACACTATCAATAAATAGGATCCCTGTTTCAATTTTGCCATGCACAGCATGATGCTGAACATGCGCAGAATCATAATAATAATTACAATATTATGAATATGTATGAGGTTTGTGACACTATCAATAAAAAGGATCCCTGTTTCGATTTTGCCATGCACAGCATGATGCTGAACATACACAGAATTTTGGTGAAGGTGTCTTTGTTTAATAGTGGAACAGCATTATTAAGATCTACATCTAGTATTGCTGCCATGGGATGCAGACCATGTGGATTGTTTTTTTCCTCCATTGCATGAAGGTTTGCTTGTCTGGGTTGTGGGCAGATACAGGAAATAATGGTCCAGGGCAGGAAAGATATTTTACAAATATCTTCCTGTTTCTGTGAAGATTGGCCTTCATTACATTCTATCCATCATAGCCATCTAATCACCCCCCCCCCCCCCTTCGTGTCAGCAAACATTTGTCCTTTTTAATTAGTAGTTAGTCCTATCGTGCTTAAAAGGATGGGCTATTTGCGCAGTGTCATTTTTGAAATAATTTGGGATGGGATGTTTCTGAGTAGTGAATGTTTCAGATATCTTTTTTAGTACTGTAAGTGGAGAAATATTCACAGCACATTAATTTTTACAAATTTTGTGCTATTTTCGGCAAGAGCGAATTCTATGACTCGTGAAAATATGAGCACAATTTCACATAAAATCTTGCACTTTTGCGAACGAGTAATTGACTTGTGCAGCGTGAATTCAAGAACCCATGAATATCTTCTTGAGTCACTCAGTGCGAAAAATTAATCACACAAAAATAACGGCGTTTACAGTATAAAAGGTTGTAGATATAAGTAGGTTCTTGATTTTGCTTTTTCATATGGTTGTGAAAACGGAACTTGATCAATTTTTTTCTTTGTATTGGAAATGAATCTTAAAAAAGTTTAAGGGAAAATATTAATTTTTAGCTAGGAAAAATGAATATCTGTTTACAATATGAATGAGTTATATTTATGATGCAGTGTAAGTAACCTCAACATCATCACTAATTACCTTTAGCGGTAAAGAGAACAAGAAAACATAAAAAAAAGGTTTCCATTATTATCCTTTTCCTTTTCCTTTACAGCCATATGGACCAGTTTTACAAAATGTATTTTTGAAAGTTGAAATTTACCCGCAAAGAAGACTAATTTTGTTAGGAAGCATGAGATTACCTATGTTTATATGACAGTGATTTATGAGGACATTGTTTGCCAAAACTGTCACATGCGGGTTCATTTCTGGATGCATAATTGGTATTCGGATGTGGGTGTAAGTTACATTATACATTAATACTTCATGTTCCCTCTATTTAGTCTGGAAGTAAGTGATCAGTGTTTAAAAAAGGAGAAAAATTATTGAGGGTGTTTTTTAAATCACTGCAGAATGAGCAATGTAATTTGATACAGAGTAAAATGGAGATGTTTTAAACACTGAGTGAAACATTACTGATGGTAGTGTCTTCCAACTTGAAATACATGTATGTAGTCTTCCCTCTTTTTAGTTTGGAAATATATTGTCAATAATCTTTAAGTTTCACATTTTGGCACAAACAAATCGAAAGAAAACTGCTAGAAAAGTTTGTAAATTTGAGAAGAGATCATGAAATTAGCCACAATGCATTCTAGGAGTTTCCTGTATGTATTTGGTGAAGTACATTTTGGAAAGTAAACAAACATTGTAAGAGGGGCAATGTGAATCGACATGGAGTAAAAGTGGAGGTGTTACATGCAAAACCTGGTTAATAACAATTTATGACAGAAAAATTAACTGATGGTAGTGTAAGTCACAATATGAGAATACTTCCTTTTCCCTCTCTTAAGTCTAGAATTAAATTGCTGACGGCAAAAAAAAATTTAAAATATATATTTTTCAAAATCACTGCGTCGTAGCATTGTAATTTGATACAGACTAAAGTGGGCATGCGTGAAACAAATTGTTGCCAGTAACGAATGAATGAAATATGATGGTGTTGATGTTTACTTCAATATGCAGGCAGTTGAGGGTCCCTCTGTTCAATTTCCAATTTAAAACTCAATGCCAAATTTAAAGTATGTTTTTAATCACTTCGTCATTTGCATTGAAATTTGGTAACAGAGACACATGGGGGAAATGATTTACAAAACATGGTAGGTAATGATAAATGAAATATTTACAGTTGTATACACTTTGGAAAACAGTTGATATTTTCTCATTTCTTTCTCCAATTTAATCACCTGTGATGAAATAAAAATCAGCGAAGTAAAAAGTTTTTAATCAAGGCACCATCAGCACTGAAATGTGATACAGTCTCAAGTGGGGATGTGTCAGATATATCCTGGTAGGTGTCTGGTGATAATAAATGAAATATTACCGATTTGCTTGTCAAACATATCATGGTAGGTAATGGTAAATGTAATATGAGTAGACATTTCCTTCCTTCAGTGTGTTTAAAAGTGTCTTCATATGACTCTTGACACTTTCCCTAAGTGGTACAGTTTCTTGTAATCTGTTGTTAAAGGAGAAGTCCAGACGATTTCATTAGAATTACACTATAAAGTTTAAATTCAAGCTAACAGATAATGCTACTTTCATTTGTCAACGTGATTTTTGTGATTTTTAAATACGATTAGGTGTTGGATTTTTTACTCCGAAGAATTGAATTTCCCACCGAAACCCAAATATGGTCATTGGTCGTGTGACGTAGGAGATGCATTTGCACTGCCCATGCGTACACATTCTCTGTACGTCCTACATGCAAAATGCTGATATGTCAAGCTTTTGGGTGTACAAATCATACCAGTTCTGTTCCAAAGAGAAGTTTTTTTTGCAATCCCGAATCCCCTGATGGACAGGGAGAGCTGTGCCCGATGGATTATAAATATTTGAAGTAAAGGAAAGTGTGCGAAGACCACTTCGAGCCGGAATGTTTTCAAGTGCCGGTCTATAGGGTCTATGCGTGCGAAAGTGATGGGCTACGAGCCCAAGAGAAATTGTAAGGTCTTCCCGTCCGTCGCCCATTGATATGGTCAGATTTAACGGTCTTTACAAATTCTGAGGCTAACAAGTAGGCACAAGAAGCATATGAAATCAGAAATGATATGGCTGTAGATCTACTAAAATTCAGAAAAATGAAGCTACGGCGTACGTATGATATGTGACTGAGAACAAAACAAATATGTTCCTCTACTGCAGTGGATCGTACAGCGCACGCTATACATGTATGCATACACGTACACGCACTGTCGCTCGCATCATCATGCATCGCCTGACTGTGTGCGGTGCATCTGCTATGTCACTGGGCCAGGCTGCAAACTGTATTGTAGATGGAAATGGGCTCGTACCAGAACTTCTGTTTATACAAGTTAATTGTTGATTACTCGGTAATCCTAGGGTATGTTGTAAGACATTTTCTAGCAGCTGAATTTTTTCTCTTTATGATCCATGCTTACAGAAATTGCCTAGACTTCTCCTTTAACAGCCTTATCAGGAAAATACTTGGTAATTTAGGGTGAAGAGAAATTAAAGGATTAATGCCTGAAAGAGAAAAGAGAATTTTCTGAAATCTGGTTCCTAGCTGCAAGTTAAAGATACTTTTTTTTGGGAGGGGGGGATATTGATGATTTGAAAAACAGATTAGTACCTTGTGCTATTCTGCTATTGTGTGTACTTGCTTAAAAAGTATAACTTTTGGTGTAAAATGGTTCAAAATTGGGTGTGCATGTTATTAAGGGACATTTCCAAATCTTTATAGGGTCAGATGGATCTGAAAATGGAAAATGGGCATTGACTTAACTTTGATGTAGTACACAAGAACTATAGGGAATTTTCTGCATTTGGAGGGATGGAGGGCTGAAGGTTTCGGAAATTTTAGTTTTTTAGTAATCTTTGCGAAAAGATATTAAATCTGTGTAAGATTATCTAACCAAAAAAAAAAAAATCAAAGCAAAATGTGTATTTTCCCCCACTATCAGCATGTGGTATAATGTATGTGTGTTTTTGTGTGTGTGTGTGTGTGTGGGGGGGGGGGGGTGATTGGGTGTGGCCAACAGGTAATGGTAGTCTCTGTGAATGAAGTATGAGTTTCAGTATCCTTTTTAAAGTAGTATGTTCAAGGAATTTATATCAATTTAAAATACCTGAATTTTGGTGGCCCTGTTAAAGCTTTGATGATTAGGCTACATGTAAATACCTGTATCATAGAAAATGGTATACCTTCTGTATCAGCTCTGTGTATTGTTCCATGGTACATGTACTTGGTAGCATATGGTTCACAGCATGATTTGTTGTGGCCCAATTGCTGGAAATGCGGGAACAGCGAGGACAAGCAAAATAGCATAGATCTGTGAAATGACAATAGCAAGAAAATGAGTAATTGCAGAGGACTACCACCTCCCCCCGCCTCCCCCCCAAAAAATCAGACCAAATTTGATGCCCCATGGGTGTGTAGTCCCACTTACACATATCCAGGTGCTGCAATTAGTTTTAGCCCATGAGTTTCTGCAAAATAAATCTGTGAATCCCAAACCTCACCATATATTATTACTCTTATTTCTACATTACTAACCATTCCCAATGATTTTCAAATTGTTTTTTTTTTCACAGTGCATGAATCACTGTGCTATCATGCTCAAGCTTCACTTTGAGTGTTTGATATTGCCTGTATTTGCAGAGGCCTCACGTAAATTGGTTGAATCTTACGTCAAAGTAAGCAGGTTTAGTCGATTTGGACTGGATTGAAGTGCAAAGCAGAGGTGTCCATGGTATCAAGAATAATGAATATCTTCAAGCTTTTTCTGCCAGTTAATGACATCTCCCAAGATAATACAATATCCCCAAATAAATTTGGTGTGGCTAGAGCTGGAAAATTCAATTTGCCTTTGACTATAAATACGACAAAAGTCATCAATAGCTTATGTACTTTGAGCTAAATATATGGATTTTATTTCTTGACATGGACAAATAATAGAAAGCTATGAGCTATTTCTGTCCCTTCTAGATGTATGCATTACAAAAAAAAAATCATGTGAGATTTTGTACCATAGGCTTTGCTTAAAGAGATAGCTTATTTAATTCTTTTGAACAAGAGACATATCATCTTTGTGTGTTTGGAGCAAAGGAATGTTTATGAAAGATAGGCCACCTGGATAGTTTTGTGAAACTATTCAATGAATTCATTTTAAATAATACAATCAAGAAGCTAACTTTTGTGATGAACTTTGATGGTGATGAAATTACAGAGAAATTTTGTAGTCTTGCAGTTTTCAACACTATCTGTAGATCTTGTTGACTTGTGTGAGCCAGTTAGGTTTATGATATTCTTTCTTTCATACATGACTAGGTTTATGATATTCTTTCTTTCAAACATGACTAGGTTTATGATATTCTTTCTTTCATACATGATTAGGTTTATGATATTCTTTCTTTCATACATGACTAGGTTTGTGATATTCTTTCTTTTATACATGACAAGGTTTGTAATATTCTTTTTTTCATACATGACTGTGTTAACAGGTGTTTCTCTTTTATGTGCAAACCTAGGAAAGTGCAAAATATAGAAATTGTGGTTCATGTGCTTGTTTTTATGAGATTTTATGAGATTTCATAAATTGAAGATAAAATTGAGTTCTGGTCCTGTGATTTTAATGTGAAAGAAACCTTGAAAGCAATTCAAGGGTTGATGAAGTGGTGAATAATGATTGGTTTATACCCTGAGGTTTTGAAATCATGCCCCCTGTTCAGACACAAAATGTTTATACGGAAACTCGATAAAGAAATGTCATATAAAATTGTCACCGTATAGCGTTCAGATACACATCCTGACCTCTCAGAAAAAAACATTGTATAGAAGTGCACTTTCTACTGCCCATGTTGCCATGGCAAGGCCATGTCTCTTTCGACCACGCTCACATTAAGCCCTGCCCAGTTATTCCGTTCTATGGTCAGCATACATGTACGTTCAGACACACATGGGCCGTGATTCTTTATCGAGTTCTAGTTCGAAACAATGCTGGGACCCTAGTTTTGTTATACGATGTTTCTTTACACAGGTGTATGTCGTTTCATTAGCGTTTAAACACACAAATCCATCGTATAACTATACTGTTTCGGTGTAGCGATACTGTTTTGGTATAGCCATACAACAAATTTTTTTGTGTGTGAACACAGGGATGGCAATAATAAGAAATCAGCTCAATCTTGTTTAAAAGCACATGTACTGCACACAAAAATGGGTATATGGGACTACATTTAATAATAATAATATTGCATATAAATATTCAGGCCGAACCCTGAAGCTGTTGCCTCTCATTTTCCGATTATGAGGGCATTTGAAGAGCAGTCCTTTTCAGGGAACATTTCTACTATGATATTCTCCCAAACTGACATGAAGAGACCTAGAAAGCTCACAAATTATTATTCACCTCCTACCAGAACTCTAGCTTCTTTTTAAATTCCATCTTTCCTTGGCGGCTAATGAAAATTTCATGCGGGAAGTAATCAAAATGGAAATAAGCTCCCTCCCACATTTATGAGTTTAGTTTTACGTTGATTGGTTTTATATTCATTAAATGAACACTCACATTTTGTAAACAAGTCAGAATTTTGTTTTATGGTATATACTGATATACATGTATATACAATTTTTACAATTTTTTAAAAATGCTGTTCAAATTTATCTCCTTTTATTGAAACTGAAATTTCTAGGGTGGACTTACCCTTTAATGATGAGAGGCCCACCTCTCTATAAAAGTACTATAATTCTGTACATAATGATCAAATGCAAATCTTGTCTTAATTGAACTTGCTATGTTCATGTAATGTTAGACAGTTTTTTGTTTTGTCATGTTCATGTCTATTTGCAGCTTAATTGCTGTACTCAGTTTATTATGAGTAGTACATGTATATAGTCCTTAATTTCTCTTCTCTTGTGCTTCTATTGTCTTATTATACTTGATACTCGGGTCTGGTTTGCGGTGTGAGCTCTCTAGTTTGATCATTATTATTACAATTTTAAAACTCTTTCTCCCTTTGCCATTTTTTCTCATCTCTGACAGTGTGAGTGCAATATTGGACGGTGTACGCGGTACCCCATCACGGCCGGTTGTCTTTGAGACCCACGGCTGCCCGCCTGACGTTCCCTTGATGCCCCGGCTTACGAGTAGGACCAAGAACTACATGGTCCTGTCATGGAAGGCATCCAACTCCAACGGGTCCAAGATCCACAGTTATCTGCTGCAATGTGATAAGGTATGATCAGCTTAACTCTCTATTCACTAAAGCTTGTAGTCCTGATGTAAATAGTTACGGCTTGTTCAGATATGAAGGGGAAACCCCTGCAGTAAGCCCACGCATTTTTTGTATGTACAAATGAATGGGATATTAGGCAACCAACCCCCCCTCCCCCCCTCCCCCCCAAAATACCCAACAACAATAACAAAACACCGAGGCAAGAGGCATATATTTTGCCTCCTGGTGGACCAATCAAATTCTTCAAATGATAATGCAAAATGTGATATCATGAGTTTGTTTAGGTGACCATTGGCAAAACTCTGTTATTTGAGCGTTGATGTGTTACTGCGCTTTCAATATCATAAGTAGCGTGGTTTACCATGCCATATGTGAACACGAAAAAAAACCCCAAAACGCTGGGGTTTACCATGGGGGTTTCCCTCCCCCTTCATCTTTAACAAGCCTACCACACCATATGTGAACACTAAAAAAACCAAAAAAACGCTGGGTTTTGCTGCAGGGGTTTCCCTCTTCTTTTTTAACAAGCCTGAAGAAATTAGGAACACATCTATACTAAAGGGTAAAAGTACCCATTTGACCTTCTTAATTTAGACTTTGAACCCCCAGAATTTCAAAAGTTATAGATGGGCCCTGGAAACACATCTTAGAATTATCAGACCTCACAGTTGTTTAAAAAGAGAAGTCAATGTGGAGCCCAGCAGAGATGTTTGCAAAAAGGTGGCTCAGTATGTGTTAGTATGTCTTTTGAGCTTTCAAGGGATGATTTGTGTGAAATTTGTTAAGTAGAAAGTATACATTGATCTAGGTATTACCCATTTTGTTACTGTCTGTTGCTTTACGGACGATATGGGCAAATGATCAATCTTCTTCAAGCTGGAAGTTTCAAGACATTGCACATGCAGGAGATTTTTGTGAACTGAGTTGAGCTCAGTGTATGAATGCTGCATTGTCATGATGATTTCCAGTATAACGTACTAGGAGGAAGAGCTTTTAACGGAGGGGAGGAGCAGGACGTCAGCGCTTGAAGGTAACAAGGTGATGTGCGCAAGGTTCATCCGATTGTTTCCTGCCCGAGTACAGGCTCCCAGGGATGGGCATTGTTCTGTCACTATTCAGTGTTGGACGTCTTGTAGCATGATGTCATTCCGTGTTCCGGCTGTCACGTGTGTATGTGTCATGGAGGCAGCATTCAGACATGGACAGTAGGACGTTTGAGGAGATGCTCTGACCTTCTGTTGACTTTTGCAACATTTTGCAACATAAAGTGATGCTGCATTCAGGTACCCACCGCCAAATTGGCCTTTGAGAAACTCCCTGGCTTATGGCTGACTCTTAAAACCATATTGAATGGTGCATTTACACATGGATGAAAAGGTGTTTCGGGATGCCCTGCCATGTTGTATACTTTAAATGTTGCAAAATTGTAGATCCTGTATTCACACATGACTGAAAGGACATTTCTTGTACCCATTTAGTTAGTTGACTTACGTGGTTGCATACTGTTTGGCTGTATTCACATGTGCCAGAAGTATCTTTTTGGGGATGCCCTGTTCAGTTTCTGGCTTTTGTTCATAATCGTTCAGCTGCTGTATTCATATATGGACAAGAGTATGCTTCAAGAATGCCCTACCCCATTGTTTTCTTCTGTTGGTGTCCAAAGAAATGAAGATTCTTTATTCACTCATGGACAGAAATATGTTTTGGGAGATGCATCACTCTGGCTGAACAAAACAAAAACAACAAAAAAGAAAAATCTGTGAGAAAAAGTATTGTCAACATGAGGGTCTGTAGAACTTCCTTCTCAAAATCTGGACATCTGTCAGAGGTTGACCCATAATCCCTAGGGGTCAAGGTAGGGTCATGTGAGGTTACCAGCTGAAAGTGGGACTTCCTGGGACAAGCAATGTTAAAATTTGCAGAGTGGTTCAGGGGTAGTTGAACTTTAGGTGATTGATAGATTGTTTGGAAAGTTTCATTCCTATTTACCACATAGGTCTGCCACCGTTGTGGACACTCAGGAACCCACAAAAGACGATAAATTTATAATCCTTGATCGAGCAAATATGTCTGTGTTTGAACGGCTTGGAGCAGATACTGGTGAGCCAACAAGCTTAGGACGCACGTCCCTCTAGCCGGTTGAACCGCTGTCAAGATGTGAAACTGTCTAGATGGTCTAAGCCCGGATGGGATTAAGAAATGTGGGTCACATATTGAAAGTAAACACAGATAGAAGTGTGTGCCCTCTTCATCTACTCTTTCTCATTTTCTCTCTCTCTCTCTCTCTCTTTCTCTCCTCTCTTTTGGTTGGTCTTCCTTTCTGGATGTTTCCACCATTCTCTCTGCTTATTGACCATATCTCTTTCTTTACCTCATCTTTCTTTATCTGTTCTCTGGTAGATCATTCACTCTTGTATTTAATCTCTCCAAATAAAGCTCTCCTTGTCTCCTCTTCTTATTCCTCCTCCCCTGTGTATTTCTCCCCTTCTCTCATCTTAGCTGTCTTTACTGGCTTTGTGGTGTAATAGGTTTTCTCTGACTAGTTCTCTTTCATTAGCCATCTACCCTCTCTTCATTTCTTCATTTTGTATCTTTTTTTCCTTTTCTTTCTTGCCAATGCACAAATTTTTGAACTCCATATTCCACCCCCTCTGTCTTTCTTTTTCTTTCTTTCTTTCTTTCTTTCTTTCTTTCTTTCTTTCTTCATTTTATATCTTTCTTCTTTCCTCTCTTGTCAACACACAAGCACTCATCTTCCCTTTCTCAAACCCCTGTCTCACCCTTCCTTTCTTTCTTTCTTTCTTTCTTTCTTTCTTTCTTTCTTCATTTCTCCATTTTGTATCTTTCTTGTCAGTATGTAAGCACTCATCTTCCCTTTCTCAACCCTTATTCCCTTTTCTTTCTTCCTTTCTTTCTTTTTTCATTCTTTCTCTCTTTGTCGCTTTCTCTCTCTGCTATGTGTTCCTATTCTGTTAGTTGCACCCTACCTGACCCTCTCATACTTATTCCAACCCCTTTCTACCCATTTCTCTGGCAAATGTTTAGGTTGTATCAAGTACCTGTCAGCTTGGAGTATCTTGACAGTCGCCCACATCTGACCTTTGACCTAGTTCACCTTCAGCATGCACAAGTTCACATATGCCTGACCTATTTATCTCAGATCTCTAAACTTGAAGCACCATGTTTGAGAAATTAAGTTTGTGTACATACATGTACTGGTGGGAAAATACTTGGAGTGAGAAAAGAGTCAAGGTGTTGAGATAATAGAACTGTAGCTAACGATCTTTGTATTGAGATAAAATTTTATCTTATATTACATCTAAAGGGAAGTATCTGGATCAATAAGAGTTCAGTTGTAGGTAATTGTTCACACATGTAGCTCTCTAATGTTCTGTTCCGGTTTGTTCATGTTCCAATACCATATGGATCAGAATGCATCTAGGGCAATTTTCCATGATGTTTATGTGTCTTGTCTACAAGGTGCTTGGTGATCAAGATTCAAGACATACAGTACATGTATATCTTCTTTTGCATTTATTCGTTGGTTTGTTGGTATGTTTGTTTCGTTCATTTGTTGATTCATTCCTTGGTTCATTGGTTTGTTTGTTGGTTCGTTCAGTGATTGGTTCATTTGTCTGTTTGTTCATTTGTTCATTCAAGAAAGAAAGAAAAATAGAGAAAGCAAGAGAAATGAGATAGATAAAAAGAAAGAAAAGGGTCATTAGCATTAGCGGGAGCATTGTGCATTTTGTTGCCTAGTAGGTCATTGTCTGTTTAGGTTTGATGTGTGTTATGCAAAAAAAAAAAATATATATATATATATATATAAATAAATAAAAAAGAGCAAAACAAAAGAATATAGTAATGAGTTTTTTTTAAAATCACAGTCATATTTTCTTCAGCACCTCTGAAGAATCTTTTCTCCTTCTTATCTTAGTCTGATGGTCCCCCTTTTTCAATTTTGGGCTTCTTTCTTCATCCTGCTTTTTGGTTGTCTCCCTATTTTTGTTTCTGTCCATCTGTCTATCTGATCATTTCTTTATCAATCTGGTAGGGAATTTTTTTTTTGCTTCTATTTCTGAATATCTCCACTACTTTTTCTTTTGCTTCCATTGCAGGGTAATGGTTCAAGTGGCTATGTAGCAATATATGAAGGACCAGATAAACAGTACAAAATCAGCAAGCTTCAGCCCTCAACACTCTACAGGTTTAGATTACAAGCCATCAACAGTCATGGATCAAGGTGAGTTATGCGTTCACATTCCTATGAAACGTATCTCAAAACATCTAACTATGCAAAGAGACATAAAGGGCATGGGGTAGCTTTCTTTGAATGGTCCGAGGACCAGATAAACAGTACAAACTGACCAAGCTTCAGCTCTCGACATTCTACAGGTTTAGATTCCATTTGTAGGTAAGAACTCTGTTCACGATTTAAAACTTTCACTTTTGGTTTTGTTAATGACATTACCCTATGGGTGCATAAGAATGATGGCCACTGTTCTCAGTAAGTTTTTTTTCATTAGGGTATCTTGATATTTTGATCCTGAATGTTTACAATGGATGTTGGTGAAGAGTTCCACTCATTGTTTTGGGAAGAAATACTGAATCTCAATGAGCATTCATGGTTCATATGAGCCAAAGTAAATCTATTATAACATGTATATTCCTATAAAGGTGCTTTCACACATGATGCGACAGTGTGGTAACACACTGTGGCGCCAAACTGTTTCATCTTCACACATGGTGGGCCTTTGTGTCACCACATACATGTATGCTAATGAACGTGCATAAACGCGTCAACTCTCAATAAGAGAGCATATTGTCAAAACTTGCGCAAGCAATCTCATGGCAACAATTTATGTGCTAACTTTTTAGAAATTTGATTGGTGCGCATTTTTTGTGTATTTGGGGAGCAAAAAACAGTGTGTCCTGCCTCGGCGACATTTTTTGGTCACCCTATACCCCATAGGCTTGTACACAAAAAAGTGTGGTGACACAGCGTGTTACCACACTGTTGCATCATGTGTGAAAGCACCTTAAAAGTTGTTTCCCTGTGAAAAGTTTGGAGTAAAAGCAAAGACACTGGTAAAAGGCACAACTATTGCACATGTAGCTACTGTAGGAAGTCTTGGAGTATAATACGACATACAAACTTACATAACATAAGACACATCAACCCTTGGAATGCCGGGGACAGAATAAGTAACTATGGCAAACTGCCTTCTGTCCCAATCCCAAGGTATTGCAAACTTAAAATATCATAGCATAATTGATAACAATCATAGTTAAAATAGCATTGGATAGCGAAACATGAACAAACTACATTAACGAAACTACAAAGTACATTTTGAGAAAGAAAAGGAAATTAAAAAGTGTCTAGAAGTTAGTCACATAAAATTGGTTCAGCAGTTGTAAAAAACTTGGTTAGGAAATTTTTTTTACAATTCAATTCTCTACCTCTCTCTGTCTACCTACAGTGGGTTCAGCGAGGAAGCAAAGTTCTACACATCGGGTAGCGTGCCCCCAGTGCCCGGCCCGCCCACCCTGATTGAGGCTCTTGCCAGGAGTTTGAAGCTGCAATGGCATCGAGGCCCTGGGGACATCCATGGCTACTGCCTAGAAATGGATGATGAATCTAAGGTAAGTACATGGCTCAGGTGCCCACATTGGATTTTTTTTCTGTGAGGGGGGGAGGCGGGGGCTCCATGGTTAAGTGCCTTATTTGCTTCATAGTACAGTGGATCGGGGACTTGGAAGGTACAATTAAATATGGGACATTTATTGCTTTTTTCTTGGCAAGGAAAATGGATATAAGGTTGCCAATATTGTTTTTTTATTTATTATTTATACATGTGTATATATCTTTTTAAAGGGGAAAAAACGGTTGGGGGAGGTGTAGAGGGTGGGGGGGGGGGATGAGAAGGTGAAGCTGTAATGGGAGTGGGCCCCATCCAGGGCCTCTGTGTAGAAAGGGATAATGATTCTTGGGTATGAAAGTGGCTTAGGTGGCCATAATGCTATGGGCATGGATTTGATCATAATGTTGGAAGCCCCCAATCTGTGCTTTTCCAGTTGAGGTAACAATTAGGGTAGAGACAAAATGATGATTGTGCAAATATGCAGGTTTATTTGAGCTATATAAATTGTTTGACAGCTTTTTATTTTTTACTGAGAAATGGTCTTTAGGATTACAATCTGTTAATACATGTAGCAATGCTACTCTCATTTCTCTTCTACAGCGCTATGGCTTCCAAGTGTTGTACAGAGGGGAGGACACGATTCACTGTTGTAAAAATCTTGCCAGAAATTCAGAATACAAGTTTAGGGTGAGTTTCTGCTTCCTAATCAGCAGTCAGTAATGTGTATGATCTCATTCTTCACCTTTGAGGTAAAAATGTCATAGGAATATAAATGTAAGGAATATGAAATTTGTTTATGAACTGCATGATGTCTTCTTTGAAGTGTCCCTTGCAATTATATATAAAAAAGTTTCTTTATTGCACAATTAGCATTTCCAAAAGAATTGACGAATCATTTTTTTTTAGAAATACATTAGTGGGGTCTGTTTTTTGTGTATTAATATTGCATTAAAAAATGAATTGGCTGTGCTTTATCTTAGCACAAAAATGTCAAAATGAAAGAAAAAATGTTGACTACTTTAAGAACTGTACACCTTATAGACCGATCTGACTTATCTTTGAGGGAAGCAGATGATCAGCCAAGACTACGGTGTCCTGCCATAGAGTTACATACAGCAGTGTGGCGCAGCTGAAAGCAGCGCGCCAAGATTACATACGCACTCTATGGGGGACACCGACAAATCAATTTCCGGATCGGTCTGTACTTCCTGACCCCCCTCCTCTTATTCCTCAATTCATCTCATTCATGACCCCTGACTGTGACCTTGCATCCTTGACCTTTGACCTTTAACCTTTGACCCTTGCAGTTATGTGCCTTCAATGAAGAGGGAAACAGTCGGTGGAGTAGCATAGTGGCCTTCCGCACGATGCCTGACGCACCGCGAGCGCCTTCTAAACCAAGCCTCAAGGGTAAACTCCATTCCACCAGCTTCAAGATCACCTGGGGTAAGTTAAGCTTGCCCATTCCTTAGGCATGGTTCTCACTTGACCTAGAACAATAACGATAAAGGCTCATTTAAATATGAATAGGGAACCCCCCCCCCCAGTTTTTTCTTTAGTGTTCACTTATGGTAATGAATGCGTATTAAAACGTCAATGCTCAATTAAAAGAGAGTTTTGCCAAAGTCGCGCAGACAAACTCATGACGTCATATTTTAAGAATTTGTTTGGTCCACAGCTTTTTGCAGCCGGGAGGCAAAAGATATGCTTTCTTGCCTCAGCATTTTATTTTTTACTGCTTCATATCCCATTCACTTTACACACACAAACAAAGTGGGGGTTTACTGCCAGGCTTTGCTGTCATATCTGAACAAGCCCTAACAGGATTTTTTCATTAAAGGTTCACTCCAGTACTGGAATTATGTGTGGATGTGTGCGTGAGCATGTGAATTTGCATTTGCCTTCTCAGCAAAATTTGTTGAAAGAAAGTATGAATTACTTGTCATACAGGAGATGGCCTATTTGGGCCTGTTAGTTATGAAAACTGTTACTAAAAACCGCAAAAGATTGTATTTACTGAATGTCATTTTGTTTTACAACTTTGTAAAATGTAAAATAAATATTTTGTCCACACTTTTCATGTGCCATTAGATCCACCAAGGGATTGCGGAGGTTCTGAAATAACAGCATATCAACTAGAAAAAGCTGAAGTTAGAAGTAAGTATATCATTTCTAGAATTAAGTATTCGTAATATAAGTACTTGAAATGTCACAAAGCAAAATGGAAAGAGAAAGTGCTATGTGCCGTATCCAATTTAGTGGGCAGAATAAGTTGGTATTTGATAGCATTTGCCCTGGCTAACTGAAATTTAAGCATTTTAAGCATTTAAGCATTTTATGTAAGCCAGCCAACTTTGAGGCAAAATACTTAATGATAACCATTGTGACGTCATGAAAAAATACATGGTATCCCCACATAACCAGCATTATGACTAAGTCATCGCATTGTATGTGTAGTTGTGTGCAGCATATCATGACTGCATATGTATGAAAACTACATGCCAACCAATCAAACTTCTAAAGTAATATGTTTAAGCCTACTAGGTGACTGTTGTAGACCTAGGGTGTAATACTTAGCCAAAAGATTGAACTGAATGCTGAAGTTGACTAACTATTTTACTTAAGCTGAAAACTGAGTTAAATACTTAAAATTCTGATTTTAGTATTGGATTGAATACTGGCCCAATGCATTATTTAGAATAATTTTCAGTCACGTTTTCTCACACTATCAATTTGAAATATGTTAATATAGCTCATGAATTTAGATAGAAAGCACATTTCAATTTTGTATACCATACTTGTCATGCAACCTTTAATTGTATTTGATTTATGAAGACAAAATTATCAAGATTTAGTAAGGAAAATGTAGTGTTCATCTTTGGTTAGTTTGATAGGAGTTCTGCTTGCACTGGAGTACAAATTACTTTGGAATAACCACTATCATGACAAGTAGAAGAGACTTTCAAAAAACTTCTATACCATGGTCACCACACAAGTGTTCTTGCTTCTGTCACCTTTCTGACAAAATGTAAAACATTTATTTGCTGAAGTTAGATAACCACTCTACTTGTGTCACTTTCCTTTCTATAGATGGGCCATTCTCACCGGCATATAGGGGTATGGAGCGGGAACATCAATTTGACAATCTGAAGCCTGGATGTACTTACTACCTTAGAGTCTCCTGCATGAGTAAAGGAGGAGCAAGTCCGGTAAGTCAGCACCACCTCATTATACCCCGCCTAACAAAGTTTGAGGAGTATGTAGGAATCAGCTTATGGTCGGTCCATTGCAAATCTTGCAGATCGAACTACTTTCTCAGTTTTCAGGCATTGCTCAGGAAATTTAGCACGCACATTGGGACGAAGGTAGTAATCACCTTCAGCGATATTTCTAGTCTTTCAATCTTTTCCCCTCAGCTCAGTTTGCTGGCTGCTTCGAGCTTTACTGAGTGATGAAGTGCTTTTTATTTGATATCATATGGTTCAGTACCCTTACGGCCTAACATCACAGGGCCCCATCTTATAAAGAATGGTCTAACATCAGTATTGTCTTTATCACAATTTTCCAGGCATCTTTTGTGCAATAATTATTTCGTCCAAGTTGGTCATTATGTGTGTCACTATTATTTTTCAAAATTGAAAAATAAATAAAAATAAATGATTAATAAATAATCACGGATTGAATTTCTTTGAGACTCACTGGCAGCTATATGTATATGTAAAAGCCAAGGGAAATTTTTGTAAATGATAAATAAATGCTGGTCTCATTACAAAGTGCCATGCTGTATTTGTAAGAAAGAACTGAATATGTAAGCAAGCATGCTTTTCTATTCTTAGTCAATTCTACAAGATTTTGCACCGAATTTTTCTTTGGTGTCTTCCCTGAACAACTTCATACTTTTGCTGATTTTGTGGTTACAATCGCATATTCTGTAAATGTTTTTTTTTTTTTTTTTTTTCCATTGCCTGCAGTGCTCCGAGGTGTTTAGTATAACAACGCTACCCATAGTACCAGGTCAAAGTCACACGCCCAGAGTACACGGGAAACCTAAGGCTACATCTGTGAACTTGAGATGGGGTATGTTTTGATCTCTTTTCAAAATGTTTCAATTAGACCTTATTGCCCTTGATGTACTTCTGAATAAAAAACCCCACTTGAAGATGTTTACTAGATGTTTACAATGTGCAACAGGAGAAAGACAGTACTTTCAAAAACCACAGACATCAAGAATATAGAAAATATGATTTTGATATCAACATTTCAGATTAAGGGAAACCACATCCTGACTTTATTTTCAGTTTGAAAATGCGTAGGAATTCCCTTAAAGTGTTCTTGTGGGATGATTGCACTATGTCGTCTTAGTCTTTGATTACCAGGTTAAAGATCACTTGGAATTTCCAAAAATATTCATATCACTGAACATCCTTCCAGTCTTTAAAGTGTTACATTCATTTTTACTGAACAAAATTTTCTTCCAATATGCAGGGCATCGTCACTTGTAATTGTCATTATACTTTTTTCTCATGCAATATTTGTGCATGAAGTTTGTAAGATATTGGTAGATACCTAGGTATATGGAAAGCTCTTTCAAGTAAAGATACAATGTGCAACGGGAGAAAGACAGTACTTTCAAAAACCACAGACATCAAAAATATAGAAAATACAATTTTGATATCAACATTCAGATTAAGGGAAACCACATCCTGACTTTATTTTCAATTTGAAAATGCGGGGGAATTCCCTTCAAGTGTTCTTGTGGGATGATTGCACTATGTCGTCTTAATCTTTGATTACCAGGTTAAAGATCACTTGGAATTTCCAAAAATATTCATATCACTGAACATCCTTCCAGTCTTTAAAGTGTTACATTCATTTTTACTGAACACAATTTTCTTACAATATGCAGGGCATCGTCACTTGTAATTTTCATTATGCTTTTTTCTCATGCAATATTTGTGCATGAAGTTTGTAAGATGTTGGTAGATACCTAGCTATATGGAAAGCTCTTTCAAGTAAAGATATTTTGAAAATTGTTTTGATGCACAGCCGTTTATTCCCAAGGGATTTGTAGTGTGTAGTAGTGAAAGAAAGAGCTTACTACTAAGTATGTGTTGTGTAAAGGAAGGTACTTTGTTAGAATAATTATAGGAGCAAATGAGGATGCAAGGACTCTGAAAACCCAAAATGATCTTTTCCCTGTGCATTGCAGGAAAATGTGATGTGTTAGAATATTGCAGCGCTGCATGATTAGGGATTCTTGGAAAGCGAGAAGATGATTTGATTGAGTTAGGAAATATGTGGGTTGACCGTTGACATTTCTTTGTGTGAGTCATGTCAAGCTTGTTTAGCAGTCGGTTTGTAGATTACCTGTGAACAAAGGGAGAGATATTGATGTGGGAGGGGGGTTAGATGGGAGAACAATGTTATGGAGATGGCTTATTGCTGTGATTGTACATGTAGCCTGGTATTAATGGCAGGATTAAAAGTCATACAAAATTATTATATTGGTACTGCTCTTTGATGAGGAGAGCAAAAAGAATACATTCAAACCCATCTTGTAGTGGCCACCTCTCTATAAAGGCCACTTGTCTGTCGTAGTCTTTTATATTGTCAACCCTTGAAGAAAATATTCATGCTATCGAACCTGCCTTTAACCCATAGAAGTACAGAGCTTTTTAGAGGTCTAAATTAATCATCTTCAATCCTCAAATTGGCAACAAATATATTTTTTTTTCCGCTCTTACACAATTTGAAAAAAATAAATATAGATATAACATGAACCAAAATGAATTCTGATTGCAAAATTTAAGCTGAAACTGCCAATTTGAATACGGAAATAGTGATTATATAATATTCACTGCATTGCCAATTTAAAGAGTTTAATGATTAGTTACATTTAAACTGCTCTAATTCGAAAAAGGAACAGTATACTGCATTGGGAATGGACTCAAAACTTTCAGTGAATTTTTCTCTTTCTACTGATGTATAGTGTGTAATGCCCAGCATTCTGGATCAGCAGATACTGCGAAAGCATCTCCTAAAGGAGACACTGTACCTCTATGGGTTAAAAGCCACCTCTCTACAATGGCTACTTTTTCTGTTACCCTTAGGTGGCCTTTACAACCAGGTTTGACTGTAATTAGTTCATTGATGAGTTTCTTTTCATGGAAATTGAAATACACAAAAAACAACAAATCAAGAATACCGTATGATACAAATAAAATAACTTTGAAGTGCAATAAGAGACACATAGAAAAAAAAGGAAGAAAGACAAGTTTTCAGAGAATTCTGAAATATTGTAAGACTTTGGCATGGATGATAGAGATGAGGAGAAAAATGGTGGAAATTAGTGTGGCCGATGATATAGCCACCAGATTGAACACTTGGAAAAGTGGTATGTTAACTGGGTTGTGGTATTAGAATAATGACGAAGAGCAGGGGAGTTGGGGTGGAAATGTACATGTAGATAATGGGGGTAATAATGTAAGATTTTTATAGATTAATCATTAGAAACTGGAAATTTGAGGACAGCAAAATGAAAAGCAGAGGAAATGTCACACCAGTTGACAATACATGCACCACTCTTTAACAGTGGAAGAAAGGGTTAATATATTTCATTTCAGTGGTATTATTTATTAGCCTGACTCATATCACTGTCACTTAGTAAATGATTAATGAATGTGTTTCATATCTGAGAAGGGTGCTTTATGCTAAGCCAAATATGGATTTGCAATAGGAATTCTGAGAAATGGAAGAATGTGTCACCAGGAAATAAAAAACCTCATTTAAGAGATACATTTATGTTGCATTGCATTGTTTGTCATGAATTGATATTAACAAAAATTTCATTTCAATTTTCCGATTGCTCTGATTGCTACTTAATTTGGAGATTTCCTTTCGGGGGGGGGGGGGGGGGGGCTTTCTACTCCCCCCAACTTTTGATTAAAGTCAGAATTTGAATGAAAAAATTTGTAACCTGTCTTGTAAGGCTGCCGATATGTAACTAAAAAGTGGTTTCTGTATGCTTCTGGACTTTCTAGAAATGTTCTACATTTCTCCTACATTTCTTGTACATTTCTTTATAAAAGGAGAAGGATGTTATGTATATACATGTATGTAGCTGATTACTATTGAAAGGCATCCTTTACTGAAGGTAGCCCTCTGTATATTTTGATGGTATTGAAACAAGTTGAAAGTTCTTTTATGAAGTTGTAAGAGAAGCGATGTACTTTTCGATGTAACAACTTTACCCCTTCATCTTCTGTCCAACGTAGGTATGCCAGATTACAACGGCGGAGCCCCCATCACTGAGTTCTGTGTAGAAATGACAGCAGCTGATAATGTTACTAGTGAGGTCCATCGGGCTCCTGCAGACATCACCGAGTGTTCCGTGAACAACCTGCTCCCGGGAAGGACATACGACTTCAGGCTGAGGTCGTGTAACAAAATAGGGGTAAGTCAGGGTTGCAGGGGGGAAAATGTTGCCATCCAAGGGTTTGACACCCCCCCCCTCCTCCCCTTGTAAAGATAGTACAGCCTGGCCTCATTTATACAGTGCCCACTTATATGGATCTCTCTATCAACTATCTGAGATCTCACATTGTACATAATGAATGTATACTGTTGTTTCTTTCAGTCCCACCAGAAAATACACTCAAAACTTGCTCAAAACTCTAAACAAATCGTTATTGCACCATGTACACAATAACTCGTTAGCATGTATGGCTTATCATATCCACAAGATATGATAAGATATGATTAGATTAAGTTCTGATTAATTTACTGCAGCTATTTATTGATAGAATAAATAGAATGTTGTATGTGGTTTCCTGCACTCATGGCGAAAGTTGTACTTTCAAATTTTGATTGTGCATTGGAATACTATTGACTTCGATAAGAATCATCCCTAGTATAAGGTGTTTTTATCTTTGTTCATCATTAGAGAGATACATATACCACAGCCCCCATGTTTGACTTATTTGATGGCATGTAGCTATGATTTGATTTGATTTGATTTGTAAAGTATGAATACAATAGAAAATGAAATGTATAACATTGAAGGAAAACTTGTAGTAATAAGCGTATTTTCCATGTGATCCTAAGAAGAACTGAGTGGAGCAAGCTATCCCCCATCGCCCATCGTCTGGAGGTCATGTCAATTTCCTGGCTCTCCAAGGGGAACTTCCCTTCTACCCCAAGGGGATTTCCCTTTGTCCCCCAGGGGAATTTCCCCTTATTTACCAGGGCCAGTAATGTATTCAGGCCTCGATTGTGGGCAGGTTGCTACGTGGGAACAGCTTGGTGTGGTTTGGTTTAAAAAAGACGAGTGTGTCACATGATGGAACATTGAAGTTTGCTGAAAATGTTGCACCTCTTCCAAATAAGGGCCCAAACCATCATCATGATGTCATTATCTTCTGAAGGAGACATAATTAGATTTCCTGTCCTGCAAGCACAGTAACATTACATCAACAGTTCATATTAGAGTTTTGACATGTTTTAATCACTGCTTTAATCTCAGTCTTTGACGTGTAATGTCCAGACATTAATCACTGTATCTGTATACTTCACAGATCTTGACTACAATGTTGGAAAATGTCTTCTTACAAATGAGCAACATAAGATTTCTGGAAATCTTGGTGTGTTGTTCAGTCTCATAGAAATCATTTTGAATTGGCTTCTAGGGACATTCAGTTGTCATTCATTCTTTTTATCATGAATACAATGTTTTTTTTAAATACTGTTTTACACGTGGAAGAAATTTCCTCATGACAGATGTATCATCACACCTATTTCAGTATTATGTACATGTATGGCTTAGACTTGATTATTAAAGCATAGTGACAACAGACCATTCATTTGCAGAAATAGTATGTTTCAGTTTTGAACTGAGGTCTGCCATAGTTGGTTTAAAGATAAACTGGAGTTCTTGTCATGTGATGATAATGTGAAAGAAACTGTTCCAAACCAACTGGGAGAGTTAAATTAGTTGTATATAACAACAGGTGTCTAGTGTGAGATTTAGAGATCATCGAATTCATAAAAAAATTCACCTACTTTCCACGAAAGGTGCTTGCACTACACAATGAAATGAGTATATGGGACCACACACAAATCTGGCATGAATGTTACCCCCCAAACTTTTCAACTTTTTCTTGTCATATTTCCAATATGAGGACATTTGAAGAGCAATCCATTCTAGGGGACATCTTAACTGATATTTTTCCTAACTGATGTAGAAGGAATGAGAAAGCTCGCAAATTATTTTTCACCTTTCCCAGAACTCGAGCTTCTCTTTAAGGCTCAATCAGATACGCAACAGGTACATTTACACTGTGTCAGGAAAAAAACAAACAAAAAAACAAAAACAGCATTTTTTAGTGTGCTGAATAAATAGCGAGTGGTCCTGAGTGTTATATGATACAGAAATGCGACACGCTGTATTTTTGAAAGAAAATTAACCTGCATTTTTGTTAAGCCTCTTAATGCCATATATCGTTGCTGGGGTTGCAAAACCTTGTATCTCAAATTTGGGTGAAAATTCTGGTGAAAAAGACTTTTAGAAATTTATCTCCAGATAGTCAGTGAAGTGATGTCCCATGCAAATGCTAGCTCTCTTACCCCCCCAAAATGAAGCCACCATTGAATGTCAAAGGAAAGGTGATTCCATTGCCTATAGTGCTTTGGCAGCATGTTTTTTTCGCTGTCCTGGACATTGACATTTTTGAGATATGAGGTTTTGTCACCCCAGCAGCGTGAACAAGCCTTTGTAGATGATGATAAGAAGCTGACCAATAGACCAACTCTAGTCCTCATATCTTATGCTCCTGTTTATTTTATTTCATTTTAGTATGGACCCTACTCAGAACCTCTTCGAGTCAGCACGGGGGCAGGACCGCCCGATGCCCCTACTGAGTTGACAGCGTCGTGCGTCACCACGTCTGTTGTGCTACTGAGCTGGCAGAAACCTTGCTTCAACGGAGCAGATATCACAGAGTACAGGGTGGAGAAGGCCTCAGAGAACGGAACATTCTCATTAGTAAGTGATTTGAAAGTTATCGGGCCCCTGTCTTGCTCAGATACTGTAATTGCCTAATTCTTATCTACATTTTTTATGACTGATCCCCAGTCAGTAGAAATGTAATTGCTGTAGCACTAATATACCTCTGGCAAGACATGAATGTGCATTTGCCTCACTTGACCCAGGTGTAGTAAGTGGGTACCAGGGAGGATTTATTTCTTGAATGCACCGAGTGCTACATTTGCAGGCTAAAGCTGAGGTAATAATATGATTGCAGGGCCCTCTGGGAGAACAGTACAAAGTACTGAAGAGGCTACCCTGGATATACAAACAAAACATATTCTTGAGACCATCCCTGCCTTGAGAAGAATTATTTTGCATCGCGAGGCCCAAACTGCTAAGATTGTAAAGGCACAAAAGTTCCTTGTACAAATTAAATCAAATTGTGAGGGAGTTTGTGCAAATCCCCCTGTGGAATTGCCCTAAGAAGTCCTGAACATTGATATCATGTTCATTTCAACAGGCATACAGTGGCTCCGCCACCACCTGCGAAATCAGGGGTCTCCAACCCGCAACCTACTACTACCTACGGGTCCAAGCGCTCAACGCCGCCGGCCACGGGCCCTTCAGCTCCGTAGCGACCTGCCAGACCCTCCCTTCCTCCCCCGAGGCTGTCCCCTCCTTACGAGTGGTCTCTTCCACCTCGGACTCACTGCTCATCCAATGGACAGAGCCCAGCGACTGCGGATCAGAGATCATCGCCTATAACCTGGACATCGGGGAGGGCCAGCCCATTTTCGTGGAGGGCAATGTTACCCAGTACTGTGTAGACCAGTTAGAACCAGATACCAAATATAGGTAAGTGTTCAGACTGAAAATAGCTTGTCAAATTTGAAGAAGGAAAATATGTTTTCTTCCTCTAAAATTATAAAATACTTTCTCCATTTGTACGCTGGAAGTATGTTTTATTTATTCATTTATTATTTACTTACTTATTCATTTCATATTTTTCAAACAGGGTAGCCATATCAGTAGTTAAAATGCTGTTGTTCTTGGGGACCTTGTATAACATAAGCAATACGAAATACACACATTGTATATTTTTTAGATAAAGAGATGACAATGATAATGATTGCAAACAAGATGGCTTTTTCAGGAAAATAAATTCAAGAAATGAATTTAGCAAAATTTATGGAAGAATGCTCGGAATCATAGGAAAATCAGAACTGTCATAAAACATGAATTTTAATTCTTTAACTTTGTCTTCTATTTGAAACCCTTGATGTGAAAGACAAAAAAAAAAAAGAGAAAAGAAATATTCTGTACAATACACCAACAGTGAAGAAAAATACAAGGGCTCGGTGGAAAACTGCACCAAAAATCTTGAAATATCCTCTTAAATTGAAAGTAAACCGAAAAAGATTCACTTATTTTATCATTTGGTTCAAGTGAGTAAAGTCACTTACCATTGTAGTTGAGTGAATTTATTTGAGGGGGGGGGGAATATGCATTAATATTTCACTTTTTGATTGGAACGACAATTTGCATTTTGGCAGGATACGAGTGCAAGCCCTAAACAGTATTGGTGAGGGTCCATACAGCGCCGTTCTGAAGGCCATCACCCGAGCCCTACCCCCCATCCCACCCAGGTTAGAATGTGTTTACTACAGCCACCAGTCACTCAAGCTCAAATGGGGTGATCAGAACAGGGCCGTCAGCGACTCCAAATCGCTAAACTTCACCTTGGAAATGGAAGATAAAAGGGGAAGGTAAGAGACTACTGAGTTGCAGCCTTTCTGGATTTCACCAAATACGCTTGAATGATTGTGAATGTTATAAAACCCTCTGCGAGAAAAAAGACAACAGGTGCTCTTTGAGTTTGAGAAGCAACACTTTATTAGCAGACAGAGAACCTTTATTATTTGTGTAGTACATGATCACTCATATGCATGACAAATTAATTCATGGTCATGATGTAATCCTGATTTATCTGCAAGGAATTTTCCTTTCAAATTTGATTTATTATTTAAGCCCTTCAGTTTATGCACATTAGAATGATTATTTTTGTTTTGGGCAATTCCAGAAAATACTTTAGTTCGCTCACAAGTCACTCAATAATATGTGTGGTAAATGTTTGTAAATTTCCAATATTTCTTCATCAGATCAATATCTTTTTATCAATCTCTTTACCTTATCTTTTTAACAGTCATGTTTTACTTTATCCTGTGTTATTCTAAAATCTTGATTCATGCCAGCATATTTTCAAGACCAGAACTAATTCATTTTGCTATCTCACAAATTAATTCGAATCCCTCTTATCTTATCAATATTGTAAGTTTATTCATATATTCATATCATTCTCTGAATTGACGCCACGTCTCCGTATGACCATGTTACTGTAGAGCTGCAACTTTGTATGTATTATGTATTGTTGTATATCATTTTCTGATGTTGTATATTCGAATGTAATGCCAACAAAACGAATTTCCTTAATGGACCAATAAATCAATCTGAATCTGAATCTGAATCTGAATAAATGAGGGCTTGGCGGGATTTCCTGAGTACAGTCAACCCGGCTTTAGTGACCACCTGTATAGCAAGACCACCTGCTCATAAAGACCCCAGTATTTGTTTCTCTTCAACATTGTATCTCATTGAAACATGTATTAACCACCTGCTTCTAAAGGTTTATAGCCACTTGGTCTAATAGCAGATGGTCTAATTCCCAGACAGTCTAACACCACTATGGCTGAACCTGTTTGGTCTACTATCAATTTAGTCTAATTGCCGTTTGGTCCAGTCATCACTTGGTCTAATACCCACCTGGGTAAATTGTCATTATGTCTAATGATCAAAAGGTCTAATTGCCACTTCGTCTACTTAGTTTTCCTCATTTCGTCTAATGACCATTTGGTCTTTTACCAGTTCGTCTAATCAGATAACCTGAGTGGTGTTAGACCAGTTGGTATTAGATGAAATGGGTGTAGCCTAACTATGAATTAGATGAAATGGTAAATGGGCTAAGTGGTAATAAGACCAAATGGTTATTAAACGAACTGGTTGTAGATGAAATTGGATGAGACCATGTGGGATGAGACTAAACCGGTATTAGACAAAGTGGGATTAGAGACTTATTGACAATTCACCCTCATAAAGACAGCTTTTCTTGCCTCCCTGACTGCTCTTTATATACAGGTTTCACTGTATCAGCAATTTTGAACCTCTTTTGTTACCTTTTGAACATTCTCTCCTATGCATTTTCCTACACTTATATCGTTGACCACAGATTTGTAGTTGTCTATTCTGGTGTCAACGTCACTCACAAGGTCACAAGACTAAGCGAAAGCACCACCTACAAGTTCAGGATACTTGCCAGCAACGAGGCAGGAACAGGGCCCTACTCAGAAGATTTTGTCTTTGCCACGACAAAGGCTCCCCCTGTAACGCTCAAAGGTAGGCTTATGAATAGGTCAGAACTTATAGTGTAGATCCAAGCTATGTTGTCCCACATTGTCAATGGGGCGACAAAACTTATCTAAAAAAAAATTTGAATGTTTAGGAGAGTGAAAAACTTGGCTGCCAAAACACTATGAGCAATGGGATTGCCTTCCCTTTGACATGGCATGGTGCCTTCATTTTGGGGGGGAAGAGAGCTAGGATTTGGACAGGACATCTCTTGACTGATTATCTGGAGATTAATGCAAAAAAAGTAATTTAATCCAAAAATTTGAGATACAAGGTTTTATCACCCCACCGACGGTATGTTATGGAGTAAATCAAAGAAAATTTCTATTTCTGATGATTGTGATAAGAAAATAGCCTTATTAAAGTTGGAAACTCTATGAAATTTGATGTCAGTACATGATCATTACCTTGTAGTCTTCTGTTAATCATGGACATCAATATGACCTTAATACCTTGGACTTGCCCCACGCTGCTTACAGGGTCACCGCATTGAGGGTTTCGAGTCAAGCCAGACAAAACTAGACTCCATTGCCATTCACATCAACTCAGTGACAGAGGTCTGTTAGAAAAGAGTCTTGAAATAGCTCAATGTTTGTCTGGTTGTATTATCAAGAAATAGTACTATTTCTTGATATAGTATGCAGAACTGTATCTCTCCATGTAAAGCCTTAAAAAAAAATGTTTGTTTGCCGTAACACAGGAAAAGAAAATAGGGTCGGTCGGTCGGTCTGTCTTTCCCCCCCCCCCCCCCCCCCCCCCCCCCCCCCAACATGCTGGCGAAGTACTCGGGCATCCCATGTACTGTGGTCTCAGTGCGTGCGGCGGGTACTCCCTCGCATTTATCATAGATCCGTATCGTGCAGGTTTTACTAGGGTCGGTCGGGTTACGGCAAACAAACTTTTTTTTTTTGCCTAATCATCTTTCTTGACCGTATTCACCTTTCTCACAGCTCCCACATTGGAAGTTGATCAAGATTCTTGCCAGATCTCCTGGGCTGAAGCTGTCCTTCACCAACAGGATGATCTCATGCACTACCAATGTCAGTACCAGAGGACCAGGGAAGGGGATGCCAGGGTGGTAAGTGTACCCCTCTTAATCTCCACTGATCATTACCAATGTCAGTACCAGAAAACCAGGGAAGGGGATGCCAGGGTGGTAAGTGTACCCCTCTTAATCTCCACTGATCATTACCAGTGTCAGTACCAGAGGACCAGGGAAAGGGATGCCAGGGTGGTAAGTGTACTCCTCTTAATCTCCACTGATCATTACCAATGTCAGTACCAGAAAACCAGGGAAGGGGATGCCAGGGTGGTAAGTGAACCCCTCCTAATCTCCACTGATCATTACCAATGTCAATACCAGAGAACCAGGAAAGGGGATGCCAGGATTATAAGTGTACCCCTCTTAATCTACACTGATCATTACCAATGTCAGTACGTTAGGACCAGGCAAGGGGAAGCTTGTTTATAAGTAATTGACACACAATTAACACTGAATGAAATTTATTCCTTAAAATTTAGTAATCCACATAGGTTAGGGTAATTATACTCCAGCTGATGAATTGCTTTCAATGCTGTTCATTGCCTTAGATCTACCGTGGTCCAGAGAAGAGCTTCAAGTTAGAGCATCTAGAGCTTAATGTGGAGCATAGGGTGCGAGTGTGTGCCATCAGGGTCCCTGGGGACGGTTCCTCTGAGCTCACAGGTATCTATAGCCCCTGGGCTCCTTTCACCATCACCCCACCGGCAGCTAAGGAGGAGGCGCACATGGCGGACGGGGACAGTGAAGGACTGACGGACCTGGACTCCAAGCCCATGGGGGACAGCCAACTCGCTATGATCATCGTGACGTGCTTCTGCTTCATCGCCATCCTAATCGCTGTCTTTCTTCAATGGTATTTAGGCTCGTAACAGCAGATGGAGTGCCAGCTGGACACAGGTGCGCCCTCTTTTGGCTGATGGAGGGCAGGGAAGTTGCCCCTCCCTTCTTATTTTATCTTCTCTTCTCCAAGGCTTTGCTGACTAGGATCTCTGAGTTAGACTTCTAGAATTCATCTGGCCAGAATCTCACACAGCCTTTTTAGAGGATAGTAAGGCATCAGTCTGTACATTGTGTCACATTTGGCCGACCCGTCATTTGGGGGACTGGAATTTGGGGCTTCTGAAATGCTTCATGGTATGGGCCCTGTGATAAGAGTGAATCATATCATGCCAAATGGCTAACTTTCCAGGTCATAGATATTTCTTTCAATGCCTATTGTTTCAAACTTAACCTGCTTTCATAAAGCCCCCCAAACATAGTCCCATTCACATGGTAACAGTAATTCGGGTTTTGTAAACAATTCACTTTTCAAACCGAAAAAACATAACGGGTTAGCATTTATTTTGTCACAAGCAAAGTAAGTGCTCAAAAAAGTCAGGTCACAAGATATTAATGAACACATTATTCAAGGAAAAATATAAAAAAAACCAAAAAATAAAATTAACTAGACAGTGCAAGAAACTGAAGTGCTGATGAAGAATTAAATTATATTCCAGTGATCACTGCCTGATTATTAACCATTGCAGCATTTTCCAAGCATACGTGGACCATATCACAGTCGTTGTAGAGATTGAAAATACTTGAATTTTACTTCCATATCTGTAGCATGTAAGTAGAACATATTACCTCTTATAACTTAATGTATGTTTTATTAACTGTCTTATGTGTGATGTACCTGTGCACCTTGTACACACAGCCTCGTAACTTACATTTTTTAGGTGGTGAATTTCAGTAGTGGCATTGTTTATTTATTTCATATTGCCTCCTTTGCCGCTCACTCTCTTTCAATCCTTTCTATTAATTTAAGCCATACTAAGAACAACGTAGAAGTAGATGTATTGCACCTGAATGACCAACAAATGTTTTGCACAGGCGGGGGAAAATGCTACTATATTCTTTCTGAGGTAAATGTTGGAACTTCCAGAAGCAGCCACGTTCCAACAATTTTCAGACCCTTCATTATTTCTATGTTTCATAAGAGTAAAGTAAGTAGGCTATGTTTTTCTTTGCACAATGTTGAAGGGCTACATCAAAGGGAGGGGTAGTGATTTTGAAATGGACCGAATTTTCTTATTCATTCAACTCGGGGCTGTTTTTTCAAGTTGTATTTTTGGGGTCAACATGAACATCTGATTAAGTTTTCATTGTCACACAAATAAGGTCAGCAAGATTTCCTGTCACTTTCACACTTTTTTACGTCGAGGAAAATATAAGAACAGTAGTTTGTTTTTTTTTCCTGTCAGAACTTCTACCCATTCAGTAATAAGCTTGAGGTAACTTCGGCTGGAGTCTATAGAAAATGTGTGTTGTACCGTAATCAGATCATATCCAACTGGTTAACGACTTGTTCAACAGAGGATTTGAAAAATGTTAAGACTTTTCCATGACAGAGATGATGCTACAGACATGTTTCAGAAAAGAAGATGAAGAAGAAGAAGAAGATAAAAAGATACAGAAAAGGAAATATATATGTTTGTCACCATTCATGTATTCTTTTAAGAACTGTCTCAGTATTAGGATGGGGCAGAAATCTATTTGGGCACAAATTTATTTGAATTGTGAAACATATGTAAGAAGAATATTCAATTCATTCAATTCATTTGGTTTATTATGTTAAAATATATGACAAAGGTTGCATGACCCAAACTGTCATGTTTATAATAACAGCATGACAGATATGATATACAGAGTAACGTGCAGATTCGTAGAATTGATATGGAAATGATTTGTAATTGATAACCTGTCTAATTTGAATTTAAAAACTAATTGCATTGCACAGATTTTTGCATTATTTAAAATACAGTACAATAAAATACAATATCAAATTCATAATTCATGAATACAAATATTAGAACAATGTAACCAGATTACATGTAAAATATAAGCATGGAATAGATTTGAGGATAAGCCGAAAAAAAAACGAACCTATGTAAACAACGATATGTGGTTCTGTTTCCAATCAGTGATGAAACTTCCAAAATGGCTACTTTTCACCCTGCATATCCAGATTTGAAATGCGTAACATAATTTGATTAATTGGCAGGATTCATACAGAGGCCTGGGTACGTGATACTTTCTTCAGGCAGTTTAGGAAAACTGAAATAGTTCAAAAGAATCCATACTTTGAACTGGGAAGGATAGAGAGATGGAAAGAAACTGGAATAAGTAGAAGTGTGTGTCGCTTAGTTTTTGAGGCTGAAATCATTACGAGAAAGAGATGTACAAGCAAGGGAGAAAGCAGTAAAAATTATATCGGAATCAAAACTTAAATTAGAGGCATCCAACTCATAGATTTATAGCAACAGGAAGTTCAAGTTCTTTGGAAATTTCTCTGAAGCCCTTACGTAGTTTGTGGAATTGCATTCTTTGATCTCTTCTTGTTTGATAAACAAATTCACTTTGGGCATCGCCATATCATAAATATGAACTGTATTCTAGAAGGACAGATAAACCAAAGTGCATATGAAATGAATTTAAGAGTAGATTTTTATTTTGATTAGATTTTTGCATAGAATAACTCAAATTAGAAGAAACTCTCAGATAGATAGATGGTATATAAAGTATTTCAACTCATTCAATAAATAGATTTTATCAGGTGTGTGTTTGTTATGCCTCCGCCCACCGTAGGTGGTTGCCGGAGGCATTATTTTATATGTGAGTAATCCTTTGTTTCTGTGCTTACAAAGATGTTGATCTGGTAAGCCACATATAACATTTTAAGATTTGAAATTGAATATCTGCATTCAAATATTGAGAATTGGAAATGAATTGTTAACTAGCATTAATGTGGGCCAATGAATTTACGTGAGGAAGACTCTCACAGACAATACAGAATGAATTCACAATGTAAATGAATTGATAATCTGAATTTGCAATTCTCATTGAATGCTCAGTGACTTCATGGTGTTGGAAGTTTTGTTATAAAGTTGACTTGGCATTATAGTTTGTAACGCCCATCCCTATTCTTTTGAAAGGGCTATTTTATGCTCTGTTTGTAGGGCTATTTGAAAATCACTGTTATATCATATGCTAGAGATCAAGAGGGGGAATGCATTTCACTGATTCTAGCGCAAAAAGGACATCCAGTAGGTCTTTAGTCCTGCATTAATGTCTTTTTTTGCCGTTACTTCGGCTGGTGCACTACCCTCTCTGAAGTCTCTAGCTGAAGATATAATTAGTTATTGGGAGTTGGGCATTAATGATGGAAGCTGCAATGTCGTGCGGTATGTAACAAGCGCTACCATTATTCCACAAGATGAGTATCTTTTGTACGTTAGTTTCTTTGTTCTATTACAAATCTGCTGTGTGGTTAGATTATAAGACCACATTTTTGTGCATGTTTGGATATGTTGTGAGATAGTGGAGTACTCTAAGTAGATAGTGACCCAGCAACAATGATTTGTTGGCAAAAGCACTTCAATTTTCCAAATTTCATCCGATGGTATGTTTTTAATATTTGCTTTGGTCAAATTAAGTGTCTCCAGTCTCCAGTGTCCATAGAATGGTGGATCCCCTTTGGTTTGAAATATATACTGATTGTTTTTTTTCAAACTACCTTTTAATGACCCAAAGGATATATGATAGCAACACTGAAGGTAAAATATTGAAGACTGAGCTCGAATTACAATCAAATTACCTCTTAAAAGATATCTTTGGAAAGAAATAAAAGATATTGCATGTTAGATGTGTCTACATGGGTAGCCACGATCATTTTGTACCCATTCATCACAGAATGATTTGAATTGGTATTCACTGAAGCAGTTAAAGAGGATTTGTATCCTTGGATAGATATTGAATCAACAATTGCCATTGGTTGCGTCATCTATGCTGGTCCTAGAACGAGGGAATTCAATGAAGAAAAATGGTTTGCCATGCAAGCCAATCTACAGAAAGATTACGTGAGAGAGAGAGAGAGAGAGAGGGATGAGAAAGTTTTGTTGTGTACGAATGAAAAGCTTGCCAGAAAGGCTGTGAAAACCTGTATAAAATGCTATGTATTTGATGAATGTTGCCTGTTTTGTGAATGTATCAGTTGTAATTTATTAAGTTTTGTTCTCTCTCCAACTCTTTTACTTTTGGTAGTGAGATTTTCGGTTGTTGCTACAGTACAACTTTGATGTAGCGATATACATGTACATGTACCTTAGGAATCCCCTAGATACCATGAAGCCTGTACAAAGGGAAACGATGAAGCAATCATTTCCCAACTAGAACTTTTTGGGGACATTTTGTTGGTCATCAAATAGTGTAATTAACAAAAATAGAAAGTACAACATAAAGATCTATTTTTTGAAATGTGGTATATATACATTCAATGATATTGTCTGGCTTTTTTTCTCTTTGTTTTTGTGCTGTTATTATGTACATGTGTATGATGATTAAAAAAAAAAATGTAAACAGCATAATATGATGAAGTGCTTTGTACAGTGTTATGCTCTCATGTATATTGCATTAAAAATGATTGAAGAAAAAAAAAATCAGATTTAAAGTATTAAACTAACAAAAAAGTATATATATAAATATATATCTATAATATATATATACATATCATTGTGTATAGTACTGTTGTTTAAATTGAACAAAGTCTGCAGGAGGACTAGAATGCTGCTTGAAATTGTAGCATGAGGTTCTTTAGCATTCAAGCATTGTAGAGATCATTTTAGACAGCTTTGTTTGTTCGACAAAATACATGTACTGAACTCTTCTGTGTGTTATCCCCAGACTTTTTTGCTCTGTACTTCTGCTTTCGTCTGTCCATACTTGTTCTCATTATTACGTTCCTCTTCAATTCTACCGCGGTAAAGGCCAGAAACTTTTGTGAAAAAAACTTTGGCGAAATGAAATGTTGTGAACTTGTTAGTGAGGACTGCTTTTGTGGCAAGAAATCTCCGTGAAAGGAAAAGATTTGATGGGATTCTATCTATTGTTTATATTTTGCTGCATGAAATGTTCCCGAAACTCGAAATTTGCTGAAGTTTTGTGCACATGAAAGTTTCAGGTTTTATGGCATTTAGAGAGAGAATTGAGTTC
This sequence comes from Echinometra lucunter, assembly GCA_029962745.1. NCBI lineage: Eukaryota > Metazoa > Echinodermata > Echinoidea > Camarodonta > Echinometridae > Echinometra > Echinometra lucunter. The sequence continues at coordinate 6,915,824 of CM057169.1, read as the reverse complement.
ACATTTTATTCTGCAGTCCAGTCACATAAAATAGTCATTCTTAAGTTGATAATTTGCTAGGACAAGGATTTTTTTTTTCTCAAATGAGTCGTCTTTTATCAGGATTTATAGTACAAAAAAAAAGAAAAAAGAAAAGATGATTTGTACTGTGGCTAGTACAGCTGCAGTAGTGTTTCCTTTTGCGAGTTAAGGCGACTATATTTCATCATAATAGACTGCAAGACAGTTCAAAAAATGGTTCTTTTTTTTGAAAAGTGTATGATAAGATTACAGCTCAGTTTTATGTGTAAAGACTGGTATGTATCAGCAAACTGAGAGGATTTGGTGAAGTACACAAAAGCATACAAAAAGGCATTACTTTGATGGAAGTAAAAAAAGAAAAGAAAAGAGAACAAGCGATTATAAAACTACATTTACATTCCGAACTATTTTTTACCACCAGATTGTAGGATTGATGGTCAGAAATTTTGGCATTCATTCATTCATTCATTCATTCATGCATGCATGCATAGATGGGGCTCTAAAGGACCCTTATTTCTTTAGTTGTCTATTTTTTTTAAAATGCATGTTTCAGTTATTCATGCTGATACTGTGATGGCTCGATATATTTTTTGTTTCCTTTTTTCGTGTAGAATATGTAGAGATCTATTTTTATCTTTGTGACATACTTCTAGGACCAATGATATTTTTTCCTTTTTAATTTGTATTTGCATTCATTTATGTACATGTATATTCACAATTCATTGCGCATTGTACTATTACAATTTATGATGTAGAGTTATAACTTAATACTTATATTTTGATTTCGAAGCGGATATGTTCCGAAGTATTTCACTGTAACGGTATGGAACCGAGGAATGTGTACAGGCATAACGATTGATTCATTGTTATTTTTATTGTTATCACTATCATTATTTTCATTATATGAGATATATTTTTCTGAATTATAAGTACAGTGTACATGTATCTGCTTTAGTATGCTAAGGTGTTGATAGAATTTATCAGGCCTTTTCAATCATTATGTCACAAAATGCTCCACATATTAATATGATACCGCAACAAATTGAGAATGTTTCACAGTTCAGTTTCCTTTTCTCTCTTTCTATTTTCATGTCCTTGGTATATTTTCATCACGTTTTCTTGTCACTGAAGTCAAAAGGTTTATTGCATTACGAGAATCTCGGCATCACCTTTATTTTTTCGATCTCCACTTTGCCATGAAGTTTCACATTCCCATTTTGGAAAAAATTTCTTCAGCTTTTTCAACTGCCTTTTCTATTACTTGTGGGTACACACCAGGAGGGGAACCCCCCCCCCCCAAAAAAAATATTATGAAAATTTGACTTCTATATTCATTACAGTATTAATTGGTAGATTTGCCTGTCTTGTTTAATATTAAATTTCAAACTTGTCCAACTCATTGTAAAATATGATATGTCATTTTGATGTTAGAGATATTTAAACTTTTTTGGGGTTAAAAATGTAAACTTTACCCTACTTTGTAGGTATTTCTAGCAGTGCAAAGTACATGAATTGATTCTTTTTGCATTGTCACATCACTTCATTAGTTAAAACTACCATGTCAGTTTAGATACTTTATTGCAAAATTCAAAGCCATTACTCATTAATGTTGTCATCTTTTACAAAATGAATATGAGCCTTAATTTGTCATTTTCTTATTTGAAGGTTTTCAGGGTCCTTTTTTCTTTGAATTTGTTGAAAAAATTTGGTAAGATAGTAAGGAGCTTATGACAGAAATTCACTACCTTGATTAAAATCTCCACAGAGTGGCCACAAAAATTGTTGGAACTTGATAGGAATAATTTGATGTAAAGACATTTTTGACCATGGCTTACAATGCCTAATTTTCAAAAAGAACTTCTTTAAAAAAATGTAAGTTAAATAATTACATGTATGGAAGTAGCATGTGCTCTGGAAAAGCATGATAAACTGTCATAAGAAATGAAAGTGTACTGGTAATTCCATGAGCGGGTATGCTGAAAAGTTGAGCACGCCCTTTTTTGAGTTTGATATTAAGACTTTTGCGATGCATTTTTAAGGATCCCTTGAACCTTGGCATATATCTGTCATTCACTGCCTCATCATTTGAGAACTCGAGCTAAAAGAAAGTGATTTTCTACATTTCTTGGCAAATCTATGATGTAAGAGCACAATGATATCGTGTATTGAAGTAAGCACAAATACAGGTTAGTGTATTTTGGTGAAATGGGAATAGGCATACTTGTGTTTGTTAAAAGACACAGAATATAAGATTCTGTGGAGTTTGTTGTTTGTAAATGTTCTTACTCATTGCTTCCCATAATTACTTCTTTTGCTTCCTTTTAAATGTCATGCAATTCAGATTATGTGTTATTTTTTGTAAACAAAGCAGATTATTTGCTGAAGAAAGTGGATAGTTTTTATTTTTTGTATTAGACTTTAGGTCAGTTGTACCTTGTGAAATTTCCCCCACCCTGTCTCACTTACATGCTTTTTTTTTTGGTTGGTTTTCTTGAGAATGTGCCGATTATTTACATGTTTATGCCAGGTCTCAATTCTTTAGTCTTTATTTTTCTTCGTAGAACCAATACTGTATTGATTTTTGTGATTTTCTTTGAGTACTTTTATTACAATGAATTGCAAGAAAAAAGAAATTGAACAAAATGGATAGCAAAACATTAGACTACTACTAAACAAGAAGGAAAGAAAGATTTTCCCTTCCACTTTATGTAAACTATAAATTCAACTCAAGCTTTGTTGAAAAATATGAAAATTATTAAAGAAAATGGAGAAAAACGAGATAGGAATGAGTTTGAACGCCTTGAAAACACCTTGTAGAAACAAGTCTTATATTGTGCTATTGTGGAGCGTAAGAGGATATGGATTAAAATATGCCTTACAGTCCTTGCAAAGTTATCTATTTAATCACAACAAAAATATATAAATATATATAAATATATATATAAATGTTGCTTATTTCGTGGATGTTCTTTTTGATTTTCTCAACTGCGCGATAAAACCTGTACGCCAATCTTTGGTACGTAGAAAAGTCTTAGTCGATTGACTGTATTGTGTATCTTATATATTAGCTGAACGATTGAAAAAAAAAAAGAAAAAGAAAAAAATAACAGTGCGTGTCCGTGGAACTTGCGAAAAATGTGTTTTGAGAGGGTCATATAACAGCAAAACTTATGAAGAAAATTGTGGTAAAAATGCATTCTTTGTGATTGAAAATGACATGAATAAATGTGCTCATTTCTTTTCCGTGCCAAACCGTAAGAAAAAAATGAAAACAAATATACCATTATATCTTACAGTCTATAGTATGATATTGAAAAATAAAACATCGTCTATTGGCGCTTACATAGCCAGAAATGTATTATGCTGTATTTATTTTCTTCTGTCAGGAAGCTTGGTCTGTTTTTTTTTTTCTTTCGAGTATATATGATATGGTGACGGGACATTTGCTCCTCCGATAATTGCTCCTGTCTTAATTTCTCGAAAGACGTAAGGTTAGGGTTGTGATAGGGGTTTTGGTTTAGAATGATGTGAGGATATGATTAAGAGTAATGTTAGGTTTTAGATTTTATGTTTTACTTAACGTGCAGATTTTCCATGGGAGCAGTTGTTGCCTGAGCAAATGTCATGGAACCATGATATAGAGAGTCCAACAGATGATGGTGATGGTGTTGATGGTATCATTGCGCAAGTTTGAACCAAAGTCAAAATAAAAATTAGATAGCTCTTACTGTAAAGTGTACCAATCACCAATAGCAGGGGCAGATCGGGGGGGGGGGGAGGTGAAGTGGCCCCCCTTTTGAAACCGAGGACCCCCATTTCTTTTTAATTTTGATTTTTCCATTTTTGTATTTTGTGTTCAGGACGCGTTCATTCACACTACATAAAGATAGAACGCCTTAGCAAATTGAAAAGGACCTAGCATATTTGATGTAGCACTTTTTCCTTGCCGTTACAAAGCGCTTCACAATATGCTCCAAATTTGTCAATTGACCACTTAACCCACTTCACAGGTCCTATAAATTCCACCATGTTTAAGGGGACATACCATATGAACATGATTTGAACATGCCCTAAGCCCCTATGAATTATTCATTTTTTGAAGATACTCCTGAAAGCCGCATGTTTTTCACGCTAAAGAAACAAAAATGCAGATCAGCTTCGAGCATGAGCATTGATGGAGGACATGCATGCTAATTTATTCATGCATGTTGATATTTTCATTTATTAACTTCTCATGACGCACCAGCATTGGCGAAATCATTCTTCAATTTTCTATAATATGCAATCTCGCCAACTGAATCAATTACTGAAACATTTACTCAATCAGTTAATGGAAGCTCTGTCTGGAGGGAACAAATCCTTAAAGTGATTACACAATGGCTGAAAAGTTTTTGATATATGATCAAGAATAGAATTTTAAGAACAATAACATTAAAAATTTTATGATTTTCAATCGGAATCAACGCTTTTTGGCAAATTATTTGTGGCTTGGTCATGGTTGACCTCAGAATTTGAGTAGATCCAATATAAAACCGGCAGTGATGTAAATGTGGGTAACCAGATAATGCGCACTGCAGCTGATGCGCGCTAGACTGTACAATATGTAATATACCTAGCACGCATTTTTGCTAGAATTGCGCGACAAGGTACCCACAATGACCTCATTGGGTCAACAGCAGCTTAAACTGAAGGTGGTGTTATTGCTTGGCAACGCAACTACTTTAGGCAGATGATTTTCTGCTAATATAAATATGCTCTTTTAAATGAAGGAACATTTTTTCAGCATTGGGTACAGGGTACAACCTTCAAGGCTCTACCAAAACTGTACAGAACCTTTAAATTCAAATATCAAGACTTGAACAAGTACTAACTCTGGGTTGTGACAGTTAAATCAGTTTTCACAAATCAAAAGAAACCTACTGGATGTTCGAGAAATACAAATAAATGATGCCTTTAACAAATGATTTGGGTAAAAATTGTAGTAGCATAGGAAGGAGCAAATGAATTTTTGAATTCATTTCCAGTTCGTTGGTCTTAACAACTCTTCTACTGCGTGAAAGACTTTGAAGAATGAATTTACTTGCAATATCTTGAAATGAGATTCCACTACTAGAACCCAAGACAAGTTTTTTTACCCTTACAATCGGACAACACATAGCACACATGGAGAGAGAAAAGGTACAACTATCAACTCAATGTTTTATTATACGCTAAAATGAATCAACCATAAGGCATGTCATTATTTGAAAAATTACATCAACATATCTTTAATGGAAGGCTTACTATGTTTTCCTGACAATATATAAACAATGAACATGAAGTTTTTTATGAGTAGATATATACACAAGAAAAGATACCATGGAGAGCACAGTGCCAGTTGAAAAAAATAGAAACAAAAACTGAAGTTTATATCATTTCATGATTCTATGGCATACAACTGTCTACAGCAAAGAATATTAAGTAATACACCTAGCATTAAAAATGGATTTTTTTGTTAGTTCTTGTATAGCCCTTACATGTAGTACTTCCCACCAATGTCTCTAAACAAGCCATCTATTTTTCATGCAACATAACTATGAATGTATGGGACTACAGAGTACATGGTATTAGGAATCCCTTACAGAGGCAAGAACAACTGATTAGAGGGAACTGGGGCTTTGATTTTGCAATCTACGTGATTACATTACGAAAAGAGGCTAACAAGGATTAAAATTCCATCCCACAAATATTCTTGGAATTTCTTGGACTAATTATTATTATCATTCAATCAAAGGCATGTCCAAACCTTTATCACATCAAACATTTTATTATATGATTGTATGGACTTTGCAAGCCCAGCAAGTGATCAGATAGGATGCTTCTGAGGTCAATTCATGTTCACAGTATCATAATACTAAAGGGAATACGCAAGGGAAAACCACAACAAAATACACATTGGACTTGCCCTTAATCTAAATGAGAATTTCCCTTTTTCCTCTTTTAACGTTTCTGTAATGGCAGAAAATTGATCGAGAGTGGCCCTCAACTTGCCTCCAATTAAACAATGAACCTTGATATTTGACCTACACAGTCAAAGATCAAACTTAGGCTACATGTATATCTTCATACCATGTACCTTCTAACCAAATTTTATTAAATCTGTCTAACATCACTAAAGTTATTGAACGGAAACCACATTTTCAGATACATAATTAGCTATTTTTGCATATTTAATGAGCTATGACCTTTGACCAACATACTCCAAAAATCAAACTTAGGCTGTATTTTGATACCATGTACCTTCATATCAAATTCATTTCTATCCATCAAACATTACTTAAGTTATCGAACGGAAACCTGTATTCACAAATTTATTTATCTTTTTTTGTAATTACGGGTAGTACATGTATTTTAATATGTACAGTCAATTCTGCAGAAGTCGAAGTCGCTTAAGTCGAATAATTGCCTAAGTCGAAGGTCTGTACTTGGTCCCATTCCTTTATTTTCTATTGTTTTTGACCCCTCATTAGTCGAATTTTCTCTAAGTCGAAGCATTTTCTTCAGTCCCAAGAAATTCGACTTAGGCAGAGTTGACTGTAATTTTCATTTATTGTAAGCCCTTTGGGCCTTATGGGGAAAGCATGGTAAACATGATAATGATGATAATGAACAGTAAAGGGCAAGTCAAAGCTCTTTTGTCCAATATGTTAATGACCACACCTTAGACTTTGCATATGACATGAATTTATGGTGCTGATAGTCCTGCATATGCTTCAATAAGACAAATTTGCAAACAAATATATTTCTATGAAATTAATCCTTGGTAAAGAATGGAACTTACTTGATAAAGCTTGGACATATCCTGAAACATAGCACATGTATCGGGTGTTCCAGGAAGCAAATATACATTTACTTTTACTTTTCCTGTTCGTCTCTACTTTCTATCTTTTTGACATCAATGAAGGTGACATCGATGAGGAAGATGATGTCCATAGTTTGTCAGACTTATTGCTGTCATCGAGGTTTGTCTCGAACCTAGCCCATGGAAGAGCACACTAGGTTTTAGGCTTTCCTCATTGACCTCCACTAGCTTCATTGTCCTTGTCATCGTCATCGTCAACATTGTCATCTTCCTCACCATAGTCATAAACTTCATCCTCGTCATCCTCATCCTCCTCATCTTCATAATCCTCATCTTCTTCTTCATCATCATCGTCATAATCCTCCTCCTCCTCCTCCTCTTCCTCCTCCTCCTCCTCCTCTTCCTTCTCCTCTTCTTTTTCATGGCTTTCATTTTTCACCTCCACTGGATCTACAAGTCAGGAAAGAACGAAATGGCCCAAAGTCAAATTTAGAAACTGGAAGAGATACTTGTATGTGAAAAGAAATTGACACAAATTTTACCTATTTCTCAAAGTATTAAATGATTCTTGTTAGATTGAAAGAGCAAGCATTTTGCCCATCTGTGAAATAAAACATTTCACAGATTCCAATGTCAGTAATTGACCGTGGCAACCAACTTTTATCAAATTTTAACTCTTTCAGTGAAAATGAATGAAAATGTATATATATATCATTTCAGATATTTCTGTAATCATACGTATGTAATGTAACTGTATTTCTTTTCTTTCTGTTGGAAATGAATAAATATGAATTTGAATTTGAATATGAATGCAACATGAAATACATATAGCTTTCTCCATGAAATGACTTATTTCTACAGGCCTTTAAGCTTTTGAAATATGTCAAATGTCCGTCCGTGACTAGCTGTTTAGGCTCCGTCATATATGGGCATACTGGCTGATCTGGAAAAGACTAATAGCTTTTGTGTCAGAATGTATAATTGTAACATTTAATGCATATCCTTTCTCTTTCAAGCACCACATACACACTAAAAATAATTACTAATGGACACAACCTCGAGATTCATTGACATAACTTTGCAAGGAATGAAATTTGAGGAAACGACTGACTTGCTCGTACTAAAAAGAAAATCAAAATCAAAATATGCACATGCATGAGTCAAACTGGAGATCTTTGTGCATTCTTTATTGGATAACTATTTTTGTACTTATAGAAAGAAACATAAAGGAAAAAAATGGAAAAAAAAAAAAGAGAGAAAATAAAGTACAGAACAGTTGCAATTCAATTCTTTGTTGCAAATAAAGTTTTCAGAAGAGACAAAAGGTTGGTGTATCAAAATTTCAAGATTAACTTTATACTTCTGGACCACATGCAAATCTGTGCAACTGTTGTGCATGCAGAAAAGCATGCTCAAGCAAAATGCTGATGATATTATGCAAGTTAGTGGGACCATTGACAAACATGCAAAGAAGCCTCTACATGCTCATTAGTGACCAGAACAATGAAATTATTTACCAGAACCCACATCACCTCAACTTAATCTAGCTCAAAAATCGAATTTCAGAGAGGTCAATTAAAAGAAATGCCTTCATTTTCACTCTTCATCACAGCACTTGAAGATCTCTGAAGCATTATCTTCAAACTTGGTATCACTTGGCATCAATTTACATTTACATGTAGTGTGATTAACTGATTCAAATTTAGGATTATGAGGATTAGTTAAACCTATTCAGGCCATTAACCATTTGACTCAATATTTGATCAGCTTTTCTTCTTCAAATCGGCAAAACCAGTATTTATCTATTATTGCTACATTTTTCTTATAGTCATGTCATTAATGTCATGTATCTTAATTGACAGAAAGTATGTTGAGAAGTTAAAAAGTTGCCAATTTGCATGGAAAAGCAGTAATTTTGAACTTTCTACTGTGTTGCCAATTTAAGGATTTTAGTGCTTGTATTGATGCAACCAAAACATGCACAGAATGTGCAGAATTGTTTGCTCTTTCTGCTCATGTATTTGGCTATGTTTCATAGGGATCTGCATCACAAGTTATTTGGCCAAACCACACAATGTGGAATTCTGTTATGAATGGATTAAAAGGGCTTGATCACATATGAAGAAGTAAAGTGCTTAAAGACACTGGTTAACATTGTTATGATTTTAAAAAATCTTGTTTTGTTACTTGAAAATGGGATAAACATGAGGGTTATAGTGTAAAAATACCAGTCTGAAAGTTTCAAAGTATAATATCCAAAGGAAGTATTTTTAAATATCAAAAATGTGAACCAATGTTTGAAAAATACACGAGGGTCTGTTGCACAGAATAGGCATAAGGAGTGCACATGCGCGTATGACTCACCTTACCGTACTGTGTGCATTGGCGTATCACGCGGAGGGAGGCACACAACCCTAGCCCCAACACTAAACCTGTTGTCTAGATGAGCTGGGTTGTGCCTTAAAGGCATTGGCTAACTTTGTGAGTAGCTGATTTAAAAAATTCTCAAACTAAGATGAAACATGTGTATGAGTACTTGTATCTGTACTCAAAAACCTTGAAAATAACCATAATTTGGAATGAAAAACTGTAATTTAGACGCAAACGGCGATTTTATTATCCTTCGTCTCACGAGACAATCGCTAAGAGGACCACTTTGCTTGAATTTGAAAATGCTGTTATGTGCCTCCTGCCGCGTGATACGCCAATACACACAGTACGGTAAGGTGAGTCATAGGCGCATGCGCACTCCTTATATCTATTCTGTGCAACTGACCCTCGTATATTTTTCAAACATTGGTTCACATTTTTGACATCTAAAAATACTTCCTGTGGATATTATACTTTGAAACTTTCAGACTGGTATTTTTACACTATAACCCTTATGTTTATCCCATTTTCAAGTAACAAAACAAGATTTTTTTAAAATCATAAAAATGTTAACCAATGTCTTTAATACTTTATCCAGACCTAACCCTAACCCAACATTTCAGCAAACGTATCTGTTTTTACAATGAATAAATCCTTGGTCAGCAGAATTCAAGCAGCAGATACAGAGCTGCCAACCCCAATTGGGAAAAATCCTATTCTTTATTTCTTTTTATCCTATTTTCAAGCCCAAAATCCTATTTGTTTCAAATTTCCAAACATCCAACAGTATAAAGAATCATTCTTACAAGTTTCAAAAATCCTATTTCAATGGGAAAAATCCTATTCAGTGTCATATTCCCCTTAAAAATCCTACTAAATAGGATAAAATCCTACTAACTGGCAGCTCTGAAGATATATAGTTCTTGAGAAGAATACTTAGGATACCCTGGACGGACAGAATATCAAACAAAGAAGTATTTGATAAGGCATGCATTGATAAATCCCTCCTTAACATCATAAGGAAAAGCCAACTTCAGTTTATTGGGCATATCATACCAAGAGAAGGCACAGAAAACAGGATATTGACAGGAAAATTTGAGGGAAAGAGAAGCAGAGGGAGGCAACGCATAAAATACATGAACAAGTTCATTGGGCTGACTGGTAAGAGTAGTAACAGCACATTACAAATAACCATGGATAGATCTACATGTATGTACATGGAAAGCCTTGATCGCCAATGTATGGAACAGACAATGCCCATAGCAAGCAAGCAAGCAAGAGCCCAGAGAAATTGTTATTATACAAATAATGCACAGATGTGAGTGTGTTAGTGGCTATGCAGCGCACTCAAGGGTATTTACAATGTGCGACTAGCACGAGGCGCTTGCGGCGAGTGCTTTTGCATAATATTGTAAATACCCGAGATGCCTGCATCGCCACTAACATCATGAATTTAAATCTGTGCATTATTTGTTTTATAAAATGGGTCGGCAGTATGACTTTGTGGTGGAAAATTTGTTAAAACTGCTCCAAATTTCCTCAGATCGCACAGACAAGGAGGCAACATCTGCTTTCTCTTATGACATCACAAGCGAAGCGTAGCCAGTGTGATGCGCCCCTGAGTAAGCGCATCAAAATCCTTGTATAGACTTCTAGCGTGTATTTCATGCCGCGTGTCTCAGTTTTTACGCGCTAGAGGTAAAATGATGCATCCAAAATGCACAGCGCTGCACAAAAAATGCACGGCTGGAAGGTTGCGTAGAATTAAAGTATGAACACATGACATGGATACGCACTCGCTATTGGCTACATCCTTGAACCCGTTTTATAAAAGAGCATATAAGATGGCTTGCAATAAACATGCATGAAAAAGGAGAGTGGTATCAAAGCCAGAATAGCTATAATTTGAATGATAGAGCATGATAAGGCGGAGGATGCCATGCTATAAAATATATGAAAAAATGAGAGTGCACAATGAGTTGCTTCCTCTCAGACTTAGCCTCACATTAGTCACCTTGGCTGGAGGGGGTTGCTGTGGCAACACCGTCTCCATTCTGAGCTGCAGAAGATGATGCAGCCCCTGATGCAGCCCCTGATGCGGTCCCATCTCCATCCTCTTGGCTGCCCTTCTGTTTGTCATCCCTGCTGGCGGATCTGATCTTGGCTTGGGCTTCCTCAAACTTCTCCTTGAAGGCTGCAGCAGTGGAGGGTTCTTTGAATTTGATGGCTAGCTGCTCGGAGGTCGGCTCTCCATCGGCAGCATCCATGGCATGCCACACCCAGGCACGGTCTGAACCAGACATCGGATGAAGGACCATTGAGGGCATGATGTAATGGTTGGCACACACCTGTAAATGATAACAGATTGTAAGTGAAGGTCTTGGGTTCAAGTTCCTGAATGGCAATCACCAATCTGCACTCGCCATTCCATACACAAGAGCATTCATAGCATGCCACACGTGGGCGTGGTCCGACCCAGACATAAGGTAAAGAACCATAGGCAATGTGATGTAGTGGTGGGCACCCACCAGATAAGATAAAAACAGTTTGGAAATGTGAAGAGGACAGAAAAGGATGAACTGATATGAAGAACTTCCCCATGAAGAATTCCCTTTACATGGACTTAGATGGGAAATAATATCAAGAACATCCTCTAAAAATCTATAGTTTGCTACCGATAGTCATACATGTAAATTAAAAGCTTATGTTGAGAAACTGAGCCCCCTTACACCCAACATCTAAGGTTGGTGATAACAAGAAAACCTGGCCCCCTCACTCCAAGTTGGCTACAGGTAGATTTAGAGAGAGAGAATAATCTTCAGAAAACGGGGACTAACAGGGTGACAATGATGATGATGATGAAAAAATCAGGACAAATATTATATATATACCTTATGAATCTGGTCCCTTCTCATAACAATACGATACACATTCCTGTCCTCATCCTTCATGATCTTGATATCACCAACACCCCTCTCTTTCCACTGCTTCGCCCCTCCGTCAAAACGGTAGAGCTTGCCACGCCCGACAAATTCAGCCACTTCTTGCTCCTCCCCTGTGACAAGATCCACTTTCTCTGGAAGTTTGACGATTGGTTGGAAGTGGATGTCTCTTTCTTCCTCGGGATTTACTTCTCCTCCAACTTGAGAAAGGAGAAAAAGATATTCATATTTCATTAGTTGTATTTTCTTCTTGCTCCTCCCATGTGATGAGATCCACTTTCTCTGGAAGTTTGACGATTGGTTGGAAGTGGATGTCTCTTTCTTCCTCAGGATTTACTTCTCCTCCAACTTGAAAGGGAGAACAAGATTTTCACATTATGTCAACTGTAATGTTGTGTTGAGTGTAAAAATCTGTGAGACATAGTCATATTCTATTAAGATATTCAGTCGTGGGCTTTCATGGGGAATGGATCATAATTAGCTAACTAACACCAGACTTTGCGAAAAGCACTGGAAATACCTATAATAGAGCTACATTTCTGGAGCACATGCAAAACAAGCTGTCCCACCACAAACATTCTTCGGCCTGTCTCGGGCATTCTAGGGCCAGGGAAAGTGAGATAGTGACTTTGCCATATGGGGAAAGGGTGAAATATACAGAGCATTACATAAAACTCATAGTGATGGACAACACCTGTTACTGGGTAAGCACCCAAGGTGTCAAATTCCCCATGAAAGCCCATGACCTAGCGTCTTTAAATGAATCATTCATCAAAAATACGTTTTTAAAATTCAAATCTAGTACAATTCATTCATGTTTCAAAGTTTTTGTTTAAACATTTCATTTAGCATCGAGTTTGGTGATTAACAGTCCATTACTACTTTAATAATCATCAGTGAACCAATCAACGATGCACAGCATCACTTTTGGCTTTTCAGTTGTAACTGTCCATGATCCATCTTGTTAGCTTGCTAGCTCTGTAAAGCACCTGTAGCTGGGGTTAAGAAGAGTGAATCATCATGAGTTTGTGGAATTTTGTTTCTTAAAAAACATCAATTTGGGGAAAAAAGTATTTCCATAAAACCTGCAGTACTTCTGATAAAAAACAGTATGAAATACTGCAAAAAAGGAATTCTTGGCATTTCTGAGTCTTCTACATTCTGCAGTCAACCAATTGTCCTTGACTACTTTCAAAACAACACTGACTACAAAACCAGCACCCTAGGTTGTTGGCAGTACACGACACACCTCTAGTTTAAACACCTTTTTATAGCGTCTTCTGGAGGATCCCATCGAATACCATGTACCAATGGGAGTTTTTTTTTTTTTTTTTACTGAAATTTGTCCTGAATCCCACTATATTGATCAAGGCACATCCTTAAAGATAACTTACTTGCTTGAACAGTAGAGGATGCAGCATCGGATTCAGATGACTTAATAGCATCGGCTAGAGCGGATGAGAGGTCGGGAACACTTGACCTGATCACCGGTTCTTCACTCGTAGAGTCTGGTCAGAAAATGAAGGTTAAAATGTAAAATTTAGAAATATAGAAAGTGAAATAGAAAAAAGAAAATCAGAATTTAAATGTGAAAATGGAAATAAATGAGAAATTGAAAGTAAAATTGAAATTGAAATTCAATTTATTCACCACTTTCATAAAAAACATTCAAGGCCAAAGAACAAAATACAAGATTTCTAAAAAAAAACAAACCAACAGTAAGGACAGTATGCCTCAATGACAATTTCTCTACAGTCAATACTGTAAACGCCGTTATTTTTGCGTGATTAAGAACATATTCACGGTTTCTTGAATTCGTGCTGCACAATTACTCACTCCCAAAAGTGCAAGATATGATTTGATATTTCAATGCATATGAAATTGTGCTAATATTTTCGCGAGTTCTAGAATTCGCACTTGCCGAAAATAGCGTGAAATCCGCGAAAATTAATATACCGCAAATATATCTGCATTTACAGTACCCTACACTGACTCACCAGGTTGAACTGCTGATGATGCAGCAGCACCAGTTTCTGATGAGGGCTTCATAGCTTCAGCTAGAGCAGAAGAGAGGTTGGGATCACATGACCTGATCATTGGTTCTTCACTCTTGGAGTCTGGTCGGAAAATGAAAGTAAAAAAGTAATGTAATCTGTAAACCAGTTCAAGAAATTCCTCAAATTCCTATCTATTCTGATAGAGAACAGTGGATTGTATAGACTAAACTGATCTTCGCGAAGTGATAAATTATTGTTTGAGTGGCCCAAACATGTTGAGTAGCGTGTGCAGCGCTTTGTAACCCTAGGAAAATGTGCTATATCAAATGTCTTTTTGATTGGATTGGACTGGAAAAAAAAAAATTAATGTATCATTCAAAATTAAAATCTGAAATAGAAGTTTGAGATTTGAACTTAAAATTGAAAATGGAAATGAATGGGAAATTGGAATTGAAAGTTAAGGTAAACCTGAAATTTAAAGTACTGTTGAATTATTCACCACTTTCATAAAAACATTCAAAGCCAAAGAACGAAATAGAAGATTTATCACAAAAACAGTAAGGGCAGTATCATAGGACAAACACAGAAGAAACATAGCTCATATAGGACATGTTCCAATGACAATTTCTCCTCACTCTATACCCTACATCCTCTGAATCCTCATTTTCAACTCTGGACCAAACACAATACCTATCCCTAAACCTAACCTAAAACCTTATTGTAAACTCTGTAGGCTTGTTCAGATATGACGCAACAAACCCCCACATTTGTTTTGGTGCCCAAATATGTCGCGACAAATTAACCCATAGCAGTACAGAGCTTTCTTGAGGTCTAAATTAATCATCTTCATCCTCAAATTGGCAATACAAATTATTTTTTTTCCATGTTTACATAGCTTGAAAAAAATAAATATGGATATAACATAAACCAAAATGAAATATAATTGTAAAATTGAATCAGAAATTGCCAAATTGAACACAGAAATAGTGATTATATATTATTCACTGCATTGCCAATTTAAAGAGTTTAATGATTACTACACTTAAACTGCTCTAATTCGAGAACGCCACACCATACAGCGATGGGAATGGGCTCAAATTTGTCAGTGCATTTTTCTCTTTCTGCTCATGTATGATATGTACTGCCCAACATTCTGGACCAACAGATACTGCAATAGCGTCTCCAAAACATGACACTGTACCTCTATGGGTTAACGTGTCAACTCTCAAGTAAAAGAGATTTTGGTCAAAAGTTGCCCAGAAAAACTCATGACATCATACTTTGTGCTAACTATTTAAGAATTTGACTGGCCAAAGCTTTTCGCCACCTGGAGGCAAAAAACTATGCCTCTTACCTCAGCGTTTTTTGTTTTTTTTTGGTCGCCTCATATCCCATTCACGTACTACACAAAAAGAAAAGGGGGTTTGTTACATATCGGAACAAGCCTTTATGCTTTAAAGAAATAAAGTCTGGAGAAAATGTTGCTGGAGTTTATATCAGGTCACAAGAAAACAAATGTTGTACAATGCATGCTTCAATAACAATTGCTCTACAATACTCAACACAATACCTACATGTAACATTAACCCCTAAACCCAACCTGAAAACGTTGCTGGAACATACCACAGAATATCAACAGACATAACTATCAATTAAACTGGAGAAATAGACACATACCTGTGGAATCAAAATACTCAAAATTGAATAAAAAACTCTGTTGACAAAGAATTTTCAGGAATTTTCGCCCTTAAGGCTTTATCAAGTGTTTTATTGCATCTAGATCAAATTTGAAAGTGCGTCGTATATCATCAGTAAACTGCGCGCTCTCTATGCTGAAGCCCTAGGCGTTAGCGCACCAGACAGAGAGGCGCACATTACGTAACGAAGAAAAGAAGTACATAAGCTCAAAAGTGAAAGAAGAGGGAAAGAGGTGGAAAAAGGGGGTGGAAAGGGGGAGAGGGGGAAAGGGGGATACCTGTGGAATCAGCTTTCTTTGCACCATCCTCCTTGCCCTGACCCTTCTCTAAATCTTCTTTTGCCTTGTCAACAGCCTCCTTAAACTCTCTGGCAGAGTCGGCGGTCTTAAATCGGACAGCTAGCCGCTCATTCTGGACTGTCCCATCTGAAGCGTCCATGGCTGACCATACCCATGAACGGTCAGAACCAGCGTTTGAAAGGAGCTCAATAAGAGGAGTTATGTAGTGGTTTGCACAGACTTTAAACACCTGACAGATAGAACATCACAATTAATTCATGTAAACAGTACTTGCATCAACTAGGGATCTTCACTGGAATTCTTTAGAAACATTTGGGGATGTATATCAACTGCTCTGTCATGCCTTAAAGGCATTGGCTAACTTTGTGAGCAGCTGATTTGAAAAATTCTCAAACTAAGATGAGACATGTGTATGAGTACTTGTATTTGTATTAAAAAACCCTGAAACCAACTATAATTCGGAATGAAAAACTGTAAGTTAGATGCAAATCGCCATTTTATTAGTTTTCATCTCGAGAGACAATAAACTAAGAGGACCGTTTTGCCCGGATTATAAAATACTGTTATCTGCCTTCCGCCACGTGTTACGCCAATACACACTACATGGTCTGTTGAGCCATGCGCACATGCGCACTCTTTACGTCTGGTCTGTGCAACCGACCCTTGTATATTTTTCAAACATTGGTTCACATTTCTAATATTCAAAAATACTTCCTGTGGATATTATACTCTGAAACTTTCAGACTGGTATTTTTACACTTTAACCCTTATGTTTATCCTATTTTGAAGTAACAAAATGAGATTTTTAAAAATCATAACAATGTTAACCAATGTCTTTAAAGTACATGTATACCAATCAACGAGATAATTTGCTCTGTATGTAATAGGTTCCATGTCACAATGCTATATTCAAAATATGAGCTTCAACTATTACTTCTATTGAAAAATTATGCAAGTTCATAAACTCACGAGTAACTAATGAGCAGATCAGTAGAAGCATGTGCATCAGGGTTCATACACTTATAAATTTTCAAAATTCCATGACTTTCCATGACTTTCCAGGGCAGAAAAAAAGCAAATTTCCAGGACTCATTGATCACATGTGATGCAAAACTTACATAAAAAGCACGCTGATTAAAAGAGTTTCAAAGCTGATCTGAGTGCAATGAATGCAGGGCTGGCCAGAGCGTGAATTTATTAACATGAAAAATATCTTGAATAAATGATTTTCCATGACTTTCCAGAAGAAATTGAGAAATTCCCCGACTTTCCCTGACTTTTTGCTTCTGGAAAAAAGAATTTCCAATTCCCTGACTTTCCAGAAATTCCCTGACCCGTATGAGCCCTGGTGCATGCATATTCATTAATCAGGGTGTTTAAGGAACCCAACTGTGAGCTTGGTTACGAAAGTCAAGTCTCATGTTATCATTCATTTTCTTCGTTCTTCTTAACTGTCAACGTATAGAACATGACATAAAGATTTTTATGGTTTAATGTATACAATCTAGGCGTAGGCAAATTTTTTTTTTTTTTGTGACTGGTACCCAAAAATCAGAAAATCAATTTTTGCAACCTCTTTCTTTGAATGTATTAATATGAATTTTGAGACCAAGTAAGTAAATATTGACTATTCTGTTACTAAGTAGTGCCACATTTCCTACTCACATGTCGATAAAAAAATGGATGAAAATCAACATTTTGGATAAGTTAACTGTTCTTACATTGCATTGGAACATCAGCATGTTACCTTCTTTTGCTTAATCTTCCAGGTTTAGAAATATTTTCAAGACACATTTCTGAAACATAAAAAATTGGTGTCCAATTGACTGCCTAGCTGTCTGAATTGGTTTAATGCAAAGAAAATGGTGTGGCATTTTTAGGATGTGCAGACCACACAGAAATGTATTCAGCATTAAACAAATGAATGTTTAATGCTGAATGGGTGTAAGACTGGTTTGATTTGTTCCTTTGTTACCTGTTCTCTTCTCATAACAATCCTGTATCTATGGTCTTCAGAGTTGTACAGGACCTTTATGTCTCCTACACCCCTCTCCTTCCACTGCTTCGATTCACCATCAAAACGGTACAACTTGGCTCTGTGGCTGAACTTCACTTCTTCCCCTTCTTCTCCTATGAAAAATATATCATATATGAAAAAGAAATAAAATACAAGATCAAAATGCAAAATATGATTTCTACATGATGTATCTCTTACACTAATGGGAGCACAAAGTCCTGATATTCTTCCATTTGCGCTTATAGGAAGTCCTGCCAATGGACTTCACACTGACTTTAAATACAGGGGAAGTGATTTGATTTGTTGCTATGATTTTCAAAAAAAAAGAATTTCTGTACAACAGTCAAACAAACTGATATAATCTTGGTCTACATGAGAAGCCTAGCAATTCTTCACTCCTCCTTCAGCTGTATTTAAATCAGTTTATATGTTGGTCACACTGAAAAGACACCAACAGACCTAACAAAGTACAAAAGTACCCTAAATGGCCATGAAACTGTTAGTTTGGAGTTGATTATGAAAGGTAAGAGTTTGCTTTCAGTTAGTTTGGTGTTCACATGAAGTCACTTTGGAGTTGAAGGATTGAAATCAGTGTGAAGTCTATTGGCAGTTGATATGGAGTCAGCTGGGATTCTGTCTTGAGTCAGTTTAGAGTCTAAAGTAGAGACACAAAGTTGGTATGAAGTTGGTTTTGAGTCTTTTTAAAAATCAGTTTAGAGTCATTTTGGAGTCAATATGAAGTCTCTTTGGAGTCAGTTTGGATTTTCTTTAGAGTAATTTTGGAGTTAGTTTGGAGTTAGTTTGGAGTCAGTTGAGAGTAATTTTGAAGCCAGTTTGAAGTCTCTTTGGAGTCAGTTTGGAGTCAAATTAAAGTCTCTTTGGAGTCAGTGTGGAGTCACATTGGAGTAGGATTGAAATCTCTTTAAAGTCAGGTTGGAGTCAGTTTGAAGACTCTTTGTAGTCACTTTGGAGTCATTTGGGAGTCAGTTTTAAGTCTCTTTAGAGTCAGTTTGGAGTCTTTATGAAATTGTTTGGAGTCTTTTTAAAATCAGTTTGGAGTCATTTTGGAAACTGTTTGGAGTCATTTTCGAATTATTTTGGAGTCTGTATGGTGGTGAGACTAGGGTATCACTCACTTTTTGTTAAAGATAACACACATTTTCTGAGAACACAGAACTTACTAACCTGTCTTGACTTCATAGTCATCTGGCATTTGGAAGATGGGCTCAAAGTAGATATCTTCCCCCTGCTCAACTTCCTCATCGACAGAGCCTCCAGACATTGTTCTACCTCCTCTGGAGAAAGATGTCTTAGGAGACCTGCCTACGCCAGGAGATTTGGCTCCACCAGGAGATTTCACTGGACTCTTGGCAGTCACCGCGCTGAGGTCCATGCGGAAGGTGAAGGAAGAACCTTGAGACTTGGCCATGTCGTTGAAGGTGAGGGCTGGCTTGCTTGGTGTAGAAGAAGATGACGATGATGGTGTGTCCGTCTTGGATTGGGAATCAGAGCTCATGGACTTCAGAATAACCAAGGTACAAGTTTGGCACAAATCAAAGAAAAAAGAATTGCTATGAAATTGGTATCTAAACAAAGAACATTTTATCAAAGTATGGCACAGATGGGGCACTTAGAATCCTTTCTGCAAGAAATATTACATTTTCCACCTCTTTGTGACTTTGTCTTTATTTGTATCTACTGTTGAAGCATGAAATAACATGGAGTGGATGAGGTTATTAACAATATTTTACTACGTCGTATGATGTTAATTTCACAGGTAAGTTCAAATATTCCAATATTCAATATTAATGTACCACTTTTATCATTCATTCTGCATGACCATGTGTGATTCATGCGTGACAATGTACAACTACTAGTGATTCAGAAACTAACCTTTAGAGAACTTGTGAATGGGTTGCTTTCTTTGGTTTCCCCTGTAGCTGGTTTCATGGATGAAACACCAAGGGAGAACCCTGCATCAGATTTGGGTTTGTCCTTGCCACCAAACGAGAACTGAGGCATGTGCGAACCAAAGGTGAACTTATCAGTGACCACAGTACCACCAGGAGTGGTTGCACCAGAAGAAGTGGATGGGGCTGCCTTGGCACCTTCGGCTTCAAATGCGAAACCTGTCGAAGATTCTTTGGTAGCACTCACATTCTCTTTAGGCTTCTCAGCACCAAAGACGAATCTTGTCGAAGGTGTTGACTGAGATGGAAGGCTGAATCCTGAAGGAACCTTGAATGCTGCATCAGATGATGTGGCAGCACCATCAGTGGTCGTTGAGTCAGGAGTGGAACTTTTAGAGTCAGAAGACATTCCAGAAAAGCTGAATCCAGCCGGTACCTTGAAGGTGGCATTGCTATCTTTGGTACTTCCAGCTGTGAGTGTCTGGGTTTGGCCAAAGCTAAATCCAGTATTTGCACTGCTTGACTTGGTACCGAAAGTAAACCCTAATGGAACAACAAAGGCACCACCTACCGCACCACCACTGGTAGTGGCACCTGCATCGGTAGATGGCTTTGGCTCTGAACCAGGCTTTGCTGTATTACATGCAACACAGGCTGTAGACTCAGCTGAATTGTTGATGTAGCAAGAATCACAGTCCCATGAACCAGGTTTCTTGGCAAACTTTAATTTTAGATCAGTAGATGTCTGCAGATTAAAAAAAAAAACACAATAAAGGCAATATCTGTAGTAATAGATGAAGGGACAGTGTACATGCATATTTGATAATAATAGTGTTGCCTTCTTGTATAGCACTAGGGGCTACCTTGGCACTCTAACTTTATAAACTCAGTCATAGTTCAGCGGCCACAGTATCAAATTGGATCCCCATTTACACCCGAGTGGAAAGTAGCAAACGTGAATAAATGTCTTGCTGGAGGAATGTTACCTGCTCTGCTGAGGTTTGAACTCCTGACCCTTAGAGAGTCAAGTAAATAAACCATTGTACCACAACACCTCATATAGGATGCCGAGGGAACCAATTAATAAAGTAAAACAGTTAGCTTGGCTTTAGTCAAGCTGTCCCAATGCACTGAAAGCATTCATGAAATCACTTCCTACAATGTATCCCCTTACTACAACTGAGTTGAGACATTGAACTATGCACTAACATGACAAAAAGTGAAGCTCCAGTATAATTTCAAACAAGGGATCATTCCAAAGGAAGCAAGGAGGTCCTGCTTTATAATACATACAAATAATGCCTCCGGCAACCACCTACGGTGGGCGGAGGCATAAAAATATCATCAAATTTGGGGCTTCAATCTGAAATTTTTGAGCATCGCCTACAATCAAGTCAGGCGGTGTCAAACCCTGACTAACTACTGCATGTATTTGTTGTTGCTTAGGCCTCGTTAGAGTTTGCACAATGAGGGGTTTGCACAATACAAGCCTAGCTTTTTAGCATTCCCCTCCATTTTCAACGTTTATTTATATGCTTAATTTGTAAAATTTCACTTTGACAATTTCTTATATAATGATTATGTAATTATTTTGTATGTACAATTTATGTATGTTGTACAACTATGTATGTTATTTTGAGTTGAAAATTATGTATCTTATATCTGAGTTGAAAATGGAAAAATAAATGAAATGAAATGAAAGAGTTTCGAAAGTTTTGTTTAAAAAGTACACATTAGGCATGAGTCAGATTTGACCGATAATGATTTTCAAAGACTCTCTACTATATTGTTTGTACAAGTTGGTCTGCTTGTGTCTGTCAAGTCTAGGGCAACTGTAAGATGAAAAATCTTTAACATTATCAAAAATGAGATTTCAATTAAAGGTACACTCTACTATTACAATGTGTATATGGGTTTGCTTGTGTCTATTAATAAATGGTAGCTGTAGCTGCAAATGAAAATAATAATGATAATATGCCATTCTTGTATAGCGTGTATCACATTATGATATGTCTCCATGCGTTGTCATGAGGATATTATTATCATGGCTTTAAGCTCCAGCAGCTGTAGCACTACATGCAATTCAAAGAATAAATCCTGCCAGGTAACGATACTAAACCAGGGTTGAGTGTGGCAAATGTACATTATCATCTTGCCAAAGGATGTTACAATTCTAACTCTGTAACCTGGGGTTAACAGTCCGGAGACTTATCATCTGGACCACAACACCTTCTGTCTTGTTACCGTTAGTAGTCAAATATGACCACGTTTAAAACTAGTTAACAGCTTTATTCCTCCTGAAAACCAAACCTTATCTGCATTTACAAAGAGCTTTCTAAGAGATTCTTACCTCCTTTCCTGACGAGACTTTGTCAGTACCCATCAGAAGACTTGTAAGCTGTGGGTTGGCTTCAGTCACACTCTGTGTCTTGCTCTCGCTGGTCTGTGTGAATTCAAAAGATAAATCATTAGAAATTCTTTTGAGCAGCTGACTAGAACAGAAGAAGACAGAAAGATACGAAGAACCCATGTCCGACAACCTACCATATATTCCTCCTCCTCTTCCTCTTTTCCTTCTTTCTTCCTCTTTTTCTCCTCCTCCATTTTCTCTCTCTTTTTCCCTTGACCCACAGTAGTTAGTGAGCCTCAAGAAAGGATTGAGTGAAAAGTTTCAATCAAGTAACCACATACAGTCTAAACCTCATTCTTACATGCACATACCTACATGTAACTGGCAGCCTCTTTTTATTCCTTCTTCTTCTCATCCTCTTCCAAATTCTCTTCTTCTTTGACCCCAAATACTGTAGTTCATGAGCCTCAATGAGAGATATGCTTCAGGCATGTACCCGCAATATCATTTGGTCTGTACTTCCTTCTTACATGTACATACCTTTCTGTTCTCTTTTTCCTCTTTCTTCTTCTCCTCCTCCTTCTTCTGGTCCTTATTATCTTCTTCCTTGACCTGTAATAATTTCTGAGCTTCGAGGAAAGCATCTCTGAAGTGCTTGGCATCTTCCACATGTTTGAACTTGACAGCCAGTTGTTCGTTCTTGGCCTCCTCCTCTGAGAAGTCCACAGCAAACCACACCCATGCCGTCTCCGAAGCCATCATTGGCTTCAGGACCATGTCAGGGGTGATCGAGTGGTTGGCACACAGCTGGAAGGTCAAGGAGTAAAGGCAACATTGTTCACTAAATGAATTTATATACTTTTTGTATCATGACACATGTTTAGATGTGACAGGTAAAATTATTCAATAGGAGAGGATGGAAAAAGTCTAAAGTCATTAACCCATTCGTGACAGGAATTATTTAAAGCCTAATTTAATCAGTTTTTATTCTTGAAATTGGCAACACCAACGTTTTTATTTTATTACATTTTTCTTATAAAATATCATGTATCTGAAATGAATATAAATTGACAGAAATTATGATAAGTCAAAAAGTTGCCAATTTGCAGGGGAAAATGGTGATTTTAAACTTTCTATCACATTGCCAATTTAAGGATTTTAATGCTTATTTTCCTTTAAAATATTTTCAGCATCAAACGACGAATATTGACGCAACCAAAATGGGCACATTTTGTGTAAGTTTTCTTGCTCTTTCTGCTCATGTATTTGGTATGATTTTTAGGGCTTTGCATCAAAAGATATTAGGCCAAACCACAAAATGTGGACCTCCATCAGGAATGGGTTAAGTACAGCAAGTACTGTATAAACAAAGGAGGTCAAAATCATAAGGCTAAGTCATCCAAGGACATAAGGAAATACAGGGAGGTCTGACATCACTGGACAATATACTGTCACAGATGTTAGCCATGAAGGATTATTATCTATACGAGGTGTTTTTCCGTGGCAATGATTTCCCATATTTTGCGTTCTCTGATTTGGCAGCGGTCAATATCATACCATATTTTCCCTCTTCCGGGTTTTCCCATTGACTTTGCGTGTAAATTGAGCAGCGGGCAATATTCATGAAATCCGGTTTGAACCGGTTTGAGAGGCAACGCAAGCCATGCTGTGCGCTAATACAAAGATACGCAACATGCAATGCGCGAATACGATGACATCATAAAAAGGTATAAGCCGTACTTGTGTGATTAAAATTAATGCATACATGTAAAATGAGTAGTTGGAGAGATGATTTCTTATTACATTTTACATCACTTTACTGTGGGGTATAGATAATAATAATAATATTGACTGCATTGAATGAGATACAACCTATATCGCCCTCTCTGAATCCAGTATTGCCCGCGTCTTCGGCTTGGGCAATATTGGATCCAGATCGGGCGATATAGGTTGGTATATCATTAATGCCAGTCAATATTAAGTATGATAAAAAGTATGATAGTTTGCTCAGATGCCAAATGTCACTTTGTCTGAATGAATTCTATTAATGAATATACTTGTCATGAATCATAAGAAATAACTTTTGGTCAAGTCTTTGACAGCTAATAAAGTCAATTAAATCTACTGCAAGCAAACCTTTAGAATCTGATCCCTCCTCATTAAGATGCGAGCACCACCAGTCTTTGGATTCCTCACGATCTTGATGTCCCCGACGCCTCGTTCCTTCCAGGCCTTGCTATCACGATCATACCGGAAGAGCTTTGCCCTGTGGCGGAACATCTCCTCTTCATCCTCCTCCCCTGTACTGATGCTTCCGATGTCAGGGAGCGTTATGATAGGTTCGTAGTGAGGATCATATTCATCATCACCTCCATGTGAGTCGTCATTTTCATCGTTATCACGTGATGCACTGGCTCCAAAGACAGGGGCCCCAGCATTGGCAAAGGCGAAGGGTTTGTCTGATGCTAGATACAAAAGGGGGGGGGGAGGTAAAAAGAATTCCAGAAGTAAAGATACAGACCCTGGTGTTCTGAAGGTAATATATAACAGGAAGGGGACAGGGATATAAAGCACTGCCGTTTAACAGTGATATGGACAGTAAAATAATGGGGGTGGGCGTGTGTGGCCACCAGGTATATGGCTCTCTTACCCTTTTTGCCGAAAGGCTGTCCAAATCCTTCTGATTGGTTGGCTGCTAGACTTGCAAATGAGATGCCTCCGCCTGTGTCTCCGCCTCCAAACAGGCTACCAACTTTGCAATAGAAAAAGAGTTTGATAAAGAATAAAAAAATGATTCATGTCGCAAGATCATTTGATGTACATGTACAACACTAATTTTTTGGCAACTGCGAAAAGCTTCTAGCTCCAAAATATGGCAGCTGATTAATATTTGTTTCAGGGGCTGCATTAGATTGAATCAACATTTAAATATCAACACTTTGCTCAGTGTTTTACTTTGTTTTTCAGCATTTCACTTTAGTAAGCACACATTAAGGCAAAATAACCACTGTGTTGTCATAAGTTCTATCTGGAATAATGTGCAGTAAAGGTGTCGCAATGATTGCAGCACAGCATGACCTGCATGCAAGAAAACTACTTGCCTCCCAATCAACACTTCTATGTCATTGGCTTAAGTCTGCTAGGAAACTGTCCTAGAATCTATCTAAGAGAGAAAGATTACAGATCTATGTTGTAGTCATTGTAGAGAAGGATTTACCTGGTGTGCTGATGGAAGGACTTCCAAAAGATGCACTACTTCCTCCAGTTGCTCCAAATACGGATGGAGTGGGTTCTACAAAATTAACAACACAGAAATATTTGCAGTCATGATTCAGGCATTTACCTCACACTGAAATGCACCTGTATATACCACCATTACTTTAAGTATTTGCAGAAGGAAAAATGACCGGGTGCAAGCCATTGTAGAAGGTAGAATATTTGGTAAAGATTCTGCAGAGATAACAATGTGAATAGATTACCTTTACAGGTAAGGGCAGTTGTGAGATTTAGAAAATAGAGAAAATCTATATCAGAAAACTCACTGAGAATACCACAGAAGTGACATTCAATTTTACTGGTACATCCATTCATAATTCCAAATATTGCAATATTTCTGAAAATACATAACCATTAACACAGTTCAGCCTTTTCACGGTTTGTAAAAGAAAGTTTTGGGACCTAACTCTTAGGTCTGACTACTCATGCTAAAGCTTCCAGTCTCAATCTTTCTTACTAGTAAATAGAGTCAATGTTAGGATTCTCAATGCATCTAAGGCATTCCTTGCAGGACCATTACTCACTGACTACATGTATTATTTATCTCATATTCATATGCTCCATGACCATTCAGTTCCAGTAGGCAATTTACAATGAAATCTTTAATCTTCAACTTTGGACCCTGTTTCATAAAACTTGTAATTAGTAACAACTGCCACATTTCTCTGACAAATTTGCTCTCAGCCAATCAGATACAAGGATTTCAGTAGCTTATAATGGTTACTGCAACTTGTTATTGATAACAAGTTTTATGACATGGGGCCCTGGGCGCACTACCGGTGCTGATGTCTTCCTGTCTCCCTCTCTCTGGTAGAGAGGATGAATGTTAAGATCATCTGTACATCCAATTGATTCTTGTACAGTTTTAACCCTTTGACTACTGAATCATCTCGCTTTGTACAAGAGCTCCTAGTTCTAATAGGCAATTGACAGTTTATAAGAAACTTTTATCCCTCATCTTTCGGTCTAACTACTGGTGCTAATGCCTTCCCATCTCCATCTTTCTGATAGAGCGAGTCAATATCAAGCTTATCTCTACATTCAATAAACCCTGTGCAGAGTCTGACCGTATGATTAACGAAGAATCCTATTCTCATATGCTTCATCGAACTGGTTCAATTCAGTGTTCACAACAAACCCTAAACATCCTCACCTTTTGGTCTCACTACTGGTGCTGATGCCTTCCCATCTCCACCTGTCTGGTAGAGAGAGTCAATATCCAGGTCTTCAATACATCCGATACAACCCTTGCAGGGCGGGGCATCCTCATAGAGATAGAAACCTCCAGGGAGCAAGAGTTTCTCAGCTCTAGCACGCTTCTCAGGACTCGGCTGGGTCATGGAGATGAAGATCACATCATCATCTAGTGGGGAGAGAAAAAAAAATGACAAAGCATGAACAATGGAAATCATAGTAAACTGGGCAAGATGCTATTTGTTTTCTTCTTGAAACTTTAATTTTTGTCAATGACCAGAGAGGTGCTGTGGTCTAGAATATCATCACTCGATTGTGGATCAAATGTGTCCCAGCCGTAGCCCTTATGTCTTTTGCTCAGACAATGAAATTAAGTTGAAAGCTCACGTGAGGTAGAAAAATTCCTGCACACTTTCAGCAACTAAAACCAGAATAACAGTAAAACCATTGCACAGTATATACTGTGAACATTCCTGCGGATGGATAGGAGTCACTAGTGTATATAGTACAAAACAATCAGCAGCATCATCACATCACTTCTGCACAAGCATACTATGATGCTCTTAATGGGGAAAAAAATATGTTTAATTGACTTTAGATACCTTCAACCTGTGGCTTGAAGGAAACAGACTTGGGTGTGTCTGCTGCCTTGGGTGATGCACTATCTTTTGCCAAAGGACTCTGGCCTGGCTTCCTTGAGGATGGTACAGTCTGATCTGCCTGAGCTGATGCCCCTGGGTGAGCCTTAGGAGAATCATAGAACCCTGGATAACCTGGTGATGAAGACCTTGAATCTTGGGTAAGGTCAGGCTTGCCGAAGACCATAGGTGACCCTCCTGCTGATCCTCCTCCTGAGGGTTGGAGAGTGGTCTTTGAGGATACAGCAGGCTTGAAGACACCTGCCGCTGAGATGGTGGATGTCGACGGGGCAGATGTGGTGGACAGGCCAAAGGAGAAGCCAGCAAATGGGGATTGGGAGGTTGTGGTTGGTTTGCCAAAAGATGGCGCTGGTTTGACTGTGTTTGCGGAGAAGGAGAAGTTGCCAAAGACTTGGCTTGGTTTTGATGTGGCAGAAGAGGCACCTGGGGTTACTGCTGTGAACTGTTGTTGGGAATGCACATATGAAGATAAGAAAGCCACATTAATGTACCATAAAACAGGACAAGAAAGATGTACACATCATCTTTGCTAATTCAGTCATTAAATAGACATTAAACAAGGATAGAGAAATAAAATATTCCATTACTCTGGCACCATAAAATCATGAATCCTTCACTGCTCATGACTGCTGTCAATGTATATCAAGTTCACAGGTAATAAAGGACATCATGAATCATCACTGATTGATACCCTTTCTCTTAAAAAGCAGATGATCAGGGACTTTACTGATCACCCTTGTACATGTATCCATATGCTTCATATCGATAATTGTTTTTCTGAAAGGAAAGTGATGATGTTAATATTTTCAAAATCTTCAGAATGAAAGCAATTGTCACTGTTTAGTCATTCATCCTCAGTACCAAGTCCCTGGGACAGGATGTAAAGCCATAGGTCCCCTTGTTGCCTCCCTTTTGATTTTTAGCAGTCAGGAAAAAAAGAAAGCTGGGTCTTACCTGTGTCTTTGGTTGCACTGCTGGAGCGGGGGAACCTCCTCCTGTGGTAGGGGAACTCCCTGCTGGAGGAGCAGCTGCTGCCATCACGGCCAGCCTCTGTCCGTCAGTGGCATCCTGCTTGACCATTCCCTGTGGCTGAGGACTCACCTTGGGTTCCGCTAGGCCGAGGGGTTTGGTTGGTGTCCCTGCGAAGGAGCTCGGACCTGCTGCTGCCACAGGTGGGGTGATGTTCTCTATGCCCCTTTCAGGGGTACTGATGAACCCCCTACTGTGTACCTGGGCAGGAGCTGCAGGGGTTGGTCTTGCTGTAGCAGAGGGGGATGGGGCACCTGGTGAGAACATGGCTGGGGGAACTACCCCAGGGGACTTGGATGGTAGTCCACTTGTGATTGAACCAGCTAAGAATGGAACAAAAGGGAAGATTCAAAATATTTTCGCTCAAAGAGAACTGAAAACTGATTATGTTGCTACATTAAGCTATGAAATGATCAATGTCATTATAAAGTCTCCATTTGGTCACAGTGAATGGAAAATGGAAATATATATGACAAAGAAAGATGTCAAAACTTATGCTGTTACATGATTTTAATGAACCCTAAAAGAACTGGGCTATTTCTCGTCTTGTTACATAAGGCCCCCCCCTAAAATCTCGGCCATGGATTGCCCGATTGCCACAAAAATTTGCATGAGGGTAGAGAATAAGAAAGTTGTATGGCTAAATTTCACTGAACCTTTTCGTTTTATTTTATATGAATTAATTTACGCTAATTTATGTGAGAAATCATAGCTTCGGCTACTTTTCACTGAATAAAGCTTTAGCAATGATGATTTTTGGTACAAATGCCTTATATAACATCCTGATCAATTCCTCGAAGAAATAAATGGGTGGTCAAAATATTTCATGTATTTTATTGTTTTCCAAATTTCTTATGTATTTCTTTTTTTTTATACTTTTTTTAAAATTGTTTTTTCAATGAAATTTGTTGGTGACACTATTACGATCATAAAATCAGTAAAAGCAAAAATAATCATACATTTAAATTTGGGCTGAAAACAAAATTTGTATTGAAATGGTCATGAAATCATGTTTTCAAGCAATTTTGGGTCCGACATGCATGTATGATATTATGCCTACCTTCAGAACCGCATGCCGGGCATCAGAATTTGGTTCTCAAAACATGCAGGAAGGATCAGAGAAAAAACTCATGGAATCTCAGATCGAAATATTGAGTCGTTGCGAAGTACCCTAAAAAAATTCAACAGGGTGTCTATAAAGGCCCCCCCCCCCCGGTTCTTTAGGGCTAATATTTATTTTGATATTCTTTCCTTGATTAACTACGATATGTCCATCTTTCTATTCACATAGCAAAACCAGCTTCTATCAAGGCAGAGCAGAAATTTCCTTAATTTCTTACTTTTAAACATCATCGGCTTTTCAGCTGAGGTGGGAGTTCCACTGGCCCTACCAAGGATTCCCCTCTCATCCCCTTCAGCTCCGGTCTTCTGTGGGGAAGTCCCCTGGATACTGGCAGCTCCAGCTCCTCCAGACACTAGGAGACGTTGGTTGTAGGCTGCTGTTGCTGATGAAGCCTGCTGCTGCTGCTGCTGCTGACAAAAAAAGGCAAAAAGGCAAGGTTGACTAAAATCATTTATACAAACAAGTCCTTAGATTATGTTGCTATCTCGAGTCAATGTTCCTTTGCAAGTATGAAAATTATGTATGTTATATCTGAGTTGAAAATGGAAAAAATAAATGAAATGAAATGAAATGAAGTAATTATTCATAGATTTCTTAGAATATCTCAATATTTGACTGCATGTCTCTTCATTCCCTTTTGCCGGTCAAGGGCGCTCATTCCGTTTGGCTGGACAACCAAAGAATTATTCAAGTGACTGAATCCCTTGACATTCCTTCAGATCTTTGTCTTATTCTTATCACTCTTTGTAGCAAATTTCTCTGCATGATTTTCAAATTCTGGCCTTCACTAAATATTGGTATAAAATTATTTTATATGTTTCAATATCTTCATTACGCTGGTAATTTAAACACTTGCATTATCAGAAAGGAAGGTTAGGGATAATTTTCCTTCCTTCTGGTTTGCTATTTTTTTAATACCTGGGCCCTGTTGCATAAAAATAACTTTGCCATCAATGGTAATTTCCATGGAAACCTTGAATTTGATTGGCTGGTGAGCAGTGTTACCATTGCTGGTAAGTTTTATGCAATAGGGCCCTGGTCGAAAATACAACAAAGGAAATGAGATCTGATGCACAAGCTTTTCTTTGTTTAATGTGACTTTATTCCTTCTATTAGGTTTACCTGGATAAGTAGAATACGGGGGGGGGTTTATTAAGTGTCTTGTCAGTGATTTTTACTGACAAATTTGCTCTCAGCCAATCAGATGCAAGGATTTCAATAGCTTATAACAGTTGTCGGTAAAAATCACTGACAAGACACTGGATGAAATGCTACCCCAGGTCATAGTGTTCAAGTATTTACCCTCAAGCTCTGTAGGCCAGCTAACTGTTCCGCTGAACCCTTCTCCTCAGGAGATGTCCCAATGGATGAGTACATTCCGTACAGGCTCTCTAATGGACCTCGACCGTTGCTCCGGGGTGTCGACGCCATCATTCCAGGGTGCATGGCACCGCGGTCGTAAGCCGGCATGGCGTAACCCTGCTGGGCGTAGTAGGCTGTGTTAGCCATGGGCGAAGGCATGCCATATGCCGAGGGGTACCAGGCCTGGGTGCCAGCGCCCATGGGGGAAGGCGGGATCATGTGATGTTGGTAGTATGCTCCAGATTCCAGGGGGTGGTAAGTAGGGTGTGGCTGGTAGAGAGAGCGGGGAGTCTGCTGCATGCTGGGACTGGCAGCTGAAATAGGTAAGGAGCAAGACACACAAGCATAAATGGATAAAAGGAACCAACTAATAGAATGAATTAAAGCTTGTTCGCATATGTTGTGGTAATTGGTAAACATACATGTAAGGCAAGCATGGATGAAAGAAGTAATCATAAAAGAGGTCCCACTCAATTAACTGTGGATTATTAGATGCAAAAATGGGACATGCAATATTCTTAATTTATTTTACATAAAATTGATGGTTACTTCTTCAGATAATAACAGGCCTTCACAGTTACCCAAAGCATTATCCGTACCACAACAAGGTGACCGGGAATGTTTCCACTCCTGTTCTCAATCGATCAATCAAGTCAGGTAGAATTCCCGAGATCCACAGATAAGTTCTTCCCAGCAGACTTTGTCATTCATGATCTTAGCAATGTCTCGGTCTCCTGGAGACCAGTGTCCATCCTTAATAAGTCAACATATGTCTTAGGTCTCGCTCTTCTTGCATGTCCATGAAGAGGTTTCCACAGGACCAATGAGTGTAGTGTGAGCATTGGATGACGAGCATGACCTGAAAGGTTCAATCTCCTCTGGGTCACTTTTGAGCTGACCTTTGGAAGGTTTCTGTACAGCTCTGAGTTCCTCAATCTCATTGCATACTGGTTGACACTCAGAGCCATCCTCAACATTATCATTGAGTTAGTCTGTTGTAAGGGTAAGAGATTCCTGTTCTTCACATGACCAAATCATAAAATCAATACTTATAATCATGGAAACTCACCAACATGAATATTTTCTAAATTTCTGGTAAAACACGATCCACTGTCATGGCTGTAAACATTAGCTCAATCAACATCATATTCTGAAGGAAATTTTTTAGACAAAAAGAGAGAAAATAATCCAGTTGGTACTTACTTTGTCTGGAGGCTAGCTGGTGTGCTGGTTGCTGAGGTTGCTGGGGTGATTGCTGGGGAAGCTGAGGGGATGAACTGGCTTGAGGAGCTGCTGGGGATGGGGTGCCAGTCATACCCTGGTTGGCTGGTGTAGCAGGGGCAGGTGTGACAGGGGCCTGGTTGAGAGCCTTGGCTTGTTGAATCTTGATCTCTTGCAGGTCTTTCTGCGGTTATGAAAGTATGATAATGTCGGAACAATAACTATATGTATCATATTTTCTGGCGTAAAGGCCTCACCCCCAACCTGTTTCGGAGAAAAAAAACATGAAGGAACAAAAATCGCAAGAAAACTTGCCCCAGAAAATATATACGAGGGAAAAATAAAAGCAAAGATTTTTTAAAGATGATAATTCGAAGATGACTTTGCTTTCATATCAGAAAAAAATTAATAATGGAAGAGAATCAGAGGGAGAGAAATGCTTGCAAATATGTAAATCACTGTAGACCCAGGCTTTACATGCACATTCACTTTCCCAACTTCAAAAGTTCAAATACAAATGGGACAATCAGCCACGAATTCAACTCTTGAATCGAGTTACAATCATGAATGTAATGGGAAAGCAAATCTTTCAACCTCTCCAAAAAATCGAGTAGAGATACCTTACTTGGATTCACACCTTTTTGCTACCAGGAGGCAGAAAAGACATATTTTGCCCCAACGGTCTTTTTTTTTTTGGCTGCCTCATATCCCTCTCATTCGTACATACACATACAAAAATACACGGGGGCTCGGGGCGAATTCGCCCCCGAAACACCAAAAAGAGCCCTGGAAAACAAAAGAAGAGCCCCTGAAATTCTCATATGGTCCAATGTACACTGTAATACAATGTAGAAAATTCAAGAGGGTGGGCTCAAAAAGTAGCTCCGGAAAAAAAAAATAATTAATTTTTTCCCTGGTACATACACATACAAAAATGGTGGAGTTTACAGCAGGGATTTTCCTCTTCATATGTGAACAAGCCATACAATTTTTTTTTTTTGAAGTCAAGTTTGGGGCCAGTTAAGGTGGTGTCTCTGCATTTTGTTGAACACACTAGGTTTAAATATATTTGTGACACTGCAAATCTTACTGTGAGTTGAAGAACTTGTTTCATGAGCTCAGCATTGGATTCCATTAGCTTATCTTCTCTCTTCATCAGCCTCTGGTTCTGCTCCAAAAGATGAGAGTGGGATAGAGTCAGGGCTCGAACCTCAGCTGCCAGACGACGTGGGCTTGGGTCAGGACTCAGCTGGGATAGAAAGAGAATATCGATACCAGTCAAACCTGTGTATAAAGACTAGATGAGAGTCGGATAGGGTCAGGGATCTAACCTCCGCTGCTAGATGAGGTGGGCTTGGGTCAGGACTCAGACGGGATAGCAAAAGAACATTAATACCAGTCAAACATGTGTATAAAGACTGAAGAGAGTCTGGTAGGGTCAGGACTCAGCTAGGATAGGAACAGAATATCAATACCAGTCCAAACTGTGTATAAAGACTGACTTCAACTACTAGACGATGTGAGCTTCTTAATACAGTTAGACATATGTGTAAAGACTAGATGAGAGTTGAATAAGTCCAGGATTCAGCTAGAAGAAAAGAATATCAATACAGTCAATCTTGTATATTTGTTTTATATAACCTAGCCAATATCTTGTAATCAGATTTGTACATTATCATGTTTCTTGTACATGTACTTCTCAATCTCAGCTGGCTGACTCTAGATCTGCTCATTTTGGGACTCCGTGTGCATGTGACTAGAATTAAAATGTATCTTCCATCTTTTGCGCATGCGCAGATCCTTGAAACACACAGGTCTCTTTGCTGGACATCGGCCGGGATCGAGAGGTCTATTCATCTCATGGGTCTCACTCACAAGCACAGCTCTTTGGGGATGCTATACCCAATTTCCTTCATGTTTGTTCATAATTTTTGCTATGTCTGGGTTAAAAAAAAAAAATTCATATATTCATGTCTCACATGTACACTCGACACGAAATCCCTGTATGACAAGTTATAGTTTTGCAAGGCATTCTTAGGATGGAGTTACAAATGTGTTCAAATTTGGTAAAAACATGATTTAATTATATGAAATTCTTAATGATTCTCTTACCTGTTCTGCATACTGGGATTGTGACTGTGTCCTATTCTCTCTCCGCATTGACTCCCTGAATGGTGACTCATAGTCATAGGAGGGCGCTCTGATGCTGGAGCTACGGGCACTTTCTCCGAGGAAGGAATGTCTGATGGATGAGAGGTTGGAGATGTCTGAGTGGTCGGCCTCCAGGGCAGCTATCTGCTCCAGGATGGAGGCTTGCTCTGCTTCGATCTCCTCCAGGAGTGTCTTGACTTCTTCATGGAGTGACTGGAGAATAGGGGAAAAGACGGGTTTAAAGACGGGTTTTTACGCAATTACATTAGGTGAGAAACTTTCTGGAAGAAGAGGAGAAAGGTAAAGTATGAAGTACACAAGAATTGGCATGTGCTGTCAAGTTTGGAATCACCTAAATGAGAAATCAATGCAATCTTGCTGAAAGTCACAACCACTGCACACAAAAATGGGGTTATGGAACATGGAATAAGAAAGCTTTTCAAGAGCAATCTTTTTCCTGTAACGATGGTAACATGATATTCAACACTGGAAATTAACAGAATGAGAAAAACCAAAAATAATTTTCACCTTTACTAAACTAAACCTTCTCCTTCCACACAATCTGTCAAAAAAGAGACAAAATAGATGGTGTTCTGCTTGGAGTTGGTAGTAGTTGTATCTCACAAAATTCTGAATGAAAACTCTATTATTGCTGAAATTTACACATATTTTCACCCTTAGAGCTTTCTCCAGTGCTATATTTTGCAAATGTTACTATCATTTTCATTCAAGCATTCTAAAACTTACATTTCTTGGTTCCTTATCAATGCTGTCCATAGTAAGATAGAGAGTGTGCTTAGACTGGTCCAGGAGATCACCTTGTTTCTTCAGTGTATCCACTGTGATCTTATCAACAGGTTTTCCCTCCGTCTCCTTAGCCGCCAACACGTGAAGCATCTACACAAAACCATAACCAAATGCATAAATATTGAAGAGAACCGATAACTTAAGGGTTGCTTAATCAACAGCCAAGATCATACTGCGATGCAGAACTTTGCGCATATGCTACATGTATGACAGCATATACATGCCTTAAATCATTTTTGCCCTTTTGGGACTGCAGTCAATTAGGGACATTCCTTCCATGTGCCTGAAAAATGTAGTTCTGTTTAGTTAATGAATACATGAGGCAGTTTAAGTGCACTTTGGATATCCATGAACACGTACAGATAATTCATTGGCATAATTTCTGTGAACTTTGGCTTATTTACACATATGACATCTTTATGCATACATGCATGTGTACACTTACACCCCCCCCCCCCCCCCCCCTCAGTCAAGTAACACATTTAATGCTATCTGCACTTTAATTCACAGAAGAGTTAGAAAATCTCATAACAATTCATGCACACTTAAAGATAATGTATAGTTTTGGGAAATCTAAAAAAAAGTATCTTTCATTATTAGAATTCATTGCCAGATGATAAGAAAGATTGTATCTATCATGATGTGAAGGATATCACATAAAAACTCAATTGAGAGGGTGCATTTTACAATCAAGATGTCAAAACTTAGTCTTTGGTTCCTGCATTCGAAAGTCAACACTGTCAACATACAGCCCCTGCACATGTGTAAACCAATGGGAGTTCTATTGGGCAATAAGCACAACAAAGCTTAATCCGGTTTGATATTACGCTTTTTTGAAATAAAAATTTTAATAAATTCCTACAGCTATACTGGTACAGTTTAGATATTATTCGGAAGTTGATATTATTTCAGTACAAATGCTGACATACTATAAATACTATAAGAGACATAGAATGAAAGGACCCTTCCACCAGTTGTCCATGAGTTTTTATTTATCAAAGTTTATGTCTCTGTCTTCTTCGAATGAAAATTTAGTTCATACAAAATATGATTTTTAGATTAAAATCTTTATTTCTTAAATATATTTCAATTAACCCGTTGAACACTAATGGGGTGTTGCAAGAAAGTTGCAATCGATTGCAAGTTGCAACTGATTGCCACTGGCCAATCAAAATCATTGTTGCATGCATGTCTTCTTAAAAGGGCAGACCCTGAGCCAATCAGAATGGTTGTTTCAAAATTAGCAATTATTTGCAATCGATTGCAACTTTCTTGCAACACCCCATAAGTCTGATATAACTCGGGCTAGAGTCTATGGAAAATGTGTGTTAAACTGAAATCAAATCACACTCAACTGGTTAAGAGATAGATGAATATGAAAACCTACCACAGCTTTTGCAAAGAGAGCCTTAGGTGTTTTAGCTTTGGCCAAGTTTGAGAGTGCCACCTGGTGTTGACCTTTTTCAAAGAGGGACTCTGCAATCACCACAGCGCCCTCATCTAGCAGCTTACCAACTTGGCCATCCTAAAAGCGAAACAGAGAGAAAGATATCACTGACGGTGATTAATACCCCATCCCGAGTGTGTGTGCTAAATTTCCTGAGCATTGCTCAAAAATGAGGAAGTAGTTTGATCCGCAATATTTCCCACTGATTTATTGCCACATGTTGTTACCATGGCAAAACATCATTTAATACAAGTAAAACAACATGAGATCATAAGCACAGAGTGTTGACTGAATATTATTGCTATCAGAAACTCATTTCTAAACCGCTGAATAAACATCTACTGCAAATACACAGCTAATGTCTCTCCTATAATGCAAAAGCAAACAGACTGTATTAGAAAGGAGGAGGAGGAGGAGGAGGAGGAGGAGGAGCTTACCTCAATTGGCTTAAGCACATGTGAGAACATGGGTTTCTTGGGATGTAGAACGGCCCGATTACTGGTGAGAGAAGACAAAGAAAGTGATGTGTCATATAAAGTCATAGCCTTACTTTCTACAGTTAGCATAAAGTCAAAATAACAACATCAATCTAAGATCTTTATCTCAATAGGAATGCCAAACTAAAATAATAATGACTTAATATAGCCTTTAGATTTCTTGACAGAAATAACAAAATCTGAAGCTCTAAATCTAAAAACAAATCTGTACAGAAATTTCTTTTAAAAGTCTTGCTCTGAACTTGTCACAAATTGACAACTCAACCCAGCTTTTCATGCGTCTTGAAGGAATCGACTATAATGAAGCTGATACCTGAAATTTGAGAATTGACCTCTGTGACCTTTCAGCTTTGACCTACATACCTTAAAATC
Source organism: Echinometra lucunter (assembly GCA_029962745.1). NCBI lineage: Eukaryota > Metazoa > Echinodermata > Echinoidea > Camarodonta > Echinometridae > Echinometra > Echinometra lucunter. Next base: position 6,878,242 of record CM057169.1, on the reverse strand, counting down.
TAATCAGATTTTCTTCCTATGGTGATGCAACTAGCATCAAGTTTGAAGTTCATACTTCAAATGTTTCTTGAGATATTGCATTGAAAAGTCTAAGGTCTGAAATTTCGGAAATGACCGGTGACCTTCAATCGATGTACCTTAAAGTCGAATCAGATCGTCTCCTAATGGGATGCATGCCAGCACAAAGTTTGCAGCTCACATCTCAAATGGTTCTTGAGATATTGCATTTACAAGGCTAACACCTGAAATTTCAGAATTAGCCTCTGTGACCTTTGACCTATGTACCCTGAAATCTCATCAGATCACCTTCCTATGGTGATGCAAACTAGCATCCAGTTTGAAGTTCATACCTCAAATGGTTCTTGAGATATCACACTAACGAAAAAGTGGGACAGGAAACTGAAAACTGAAAACATATTGCCTCCGGCACCACTTGCGGTTGGCGCAGACATAAGAACAGTTCTGAAGATTGTTCATCTTTTTGGCTTTAATACCTGGCTATCATCTTGAGGTGATCCAGAGCAGCTTCCCAGTAGAGGACACTCATTGCTTGGTACGCTTCACGACGATCCCGACGGTCATTGGGGTCATGTGACTGCTTCTTTAGTTCCTCAACCTTGTTAAGAAAATAAACAGTTCAGATGCTGTTATCATGACGAAAAACATTCGTTTAAAACCTGAAACCCTGATATGACTTTCATCACTTCTAGACCCCCGAGTGTGGCACTGCATGTTTCTCCTAGCTAGGAGAGAAAAAGAAAAGGAGGGCAGGCAGGAAGGCAGGAAGGAAGGAAGAAAGGATGAAAATGGGGGGGGGGGGAACAAATCTGCTGTGGCACAAAATTTTCATCCTAGCTCAACTCTTACAGGACAAAAAGGGGGACGGTAACTGTGGCAATAAATGTTCATCGTAGCTAACCTAGTATAGTTCGCAGGCACAAACCCTCGTCTGTCGAAACAGGTCTGAGTAGGCACAACCACTAGGCACGTGGCTTAGGTTTCCCTCAAAACCCAAATGTAATTTAGAAGAGTGTCAATTAGGGTCTGTGCCTGCAGACCAAACCTAGTATGGGACAGAAAGATGGAAGGAGGGAAGGAAGGACGGAAGGAAGAAGGGAGGGAAGGAAGAAGGGAGGGAAGGAGGAAAGAACAGAAAGAGAAAAAAACAAAGGGGATTATGGAACTTACTCTGGCATTGAATGTTCTTCCAAGCTCTATAAGTAGCGCAGTCTCAATTCCATGATTCTTCTGACATCTCAGAATTTCCAGACCCTTCTTGGCTGTCAGACGCATCTTGCCCAGGTCTTCTGGCCTGCCAGATATAAAGCATTGAAATAACAATTATTATTATCAAGGGTGACGAGTGTACATCATAAGCTACACAACAGCTTGTTCAGAAATGAAGCGGAAAACCCTCGCATCTTTTTTTTTTTTTTCACTTGTGCGCCTTGAGCATCTCTTACGAGATGGATATGGCGCCTAACAAATTGCATATATTATTATTATCATTATTATATAAATGAATGGGATGTAAGACGGCAAAAAAAAAACAAAAAAAAACACCAAACAAACAAACAAAAACAAAACAAAAACAAACAAACAAAAAAAACCCAAAACACCGAGACAAGAGGTATTATATTTTTCCCTTCTGGCAGCAAAATGCTGTAGACCAATCAACTTCTTAAAAAGTCAGCGCAAAATATTATGTCATGACTTTGTCCGCGCAACTTCTGGCAAAACTCTTTTGAGTGCTGATGCATTAATGCGCTATTAATTAGTGTGGTTTTTTATCGCGTCATATGTGAACACCCAAAAAACTGTGGGGGTTTGCCACAGGGTTTTCCTCTTCAGATTTGAACTAGACTTAAAGGGTAAGTCCACCCTAGAAATTTCACTGTTTCAATTAAAGGAGATGAATTTGAACAGCATTTTAAAAAAGAAATGAGCAAAATCGGTCAAAGAATAAGAAAATTACACTCATTTACATTTTCTAGTAAACTACTCTCGGCTCTGCAAATTGGCAACACTGATGACATCATATGCGAGCAGGTCTCCATTCACTTTGTACATGAAATTTCACATTTTCTCAATTTTCTTGGAAGTTACACATTTTCTAACCACCATAGTCAATGTATGTTCAGAAGAATTGCTTTTTACATAACATACTTTGACTATGGGGTAAGAAAATGTGTAACTTCCAAAAAAATTGAGAAAATATGAAATTTCTTGTACAAAGTGAATGGAGACCTGCTCGCATATGATGTCATCAGTGTTGCCAATTTGCAGAGCCAAGAGTAATTTACTAGAAAATGTAAGTGAGTGTAATGTTATTCTTTGACCGATTCTGCTCATTTCTTTTTTTAAAATGCTGTTCAAATTCATCTCCTTTTATTGAAATGGTGAAACTTCTAGGGTGGACTTTCCCTTTAACAATACAACTAAAAGAGAGCACTAACTCCATTTAACAGAATTTAAAGAACTTGCAGCACTGAAGAGGAGTCACAATTTTAGCAGTTCATTCACTTGACTCTCAATTTGAAAGTGTGAATCCCGGCTTAGCATTAACGTCTTCTGGCAAGACACTAATCCACGCTTACCACTCTCCACCCAAGTGTTAGATGGATGCCTGGTAGGATGCGAAAATCAGTATAGTTAAGATTGACATGTGTGCGTACGTAAAATGACAGCTGGCCGGAGCACTACCAGAAAGTGGAGATGGTGCAATTTATGTGATCATTTCACAATTACTAGCTGCACAAAAATGAACTTTTGGAGGCGACTGGTACACAGCACTTCCATATTCTAAAGACCAAGCCTTTCTGTCCCAAACTTTTTTTTTTCTTTTTCAAGATTTTTATTTCTCAACTCATTCAATACATAAGTAGCACATGCATAAAAGACATTACAATTGAAAGTAACATACATTCCGGACACTTATATAACACATATGTATACATGCATTACCGGTTTCACTGATGTTCTTGACACAAAATATTCCATTTTTTTCTATGTAAATTCATCAAATTATGTTTAAATGCAATTATTCTCTCAGTTTTTTTCAATTTGATCTAAACCAAGTTTAAAATGAGCAAAAGTAGGTTTTATGTTCTTATATTTGCATGAATATATGAAATATTTTGCGAACAACAAGATGACATTAATGAGATAGAAGTTATTGAGGGTTATAACCCCAAAACAGATTTCAGTATCACTGAATTTTGTATTTCTGATATTTTTGGACTCCAACCATTCATGAACATCATTCCAAAATACAACTGTATATTCACATCTTAGAAATAGATGAACGATGGTTTGAATGTAAGTTTCACAGTAATTACAAGTCGGTGTATCTTTTATTCCAACTTTAAAAAGGAAGTCTTGTGTTGAAATTCTTCTATAAATAAATTTAAACTGAAAATTCTGTAGTTTATTGTCAACAGAAGCCTTATATAAAAGTGGGAAGCGAGAATTCCAAATATGAGAGTCTGTTAAATTTTCCCTGAGATCAGCTTGCCATTTGGATTGCTGATTTGTATCTGAGAGCGACATATTTTTTTCCAAAAATGCATTATAGCACAATTTTGTGACCTTTCTACTTTTTAAGAAACAACTTAAACGTTCATCTATTGGTTGATCAGCATGATCGTTTACATGGACGTTTCTGTCCCAAACTTACTTCGCCTTTCCACTGTAGAGCTGGTAGACAGACATGTACCAATCACGTTGCTCTTCTGAGTAGCAATTGACCAAGAGGGCGACAGGAATACTCAAACCAGCCAAGCCTTGCTGGTGCAGGTTACGCAGCTGGGCTCGGGCGATGAAGACACTGGCATAAAGGAATGCCTGGATGGATGAGAGAAAGAAAAGAAAAAATGAGAAGTATACCCAGATGTTGTGTGTCCGGATAGGTTGTGTATCTGGACAGTCGATTTAAAACAACCATTTAAAGAATTTTATAAGCAATATTTCTTAAATTTTCGAACATCTGGGTTAGACAATATTAGAGACTCATTTTTGATGATGAGTAGTGTTATTTAACGAATAGTTTTTGTTGAATCCAAAGACAAAAGAGAAGGCTTCATTTTTGTTAAGCGTCCGGACACATGACCCCCGCCATCCTACTTTCAAGTCTTGAAAATTTGCATTACCAGTGGGACCTCACAAAATCACCCACAAATGTAGACATACATGAATACCAGGTTCTGCATAAGATGAGTGGTCCCATATACTCATTTCTTTGTGCAGTGCAAGTACCTTTTGGGGAAAGTAAGTGAATTTCTTATTATACAAATGATGCATGCGCATGAGTTCATTATACAATCTATCTTCACTCGAGTTGAGGCTGTGTGCATCTATCGTTAGGCTGAGTGAAATAGATGGACACAGCCTCAACGAGAGTGGATAGATCACATAATGAAGACATGCATCATTTGTTTTATGCAACGACTCTTCTAGATCCTGTTATTTGATAAAATAAAAACAAAAATAGATCTATCCTACAAACTGTTTTTCTCTACTTACCCCAAAGATTCGCTTAGTCATGAAAGCCGCCATTTGCTTTCTTGTGTGACGTACATCGCATCACGTACAATAAGCGCAGCCAAGTGAAATGCGCTTCCAAGTGGCACGCGCATATGGAGTATGCGCATTCAATGTCCTTGCCATATAAAACAACACAAAAAGATTAAAAGAAAAAACAACAAAACCAAGAAAAACGTGTGATAGGACTGGAAACTAATGCACGCTTTTCAGAAAAAAACGTGTAATAGGCTCAAAAACTGAATCACACGTGACTACGCTCAACCAATCATTTGATTAGGATCTAGGAATGAGTTGTATAAATCAATTTGATAATCTCCAAATCTCACACTAGACAACTAACAACTCCTCTAACTCTCCCACTTGCTTTGGAACAATTTCTTTTAGATTATGATCGCATGACCAGATCTCCAGTTAATCTTTAAATGTACTCTTTGACAACATCCTGAATTTCTGCTTAATAGTGATTGCAGATATATGTAATCAAAGAGAAAGAGATCTGTAAAACTGAACTGCTGCATGGCTGCGATTTTTCTTTTAACACATAAAATGCATAGGCAAATTGTGGTTGCAGTTGTGTTGCTCAACTCGATATACTTGGCAAGTCTTAATGACGTCACCCAATCTAAGATTTTGTCTTATTTATTGTCTTACTTGAGAACAATGCCCCAATGTTTATAGAATAACGTTAGGACAGATTTCTTAGACAAGCCAATATCTTAGATAAATTACTTACACTTAAGCAAAATGTCTTAGAATTTTATGGAATACGGGCCCAGGTGTCTAGTGTGAGATTTGGAGATCATCGAATTGATAAGAAGTTCACTTACTTTACCCGAAAGGTACTTACACTGCACAGAGAAATGAATATATGGGACCATACACAAATCTGGCATGAATGTTAGCTCCAAACTTTCCAGATTTTTCTTGTCATATTTCCAATATGATGGCATTTGAGGAGCAATCCTTCTTCAGGACATTTTTACTATGATATTCTTCCTAACTGACATGGAAAGAGAGAGAAACTCACAAATCATTTTTCCCAGTGACTCAAACTTCCCTATAAACAGGTTGACGAGTCTGATTTTTTTTTAATATGTAGGGAAGTCACTCCAGAGGCAGACAGTATACCACATTCCAAGAAAATCCCCACACCTTTCTTACCTCAAGATCCAGAAGGCACAGGTTATCAATAGAGGTGTTTTCCAAGTTCCTTGTGCTAACCGCCAGACGATCAAAGGTTACTTCCACAAATGACCCCAGGTCAGGTAGGATGTCATCCGGGCGTACGTCCCACTGGAGACCTAGCCACACCAGACGTTGGAGATTGGTTGTTCCTCCCTCGATAGAAGCTGTTCATGGAAGGATAAAAAGAACAATGATACAAACGAAAATGACAAACCATTTTTGCGCACCACATGTAACTTCCACTCGTGTGAAGCTGCCAGAAGCAGGCAGAAAATTTCAAGGAATGAATCATGAAAAGTACATATCTAAAAGAGAGAGAGGGAGAGAGAGAGAGAAAATTTTGCACTATCGTAAATACATATTCTATCACCAACAAACCATCTAATATACCATCTACTAATCTGATTATACCTTTGTCATACTTGAATACAGTGTTAACCTTATCTGGTATCTGTACTGTGTTGTCTGTATGAACACATCTCCTTTAACCAAAAAAACCATCTCGTAATCTGATTATACCTTTGTCATACTTGAAGACAGTGTTAACCATATCTGGTATCTTTACTGTGTTGTTTGTATGAACACATCATCCTTTAACCAAAAAAACCATCTCGTAATCTGATTATACCTTTGTCATACTTGAATACAGTGTTAACCATATCTGGTATCTGCACTGTATTATTTGTATGAACACATCATCCTTTAACCCCAAAAAACCATCTAGTAATCTGATTATACCTTTGTCATACTTGAAGACAGTGTTAACCATATCTGGTATCTTTACTGTGTTGTTTGTATGAACACATCATCCTTTAACCAAAATAAAACCATCTCCTAATCTGATTATACCTTTGTCATACTTGAAGACAGTGTTAACCATATCTGGTATCTGTACTGCAGTTGTCTGTATGAACACATCATCCTTTAACCAACAAACCATCTACCGTACCATCTCGTAATCTGATTATACCTTTGTCATATTTGAAGACAGTGTTAACCATATCTGGTATCTGTACTGCAGTTGTTTGTATAAACACATCATCCTTTAACCAACAAACCATCTACCGTACCATCTATTAATCTGATCATACCTTTGTCACACATGAATACAGTGTTCACCATATCTGGTATCTGTACTGTGTTGTTTGTATGAACACATCATCCTTTAACCAAAAAAAAACCATCTTCTAATCTGATTATACCTTTGTCATACTTGAAGACAGTGTTAACCATTTCTGGTATCTGTACTGTGTTGTTTGTATGAACACATCATCCTTTAACAAAAAAAAAACCATCTCCTAATCTGATTATACCTTTGTCATACTTGAAGACAGTGTTCACCATATCTGGTATCTGTACTGCAGTTGTTTGTATGAACACATCATCCATCATGAGGAAAGACTGCCTTGGGTCAGGATTCTGCATTCCATAGATCTGCTCAAACAGTCTCTGCCGACCCTACAAAGAAAGGGAAAGAAGCAGATAGTGCATGGTAATATCACTAATATCAACACTTAACCCCCCCCCCACAAAAGCAAACAAACAAACAAACAAACAAAAAGCCTGCATGTCGTTTTTGTTCATTCTAAAGGTGCGTTCAGATATCATGCGACTTTGTGCCGCCACATTGTGCTGCCACATTCTTTGTGTTCAGGTAAGGCACGACATTGTGGCACCACATATACTAATGAACGCACATTAACGTGTCAACTCTCAAATAAGAGAGAACTTTGTCAAAACTCGCTTGAACAATGCCATGACAACATATTTTGCGCTAACTTTTTAGGAATTCAACTGGAGCGCACTTTTTTGCAGCCAGGCAGCAAACAAAAATGTCTCCTGCCTCGGCGACATATTTTTGGTCGCCTCATACCCAATAGGCTTGTAAACAAAAAACGTGGCGGCACAAAGTCGCACCATATCTGAACGCACCTTAAAGAGTAGTTAGGATCTGCAGTATTTATTCTACAAAATACACACTATGAAATTATAATAGGCACAGAACGGAATCTTGAATCTTGTATTACAGTTTAAAGTTTTCCAGTATACAGCAGAACAGAAAATTACATGATATTTGAAGCCTTGTTCACTTATTCTTTCTCTTTCAGCATTCCCATAAATAATTTCATACTTCTACCTGCAACAATCATAGCATTTCTATACGAAGGAGTAATTTTCTAGACTCATCTCATTATTTGTAAAATGATTACTATATAATAATAACAATAATATTATGTTCTTGTGCAGCGCATATCATATTATTATCTAACATCTCTATGCGCTTCCCAATGACTTTGGATATTATTACCCTGGCTTTTGCCTGGCAGCCATTACAACGCTCAATTGAACTTTCAATAAGCAAAATTTTACAAAATGAAATCTAGGGCTTTGAAGTGGTCCAATAGGTAGGCTGCAAATTTATAATTCTAGACACTTACTGTCCAATGCTAAGTTAACCAATCAGTGATTAGATAATATGCTTTTCAGATGCACTGTAATAATGGGGAAATAATGTACCTTTTTGGTGCAGAATTTGGTTTGGCATGCTTTCAGCCAATCCTCATCATGCTTCTTGATGAGTCCATCCAGCATGTGACCTGTGGAGATGGTGCACAGAAATGCAGTAGTTAAAGCTCATGTACTGTATACGCCAATATTTTCGCGTACAGATATTTTCGCGAATCACAGGCTCACAGACATTTTCGCGAGTTGTTAATTTCGCGGGCGCAAGAGCAGGACATGCAGTAAACTTATCTGTACATGAAAGAGCCATATATCGGCAGATCCGGAGGATTTGTTTTTCGATTATTTTTGCCAATACCATCACTCTTGTAGCTTGTGATAGACAAAAAAAGCCGTCATAAAACCCCTGATTTCTTAATTTATAGCGCGTTTTCGGCGACTCTCTTTCTTATCACCCCACTTAAGCCCGCACGCTTTGGAAAAATGGCACCGATTACGCATTTTTGGTAGTAGAATTGGGCTTCTTACAGGGGTTTTGGGGGTGACCATGTATGGAGCTAACTTGTGTGAGTGACAATTTCTCTGTGTGTTTATTATATGCTACACACCGGAGAGGACTGCTCCACTTGCATGGTAATGGCAACAATGTGCCGATGATGCTGAGAGGTAAAGCAAATTTACGTGCTGATATTTTCGCGGGTTGTTAAATTCGCGATAGGTGAGTGATTCGCGAAATTTGCGAAAATAAAACCACTGCAAAAATTTCAGCTCATACAGTAGTTTGGTAGCAAAAAGAAACTTCAGAATGAGAAAACTGACACGAAACTGACACAAAACTGACTGAATATAATTTCCCACTGTCGGCTTTGCATAAATAATATATGTATTTAACCATGTGATATTCCATTCATGATTTCTGTAATTTTAGTGTAAATATCTGAAATTAACATAATACAACGGCTACACTCTATGAAAGTTGTGTAAAACAGCTTGCCACACCATCTCCATTTCATTCATACTATCATCGTTTTCGAAGAGAGAGCAGTCATGTATTTGCCAGCAAAGCTCATGTATGGAAAGCCATTATAATCAAAGTCCTCGCTGCTTCAAACATGACTACAGTTTTAAAAGTAACAAATGTTGAAAATGATATTGCCTCACAAAAATAGGCATAGAATTTTCAAACGCCTTACCTAAAATCTTGGGTGGAAGAAGAATTGTCTACCCAATAAAATAAAAACTACTGATATTATGTCAATGATGTGGTTAAATTGATTCTTTCTGGGCCATCCTGTATCCTATGGACAAGGTTAGAGCACTGAAGTTGGTTATACTCACAGACTTCACTCAATCTCTCAGCACCAAGTCGTTTCAGCCTACAGGAGAGTCCATCCATGCGTTCTGCCGTCTTCATGGGTAGCTCCGTGACGGGGCTGAAGGGAGCCACCTTGAGGCTTACCAGGTAGCAGGCCGCTGCCATCTCCACCACGTCAGACAGTGATACAGATCCCTGGAAGGGGGGGGGGCAGGATATAAAAAAATGTAAAATACCACTTTTTGAAAGTTAAAGGAAAAGAAAGTTCAAATTTACTTCATCCTTGACTATCCACAGTTGTGATAAAATTTGTGAAGATTTTTTTTTTTTTTTTTGGGGGGGGGGGGACAAAAACCCACCAGGCTTTCAAATTCTTTGAAGAAACCAAATATATATCATTTCATGTTGTACATATTCTCCTTCCTCTTAAATATGATTTTATATAAGTTATCACTAGTTGTGATTCTCTGCTATTTGGATGATTGCATCATGCAAAGTAGAGTATGGTATATTTCTACAGTAATAGTTCAATATTACAATTGCATTATCATTACAACGAAGTCAGACAAACAACAGACATGACCAGTTTACATTAACAGAAATGAAAGGAGACTAAATTTTCAATTTTCCTGGTGATAATTTTCAATATGTACATTAAATGCATGGATGCATACATGACTGTCTAGATTTAAAGGCACACAACTAAGGCACAAAAAATTCTTTTAAGAAAATGAAAGGCACCAGAATAGGAAAGACATTGGCTTTCATTTCATTTGGCACTTTCTTGCAAAGACAAGAAGATTAAGTTACAAGTACCTGTATAATAATTACATTTGTATACAAAACTTAATATCAAGCATCCCAGCCCTTTACATCTAATTACTATTACCCCCGTTATTGAATTTTGCTAATCCACAAATAAATTGCATTATATCGGTCATGATAAGAATCTCTGCAATTGATTGGTCTAATGCGCATCATGTGATAAAATACAGTTCCCACCAGCATCATGCAAATGAGCAAACTTGCCATGGAAGGTAACATCTGACGTCACAAGCCGTTAATAGTTCATCGGGACCTACTATTTACGGATACTATTAATGGCGTATGACATCACGCAAAAAGTGCGTACTTGATTGTGACGACATTAATTTTCGCGTGTCTGTTGTTTTAGGCGCCAACGCGTGATGATGATGTCATCATTTTGCTAAATTTAGATCCGCTCGCAATGCAAACACTGCAACAACGCTAATGTTATACTAGTATCTACAGATGCAGAATCTCTGATTTTAAGAGTGCAGATTCTGCCCTTTAGCTGTTACTAAAGATGACGGATATAAACCATATACATACGGCCGTGAGAGGGTCTGGTTAAACTATGGTGCCTTCAGTAACGCGAATGCGACCATTTTCCTTCGGGTACCAGTTTCCAACCAGACGCTCTCACGGCCGTACATATTTGTATACTATCTGTACTCCCCAGAGTATTCCAGCCAGGTGCCAATTTACAAGTGCACGCGTGCCAGTCTGACCAAACAGACATTTGCATGCTACCAGGTGGATTCTTTTTGCCAAAAGAAGTGAGTGCCAGACTGGGATTTGAACCCGCACCCTTTGATTGAGAGTCAAGTGAATGAACCACTACACCACCACAAATTCACTCCATGTGTATGCATGCAGAATTTAGTAAAAATGTACCACGGTAGCTGATGGTATTCTATGGTAATTTGATGGTATATAGTAAAATTATGATGACTGTACCAAAGGTACTTTTTTTTGTGCTATTTTTTTTTTAATGAGGGGATGTACATCGGCATTTTCAAGAACAGCCATGGCTGAGAGGACCGTTAACATTTGAAATCATTTTAAATCAGAACTATTACTGTCCCTAGGGAATAAAGAAAGGAGAGAATTACTAACCACAACTGCCATCTTTAGATAGAGGGTGGCAAGCTGGAAGAAGAATTGACCCTTGACCTCCTGTACTACGGCATCCCCCTGAGGGCGCTGCAGGGCGTTCCCAACAGTCGGCATGAAGTCACTCGTTTGAATCAACAATTTGTCCAAACTAAGATTATGAAGTAAAAAAAAAAAAAGGAATAAATTAAAAAGGTTGGATCAGGTATGGTTAGTTCCAGATCATTATCCTGTAACACTAATTCCAAGATAACTAAGGCTATGGTCTATCAGGGTTCATACACTTAAACAATTTCAAAATTCCATGACTTTCCATGACTTTCCAGGGCAGAAAAATGCAAATTTCCATGACTGATCGATGACATGTGATGCAAAACTTACATAAAAAGCGTGCTGATTATAAAAGAGTTTCAAAGCTGATCTGAGTGCCATGAATGCAGGGCTGGCTGGAGCGCGAATTTCTTAACATGAAAATATCTTGAATAAATGATTTTCTATGACTTTCCAGAAGAAATTATTAAATTCCCTGACTTTCCTTGACTTTTTGCTTCTGGAAAAAAGAATTTCCAATTCCCTGACTTTCCAGAAATTCCCTGACCCGTATGAACCCTGTCTATGGCAAATGAGGAAGCAACTCTGTTTTTTTTTTCCTCTCAAAATTGATAACTTTCTTCATTTGGGATATTTTTTGTATGCTATTCATGATGATGAAGAAATTAAGGCCACATGACCCCTAATTTCCAAAATGTAAATAAATCAGAAGGAAGCAACTCCTTAGATTTCCTTATAACACACTGACATATTTTCTTAATTTTCTAAGAAACTTATTCTACAGAGTTGCTTTCTTTTTTCACTGCACAGCAGTATATAAATGAACAAGACTTAAAGGAAACCAAACCCATAGGTCAAGTAGTTTTTAAATCAAAGCCAATGAAGAATAAAACAGATCAGCGAAAATTTGAACTAAATCAGAACCGAATAAGAAAGTTATGCCCATATGAAATTTCTGTTTTTGACACTACCATAGCTATTTATAGTGATATAAGTTGTGGACAACTCTCAGTATGTTTTGTATACAGAATTTCGCATATTCTTTCTTTTCTTGAAGACCACATGTTTTCATTGTCGTTATCCCAAATATGTTGTGGAGAAAACACTTCTACATGATATATCTTGGGTTTGATTTAAGAAAATGTGCAAATCTGAAACAAAACAAAATTGTTAATTTATGTGTGTACAAAACATAATGAGAGTTGTCCACAAATGATGTCATCAGTAGCTATGGTAGTGTAAAAAAATGTCAAATAGAAAATTTCATATAGCCATAACTTAAATTAAAAAAATTTTGCCAATGTGTTTTATTCCATCTCAGCTTTGATTTAAAAAGTACTTGATTTAATGGGAAAGTCTACCCCTGAAATTTCACAGTTTCAATAAAAGGAGAAAAGTTCCGCTCTGCTCTGCAATTGCAGAGCGGAGAGTAATTTACTAGAAAATGTAAATGAGTGTAAGTTTCTTATTCTTTGACCATTTTTGCTCATTTCTTTTTTAAAATGCTGTTCAAATTTATCTCCTTTTATTGAAAAAGTGAAACTTTTGGGGTGGACTTTCCCTTTAACCCGTAGAGGTACAGTGTCTCCTTTAGGAGACGCTTTTGCAGCATCTGTTGGTCTAGAATGCTGGGCATTACACATTATACATGAGCAAAAAGAGAAAAATTCACTGAAAATTTTGAGACCATTTCCAATGCAGTATATTGTTGCGTTTCCGAATTAGAGCAATTTAAATGTAACTAATTATTAAACTCTTTAAATTGGCAACGCAGTGAATATTATTTAATCACTAGTGTTCAAATTGGTAGTTTCCGCTGTAATTTTTACAGTCATATCTCATTTTGGTTCATGTTATATCTACATGTATTTTTTTCAAATTATGTAAGAGTGGAAAAAAATAATAGTTGTTGCCAATTTGAGGAATGAAAATGAATTTACACCTGTAAACAGCTCGACTTACGCTTGAATCTGTAGGAGGTTGTGGCTGGGTGGAGCAGAGCTCTTGGCTAGTCCTAGAGTGACCAGACTGTTGACCGCCAGCAGCAGACGGCTGTAGGCCTGAACCAAGACACTGTCAGGCTGACCACTCCTCTGGCTGACCATAGTCTGTGAAGGCACAAAATGGAGATGTAGAAGGAGAAGGGGAAGAAGGAGAAAAAGAAGAGAAAGGAAGAAGAATGAGGAAAAGAAGGAGAATGAGGAGGAAAAGAAGAATGAGGAGAAAAAGAAGAATGAGGAGAAAAAGAAGAATGAGGAGAAAAAGAAGAATGAGGAGAAAAAGAAGAATGAGGAGAAAAAGAAAAATGAGAAAAAGAAGAATGAGGAGAAAAAGAAGAATGAGGAGAAAAAGAAGAATGAGGAGAAAAAGAAAAATGAGAAAAAGAAGAATGAGGAGAAAAAGAAGAATGAGGAGAAAAAGAAGAATGAGGAGAAAAAGAAGAATGAGGAGAAAAAGAAGAATGAGGAGAAAAAGAAAAATGAGGAGAAAAAGAAGAATGAGGAGAAACGGAAGAATGAGGAGAAAAAGAAGAATGAGGAGAAACGGAAGAATGAGGAGAAAAAGAAAAATGAGGAGAAAAAGGAAAATGAGGAGAAAAAGAAAAATGAGGAGGAAAAGAAAAATGAGGAGGAAAAGAAAAATGAGGAGGAAAAGAAGAGAAGGAAGGAAAAGGAGAAGGAAATTGATAAGAATGAGGAAAGGAAGAAGAAAAGGAGGAAATGGAAGAGAAGGTGAGAGAATAATTAAAAAGCAAGGAGGAGGAGGATGAGAAAGACACAGGCATGGAACAGAAGAAAAAGGATAAAAAGAAGAGGAAGAACGATAAAAATAATATTCAGAATAAATAGAAAATATCACATGTTTAGTATTGCCCCTAAGGACTTTCAATCAGCCGTTTCCCCTCATACTTTCATAAGGCCCAGGTGTATTCAAGGATTTCTTCTCCAGAATAAACTGATTTTCCCTATCATAATAAATGACTACATAGATAAGGAAATGAATGAATGAATGAAAACATACATAAAGACAAACAAACAAATAAATACTAGTAAATAAATACTAGTAAATAAATAAATAAATGCATGACTGAATAAATGAATAAGTAAATAAATAAACAAACATACAAATAAATGAATAAATAGATTAATAAATAAATAAATAATGTAGCAATGCACATGTTCTGCAAAAAAGTTTCGGTCCTGTCATTTGTAGTGTGCTTCACATTTTTTGCAGCTTAACACAGGCAAAATTTTTCACTCCTATGTGACCTTCATATACAGTATACACAGATGGGCAATCCCACAATTTGTAGGACATTACAAAACAATTTGAAATCAATATTTCTTCCATGTTTTATGTACAGATGGTTGTAATTTGTATTATATATCTAGACTGACTTGCAGAACCATTTTCTATCATTAATATGATCTCTGCATGCCTCCTCCAAGAACAATCTGAAACTGCACAAGAAATTATGTAGAACTACACAGGGTAATGGATGCATGAAATCTTAGTTTTGTTTACTCTCAACACTTTATTTTTGATGGAAATGCACCAAATCAATTATAAACACATTCAAAATTTTAATTTCATATACAATATATGTTTAAAGACAAGGAAACATCAGCAATAGGTGTTAACACCCCATTTTTTCATGGCTGGACGAAGTGTTACTTGAGGGTGCTGGTTTCCTTTAAAGGGTAAGTCCACCCTAGAAGTTTCACTGTTTCAATAAAAGGAGATAAATTTGAGCAGCATTTCATGAAAAGAAATGAGCAAAATCGGTCAAAGAATAAGAAAATTACACTCATTTACATTTTCTACACATTTTCTAACCCCATAGTCAATGTATGTTCAGAAGAATTGCTTTTTACATAACATACTTTGACTATGGGGTAATAAAATGTGTAACTTCCAAGAAAATTAAGAAAATGTGAAATTTCATGTACAAAGTGAATGGAGACCTGCTCGCATATGTCATCAGTGTTGCCAATTTGCAGAGCCGAGAGTAATTTACTAGAAAATGTAAATGAGTGTAATTTTCTTATTCTTTGACCGATTTTGCTCATTTCTTTTTTAAAATACTGTTCAAATTTATCTCCTTTTATTGAACCAGTTAAACTTCCAGGGTAGACTTTCCCTTTAATATAAATTTGCCACTCTCTATCCAAGTGCTAAATGGGTAGAGGTAGAAAGGAATTCCTTGAATGCTATGTGCACCTAATTCAGGAGCCTAGCTGAACAGGGGTAAAACTGGAGCACCTTGAGCACCTTGTGTGGTGGATATGTACGGTGGCCCTGAAGTACGCTCGAAAACAAGTCATATGCGACGTGGATATCGTGGCCAGCTTTGCATCCCAGTCGCGAAATTTGAGACCCGTGACGCGCACTTTGCATCCCAGTGGTGAATTTCGCATTTTGGGTCATGAATTTCGCATCCTGGGTTAAGAATTTCGCATCCCGGGTCATGAATTCGCCTCACCGGTCGCAAATTTCGCAACTGGGATGCAAAGTTCACGTAACGGGTCACAAATTTCGCGACTGAAAGGAAAAGTTGGCTATGAAATTCATGTCGCACATAACCTGTTGTCAGCGTACTTCAGGGCCACCATAGATATGAGAGCCATAAAAAACATATACTATCATTACCTTGTAGAACACTGCAGCCTTCTGCCACCATCTTGCATCAAGGTCAAAGCGACAAGAATCACCTACGGTGGCGCAGTGCTGGTAGCCCTCCCTCATCTGCTTTGTTTCCAAGAGGAGGTCGATCAGTTTGATGTTCAGGTAGATGTCATTGGAGTTGGCACGCTGGAAACAGAGCCAACAAAGAAAATTTCCCTTTTTTAAAATTTGACATTCCACAAGGAAAGTAGAGTTAAAAGTTTTTTTTTTTTTTTTTTTGGGGGGGGGGTTATTTGATGCAAGGTTTATTTCATTTCCAATAACAAAAGCAACATAAATTATAAAGTACAAAATTGTGAGATGAAATGTTCTGGAAAAGGTTAGAAATGGTTTGTGAGCTTTCTCACATAATTTTCTTCCCCATAATACTCTTTTGTTTTTTACAGCAATCAAATATAACAAAATAAAAAATAATTGACTAATGGTAGAGCATGAATAAATAAACAAATCTCTGTTGTCAGGGTTACTCTGATCTGTTACACCACTTGGTACTGGCCAACTTCTCTTTTTCATGTTGAGGCAGCAATATGTACTCGTATTTCAATTACATGAATTCAGGTGTTGCCTGTATAACTTCTGTTTACCAATCATTATGATGTCAAGCAAAGTAATATGAAACCACTTTTCTGCATCTCACTTCAGCCTCTGCTACTACCTACTGGAGCTGAATATCATTGTCCCGTTACATGTCCTTCTATGTTCTATGTCTTGCACAGAAGTGATCTTAAATCTATATAAACAAGGCAGTTCCTGAAATGGGTGTCTCAAGAAGATTGGTGCAAATACATATACCACTAGGGAGACTGCAACACATTCAGGTTTATCTGCCAAATTCATGGTGAATCGTGACCAAAAAATGGTCCACTTTTTGGTCTGTTTTCAATGCAATTCTGAGAGTTGATCCCGAGTTGCTTTTATCAAATGTTTGGTTTCAGGCGAAAGAGAAAATTCTGATCTTCTTTTTCACCAACCTGTAGTTCATTTTTGCCAAGACAAAATAAAAATAATGGGAAAATAGTAAATGCTTGTTATTTTTTATGAAATATGCGTGAATATCCCATTCTTAAACAATGGGAAGCTAAAATTTGATATTTTTTGCATATTTTCGAATTCTGACAAGTTGATCCCGATTTCAAATTCTTAAAAATGTGATATCAGCTGAAAGAGAATATCTTATGCTAACTTGTCATACCAAAATCCAAGCATGAAAGTGAAAATGGAATATTTAATAGCCAAATAAAGGTCATTTTTGTAGGGAGTCCACTGACCATTCTGTATTACATAGCAAATGGGGCAAAAATGGCAGAAAATTGCCATGATTTCGCAGGGCTCTATCTCTTGCTAGGACAGTCTGAAAGTGATGAAATTTGGCTATGGGTTATCTGATACATCATTCTTGTCAAATTTGTTTAGAAAATGCAAGAAAAAAAAAAAGTGAAGCTTGAAATAGAAAAATCATTAGGTCACCCTAATACTACAGCATTTACTCACCAATTTGTCTCTGAGATATTTTTCATACTCTCGAAGATTCTTGCTGGAACGAAGAATGTGTTCCTGGAAAGATACATGATACAAATACCGTTTCACCACATCTCTGGGGCCAGCACCAGACAGTTACTTTACAATCACTGATGTAATGATAATATCAATGCACAGCATTTCATATTCTGTATCCACTGGTGGTTGAAAATTCAGCAGTGTAGGGATACCATATTTCACAGGGAATAATTTGATACATGCATCAATGCTTTTTATAATCAGGCGATGATGAAAAAGGACCGTTAATTAAACATCTGGTAATATTTCATCTGGCTAGTAAATTAAGAACTGTCTGATTTACAGCATTTACAGAATGAATATTTTTCCTTTCACATGCACCATTGTAGCAGAGCCCCCAACCTCTGCTGACAAAAAAAGTATTTTGGAAGGGAGAAAACAGTACATTTACCCCCCCCCCCCCAAGAAAGTATTCTCAAAAATAAAATTAAGATCTAGAGGCATAGAGCTACACAGTAAGGCTTCCCAATCCCATCATTTTTTTTTCTTAATTTCATGGAATTTCAAAAATTTCCAACCATATAGTTAATCTGATACATTTAAACACCCTTAGATGAAGCTGAAGAGTAAATGAAATAAATAAAATAACAAATGCTTGGTCAAGAATTGAATATTTGAAGAACAAAGTTCGCATCAAGTGAACTTGACACACCACCAGTAATCAACAGAAGCTAGGCCACTGGTGCTGGGGAAGAAATGCAGCCTTTCCTGATGAGATATATTTTCCTGCAGAATTCGTTCCACATACAGTTAACTTCAATTAACCCCCAAATTAATCATTTAACATTACCTGATTCATTGTAAATGGCGACCAAACTTTATTTGAACTCATTTCTGGAGGCTACAATTACTTCTTGGACACCGAATACCAATATTCAGGGTCGTGATTTTTTTTTACCTCGCTATCGATCTACCAGTACAGTATTAGAAGACAGCTAACATGCATGCATGATATACATGTATACTTGTATGCATGTATAACAATGACAATGACAATGACAATGATTTTTTATTTTCCCACTTACTGTCACACTTTTCAAGGGCAATGAAGAAAATCAAGTATAAACATATCAAGTGAAACATAACTTGAAGTAAATTAAACACATCCATATTATTTGGAATAATGAAAATGAAATACAATCAAATTAGATGTACAGAGGTTGGACAATTTTAATTACATAAAAATGACTTGGATTTTATGACTTATCTGATTTAGAGCAAAAAAAAAAAAAAAAAAAAAGAGATAAATTAATGATAATGTTAAAAAGATTAAAACTGACTAGAAATTAAACAGGTACATAAAGCAGTACAAAAAGAAAAGAAAGAAAAAAAAAAAGGAAAAAAATTAATAATAATTAAAAATTTAATCATGTAATTAAGCTGTGAATTACTAATGGCAATTTGCTAAGCTATATATGTCTTTCATAAAAGGCATACACTATACTACAAAGGAATTTTTTAAAATCATAAGCATCACGCACTTATTAAGAGTGAAAAGTACACTATCAAAACAAAGGCAGCAAAAATGAACTGCATAATATATGAATCAAGAGTTATTTATATCAGCTTTCTACTTAATGGCAACTCAAAAACGAAGCATTATTATCTTACAAAATTTAGTTAACCTAACCAACTCCTCAGTACTTGTGGAATTAAACAGATTACGATACGCATCTTTAAAGTCTTATTCTAAGGCCTTACTCTATAAATTTTCTTTAAATACATGTGCATGTACAGCTTTCTTTCATTAGCGAACACTTTGCATTCAAAGAGGTAGTAAAATTCATCTCCAAGTTTGCTTTCATTACACAAGTTACATAAGAGACAAGTATATCAATATGAGAATATCTCCCAGAAACCACTGGTAAACGAGGTTATATTTCTTGCTAGTTACTGCTGTATGTAATCAGATTATGTGCAATCCCCAAGACTTAACACAGCAAATAGTTAAAGTGTTTTCTAAACTTCAGCAAATAAAATTGCTGGCAATATCTTTTGGGATATGTTGAATAATTCATGAGTTACTGTGTGCTGGATCACATGAGGCATGAAGATGCATTTAATGAGACTGAATAGACAACAATATCTTGTAAAAATTTATCTCATGTATCGTATATACAGTATACCCACAGAGAAACTTTGCAATTTTATGTGCTTCTAAGTAAAAAAAAAAGCAAAAAGGAACAGAAAATTAATTCATGGCAACAAAGATACAATACAAATACAAATACAATACAATACCATAGATGATGTGATGTTCGGTACCCTGGGGTATCAACTAAAAGATTCACCGTTTTGTTGAATTATCTAATTTTGTTCAGTGCTGTGCCCTGGGTACCAAAAACCTGTGAAAACAATTTTTCTAGTTTTCTATTCAAGAAGAATTTAATGAATTTACGAAATTTGTCATCATATGTCGTCACAAAATAAGGAAAATTGGCTGTGGGATCTTAATCCCCCATCGCGACATAAAAGTCTCCAGACAACATAACTGTATTCTGATGGAGCCTGGGTTACGGTGTGCTGGATCACATGAGGCATGAAGATGCATTTAATAAGACTGAACAGCAAACCAGTTCCATAACAGAGATTGCCATGTTTTCACATGAAATCTCTACGATGCATGATCTGACATTGGCTCTTGGGACAATCTTTCTGGGCCACGATGCCCACGATTTCAACGATTGAAATAACAAAGCAATGAGCTCCACAATTTATTCTATGACCTTTTGTTGCTCATAAAGATCCCCTACAATAGCCCAATAAAGCCTTTTCCGCTCTGTAAAGGTCTGTTGCAGCATTCACTGCGCTCTATTACGATTCCCACATTCTATCACGCTCTGTCAGGATTTGGTGTCAAATCGGAATAATCGTGGCAAAATTTTTAACTGTCAAAAAAATGTCATGCTCATCACCCTCATCAAGATTCCTCCAAGCTCCTTCAAGATCATTGTGATTCGACCCTACAACCCCCCACGCTCATCACGATTCTCTTCAATCGTGGAGTTCATGGACCATCCATGTAATCAGACAGGTGAATGGCCATCCCTAAACTAAAGCATCCCCCTCACCAAATACCAGCAGCAGCAACTTACTCTGATCTTGAAGATGATGCGATGATTTGGGAAATACTTTTCAGCTCTCTCTACCCAGTAGCGATGTTTCTCTGCTTCAAACTCAACTTCACAGTAGAGTTCAGCAACTGATAAGAGCGAATTTTAGAGAAAATAAAATAAAATAAAATAAAATATCAATAATACAGCAGATAAAACAGAATTTTTTGTTGAAAAAAATTTTGTTGTAGAGGATAACCAAACTTTATGAGAGTCCTGTCTAAGGAGGCTAAAATGTGACTCTCCGTCATTTAACTCTTTGTGCACCAAGTTAATTTTGAAGGAAATAACGACTATTGTTCTTCTGATATTTTCTTTAAAGTCTGCTTTCCTTAGTGCAGTATTGATGTTGGTGATTCTTCTATAGATACCACTTAAGTACACTAGCTGTTTTTTTTTTAGCTGGTACAATGGTGGAAGAGAAAACTAATTATTATGATTGTTCAATTTAATTTGTACCAGTGTGCACTGATGCAAAAAGAACACTCAAAAAGTTTACTTTCCATACTCTCAAAAGAAGCTCCTCATACAGTTTTCATGAATTTCTTTCCACTCTTGTTTCACCCTTTCTTTCAATCTGTGAGCAATGTACCTTTAAGCACCAGCTCCTTCTGGTAATCATTGAGCTCCAGTGATCTGCGGTAGCACTGGATGGCCTTGGCTGGGTTCTTCAGGGACTCGTGGATGAATCCTAGAAGCTTCCAGCCCCTTGGGTCAGCGACCTTGAGGGCAGTGTAGTTTTCAGCATACGGTAGAGCCGACTTGTACTCATGAACTTCGCAGTAGAGGGAGGCGATGTGATAGCCCTTCAGTTGGACCTGAGACATATCAGGAAGAGAGATTGTATCATCATCATCATCATCTGTATGGGAGTGTAGGATGTTCTGTAAGTCTCCCAGTCGTATCACTTGGTACATAGTAAGAATCTTTAAACTGGTGCATGCGTGGCTGTCAGACTATGCTACTGCAAAGTGTTTGTCTGACCAAAAGGAATCCAAATTGTGTTCATAAGAATAGGTGCTGATAGCAATATTTTGTCTATTGTAAACATAACCTGCCCATGACACGATTCCACATTACTGACAGCCATTTTGGGGGGCAAAAACCCTGTGAATTGCAGAAATTCTGGGTTGATCTTGAATCTATAACAGCTGTGATGCAATCATTTCACATCATTAAACTATTGCTTGTCTAAACCTCTCACAAAATTTGGTGAACAAACAATGCAGACGTTTTCAAAAAAATTACAGCGAGAATTGCCGTAATTTTTTTGAAAACGTCTGCAAGATTGATCGCATCTAGTCGCACATCTATGCGCATGCACAACTTAGTCGCCATTTTCTATCTTCATTTCAATGGACGCCAGTGAAACGTAAACAAGCGGTGAGTTTTTCCAGCTACCCTACGATAAATTCATATCTAAATTTCGGTTTTCGTATGTCCGATTTTTTGTCCCAAGTGTCAGTCGGGTTCGTGATGACCACAGCCGATAGTTACAAGACAGGTGGTGTCATTGGCCCATGGGAAAGTGATTTTCCAGGGGTTGTAATTAATGTTAAGAAGTGCCAAGATGCTTGCTATTTACAAATAGGGGCAAGACTTCCTTTTGCGACAGCCACCCAACATGCAAGGTGTGCTTTATTCTGTTAGCAAATTTGGGTGGCTGTCATGGCTGTCGGCGTTGCAAAAGGAAGTCTTTCCCAAACGGGGGTCTTTCCCAAATACTGGGGCCCGTTTAACGAAACCGTCATAAGTCAACTTCTCAGCTAAGATCGCCGCTAGTTGGCTAGTTGTCTGCTACGTGTTTCACGAAGCCGTGCTAGCCAAGATCAACGCCAACATCCCGACTAGGAACTTGTGACGCCTCTGACCCTGTCATATCTTTTTTCATTGATATGCAGCGCCATCACATGCCACTAATCTGGTAGGTTATGGCTGGCCAAAATGGAAGCTACATAGATGTAAAAAAATAATTCAAATCTATCTTTTCTAAGGGTTCCTGCAATCAGTAATTCATCCTTGCTCATGTATAAATATCATATTTCATGTTTCATATGAAACGATCTGCAAAAAAGGTTTCCTAGGGCCCTAGGGGGTTTCTCCCGTGATTGTAACATCTCTCAAAAGAACGCAATTCTGCCACGTCAGGCAAGGCATAGTCAAAGGGATAGTCTGTAGATTTCAGACTCATATTTATTCAAAGATAATTTTTATCGTAGATTTTTAAACAAAATACTTTTAAAGACACATATTTTAGCTTGTAATTTGCCAAACTTATGCATATCAACGTTTTGGTCAAGATGCGACGCTGGATAAATATTTAATTTGCCTCCTTTTTCCGATCATGAACGTAGGGGTTTATTTGCAAATCTAGTGTCCCGGGGGTACCCATCTTACGTTCAAAACGACAATGAACTTAATTACTAAAAACAGAATCTTATAAGTTTTTCTTTGGTGTAATCTGCCTTCTTTGAAAATATTTTGTATCTATAACCCCCTGCTACTATTTCTAAGCTTTGCCCTCACCAGATCACTCAAATAATTGCAGTTCTGATGATTTCTTGTTTACAAAATATAGAGTCTATGTGTGATTGTGATCAAGGCTATGTGTTGTCACATTTCCTCATTGATTCACGAGATATTTAGCTAGCATGCTCTTCGTGAAACGGTTTAGCAAGATTAGAGTCATCTCCGTAGTTGGTGGACAAAGATATGACTAACTTGGCGTTGATTTCCAGAAACAGGCCCCTGGACGTCAATGGCATGAATGGGGAGTAATAGCGTTAGCGTTTTTTTGTTTTTTTTTACTCCCCTGACGTCCCTGGACTAAACTTAACCAGCTTAAGACTAAGAAGTAAGAGTCATGAGAGTAGACCTCTCTGTACATGTCTATCATGTAATCTAAATTCTAAGTAAGCATGCTAACCCTAAAGGCTAACATGGCTAAGGTACACCATGTTAGCGATGCCAACACATTTTTAATTCTTAAAAAAATCATATGGTTGATTGTACTCATTTTGAAGCTTATGTCATTCTCGATAACATTAGGGTACGATTTTTCATCATTTCTCGCTTATATGCAAATTATCGCCAAATCAATTAGCCGAATTACAGATTTTTTTCTGCCTGATTATTCACGTGGGGATGCGTATTGTAAAATATTTTTTTCTGTATAAAAATGAAAATCTCACCCTTTATGTCTTATTGTCTAATCTTCTACACATGTATGTACATGTTTTTATGGTAAAACAGACTTTAATGGCCATTTACATTATAGTTAATCAGTATGCAAATCACTCAATATGAATTATGCTAATGTCTGCAGAATTCCAAATATTGGCCTCATCTAGCCAAAGATGAGCTGACAAGTCTGACATTGCATATATATATATATATATATATATATATATATATATATATACACACACACACACACACACACACACACACATATATATATATATATATATATATATACAAATACCTACAAAATACATGCAATGAAGACATGAATAACATGTCTGTTGTTCTCAAATGTTATATTCTGAATTATATAAATACAGTGAGCAAAACATGTTGATGAACACAATTTATTTTGTAACATTTACTGTGACCCATTTTTACTATACAGATGTATATATATATATATATATATATATACAAATACCTACAAAATACATGCAATGAAGACATGAATAACATGTCTGTTGTTCTCAAATGTTATATTCTGAATTATATAAATACAGTGAGCAAAACATGTTGATGAACTCAATTTATTTTGTAACATTTACTGTGACCCATTTTTACTTTACAGATGTAAGCCTTGTTGATATTATGTAGACTCAGAGTTATAGAGTTCTTTAGCTTTACTATTTCAGTGTTAATTTTCAATCGCAGGTGATCTCAATGTTATTTTTTTATCTTTAGCAGGTTTTCTTGAGGTGTACTTGGTGGGATACAGATACAGCTGAATTCTGATCATAGAAGGAATAATTCCAGGACTTGGTGGATTTCTTCCTGCAGTACTCTGTAGAGAGATGAAAAGTGATTAAGGAGTTATCAGTAACTTTAATTGGGCTTTTTTGTGTTTTTCCTACAGAATAAAACTTTACGAATTATATGACGGAGTTTTGTGTATTTGTATAACAAAGTAAATGCATGTACTAGACGAAAAAAGAAATATTTGCATTACTATAACATAATCACACTTTGAACATTACATATCCTCAAAAGTTTAAGAGAATGATACAAAAGAGAGTAACAACATTAATACAACTTCAGAAAATGTGGGGGAAGACGAGGTAAAAACCCCAAGGGCAGAGATCGATATCAACATTTAAAAAATGTCACGTCTTATCAAGCCTACATTTAATTCAATTCTATATCTCAAAGAAGGCAGCAATGCATGATTCCAAACCCTTGGTATGATTTCCACACAATTCTCCCTTTAAAAAAAAAAAATCAATAATTACTCCGGCTCATCCCCGTCCGGTACCATCCCTCCCTATCCCGCTCCTAATCCCAAACTTTGCACTCACACAAAAAAAGTCCGAGGTAAAATTCTAAGAGTGCAATATAAATTCTCTGGATAACTAGTTTTTGTCATATTTCACTATAATAATCATATTCCGGCTCATCCCCGTCTGGTAGCATTTCTCACAATCCCGCTCGCAATCCCAAACTTTACAATCATAAAAAAGTCCGAGGCAATATTCAAAGAGTGCAATAAATTCTCAAGATCACAAGTTTTTGTCATAATTCACTAAAATAATAATATTTCGGATCATCCCCGCCTAGTACCATCCCTCCCAATCCCGCTCTCAATCCCAAATTTTACACTCACAAAAAGGTCCGAGGCAAATTCTAAGAGTGCAATAAATTCACAAGATCAAAATCTTTTGTCAAATATCACTAACTTTTACTTGAACTATAATCAATAATTATTCCGGCTCATCCCCGTCCGGTACATCCCTCCTATACCCAAACTTTCAACTTACAAAAAATCCGAGGCAAATTCTAAGAGTGCAATAAATTCACAAGATCAAAATCTTTTGTCAAATGTCACTAACTTTTACTTAAACTATAATCAATAATTATTCCGGCTCATCCCCGTCCGGTACATCCCTCCTATACCCAAACTTTCAACTAAAAAAAAAAGTCCGAGGCAAAATTCAAAGAGTGTAATAAATTCACAATATCAAACGTTAATTACCAGTAAAATAAATGTCATAATTATTAAGATAAAATCAGAAGTATGGTACTGTATTTCCTACCTGCAATCCCAATCTTGGACTCGAGATGCAAGGGCCTCTGTCAAACACACGAAAATCCTGCATTTCACGAAACCGTCCTAAGTCTAAGTTCATGGACATCCCATTGAAACGTGTATCAATTCTACAACACGCGTTTCAATGGGATGTCCGAGAAGTTTAGACTTAGGACGGTTTCGTGAAACACAGCGCTGGTTCCAACTTCCAATGCGCATGCCCAGTACGCCGGGTATACGATCTATCGAAAATCATGCAAAGTGTGCAAAAACTTGACGGCGATTTTCCAGCTGGCGCTTAAATGCGCTTTTTCTTATTGGCTAAAGCATGGCATCTTTAGAAAGCTTACATTCAGGTGAATATGAAAAACCATGTTCCTAAGGCGAACCTCACTCCAAAAGTGTCTAAAAATCCGATCAAAATCAGAAGATCCAGAAAATTTCTCTCTTTTAAGAGTTGAGAACCCATAAAATGAACAAAAATGATCAAAAACTTTTGATTCTTTTTTTAAAATGGAGATAATTTGTTGACTTTCCGATGGAATAAGAATTTAAAGAATTTATTTTCTGCAAAATTGTTAAAAACGCCTTCACGCAAGACGATGTAGTACATGGAAATCACTGAAATGCACATCGATCGTGAGGTAAACATCATCCGTGAACGCAAGTACTTCCCGACATTTCTGAACAAATTTCCACACATTCTTACTCATAATACACAAAATAAATGATGAGGCAGACACAATAAAGTTTCAATATTCTGTTTTATTTGTTTTCCATGGCATTCAATGCTGCAAAGATTATTTTTGATGACATTTATTTACTACTCCGTCTCGGCAAAATTTGCGTGCATTCAGAATAGGACGCACGCATTCACGGCTTACGTTGGCATCGCTAACCATGTAAACTGAAGGTAAGGCATGTAAGGATGGGTAAATCATTATGATGTAAATTATGTAGATTCTAGACTCTAGACTAGATATGATTTTTTGAAAAGGAAGTTTAGTAGAAAAAAAATGCACGAAAGCTTAAGCGATCGAATCCTGGGCAAGTTAGGTCTACTACTGTCTAGTCTTTTGCAATTTTGATATTGTAGATGACACAAATACGACACATGAATTGAAACACGTGGGACAACATTGTCCGGTCACAATGGCTAATCACGTTGCACAATCGAGAGCGTGACGCACACACTTACTTCTTGCGGATTTTGGGCTCTCTTCTTTACAGATTCTGCAAATTCATCAGCCTCGTGTTTGCTACGATATGTCCGAGACATATCTGTTAATTTGATGCAACAATAAACTAAGAAAAATCATGTCAAATGTCTCATTTAACAAAACACAAGACAGCGGATATGACCTTTTCAAACTGGCGCACTTCAAATTTAAATACTATGGTGTCCTTAATTGTGCAGTACAAAAAGAGAAAATGAATAAAGAAAAAAAAGAAGAGAAACAAACAAGTTGAATTTTAATGAACAAATTCAATGAGCAAAGAAAACAAATGGAATGCAATCGCTTACAAACACACCTAGACACACCTATCCTCATATGCAAGGACACCCCCAACAGGCATAAACAAGGAGGAAGAAGAAGAAGAAGAAGAAGAAAAAAAAAAGGATTATGGGGTCTAATCAGGGTGGGTGTGTGGGTTTGTGTGTTTGTATTAAACTATTCAAAATTACAGCACAAATATGATGGGGTATGATTCCCCGATGGATACATATTTAAATAACATGTATATACATCCACTCAAAAAAGTATGTGTGTGTGGGGGGGGGGGGAAGGGGGGATGCATCCCCATCCCCCATTATCTACGCCCCTGCAAGATACGGAGAGCAGTAGAAATTTTCAAGAATGGAAAACTAATCCAATATTTTTTGACAACACAGCTTACTTGTGTAAAAGTAAAATGATTTTTCATGAAGAATTGTATATTAAAGATCACATTTTCTATAAGAATCAAATCAGACCACTGGCATACGTTCAGAATTAGGCCTGTGTAGTGAAACTATAGCTAATATTTGGGAAATGTGTAACGTAGTTTTAAAGAGCTTATGACTGGGGTAAGAAAACTTAGATGGGCGAGTTTACACCCTAAAGATATCTGGAAACGATCCTACTGAGAGAAGTAAGGTGTACGATCATTTTATTACAATTTTGCAAATTCATTACCCACTTTACGAAATCAGGAAGGCCAAAATCTTTTTGAATTAAAAAAAGGAGATAAAATATATATTTTGTAAGACCCAGAATTACAACGCTGAACGCTTTGTTAGAAACCAACGAATTTCAGTACAAAATTTATACTTTACGGAGCAATTTATACAAAAGAGCATCTGTTGAGACTTGGTTTTGTTGAAAATGTCCAGTGCTCTTTTTGTAGACAAACGACGGAGTCACACCCACATTCATTTTGGGATCATGTAGAAATTATAGCAAAATTATTCATACCCCTGTGATTTAAAAAAAAAAATAGTATTTTGCTCTTTTCTCACAGATGAATGGTGGCATTGCGAAACTTGGTCCCCTCGCATAATGATATCAATTTCTCCCCTGTCAATTGACGATGATTCAAGAATTCAATTGACAGGAGAATGTTGATGTTATTATGCTAGGGAGCAAGTATTGCAATACTATTCATCTGTGAGAAAAGAGCAAAATACTGAAAGCAATCACTGGGGTATGAATAATTTTGATGTTAGCTGCATGTAAAACTCTTGTGGCAGGGAGTGATTCGAAGGATTAGGCAATTTGTATGCTGAAAACAGGTTCGAGAGGTTTTTTTTTTTTTGGTTTTGTTTTTGTTGCTTCATTCTAGTATAACGCATACATAAATATATTCACATTCTTCCGTTCTAACCATAGGAAAATATGGTCACAGGCCGTTATCTAATCTTATATTCTGAAAATTCATCAACTTTAGGTCACGCGCCTCTTGCTTCCTTACAGTTATATCTATTTTAATTACAAATTTATCCATTTACACACCGTAAACATGGTAAAAATGAGAATTATGAATATAAAAAGGATAATGGTGACGATGCCGTTAGTAATTATACGAATCAACATCATTCATTCCTGCATCATTCATTATTTTATCATTATGGCATATTTTGACCGTGAATTATTGAGAGGATGAAAATATAGCTTTAGATTCAGATTTCAGATTCAAAATACACTTATTTCATTCTCATCATCAAATATAAATGAAAAATTTACATAGTCAAGAGAAAGCATGGTGGAAGGTGGCGAGATTCCTTGTAAGCACTTTGCCTGTGCTGGGGTCGTTTATCATCGCATACGACTATAAACGGACTACTTAAAAATATCTATAAAAAAAAGAGAAAAAGAAGAAAGAAGAAGGACTTGATTCAAGTTGTTCAGTTAGAGTTTAGGGCTAGTAAAACGGATATTCTGCCGAAACGATCTATGGATGTCTTCCATAGATCTTGTTGGAATAAAATCAAACAAAGTGCAAAACTGTTCGGGGAGATTTAATTTTTTTTTATTTTTTTTTATTTTTTAATTTTTTTTTTTACTTTGTATAAAAAATACATTTATACAGGAAAACATTTACTGCTGGTTTGTTTCAGAAGTCGTAGATCATTGTAGGGTTTGGTGTGAGTTATAGGTGATACATCACAGACAATATTCTTATCTTGTTTTTTTTTAGTGTAATTTAATGATGTGAGTTATAGGTGATACATCACAGACAATATTCTTATCTTGTTTTTTTTTTAGTGTAATTTAATGGTTTACTTATTAGACGGGAGCGTATTGCCCCAGACCATAATATCTGGGGCAATACACTCCCATCTAATAAGTAAAGCGGCGAGGCCGAGTTGTCCCCGAGTCCGAGTTTAATAGCCCCGATCCCAAGACAAGATATAAACAGTAGGATAATTTAGGAGAACCGGAGAGCAATTTCGCAGAATATTTTTTGAGGGGGAAAACCCGCAGTCTTTGAATGATACCTATTTTTGTTGCATCTTTATTTTCTAATTCATGCTAGGGATGTGCTGTTTCCAACGCAATAGATTCAAAATCATAAATGGTGATTTGACATTTTAGTTTAGTGCAGTAATACTGTAACAGTTATATTTTGTCATTTGTATTTGATTTTATAGTTTTACATGTTGCTTTCCATATTCTATAATTTGCAGTTTCTCACATCTCATTATCACTTTCATGCATCTCATTTACAGTTTCGTGCATCTCATTTTCAGTTCAGCTCATTTGGTATTCATCCCT
The DNA here is from genome assembly GCA_029962745.1 of Echinometra lucunter. Lineage (NCBI taxonomy): Eukaryota > Metazoa > Echinodermata > Echinoidea > Camarodonta > Echinometridae > Echinometra > Echinometra lucunter. The sequence continues at coordinate 6,847,891 of CM057169.1, read as the reverse complement.
CTCTCCAGCTTCACAAGTCACCCTTCCATTGCCACACCTGTTTTCTTTCTTCCCATTTCCACTTCACATGGTCACATGCTCCCTATTCATTTCACTCACACTTCCACTTGCTCTTCACATGATCCTATTGTTTAGTTCTCACTCATATTCAGGTCACCTCATGTTCATCTTTCCTTGTTCTCTATTGGTTCTTCCTTCTCTATGGATTCTTCTAATATTTTGACTGTACTATTTTCTATGTTTTTGATTAGGGATGTCACCTATGTTAAGTTCTGTTCAACTTGAATTTCCTTGAGTAAAATCAGTGCAACTCAGGACTCTTGTCAACACCTTTTTTTATTTGCCTCACCTACTGAGACTTGCTGGTGTTTATTGCTGGAGTGCAATAGTTTTATAAGTTTGACTGAGAGCAGAGGTACAGTAAAAGAGCAGAGTAGAGAGCTGAGCCAGAGAGCCCGAGAGAGAGAAATTTAATCAGTTTACAATACCAATGACTTAAATTTTCAATTTTGAATAAAATTTAGTTACGCCCCCCCAAAGAAGAAGAAGAAGAAGAAGAAAAAAAGAATGAATAAATAGATAAATAATAGATATTAGCAGCGGACGCCCTTTAAACGGGCGCGGTGTTTTGAATAGTGCCGGTTATAAGGGGGGGGGGGGGGGGGGGAGGACGTCGGTCGTATAAATTCTTATCATCTATTTTATTATTTTGTTTTTACAGAAAGTCTGAAAACGTGAAACGATCCCATCATTTCTAATGAATTTAGATGAAAATTCTAGTTTGCCTCAGATTCGTCAGCAATATGTACAAAATTAAAAAGAAAGGATATAAAAAAAAAAAAAGGCGTGATGATGAAACAGATTTCATATTCTTATTCTTCATGAATTTATTTGTAATATTTGCCCCAATTGTGAAGTCGATCGCTCCAGATCGTTACTGAGATCTGACCCGTGACGCAGGTCTAATCATGTGATTGAAACATGGTCCACGATAGTCACTGGTGATGGTAAAAAAAGTAGTTCTAAGTACTGTTTTCCTTAGTGTATTGGGATAGTTATTTTATCACAACATATTTCCATTAATCATCATAATGAAAATACGTCATTACATTTCACTACCTGCTGTAGACTTGAACTTGAACTTGAACTTGAAATTTCATTATCCAATAATAAACATATAAGATATATACAAGAATACAGATAAATGTATAGAATACAATCAAAGGATAAAGGGAACCGGAATATAGCATGAATGCTAATCGAGCCTGGTACCTTTAAAGCATTGGAAGACATTGTATGACTACACAAAATCTTCTATTTGAAATTTTTATGAAGCAGATTACTTTAAACAAAACTATGATACAAATAAATGAATAAAAATTCCAGCTTTGGTTCATGGACCGGGTCATGATTACTTGCTTATAGAAACAAAGAATGGTCACACAATTATTATTACTACCATCTCTCCACCATTACTGTTGTCGATTTTGTTGTTGTTTTCTTGGACAGTAAGGCCCGCAGTAAGGTCATGAGAGCGAACTGTTTCTTTACTTCTGAAGGAAAGGGAAAGTCCCAGTTGCATACTCTACCACACGCGCATGCGCAATTTACATGCAGTGCAGTAGTGTGTTTCAGGAAGACATGACATGAATGCAATGCCGAATGATCGACCGGGATCGACATCGAATGATTGACCTCAACTAAACTACCGTAGTCACGTCACAGACATTTACCTCGCAAGTGGCTAACCTTCCTCATAGTGTTAAAGATGTCGCAACCATACAGTCCATCGGGATTTTGTGAGTGTAACTTAACTATTCATTACTGGCTTAATATTTGTAATAGGAAACTACACCACGCATTGCCATGGCATTGGCATTGCCATTGCCATGGCATGTGCATTGGCATGTGCATTGGCATTGCTTTTCCTCATACATATCCCCCCTCCATGTTGTAACTTGTATGATGCCTGTAAGTTAGTATTACCGATTTACCGGACACTCCTACTCTAGAAAACCTTCTCAATAGAAATCAAAATGTCAAAACATGAAAGGTTACTGACTGACATGAATCTCTACATGCCCTATGCTATGGCTATGCCAATTTGCGCCGGCAGACATGTCAGAACAACAAAGCCTTGTAAATTTACTAACATACATGTAGAAAAATGGTGTCTAACATTATTAGAGGTCTACTCACTTTGGGTTTGTCAATGAAAGTGATTCTAAAATTAAGACAGAAATAAGTTATATTTTAATTCATTTAAAATTCTAAATGATGCTGGAGATGTTAATTTCCCACATTTGAATAGACTCTAGTTTTAAGATAAAATACAACTTTGAAAATGTCACTTTAAAGGTGTTTTTCCATGGTTTGGGAGACATTTGTGATCTCCTACGTGTACTTTCCATGTAAAAACTGCACAATTCTTGGATGCGCCTATGGGGATTGCATGGTTAAAACGCAATGTAGATGCCCCAAGCCCGGCCCTGCCACTCGGGCGTCAACCATACACATATGCTTGTTCCATATTCTTAGAAATAACCCCTTGAGGGACGGAAATGAGTTCTCACAGGCTTTTGGAAGGGAAGCCAGCAAAATTACCCCCCCCCCCCCCATCACGGGCCTTTGGAAGGGAAGCCAGCAAAATTGCCCGCCATCACAGGTTTTTTGAAGGGAAGCTAGATGAAAATGAAGCTAAATGAAGGCAGAAGCCGCACTACCCCTATTTCGAAATTGTTTGGGGGTTTGAAACTAACCTTATTTGGGACCTTATTTCAGGATTGTTCGGGAAAGATTTGAAAACTACCCCTAATTAAAAACATTTTGGGAAAAAATGCTAAAAGACCCCTATTTCAACGATTTTTCTGGATTTTTGTCCTGAACTGAGCCCCTAAAATATACCCCTTTTCCCCCCAAATCGGGAATGCACATGTGGTACAGTTGACCACCTGAGTGGGGGGGGGGGGGGGGGGGGGGAGGCTTTATGACTATCTGGCTATCTAGTATCTGGTAGCTTCAGTGACATTCATAATCGTCTCCATGTTCAACTTTATTTTACTGATTCTTGATTGTGTAAACTTATTCAGTTTAAATATACTTACGAAATAATGGTTTGTTGAACTGAATTAATGATCATTTTTGTTGTACTTTGCACCTGGAATTCATTTGCAAGTAATTATTTAATTCCTTGTCTTATTTAATTCCAATTGCAAGGAAATTGTAAGTTATTATTTGATTTTTATTATCATATCTCTATCTACCAGGCATGTTTTCTATTCTGGCCTACATGTATTTCTGTATACATTTTCTTTAAGCACATAGGGACTTTCTTATGTAAGTGATATGTGCTATATAAGCAACCTTCATTATTATCATTATTATAGATATGACCCCGGTCAGCAAAGCTCTCCTTATCCTTGGCAGTGCGATATCCAGCTCTCTGGTTCTGCTAGGTCCAAAGTACCAGAACTACTTCGTCTACTCCAATGACTATCTGCTAGGGGGCCGAGAGGTATGTTGAATTCATGGGAATCAGCATGGTGCATTTATCTTGAAACATTTTTAAAAACAATTTACATGTATTACTTGTGTTCATTGATTGCAACAATTGTGAGCCTTCTTATTCTGCTTATGTGAGTTAGAAGGAATGTTATAGTAGAGCGATTTCCTGAGAAGAATTGCCCTTCAAATTCCCCCATATTTGAAGTAAGACAAGAAATAGCTGAAGTGTTTTATTAGGCTGAGTATTCATGCAAAATTGTGGTCTTTGTATTCATTTCTGTGTGCAGTGCATGTGACTTTTGGTGACAGTATTTGAGGATTCCAAAATCTCACACAAGAGCCCTGTTTTTGTTTTTTGTTTTTAACGCAAAATTTATCTGCGTTTTCCAGTTGCTTGGAGACGGTTTCTTTCACATTATAGTTGCATTACCAGACCTCGATATTATGACTGAAAGTTTGAAACATTTTCTGATTATCTTCCTCTCTCCTGTAGTTATGGCGTCTGGTAACCTGCAAGTTGGCATTTCTTGAAATACATTCGCTGCTCCTTGGAGCTTCATTGATCTATCATTTCAGAGTACTGGAGAGGCGATATGGGTCAGCAAAATTTGCCGTAAGTATTAATGTTCTTATGTGATCTGAATAGGTATGTATGACTGTTCATGATTCCGACATGACTTTTGAAAAATGTTATGTCAGACATTTCATTCTGGTTGTTCTGTTGCAAGTGGGTAAGAAGCACGTCTTATAATGAGGCTGTAAGGTAGCTTATCAAAAGTCATGTCCCTCAGTTTTTATCAGCTTCTCCACGCCCGTCATTCACAGCGGCTTTCCTGCTCCCCCATTGATTTGTCTACACAGAAACAGAAAGATTTGAAGGGAAAAGACGCTGAGTGGGAATCCTGCTCTAAGCCATGGTCAAATTGGTCTCTGACTTGTGATAAGAAGCCTTAATCGAAGTGCTGCGGAATTTGGCAAACATGGTGCTTCTGAACTGAACCGAACAGAACTGAACCAAATTGCCTAGTTCAGCAGTTTTGCAAAATAATAAAATGTGCTACGAGGCACAAATGAATTGAATATCCTTTGAAGGTTTCAATGGTTGTTGAACAAATGGAAGTAGAAGGCTTCATGGTACACCAAGTATTCTTTCTTGAAGATGAGTGTGGTCCTGAAAAGGACCTACCCACTCTCGACGTTTCAGTAAGCATGTTACTGTCCTCGGGAAAATGAGTGGTTTTGGGAATAGCAGGCTATATATATATGCACTTCTGAAGGATCCAAATGCACAGGAGAGATCCAAGTGCACGGGAATCCATTGATTGGCTAGAATTCACTCATTCTCCTGAGGACGGTAAGAACATGCTCACCGAAACGTCGAGAGTGGGTAGGTCCTTTTCAGGACCACAATCATCTTCAAGAAAGAATACTTGGTGTACCGTGAAGCCTTCTACTTCCATTTGTTCTACCACCATTGAAACCTTCAAAGGATATTCAATTTATTGGTGCCTCATAACACATCTTATTATTTTGCAAAACTGCTGAACTAGACAATTTGGTTCAGTTCTGTTCGGTTCAGTTCAGTTCAGTTCAGTTTCGGGAGATGCCTTGATAGAGCGTGGCACACTGTAAAGGCACAAAAAGATGCATCCGAAACACAAAATGCATATTGATGTATGCTTTGTTTACTTTCTTGAGAGCGTCTTTTAATGCCAGCTCATTTCGTTACTTGTACTGACATGTAAAGACTTGAAAAGAATGGAAAATGTATAAATGTTCTGGACAAGCCTTTTTGTAAAGCTACCTATTAAGGCTTGTTCAGACATGATGCGACAAACCCCCACTTTTTTTTTGTGTTCAGATATGGCACGGCAAACCACGTCACTTATGTTAATGAATGCACATTAACGCGTCAGTGCTCAAATAAAAGAGATTTTTAGTCAAAAGTTGTGCAGACAAACTCATGACATATTTTGCACTAACTTTTTAAGAACTTGGTTGGTCCAGAGCTTTTTGCCAGCAGGAAGTAAAAAATATGCCTCTTGCCTCAGAATTTTTTTTTTTTGCTGCCTTATATACCATTCACTTACAACAACAACAGAAAATTGTGGGGGATTGTTGCGGGGGTTTGTTTTGTCATGTCTGAACAAGCCTGTAAACTGCTGAGCAGTTATTGCTTGAGGGTGTGTTGTACAACAATGAAGCAACAGACATTTGGATTATCATTATGGCTATATTGTATACATGTAGTACTGATCTGCCATTGTAGGTTATGGGATTAGCTATATGTTATGCTTTACTACTTATCTGCAAAACCCATATTTGATTGTGCTTGCATGACTTCAGTTGCAACCATCCAAAATATCTGGGTTGAGAGCAAAGGTCAGTGGTCAACCATGATCCCTGGAGCCTGGTTCAAAGGTCAATGACCTATTGCTAACAAGGCCCCAAAGTGGATTGTCCACATTATGTACTTTAGCAATCAATTGTGATAAAATAACACTAGGAGTATGCTCATTTGAATCAGAAAATGAAACAAGAAAACATGCATGCAAGTACTAACAAACACAGCAAGATATTTTATTTGACCTGAATATTTTATACCTGTACAATTGACTTTGGAGGAACATAATCATGTTTCTTTGCATAGAAGCATTTTTTTAACAATGATATATATCTGACGGGGTTTCATATTATCAAAAACAAACATGTAGAATTTTCTTCTGGTCTTCATTGAAAGATGTCAGTCATAACAGTTTTCGACAGTATGCCAGTAGTCCATTACACCTAACCCCCCCCCCCCAACCCTTAACAGCTCAAGGCATCATTTTATGACAGAAACACTTTGTGAAAGCAGATCAAATATGCATTTATTTTACATTACAACCAGCAGTTTTAATGACATAAAATTTTTTACAATTTGTAATTGACAGAGAACTGCATGCCACTAGTCACTCACAGAAATTCAGTGTTCTGTAAGGTACAGTTCCATAATTTTACAGCATTAAAGTCCTGCAAATCCTCATCACTCACTAAATTTACAAACAGTGCATGCATGCAAAAGTAGTTTCTGCTTTTATAGTACCCAGAGGCCGAACTGCATAAAACTTGCATTTGAATGCAACTCTGGGAAAATCAAACACAACTTTATTTTCATTTGCAACCAAACGAAAGTTTTATGGAAAGACCCCTTGGTTTATTATTAAAAAAGAGTTTTTTTGCCTTCCAACTGTTGTAGTGATTGTACTTTTTAATTCTTTTCTTTCTCATCTCAGTCATTCCTTGTAGCTAATAGTCTGCTTTGTATTGGAATTGAGGCGGCCACTGTCTTTACACTAGAGGCTATGGACTACAGAGTATTGCCACATACATTGTGTGGACCGTAAGTAAATAGGATATATAGTTCAATATGTAGGTTAAATGATAGATTATTGTATGCAAAGTGTACTGGATATGAGTAAAAAAGGGTATATTTGAAATAATGTAAGAAATGAATTGATTACAGATCAATGTAACTTGTAGGCTGCACATAGAAAAAATGTAAAAAAAAAAAAGATGAAACAAATAAAGGAGGACTATTTAAAATTTACTTTTGTAGCTTCAGAAAGATTTTTGGAAAAGATATCTCAAGGATATTTGTTTTAAACTTTGTTAATTATGTATCTTATACTTGTAGGTGCGATATAGATTCTATTCATACTCATCGGTGAATGTTTTTTTTGCTTGATGATGCTTTAATTTTCATTCATATCCACAGAAAGGAACTACAAACTTCATTAGTTCTCAGTCAACATAGGGCAATCAAGTCTATCTTTGATATAATATGCAAATTGATTTTGCTATTTTGTATTAAAAGCACAACTTTAGTAAATTTCAGGAGGATGAATATATCTTAAAGTAAATATAAGAAGGCAATAAATGTCCATAAATTTGGTATCTACACAAAGCATTTGTCATTCATAAGTTGTTTATTCGCATGGCAAATCACAAAAATCTTCTAATTCCTGGATATCCTCTACTGAAATGTCAATAACTAGCCTCCTCAGTCAGCCGGCAAAACCAGTCACGAAACTTGTCCACTATTCGTGACGTCACGAGGGGGTGAACGTATATTTACGTACCCGGATGTTCCATACAAAACATGTGCAGAGAGACAGAGATATATGTTTTTATTTTTCCAAAGGCTGAAAAGTCAAATAATTCAGAACTCTATGATCAATTCTTTACCTTCTCCTTATAGTTCATAGTGTGAACATCAATTACCTGGTTTAGAATTATGACATAGGCATGCTAACAATGCGAAATTAGTTGATATTTTCACCATTATTTTGGGGGGAGTGTGTTGAATTTGGTGAGATTACGAGCTCTGGAAAGTGGATCCAGCCGCTCGTACCAAAGCGCAAGCATGTGTATATTTGTGTGTGTGCCAAGGTGTGTACGTACTGACGTTTGCAAGTATGCCAGCGCAATATCCATCAAGCCACCGCCGGGTGTATGCGGCTGGTCTTCCAGCCGATAATCCGCTCTCTGCAAGAACGTTCAGGCAGGAGCCACATCACTTGCGGATGAATATCGTTCAACTACGACGTCGTCAGCTGCTGGAAATCCCTATATCAAATTTAATATTTTGCTGTCTTTATAGGCGTACTGCATCCTTTTGAGGCATTCACACATATGAATGTTAAGTATGATCATAGTTCTAGGAATAACCGATTCGCATAATTGATCCTGCACACCAACGAAACCCTTCTTAACATTTACTATTCTTACGTGCAGGTTCAATGCAATGGTGATTGAATCTCGTTTTCCGAGAAAGTAAACTCGCCTTACAACTCTACAAAAAGTAAATTGTGACGATATAAAAAAGAAATCAGCTACTGGATTACGTTGTTTCGTGTTTCTTCATCCAAATAAAAACAGAAAAGCTTTCACTTTATCCCGTTTACGAATTTACAATGGCAATCTAAGCTCTGACAAGAATGCACTTTTACATAGGCACATTATTGCCACTCTCTTCCACCGGCGCATGCAATCCCCCTTGTGACGTCATGACCGAAGACTAACTTAGGTTTCTGCATGCGACCCGGCGTTCCTGACTTTGAGATTTTGGTGAAGTTTAGTCGCTTAAATTCACCATTCTGAACTTGTTCTGTGGTTGAACGCCACTCAATGTTATTTTGGGGGTTGAAAGCTTTCCATTGATGTGATTATCTCAATATTTGTGATCGTTTTCTTATATCAACTTTAAGGCTTGTTCAGATATGAAGCAGAAAAACCCTCGTGGCAAGTACCCTGCATTTTTTGTGTGCAAATGAATGGAATATGAGACGGCAGAAAAAAAAAAAGAAAAGAGAAAGAAGAAGAAGAAGAAAAAACACTGCAGAGGAAAGAGGCACACTTTTTGCCTCATGGTGGCAAAAAGCCGTCGACCAATCAAATCCGTGAAAAGTTAGTGGTAAAAATGATGCCATGAGTTTGCACAACATTTGGCAAAACTCTCCCGTATTTGAGCTTTGATGTGCATTCATTGTCACAAGTGGCACGTTCTTACCATGCCATGTGTGAACACTAAAAAAATGCTGGGCTTTTTTGCTGGATAACTGAATGAGTCTTTCACTTTCAGACCCTTTTACGATAATATTAAAACAGTTCTTGTATAGCGTGTTACATGCATACCTTTGGAAAGCTCTCCATGCCTTAGGGAAGGTGATTAGAAGAGAAGCAATCGATGATGATCCAGTTATTTTTGGATTCATCTGAACTTTCAAGCACAACCTTCATGACAGAATTCCATATTGTGTGGTTTGGCCCAATAACTTTTGAAAACATCCCAAACACATGAACAGAAAGATCAAAAAATTCCATACATACTGTGATCATTTTGGTTGCTTCAGTATTTGTCATTTGATGCTAAGAATTTTTGAAAGGGAAATAAGCACCAAAATCCTTAAGTTGGCAATGTAATGTAAAGTTCAAAATCACTGCTTTGCCTCGCAAATTGGCAACTAGTTAACTTCTCAACATAATTTCTGTCAATGTATAATCATTTTAGATACATGACTTTTTACAAGAAAAATGTAGCACTATCATAAGTCAGACTGGTGTTGCCAATTTGGAGAGGAAAAGGTGGTCAATTAAGGCTTCAGTAAATCTTGTCATGAATGGGTTAGCAACCAAGATAAGGAGAAGGATATCGCAGACTATGTGATTCGGTCTACGATCTGACTTTTGAAAAATTTGTTATAGCCACTTTAGATACAAATTCAAACACTGTTAAATCTTACTGTTCAAATTTCTGGATAGTCATATGAATATCAAAATCAAAATTCTGGGCTATTGCGAGTCTTCTTGTAGAAGACAAAATGAAATCAATGACATCATAGTAGTTTTGCGATTGTTCTACGATTGAATCTGATTTGCCCTTAACTCCCACCAAGAGACTAGTTGTATACCAAAATTTTGATTTTATTATTCCTCTCATTATTCCGAACCTCAATAAAGTTAATTTTACTTGTTTAGAATTTCATATTTAATGAAAAATGTGGGATTTCTTCAAAAATTGGGTTGCAGTCAGATCGTACAATGTGTGGTGTTATTTACAATAATATCTTTACAGGGATATAAAGACAGATTTTGATTTATGTTTCTTCTTTTGTTTATTTCCCCATGCAGGCAGAGCATTGTATTATCAATGTTTGTTCCGTTCTTCTTGGACATTCCCAATGTTTCAACACAAAATCACTTTCTGGCCGATGTTGTTGCTGGAAAATGGATATCATACGTCTTAGGTATCTATGTAAGTTGCATTTTATGTCTGTCTGTTGTATTCCTAGAACTTTGCTAGCATTTGACGAAAGAAGGGACTGAATGAGGTAATTGCCTTAAATAAAGGAGAAACGTATCAGGGAATGGCTGAGGAAAATCTGATATATGATATGCAAGCAAGGTTGTGATAATAAAGTATTCTATTTCAAATCATTTAAAACAACTTTCAAAAAGATTCTTTTTTTTTTAGTGTGGTAGTTTTGTCAGCATTGATTACATTTTACAATATAACACTGATAACATCCCTTTATCCTAAATACCCTTTTTAGATCTAACATTGAACTGATAATAAAATGTGTGATATTAGGTTGAATTTGGATACCCGCTAATGCTTAAGCCTGGTTTATAAGTGTATTTCTTGCAAATTTTAACTTTGTTTTTATCATTCAGTTGACAACTCTCACACACACGACACCTGTTACCATCGCGTATGGAATCACAGCAGGCCTTCTTTATCGACTGAACTTCTTGTACGTCAAATCATGGATGACAGTTCCCAGGGCCGTGTCCTCGTTCTGCCACCGGACGCTTGGTTGGCTGCTGTCCTCACGACCGCCAAGCGAGGGCGCCTTTCCCATGGGTGCGACACTGGAGATACAGAGGCAGCAGAGGATGGAGCTGTTGGAACAGAGGATGCTGCTTGCACAAGCTCAGAGGTTTAGGGCCATCCAGAGACAGAATGCTATCAGGAGACCTATCAGACAAGTGAGTCATCTTCATTAATAGGCCAGTGGGGTGTTTCACAAAGACTAAGATTGACTAAAATCACACTTAACTATGGCTGGCCATTCATGCCACTGTTTTCTTTCACCATGGATCTCCCAAGGATTTGCAAAACATGGTCACAAATCTGCAGAATTGACAATTTTTTTTATAGCTCATTGATGAAGAAAACAAAAAATGTAAATTCTTCAAGTTTGTGGCAATGATTTGTGCATCCCTTGAGAGACCGATGGTGAAAGCAAACAGTGGCATGAATGGCCTGCCAAAGTTAAGTGCGATTTTAGTCAATCTTAGTCTTTGTGAAACACCCCCCTGGTCTATTCATGAAGATGACCCACCGCCCTGTTTACTAATGTACCCAAATTTATGCACGTTACTCTCCAGAACCCTGGGTTACCAAGTTACTATTCAGTTCACCTGTTATACATAATGGCATCTGAATAGATGGAATCCAGTTTGCATACATTAGTTGTTGCTATGTTGGGCAAGCCTTCTTAGTTGTCAAGGGAAACTTTTGTTCAACAAGTATGCATGAAATTAGTAAACAGGTTGGCATGTGTGTCGGGCATTAGGATTGATCAAATTTACTAATTACAGGATTCAAGATTTCTTTTCCATATTTGATACTGAATTTTAGAACAAATTGTCATCAGTATTATTTTGCATTATTATCTATACGCAGTGTTTTTCCGTGGCAATGATTTCCCATATTTTGCGTTCTCTGATTTGGCAGCGGTCAATATCATACCATATTTTCTCTCTTCCGGTTTTCCCAATGACTTTGCGTGTAAATTGAGCAGCGGGCAATATTCACGAAATCCGGTTTGAACCGGTGTGAGAAGCAACGCAAGCCATGCAGTGCGCGAATACATAGATTACAACATAAAAAAGGTATAAGCCGTACTTGTGCGATTAGAATTAATGCATACATGTCAAATGAGTAGTCGGAGGGATTTTTTTTTTAAATTAAATTTTACATTACTTTACTGTGGGGTATTACTGTGGGGTATAGATAATAATAATAATATTGACTGCATTGAATGATAAACAACCTATATCACCCTCTCTGAATCCACTATTGCTCGCTCCTTCGGCTTGGGCAATATTGGATTCCGATCGGGCGATATAGGTTGGTATATCATCAATGCCAGTCAATATTTATATTATATTGGATGGCTCTGAATGGGATACCAGAGAATATTCCACGAATTAGGGTCAATATTGCACGAATCGAAGATGAGTGCAATATTGGCCCTAACGAGTGGAATATTCCTGGTATTCCATGAAATAAAGCCATCCAATATAATTGTTATTATCTACACCCAACAGGAAAGGGATTTAAAATTCAATAAATGTCATTCCAGCAATTAAAAAGGGCCCCCATCGTACATTTATTTTGATCACACAAGTTTGGCTGACCTCTTTATGACGTCGTCAAAGTGTCGTTTGTGCATTGCGTGTATTGGTATCCGCGCATTGTAATCCCGCTTGCGCATGTTTGTTTTATTGCGCGCACGTGAAGAGACCGTGCAATATCGCATAATATTGCACAGCAATTTTGCACATGAGCATATGGGGAATTCGGCGTTTATACTATATGCTCTGATATTGCACAGACAAATCATGCAGACATGAAATAAGTGTTTTTAATGCGCCGCTAAAATGCCCTATATAGATAATAATATATAATTATGGTTATCATTATTATCTTTTAATATTTTATTTGCAGACTTTTCCTCTGAGGAGGCAGGAAGGTAGTAACAACCCTCTTCAGCAGAACAGTGCAAGGAATAGTGGGCAGAATGGAAGTAAAATATTTCTTTTTCCATTATTTTTTTTTTTATCGACTGATTGAGAAAGGGAAGGAAAGAGAGAGAAAGAGATAGAGAGTGGGAGAGAGGGAAAGAAAAGATGAGTTTAGGAGAGATGAAACGAAGAGATAGATCTTCTTTTTTCTTTCTGACATAATTTTTTACGTCCTCTTTCTCCCTGTGCTATGGTGAGATGATGTGTACGTTTCGATGCATGATGCTAAAAACGTAATATAAAACAAAAAATGTGAATTTTCAGTACTTTACCTTCAAAAAGTAGATAATTTATTTACACCAGTTGGCAAGGCATCATCTACCAAAGAGAATGATACCAAGATCACTGAATTTGGTGAAGTGATTTTTTATTCTATGCTCGTTTCTTAAAATACAGTAATTTTCGAATTTCACATGTTTTTTGGGACAGATGAGAGCAGATTTGTGTTTGGAATGGCCTTTCATATTGCATGTTTTGTTGTTCACATGCATCAGTTGGCCTCCCTCAAACATTATACTATGACAAGCCATCCCGACACAATTCTACTCTCATTGGTCGCCCAAAACGTGAAAATGACTGTATTTTAAGAATCCAGCATAGAATCAAAATTACTTCACTAAATTCAATGATCTTGGTATCTTTCTCTTTGGTAGAGGATGATTTACCCAATAATGTAGACAAATTAAATAACTCTTGAAGGTAAAGTACTGAAAATCCACTGTTTCTCTCTTTCAAGGACACCTGGTATAAAAAATGTTTAGATGAACGAAGTTCTGACAAAATGCTCTGTCAGAGTATGAATTAAAACAAAAAATTCGCTAAATCATGTAGGATACATGCAAAATGAGCATGATTTGTTTTATACATTACAAGTGCTTAACCCATGTACCAATATAGGTTTTTTTTCTTCTACTTGACACAGGGGTCACTTTCCCACCAGCGAATGGCTCAACCCCGCCCGTTACCAACCCCCCTTCTCCATCACCACCGCCATCACTGCCACAGATGGCTCAAGATGCCTCGGATACCCCCAGTACCAGTGGAGCTCATGGGGGCTTTGCTCATGGCTCGGATGCTGAAGAAGAAAAGGTGAATATTTAGTTGTAATCGGAAATTATCTCCAGTTTATTTCAGGTGATCAGACATTTAGTCTCGCAGCGTTTTTCTCTTCGCTCTATGTAAAGGGTTCCCGCAGTCATGGAATACCTGGACATTTTGAAAATGTTTTTCCAGGCCTGGAAAAGTCATAAAAAATGCATACTTATAAATATGCCATGGAAAAGTCTCGGAAGTTTATAAATTTGTATATTTTTTGCCTTCTTTTTTAAATGAACTCTTTACACTGCTGTTTTTTATAGTGGAAACAAAACATTTTACATTGATCATTTATTTGACACTAACAATAAAGTTTTCATGAAGTTGCTGTGCATAAAAAGGTCCTGGATTTCTTAACATGGAAAAGTCATGGAATTTATTTTAATAAAAGGTGCAGGAACCCTGTATGTAGTTAGGGTTTGATTGAGGTTCTGGTGTTCGATTCAGATTTCAAATTTATTGATTGGATTACGTATGATTTTGGATTCATGATTGGACACAAAATGTGTTCCTTTCTCTCCAGATTTTGAGCCAGAAGGCAATTAAAATATTTTTTGTTTTGTTTGTTAGATATTGTTTCTTAACCCATTCGTGACAGAGGTCCACATTTTGTGGTTTGGCCTAATATCTTTTGATGCAAAGCTCTAAAAATCATACTAAATTCATGAGCAGATAGAGCAAAAAATTCTACACAAACTGTGCCCATTTTGGTTGCGTCAATATTTGTTGTTCGATGCTGAAAATTTTTTAAAGGAAAATAAGCATTAAAATCCTTAAATTGGCAATGTGATAGAAAGTTTAAAATCACCATTTTCCCCTGCAAATTGGCAACTTTTTGACTTCTCATCATAATTTCTGTCAATTTATATTCATTTCAGATACATGATGTTTTATAAGAAACTTGTAGCTATAAAAGAAAAATGTTGGTGCTGCCAATTTGAAGAATAAAAGCTGATCACATTAGGCTTTAAATAATTCCTGTCACGAATGGGTTAATTTGTGAATCCCTATTTATAAAAAAATCACTGATCTTTTCCTGAATGAAAAGGACAATGTATCTTATTGTCAAACTAAGAAAACAATATCTTATCCTCTGATCTAACAACTTGCCGATATGGAATTTTAATTTATTTATTTAATTCTCATATTTATACAGAGTAGTCTGTTCAGCTCAAAATACATCGAATATAACAACACAAAATAAAATTATGTACATGTAAAAGCAATTAAAAGAAACTGGTCTTTCACAGGGCTCTGTCGGTTAAATTAACAACAATAACAACAACATTCAACAAGTGAGCAGTGATTCAAGCTCTATTATTCTTTTTTAGTAGCAATTTAATAGATGTTTTTTAACAGATATCTAATACCTAATATTAATATCTATTTTTAATAGATATTTAATACCAAACAAAAACGAATACTGGATATTAACAAAATTAGAATACCGTAAGACATGATGCAGCATGTTTTTTTTTTTCTCTCATTGTTCTGAAACTACTCATTTGATACGTGCATATTTCTTGTTTTTTGTTTGTTTTTATCTGTCATCTGTATCCAATTTATTTTGCCCTGTATCATGCTCGTCAAGAACAGGTAACCTGGGCTAATTGTCATGGTCGTATTCCCTTTATTGATCAATAAAAGGTGATTCATAAAAAAAATATCAAATGACATTTCATCGACAGATCCAGCAGCTTGTTGATATGGGATTCAATCGTGGAGCCGTCATGCAGGCACTGAGCATGTCGAACAATGATGTTACCATGGCAACTACAGTACTACTTCAGGAGTGACTAGATCGGGAGCGTTCGGTGTGCAATATGAGAGACTGATTAGGTACTATGTGTCAAATCAGGGATAACTCGGCACTGGGGTCAACTTGGGTGGACTTAGCAGAAATTGTGACTGAGTTATCCAAGAGAGTTGAAAACATTGTAAATACTTGGATAAATATTTTGCATTAAGTATGTCTTTTACAACATCACATTCAAGATTATTGGAAGGGGTTTGGGAAAAACTTTCTGAAAGGGTAAGGTTGAAAACTGCAAGATGTGAAGTTCTGTGAAATATTAAATTTATGACAGTGTTGTCCCATGAGTAGCTTGCACCCCAGCTCTTGAAGCTCTGTCACTGCTTGATGCAGAGTTGGCCTTAGTGTGGAGAAAGCCCTGGCCCTAATGTGGAGAAAGCCCTGGCCCTCTGTATGTCATATCCCATGAAGCTGTGTGGAGCTTGTTTTTAATGTTTTCTGAAATGTAAGTTGTGTGTAATAATCTGAATTGTTGCATAATTCCTTGCTGGTTTTGTGAACTGACATAAATAAGCATAAGTACATTGGATATGTTGATTTGCGAAACCAGCGACGAATTAGTGCCCTATCTTACGTTATGATTTGATTCAAATTTGGTGCAACTCCTCCTGAGTTTAAAGATGTATTCTCACCTGTTCCATATACATTGTATCATAGTTCTCATACACCAGACTTCATGAAGTGGGGAAGTAAAAGTTGTTGGGCTAAGAATACACATACTTATGATTTTACGTATATGTTTAAGTTTTTACTGCCCTTTTTCCCCCAACTATTGATATTCCTCTTAGAAGCGATCATACATTTTTTATATTTTTGTAAGATACATGCATCTCTGTTAAATGCTCTATCCATGCAGCAGCTACAGATGGCTTAGCATGCAATATTGATGTGAATTATTTTATTTGAGAAATTTTAGAATGTACACACATATTTGAAAAATAATTTTGTAATGCATTAACTCATTGTGAATAGTTCTTTGCAGACATTGTACTATTTTATCAGAATAATATATTTACTGGAGAGAAAACTATATTGTGGGCTTCTGAATTCTGAATGAGAGTATGGGCATACTGGGGCGCTATTTTTGACCGCGAGTGGGCCTTTGTAGTTCCAGACTCGATTAAGCACATTTTAGTGGGAGTCGGGGGGGGGGGTAAGGAACTCACCCAGCCTATGATCTGAGCTACTGTTTTCTCGTTATCGAATCTCATTTCTCATTTCTCAAATTAAATGAATATATTTCATTTCGTCTTCTCACACATGTACAGTTATTTCACCTTAATTTAGAGTTAAATTTTATCTTTGAAATTTGCAACATATCACCATGGATGTTATGTTTTAAACTAATATAAAGCTATGATACCAATATCTGCAGTAAGATATTTTGGTATGTGTTTTCCTTGTGAAGTGTACCAATCACCTGAACAAAATAGTGTATGTAGCTAGTACTTTCAGATTCCATAAATGCCCCAAGTCATGGATGCTGTCATGCATTTGTGGACTAGTCTACTGGCTTGTCCTATTGTTCATCGAAAGTATAAGAGATATCTTTTTACAGAAGTTGGAATTTTTCTTTGAATATTGTATGTGCCTAAGTTAATCAATACATTGTAAAATGCAATATGCTTACATTCATGTCCCCCTCGTCTACCTATAACTATTTTTTTCTTCATAATTAATTTCAACATTCTTAACAGTTATTTCAATATCAACACAAAATATATTGAATTCACTCCAAAAGAGTCATAAAAAATGATAATTATAAAACAAATGATAATAATTTTCAATAGTATTACAATTATGCCAAAGTGGGGATTAAAACATTTTTTTTTTTTTTTACATTGGATGCATAACATTTTTATATTGAACTATCACAACTTAAATTTGCATGCATCCAAGTTAAAAAACAAAACAAAACTGATTTCATGTGAATGAGTGAGAATAGGTTGCAGTATACATGTAGGTTATGTGCAAGAGGGTTATCATGTACCCAGTGATATACTTGCAGCTGAGAGTATCAATGGATTTGGGCTTTGCATCATGTTTTTTCTATATTTTGCCTATCTTTGGCTTTGTTTATATACGATGTGTCCGTTACATGTGCATCTGTCTTATTAAAGTAAGGAAAAAGTAGTTCTTGAAGTCCTTTGAAGATAATATTGGAATTTGATTAGAGAGAGAAGGCTAGCGGAGTGGGAAGGGGAAGAGAGAGAGAGAGAGAGAGAGAGGGGGAGAAAGAGAGAGAGCTAGAGAGGGAGAGATGGAGGGAGGGAGGCACACGCACACACCCTCACACCCGTTCACGCACAGAGATGGAGATGTAAAGTGGGAGGTAGAAAGAAAGAGAGCGAGACATCGGAGGGAGGGAGGAAGAGAGAGAGAGAGAGAGAGAGAGAGAGAGAGAGAGAGAGAGGGGGGGGGGGGGGAAGGAGAGCGAAGGCAGGAGGGGCAGGATTGAGGGATAAAGAGAGCAAGTGAGAGAGGGGGGGGGGGGAGAGAGAGAGAGAGAGAGAGAGAGATGGGAGGGGGATGGTAGGGAGGAAAAATTAAGTTGCTGGGAAAACCTGCACAAATATTTACATTACTCTCTTTCCTTCCCTCTTTTATATCCCCACTTCATGATCTGGGCCCCGTTTCATAAAACTGGTTATGAATAACAAGTTGCAATAATTACTGTTATATGCTACGGAAATCTTTGCATCTGTTTGGCTGAAAGCAAATTCGTCATAGCAATGTGGCAGTTGTAATACTGATAACTAGTTTTATGAAACGACACCCAGACCCAGAATAACGTAAATCTCGTCGTCAGTTGATGTTTACCTTTCATTCTAATTCGCTCCCCAAAGAAGCTATACCTCTAGACCTTTAATTACAGAAAGAAATGATAAGAAAAATAGACTTTAAAAAGTACATTCACACCATCGTAAACATGGTAAATATACTTTGAAAAATTTGGCTATGCCATTTCGTAAAGCCTTGCATGTCACCTTTCGAAATGAACGGACGTTACGATATGAGTGTTATTTGATTTTGTATTCCATTTCATCTTAGCATGATTCCTTAGAAATCAATACAATAGGAAATACAATGGAGTACTGAAAAATTGTCCTGCAGTTGATTTCTAAAGAAATTCTTTGCTTTCGTGTTTATCCTGAATAAGATAAATCTGAGGGTGGTTCAAGGCTTATGGGGGGGGGGGGGGCATTGCGAGTAGTTATAGTCATTGACGTTAATCCCGGGGATGGGGGTATATAATTATATATATATATATATATATATATATATATATATATATATATATATATATATATATATATATCCCCGTATACAAACCCAGCTCCTCCCTACTGCCAAAATCTAGCCCTGAGGAAGACCTGACACAGGGTCGAAAGCTCGGCATAATAAAGGCAGAGTGAACGAGTGAACATACTCGCAACGTCCCGCCGCCTCTTTCTTCAGTCACAACTGTATATATATATATATATATATATATATATATATATATAATTGATAAAGCCCTAAGGGCGAAAATTCGTGAAATTTCTTTGGTTTACGCAGTTTTTTATTCGTTTTTTAGTTCTTGATATCACCAACTCCGAGCAGAACACTATATACTTTGTTTATATATATATTCACATACTTTTTAGAGAGGGATAATGGAGTGAACAAATACACCCTCCACTTTTCAAAGAAAAAAAGAAGATATTTTAATGAAACATTTCGTCGAACTTTTTGATAAGTCTATCATAAACGACGGTTATAGTAGTAATTTTTATTTGAAATGGTATTAAGAAGCAAAGATATGATGGGAGAGTATGTGTGTGGATGCATGTGTGATGGGTGAGGGTGTGTGTGTGTGTAATTACTCATGCATGATTTCGCGCTAGAAATCTCACTTAAAATATCGGGAAAAATGCAATGGAATTGCTTGACTTATTGGTGGACGGCCTAGGCTTTTGACTAAGCTGACATGGCTGAGAAGCCTGTCACAATGCACCGTACCCGAGTTGGTCCTTGGACGCCCAAATATGGCAGTCAGGTCATTTGCTCGTCAGCCACTGCCACTGACCTCTTTAGTCCTAATAACAAAGCTTAAAAGCTTAAAACTTAAATTTATCCAAGTACATATATTTTCGAAAAAAAAAAATCATTTTTAAAAAGAGGAACCATAAAGAAAAAGGCGTAAATATTCACTCTTGCATGATAAGCGCCTATAAACCAAAACAACAACAACTACAAGAATTTCCACAAATAATGTCGATCACTCCCCCACCCCCCCCCCCCCACTCCTCGAAACAGAATTATACGCCGGTGGTTGTAGTTGCCACGGCATTCACTTGAACCAATATCTGATGACTTTGGACTATGAACTGATTACATTCATGAAGATGGAACTAAATCAAATGTTATCTTTTGTTGCCCTCATGTTTGTTTCGAGGTGGGCTGACACATACATGCACAGGGGCGGACAGGTCATAAGAGTTTGGGGAGGAGTTGATGGCGCGCCTTTTGCCTAATAATTCCGAAAAAAACAATTTTCATCTAGCAATTGAAAATTGTTTTTCGTTATAAAGTATGTTTTTCGGTCGAAAAACTATGTTTATCGGGTGATAAACAGTGTTTTTCAGAAAAAAAAATTATTGCTCAATAAATGTTTTCGGAATTATTGGGCAAATGGGCGCGCCATGGGAGTGTTTCCCATGCACACGCGGCATTTGGGCTCGAGATAGAGCCGGTCGATTTGTAGCCCGTGGGTAATGGTATGTGGGCCGTTTGATCAAGTTTGAGTACGCCGGTCAAATTTTCAATTCCCCATGCAGATTTCATTCCCAGTTGGCATCTGTACGAGCGCCAATGAGAGCTACAAATCCACCCACATTTAAATTGAATTTAGATATATAGATTTGCTTTCAGACCTCTGTACTAGTTTAGCTGACTTGATGATTCATTATTGCTATAAAAGATATGTTTCAATGGACGAAAAATTAGAGGGTCTAGTGCAACAAAGGGCTATCTGCATTTTTGGCAATTTTGATAATCTTGAGATTCTGTTGCACTGCCACACTGCAGTTTAAAGCAGATAGCCATATCTATTTTGGATGATATCCAGCTGCAGCAAAGTTTGCTGTAGAAACCATTGTTACCGATGAGTTCCTGGTCTCTACTGGATGATTTTAACTTAGAAATCTTATTCAAAGGCAAAGACATACCGAGGCAAACGTGTCTACTCAAAAAAGTGGGGGGGGGGGGGGGGGGGTGAGCTACAGCCCCAGCCCCCCCGGTTCCGCGGCCCCTGACAGAGTACAGGTTACCCGAACTCTTCTCTGCATGGGAAAGCTGACCCGTCCTGACGAATCGGTTTGACAGTCCTATTTAGCTAACAGTGTAACCTAGAAAGTTCTTTCCGTTGAAGTTTAAAAAAATTGATTTAGGTTCCTATGTGGTTTATGAACATTGTCAGCTTGGTTGCCCAAACAGCAACCTTGAGCAATTTGCATAATTTGCAGAAATATGTATGGATACAGGATATGCCACCCAAGGTAACTTACACACAGTGTGTAAACCGAACTGATACTGAACTTTAATAGCGTTGTCAGTCTTGTGAATTTAACCTTTGATGAAACGAAACGGGGTAGGCCTACACTGATGCGTGATACTTCCATATTCCATGAAATTCATTTTTTCAATTTAATTCAATGAACATTTATTTTCTTCCATTTTCACTTGAGTTTACAATTATTTCTTCTTCATCTTTTTTTTTTCGTTTGAGTACATTTTATACATAATAACAACATAATATATTTCAATAACATAATAGGAAGAAGGTAATTACAATATAAACTAGAGAGGAGGGGAGAGCTTGTTAGAGTAAAGAGAAAAGAAGAAACAGAAGAATTAGAAGAAGACTACAACAGAATGTAAGACGAAGTTTAAATCATTTAGATAACGAAGTTAACATTTCCCTGATTTTCAGTACTAAACCCTGACCTGTAATTGCAAAAACATGTATAAACTTTATTCTACTTCCCTACAAAACATCAGTGTACCCCGTTCCGTTTCATCAAAGGTTGAATTCACAAGATTGGCAACGCTATTAAAGTTCCATATCACCGCACATACATAATTAGTACGTAGTTGGGTTCACATATTCTGTGTAAGTTATCTTGAGTGGCATATCCTGTATTCATACAGATTTATGCAAATTATGCAAATTGTTCAAGGGTGCTGTTTGGGCAACCAAGCTGAAAATGTTCATCAATCACAAAGGAACCTAAATCAATGAAAAAACTTCAACGGAAAGAACTTTTCTAGGCTTTTAAATCGTCCAACCAACTATACCACTGGAGTTGAAAAACCTCAATACTATAAAACATTTAGTTACAGGCTTAGGAAATACATTTTATGTGATTATGTTTAGATTTAGTTGTTTACTATATTTATGCCAACTATACTCTAGCATTGTACAGTTGTAATTGCAGGTAGTCTGTAGTTTTCACTCTGTTAGCTTTTGATGAATCCTGTACTTGATATGTCTTGCCATATTTTATTTTCATTCACACTTTCATATATATATACATGCATGTACAAATTATTACACTTATTGTGTAAAAGAGGTCCTATGCCTCACTAACTAATTTGCTATTTCTGTAGGGTCCTTTTACAAACTTCTACATTTATGTTTTTATTGTTACTCATGTTGTACTGTGACCTTTTTATTGTTGGTAATAAAGTTATTCAATTCAATTCATATTGTAATGTGGACTTTATGCTACAGTGGACTGCCTTGAACTGTAACAACGGAACAGAGTATACGCCCCCAAATAGTATTGTTATGTTTTGATTTGATTTGATTTGATTCTTTAACTGTTTTTATGGTTGAGTGGACGAAAAGATATTGCCTTGATCAGTAATAGCTGAGAGAGTGTATGCCCTTGCACTTACACATCATTATTCACTTGTACAGCATAGGAAGACTCGTCGGACAAGCTTCGCCATACATAAGATATTGAAGGACTCCATCGGTTCGTTCGGATTACAGCTTCAATAAGTAGATCATCCAGGTCATTGTTGCGGGACTACGCTCATTCGGTTTAACATTGCCTCAATTACCAGCAACAGACGTTGAAGAAGAAGGTTTTCAAAACAGTCAGGATGGCATCAGGCGCAGGTCTGAGACCATTGTACACAGAATAGTAAGTGACATGAGGACGTACAAGTCCAGTATTTGGTAATTTGGTGTTCCATACGTTTACAAAGCGTTGTAGAATTCTGACCAAAATTACACCAAGAGTGTTATCTATTTCATTCATTTTACATTGGAATCATTCAATAAAAGCTCAATGGGGCTTTCACATCATGTATCTATGAGATGTACTATAAAAATTTGAGATGTTGTCGATAACGTATGAAACAAAGCGCCTTGGACTTATCCATAATGTTTCATACTTGTTTATATGAAAATGCAAAGTAATAGGGTATAATTTTGAGCCCAGTATAGGAACGATGACAAAAACTTGGTTAGCACAGAAATTCATTTTCGTTCATGACGTTATGTCTCATTAAACTATGTTATAATGGGATTTCAAAGTTCAAAATATAATCATGTATTGAATTTGATACTTTAGACTTTCCAAATCGCCCCAAAGAGCTCGTTACCACACCGATATCAGATCGAAAAATTGATAATACTCCGAATGAGCAAGCTTTAATCTGTTTTGATTGGATTACCCTTCTTGTCTTCAGTCAGTCTGCAGTTTCGTATGCTAATTAAATCTTCCCCTGTAAAATTTAATGAATTTAACTACTTCATCATCAGGACATTTCCACAGGTTGGCCAAAAAAAGTGTAACATGAGTAACCAACTTCTGAAGTTTTGATGCTGCATTTACTACTCTGCCATATAAATGTATGTGCAGTGTCGTGAATACAACTCATTTACCTTTAAACACCTGTAGTCAGAGAACAGGAGATTAAAGGGCAACTCAGTATCTCTCTAAATGTAACCTGAGTAACCATGGAATTACCCATCAAATGAAGTCCTTGGCTAATTATTACACAATTGGAATTAGTTATTCATTTTGGCATTAATTTTGATAACATGCTCGGGAAATTATGTAAAATTTAGGGTAAGAAATGCTTCCAAACACAATTTCTTCCTCTCCTCTCTCTTGCTCTTGTGCAAAACTTCTTCTTCTTTTTTTAGCACAAATAATTTTAACATACAATAAAGGTGAAATTCTGTATTTTCTCAAAATATTATTCTTGATCTTGATGTAGGGCACCTTGGGCCAAGAGCACACTTTTACCAACAAGGTACAGGGCGAGATTTCTTGAATTTCTGAATAGCATGAAATCCATTTTTTCTGACTGGCTTAATAAGGCCAAAAAACAAGCCAGCGCGATCGATTGCTTTGAACAGATACCCACACAGGGAGTGTGACATTCAATGACTCAGCAGGCACACAACAATCAAAACTGCCAGCGAGATGACGAGATAATTTAGGCCAAGAAGAAGAGGAGACAAGTTTAAAGACGAGATGATGAGTTATTGGAACTCGGCAAGTAGACTTGTTCAGGATAAGAAGACGAGACGACGAGTTGTTGGAACTCAGCAAGTCGACTTGTTTAGCATGTTTAGGACAAGAAGACTGGATGATTGGAAATCGGCAAGTCGACATGTTCAGAAAATAAGAGGAAATGACAAGGTTTTGGAACTCTGCGAGTTCCAATAACTCGTCATCACGTCTTTAACTTGTCTTCTCGTCTTCTTGGCCCATTTAAGTCAACTTGTCATAATAATTATAATAGTAACTCTTATTTACCCAGGGTAGCCGCTTCAGCTATCAGCTGATCTTCCAGCGGGCCCTGCATAACATTATGTTATTATTACCCTTCTCCATTTTTATATGTCGAGCGCCTGGCTAGAAGGCAGAAGGTCCCATTTTTGTAAGTATTTGGTATGACTCAGGCGGGGATTGAACCCACGACCTCCCGTTCATGAGGCGGACGCTCTATCAATTGAGCCACCATGCCCGGTTTCGAGTTGTCGAGTTGCAGTAAGTAGTCATGTCATCTTCTCGTCCCAAACAAGTCGACTTGCCGACCTCGGCAAATTTATCGGTGTAGGTCCTCGTCAGGACCTTGTCACAAACTGGTAAACGATAAACCACGAATGTTGTCGGAATACATGTACATCTACATGTATTCCGACAACATTCGTATATACATTCATATATACATAATACATATATATACATATATACATAATATATATACATATGAACCTGTTTTCAGAAAGAGTTGGCTCTCTTTGTATGGCATATTGTACTGGATAATTCAGGCCTTGGTTTCGTCCCTCAACCTTCTTTCATTAGATGCAGTGATCTGTACTGTGTTTTTCGACACTCCAACAAGTATAACAAAGAAAGTCGAAGGACGAGAGGAAAGAAAGAAAAGAAACCCCACATGTATCATGTTTATAAGTTTCTCAACGGTAGGCTTGGGAAACTTACTGAGGATTGCCTTTCATGGCCCTAGGCAACAGGGGGGGGGGGGGGCAGAGTCGCCATCCCAGAAATTTCAAACCCAATTTTTTCCCTTTAAAAATTCTAAAAAATCAGTCCACCCAAAGTGTGTACCGAATCTTTAAATTTCAGTTCTGAAAGTGCAAACATGGCAAATGCATCTGATATGGGAGGGGGAGACCCCCTACCACACATTATCTAATGCATTGTAATTCCCTTCGCAATTTATATTTTCAGTATAGCATGATAAACAAGGATTTGAACTTTACAATATATACAATACACAGTAGTCAGGATATCCAGTAGTTAAATAGAAATCTATCTTATTCTTATGAATATCTTAATAACCAAAACGTTATTTGCTTTCTTTTTTTTTGTTCACAGTCGTATTGTACTTCCATATGTATCTCTTGATGAGGTGAGCATTATTGAAATATTTTTGAAAAGAGAAATGATATAAAACACTCTGCCTTTTCTAATGAGTATATACGTTGCAGAGTTGTGAATTTATTTCCATCTTTATCTCTGTATAGTATGTTTAAAGGAGAATGAAACCCTGGCACTGTGCCTGGGGAAATATCCATTTCAATGAAAAGAGAGGATAGAGAGAAGCAATTTTAAAAAGTTCCATCAAAATCGGTTACGAAATGAGAAAGTTATGAAAGTTTGAAAAAAGTATCAGTTTACTTGTTATGGCGATCCTCAAGTTGGCAATGTTGCTTGAAAATTGCAGGTTTTGAAGGACAACTCTCAATATATGTTTGTACACAAAAATTCATATTTTCTCCATTAACTATAAAAGATGCTGCCTGTCTCTTTGTGAACTCAACGTATTTGTGTCAAATATATTTTCCCCATGATACATCGGGCTACGAAGTTAGCAGGATTTCTTTCTTAAGAAACACACACGTGCGTGGTGTAATTGTGCCTCTGGCTCAGTGCTTCGTGTAATGTACGATAAAAGAGCAATGGAGATATTAAAAATGCCTCCATCAAGGGTATAAATGTCGTCCCGGGGATCGAACCCCGATTCTCGCGTCTCCAATCAAGCGCCTTAAACCGCTCGACTACGTCACCTCCCCCTATCATTATCTATCGAGTTACTAATGGGAATAGTCAAATTTCCCTTTTTTTTTTAAATCAAAGAAACATAATGTACATTCACAAAGACGTCAGATATTATGTTGAAACTAAAGCTCGGTAAAGAATGGGACAAAATACCCTGGACTGTAATTCCTATACTCTCACTTGGTTCGTTATCAAACTTATTTGACACAATTTTCGCGACTTTCATGCTTGTGTTGTTTTTTTCCCTCCACACAAAGGTTAACATCGGGTTACTCTACACATTGTGCATCAATTCTCTTGCTGAGACTGGCGGGGGAGAAGGGGTAGAGGTGGTTGTAAATGAACCATTCGAGAAGGACGGAGAGAAAGGCCAGTATTACCACAAGATACTGCACCTAGCATCGTAAGTGTATCGTGTTGATCATGATGGTGGTGGTGGTGGTGGTGGTGGTGGTGGTGGTGGTGGTGGTGGTGGTGATGATGATGATGATGATGATAAAGATAATGATAATTTAATAATATTGATATTTGATTAATAATAATGATAAGTTTTCCTGCAATTTTTGTGGTCACCTCTTCATCAGGTTCATTCTTTTTTCTTTTTTTTTTTTAATAAAAGACGTGCTTTCAATTTCGTCTCTTGCCCTGTGGAAGGTGCATATGCTTGTTTAAGTTTCGCCTTTGGTCGATCAATTTCGAAACACTGTCATTCAATTTCGTGCTTTGTCACCCATTTTCGTCAATTGTCATTCAACATCGTCAAAACAGCATTCAATTTCGTGATCAAGCATTCAAATTCAAGCAATTTATAGCCCATCTCTTTTCCAGTGTTTCAATTTAAAACTTTTTGCGTTCAATAGTAAAATTATCATTCAAATTAAATGTAATTTGATTCAATTTTGTACGAATAACCGTCATTCAATTTCGCCAAGTCTATGAGGTAGAAGAAATTCCTTGCTTAATTGCGGTTTCATTTTCATCTTTAGGCAATCACTTTCGCACTTACGCCATATAATTAGAACAACGTTAGTGGTCTCTATCTCTTTTTCATTGTCATTTTTATTCTCTTCAATTCGTTCTTTCTGTTCTGTCATTTTATATTTGACATTCACATTTCCTTTTTTCAGTTTAGATGTCATTATTCTTTTATTCTCTTGTGGTCTTATTCTTTATCTTTGCATGTACAATTCAGCATAAAATGCCTATCAAACATGGTCATGGATTATTTAGTTATGATCTTTATTTGCATATTTGTGAAGGGATTTCTTTTCAGATTTCTCTTTTTCCCCATCTGCTAAATGCTAATGAATCTCAGTCTTGTTCTTTTCTACATTCATAATTTCAATATACATAATATAAACAGAAACACACATTGACGCATTACCATAAGATGTAAAACAGTGCACGAATCTCGAAATTGTATGCCTATCATGAAATTTATTGTATGCCAAGATTCTTCCCACGTCATGTCCTGCGCGAATTGGGATGCTGTTTACACGAATGTGAATGTTGTTTACACAAATCATTAAATTGAATTATCTTTCTGCACTTTTGTATTCTAACAATAGTAAATCGCATGCTTAAAAAAAAATCAAATTTAGCGATAACATTTGCTGTTTAAATGTTGATCCACATTGTCGATCAATTTCACGTGAAATTGAATGAAAATATAGTTGATTCTGATAATAAGATGTGCGGGAAAACATGTATAAGAACTTCGAATTCGAATGACAAACGAAACGATGAGTTTGTTTGAAAAAAATGACGAAATTGATCCAAGCATTCCTTACTCGTTTAGGGCATGTAGGGGTAGAGACGAATTTCAGTGACAATTGACAAATATGAAAGCTTAATTTTTAAATTTTGTTGACCAAAGACGAAAATGAATGACATTTTAACGAAAACGAAATTGAGCCCAGGATTCAAACGCAGTTACATGTAGCTCCTCAGGACGATTTGGAATTGAAAATTGATGAAATCGAATGAGAGGTGACAAAAATAGCCGGGAAAACCCATAGCAGGGCAGTTATTTTCTTTTATTTTGACCACCCCATTTTAGAAAAGTGTATTTTCTTTTATTTTGATCCCATTTTAGAAAAGTTCCGAAGGTAGTCAGGATGCTCGCACCCAAAGGGTCTTTGGAGGTCCATAGCAAAGCATGGAATAGCTATCCTAAAATCCACTCAGTTTATACGGTAAACGTTTCAAGTCTACTGAACACCTTATTCAGTCACAAGCTTTGTTCATTGATTCGCAATCACAAGCATTGTTATGCTTTCCAGGGACCATGCCTCCTCCTATTGTACTTTTTCTTTTGTTTGTATTTCATGTATGTAAGAAATCAGAAGGATGTAAATGTTATTTGAATTGAAGTGAAATGAATTCATGGGACCTAATCCAGACCGACAACAGACCAAATCAGTTAAATGTTTCCCTTTCCATATTACTTTCCTTATTAATTTGCTCATAGAAACTTGGTAATATTCTGGAATTTTCTTTACTCTGCTTTGGCCATCGATCGGCCTCATAGACGAATGTGTAAATCGTGTCTGTTTTTATCATTACTTTTTTCAAGATTTGCTGGAGGGATACAAAACAAATATACCACACACTGTTTCGAGTCATTTATAATGAAATTATGGATACCTCGATGACAGAAATAGCACTATTTTTCGGGGCTACTACGCCCCTCAGAAACCTCGGAATCCATAATCTGATAATTTCAACTAGAGCGTCTCAGTGAATGGCATATTTGTTATAGTTATTAAGGAAAAAACCCTTATTAGTAGTACTATCACTTTTGTTGTTACAATGATTATTGTCATTACTCTGGTTATCATTTTTTGTTATTATTCATATTGTTATTACCGTTATCATTGCATCTTAATCATTCTTCTTATTCTTCTAAATAAGTGTAATCATTATCTTTTTCTTTCGTGTTTTATTCAAGAGGAGGGGGGGGGGGGTGTTCCTGTAAAATGCAGTTAACATAAATTTCTCACTGGTTTTAAGCCTGCATCCGTATGCTTTTGTGGGAATAAATTGGTAATTTGTTTTACCTGTGCATTTTTCTTGAAAACAGAACCCAGATTACATGAAAGATAAATTCCACGTTGACATTCAAACGTTGTTCGTGGACAATGACAAAGGGACTCAGGATAATGTAAGTACTTATTCACCCAGGCACACTTACGACAGCGTCAAGAGACCTTAAAGAGACAGACGAGAAACCGACAAGAGACAAGATACCGACAAGAGATTGACAAGATACCGACAAGACACCGACAAGACACCGACAAGAGACCGGCGATAGACTGACAAGAGACCGACAAGATACCGACAAGAGACCGACAAGAGACAGACAAGAGACTGACAATAGACTGACAAGATACCAACAAGAGACCAAAAGTAGGCCGACAAGAGATTGACAAGAGACCAAAAGTAGGCCGACAAGAGACAGACAAGAGATTGACAAGAGACCAAAAGTAGGCCGACAAGAGACAGACAAGAAACCGACAAGAGACTGACAATAGACCAAAAAGAGACCGATAAGAGACTGGCAAGAGACCGACAAGAGACCGACAATAGACCGACAATAGACCGACAAAAGACCGACAAGAGACTGATGAAAGACCAGAAAAAGATCGACAAGCGACCGACAAGAGACAGACGATTGTCCGGCAGGAAACCGACATCTCTTCTTTAAATTCAAAATTGTCTCTTTTTATGAAGAAAAGTACTATTCTTCATCTGTTCATTATTCGATTTATCGTTTTGAATTCACGACTTGCGTTATTCTGCATATTCATTCTGTTACAGAATTAGGTACATGTAATACGCATGTAATAAAGGCTGAAACTGCAATTAGTAAAAGAGTATAATCTACTTTAACCTACTTAGTCTGTCCCCTCGAACACAAATTATAATTTCTAAAGCATGAAAATGATAACTTTGCTTTTATGTAGCATTCAGAAGTAAATCACTTCACTTTATCTACTGGTTAGTTAGTTATTATGTTCGACAAGAACACAAGTCAAATCTACATATCGTCGCGTGCTTTTACATGGCCTTTCGAGGCCTCTGTTTTAAGATTTCATAGATAGCATGATGTGGCAGAATTAAATTTTACGATGTTGTTTTTTGCCAGTTAGTGGAGAGGGGAAGTCTAATTATTTCTGAGATTTTCTTTACCATGGCCACATTTACTTTAGGAGTAGGAGGTCATATTTCAACCTCATATTTTCCATCTTCCGTCTGAAATTTTCAGGTGTTCGGGCTTGACGAGGAGAAACTACAGCAGAGGCAGGTAATCAACATTGACATCGTGAACGATCGTATTTCTCCATCGGTATGTAAAAAGAAGTTCATGATAAAACAATTCATTTTATTTCACTTCACTGCAATTCCAATATGCTATTTAAACATACCATGCATACATGAATGGGAATTTACATTTGAGGAATAATGTTGAGTATTTGAACCCACATAAAAAAAACTAGCCGACTTCACTTTGTTGTGGTCTAGAAGATAACTCTCCTGACTGCAGATCACGAGGTAATGGTTCCAATCCCATCCTATAGTAGTCAGGGAACTAGTCCCATTATAGCCCCTCAATTTTACGAATTTGACCTTCGGAAATTACTTACACTATCCATCTCAATAAAAAAAAAAAGTTTATCAGCCCGAATGTAGCTGCCGGGATAGCCCCGGACACCTCCTCAAAGGGCGCCAAACTTCTGATATGACCCCCACAATCGTAAGGATGATAATAATCATGACAATAACAATAATGATAATATAGTAATGATATCACTACTACTGCTACTGCTACTAATGCTACTGCTACTGCTACTACTATTGATATCAATGAAAGTACAAATAATGACTATAATGTTACGATACTGGATCAAAAATGATGATCAGCAGTTAAAAATATAATTATCACTTAATCACATCTTTCCGATACCGTCCCTTAACAGAGACTATTACAAATTATACCAGGTGTTTTAAAGGGTAAGTCCACCCTAGAAATTTCACTATTTCAATAAAAGGAGATAAAATTGAAAGGTATTTCAAAAAAGAAACGAGCAAAGTCAGTCAAAGAATAAGAAAATTACACTCATTAACATTTTCTAGTAAACTACTCTCGGCTCTGCAAATTGGCAACACTGATGACATCATATGTGAGTAGGTCTCCATTCACTTTGTACATGAAATTTCACATTTTCTCAATTTCTTTGAAAGTTACACATTTTTTACCCCATAATTAAAGTGTGTTTTGTAAAAAGCAATTCTTCTGAACATACATTGACTATGGGCGTTAGAACATGTGTAACTTTCAAGAAAATTGAAAAAATGTAAAATTTCATGTACAAAGTGAACGGAGACCTGCTCGCATATGATGTCATCAGTGTTGTCAAAACCTAGTCCCAGGAAATTTTACATCCTTCAACTTTACACTGTGAAAACCTCAGTCTTTTACGAGTTTTAACTTTTGAGTTATTAAAGATTGTGTCAAATGTTTTTTTAAACACCTAGTATAAATGAAATGCGAGTATAACAGACTTATAAAAATGATCCAGAATGTTCTTCTGCTTAGTATTAAATGATTACTATGATAAATTGTGTGTTATTTATTACATAAAACTATGAATAATGATTTATCGACTAAAAATTTCTATGATTTCAAGTACATAAAGAATCCACAGAATTGCTCCCTACCCCTACCGATATTCATTTGATACCTGGGTGGAGAGTGGCAAAAGGAAATTAATGTCCTGCCAAAAGACAGCTGGCACCATATCAGGGTTCGAACCTACGACTTTCTGATCTCAGGTAGACCACGAAACCTCCATAGTCAGCTTTCATTTCAAATTAACTCAATCTTTAAATATTTTTTTTAGAAATCTGCTGAATTACTCCGTTATGTGGTTTCCTTCCTCAGACCGATTTCATTATACTACTAGTTGTGTTGAATATCCATAAATCGTGTTAGGTCCTTTCGTTTTTAAAGGATTACAGAGAAGATACGGACCCGTCCAAGGTCAGGCTTGAGAAAATCAACCGTGGACCTCTAACTGCCGACTGGAAGGTAAAACTTCTTCTATTTCGTCATTGTTTTCGTTATCTCCTCCTCCTTCTACTTTTGTTTCTTCTTCTTCTTCTTCTTCTTCTTCTTCTTCTGTAGTCATAATAATAATAATGATAATAATAATAGTGATATAATGATAATAATAATAATGATAATAACAACAATAAGTAATAATATTTTTCTTTTATATATCGCTATAGCCAATCTACGACTGATCCAAGAGCTTTACCATGTTTTACGGAAATTCATGAAACAAATTTAGGGTAGTGAGCATACTGGCAACGTAATTCCGTGAACTACAATGAACATAGATACGTTTAAGATGGTCTTAGGAGCATTTACATAGTTTTGTCCATGATAAAAATAGAAGAAAAAATAATGGAAATCAAAGGTTGTACTTGGCAACCTGTCAGGCGCCGCAATGTATGGTTGGATATACTACTCATCGACCGCCTTTAATTGGTCACGTCGTATCTCAGAAAATATTCGTTGGTTTTCCCCTTAATTTCGTCTCACTTGTGCTGAAAATGCAGCAGATTAACATTCTCATATTCAGATTGTTGACTCTTACGATACGCACGGAAATCTCGGCGACAAACGCATGTGATGTTTTTCACTCGGCGCCTGTGTGAGCTCATTATTTAAACCGACCGCCCGTCCTCTGTATTGATTAAGCACGTATTATCATTTTCATTATCAAAGTTTTTTAAAAAACAATTAAATTCTGTTATTTCACCCTAATTTCTCTTGGACTTCGGTTACGATAGCCTGTTTGATTACTGTGGGGTATTGCGCCAAATTCCATGCGTACTTTTTGATTTCATGTACAGGAAAGCATTGCGCGAAGGTGGTCGGTTTCAAAAAAAAGGTGGTCGATGAGTAGTAGAGCTACCATATTTCTTTCGATAGGAATTGTCTTTATGTCATCCTCTTTCTTGTTCTTCTTCTCCTTCTTTTACTCCTATCACTTTTGTTTGCTCACATTAGTGTATACCTCAGTATTTCTTTTTATTCAGGACACCGAAACAAAATTTCTGACGGTGTACATGTTCGTGGAAATTGAGTTCATCTGGTTTGGTCTTCAGGAAAGAGTGCAAAAGATGCTCCGAAAGGTAAAATGCTCATCTAAAGTGGAAAGGGACACATCCGATTCTTTCCGAGACCTGTTATTCCGAATTTTCAGATTTCCCCAATACAAGTTTCCCATCTAAGGGGCTCATAATGAAAATGGATTTAACTTTAGTGTGAATGTAATAACGAAAACGAGGAAAATGAATTAGTCCTTTACATAATTATTTCATTTTTAGAATAATGAACCATCGTAATAATGAACCGCACTTCGTAAGTAGAATTACGAAATTTTATTTTGGGAAATTAAGAATCCTATTTCACGAATCTTCGAAATACCAAACTTTGGAATAACCTTTCGAATAAACAAGAATGACGGTTTAAAAAAAAAACAATTAAAAAAAATTAAGTTCTGAGGAACAGGGGTGAAAAAAAAATCGAATTTCATTTCCTCCTTGAGTCCATAGTAATATAATTATAGTGGCAGACCCCTTTTCAGTAGTCTACCGTAGATTATAAAGGATGGATCGCATTCTACACATTTCCCCGATTCCTGTAAGAGTTGTGTATACCTGAAGGATTAATTTCAAATATGATCCTATTTTGAACGATGCGAATTGATATGACAGTCTCTCCGAGGAAGGGGTGAAGGCCACAAGTTAAGATAACCACAATTTCCATAAAAACTCTATGGTCTAACTTCAGGGTATTAAAAAACACTGACGTATAGAAGAACCATCACAAATAATCTCATGCATGAAATAGCGGTATAAACCTTTTCGGGTGATGTTCGTTATTCCGAAGGTTCGTTATTCCGAAACACGCAAATTGCGTATACCTAGATGTTCGTTAGCCCGAAAATGAAAAAAAGGGTTCGTTAATCCGAACATTTGCGGCGTTATTCCGAAGGTTCGTTATTCCGAAGCTTCGTTAGTCCGCAAATGAAATAAGGTTCGTTATTCCGAAGGTTCGATAGTCCGAAAATGAAATAAGGTTCGTTTGTCCGAAAATAAGTAACGAACTATCCGCCGTGTATACTTGTATATTTGTATGTTCCCTTGCTATTTATCAGAAATTAAAAAACAAACAAAAGTCCACTCTTTCAGTCGTCATACATTAGTAATCACTCCTTGGAGTGGAAATCAGTCTTCATAACAGTGGAATCCAGTCTCCAAAGGGCGATCAAACTTCTACTTTGGAAAGGATGAAGGCATTCCGCTGAAATTTGCGAATGGATTCAACTCCAAAACGCAGTGAACCTTGACATAACTCATAAGAGAGTGACTTTCACTCCCCTTTATCCAGAGAGTGGATAAGATGGCCTAACCAAACCAGCCATATTATGATTCATTCCCACTACACATTCCGGCCTTTCTTGAATTGTACCAGTCACCTGAAAAATCAAAATCACAGTTAGTACTTAGGAAGGGTTACAGTTCGTTATTCCGAAGGTTCGTTTATTCCGGAGGTTCGTTTATTTCGAAGGTTCGTTTATTCCGAAGGTTCGTTAATTCGAAATTCGTTGGTCCGAAAATGAATAAGGTTCTATATACCGAAGGTTCTTTAGTCAGAAAATGAAAAAAAGGTTCATTATTCCGAAAGATCGTTAATCCGAAAACTAAACATGCTATATAAGGTTCGTTATTCCCAAGGTTTGTTAGTCCGAAAATGAAATAAGGTTTGTTAGTTCGTTAGTTTTCGGACTATTAACAAACCTTCGGAATAACGAACATTCGAATAACGCCACAAATGTTCGGATTAACGAACCCTTTTTGATTTTGACTAACGAACATCAAGGTATACGAAATCTGCGTTTTTCGGAATAACGAATAACGAAAATCACCCAAAATACTATGGAACAATAAAAAGAAGGTACATAAATTTCACTCGAAAGTGCTGTGACTTTTACACCAATAATTCAACAAATTCAATCTTGAAATTTCAGATCAATACTCGAACCTATCGGAACTTTTACCGCACCCTAATCTGCAAACTGGACCAGTGGTATGGAATGACAATGGAGGATATCAGAGCCCTTGAAGAAAATAATAGAGAGGACCTAGAGAAGGTTCGTATACCCAAATCCTAGCTTTTAAGTTCAGTCCATATTCCATCAAAATTGGTTCATTAGTTATCAGAGTGAGGATTTAGGGATTTGCAGGAGGATATGAAAGGATGGATCAACCGGTTAAGTACACTACGGTTAAATTTAGACTAAAACGTGTGTATAGAAATACCCCTTTAAAAAAAATAAGTGTACAGAAGAATAAACTTTGCTGCATAAAATTATGAACAAATATTTTTTCCTTCGTGATAGAAGCAGTTAAACACGAGCTTTACAGATGATCATATCAGTTTTTATTGTCGGCAGGGAGAGGAGGGGGGGGGGGGGGGGGGGGGTGCACTATGCTATTTGGGTAAACATGTCTCGTATGGAAGGCTGTGGATTCGATCTTCACCCGGTGCTTACGTCCTTTGACAAGACAAGGTGTTTTTCCAACGTTTGTACCTCTGTACCAACAGCCAAATATATGCATGGGTAATAACAATCCAAGAGTTCTCAGGATTAACATCATTGAGGAAACACTAGCTGACATGACAGATGAAACTATCACTGTTAAATCACATTATCATCATTATCATGACACGTCGTCATCTTGATCTTCATATTCATCATCATGAATATTATAATTATCTTACATTCTATTTTTTAATTATTTATTTGTTAATAGCATGATAACAATAATCATAATGATAATAATGATAATAAGAATAATAATGATAATAATAATAATAATAATGATAATAATAATAATAATATGAAAAAAGGATAATTATTGTAATCCTAATTCCTACTTTAGGGCAAATTCTTTTGTTCTCGGCCTATTGTTTCGCTTCCCCTTAACGTACACTTTTTTCACCCTAACGTCTCCTTCCCTATTGTTACGCAATAAACCCAATTGTTTGGCCTCGCCCAATAGTTGATTTTTAGGTATATAATAATAATAATAATAACAATAATAATAGTAATAACAGTAATAATGACTATCCCGATTATCATAATCATCCTCATCATTGTTATAATAAGAAATCATCTTTATTTTCAGTATTATTATTATTATTATTAGTAGTATTATTATTATTATTATTATTACTATTATCAGTTTTATCATTATTATTGTTATTGTTATTATTATTATTATTATCATTTAATTATCATCATCTTCATAATCATTATAAATGGTATTATTTTTATCTTTCAATTGAGGAGTAATTGATATTTTTCTCCTTTATTCTGCTTTACTTCCACAGGCTCGACGTTCAGGTGAACCCATCGGTACATTTGAGAAATAAATACAATGAATCGCATTTTACATCCGAGATCTAAGAATACATCTTGATACCAGGAAATACAATATACTCTTTAACGTTAATATCGCCATCAAAGGAGAATGAAAACCCTGGATAAAAATCACTATCAGTGAAAAGAGAGGAGAGAGAGAATCATTAAAAAAAATCCATAAAAAAACAGTTACGAAATGAGAACTACAGCGATCCTCAAATTGGCAATGTTGCTTCAAAATGGCCTGTTCAGGAGGACAACTCTCAATATGTTGTGTACAAGAAATTTCATATTTTCTCTAAAGGTTTTGTGTGTATCTTTGTGAACACAGCATAATTATATTTTGTCAAATACATTTTCCAATAATAATATATCTAGAGTTAAGAAGGAGACAAGCTTCACTGTGAGAGATAATGGAGAAAATCTTATATTTTTGTACAAAGCATATCGAGAGCGCAGATATAAGACGTCTTATAGTTTTGTGATTGAGAGTTGTGCACAAAAACCTGCCATTTAGAAGCAACATTGTCAATTTGGGATCGCCATACAGAGTAAATTGGGACTTTCAAACTGTTACAACTTTCTCATTACGTAAGCGGTTGTGATGCAACTTTTTAAAAATTGCTTCCCTCTATCCTCTCTTTCCATTACATTTGGTTGTTCCCCAGGGTTCATTCTCCTTTAAGTTGCTTCATTAGAAAAATCACGATCTCTTGGCTCTATTTCAAGAGACGTAAATTGCAGCACTACTGGGACCCGTTGCATAAAACTTACTCTAATAGTAACTTTACTATTATAGCAACGTACAGGAATTTGATTGGCTGTTGAGCAACATGACATCATCAACAGCCAATCAAAATCCAGTTAGTTACTATAGGATTTCCCGGACAAATTCGCAAGTTTGTTATTCAAATTAATTTGTTTTGCATTCAAATTCGACGATTTTGCTGCTGTCAGGTGTATCTCGGATTCAAATCCGTATTACTAGTTATCAAATCTGTAAAATTCTCTTTCGAATCTACACATTTTCATTCAAATTCATGAAAAAGCTGTTTTTTTCACCATCGTCTTTCAACATGTTCAATTTAGCGCAACACGAATTGCTGCCCTCGCGATGTCATTCCAGCATTCTAATTCGTCTTTAGCATTCAATTTAGCACTTTGAACAGTTGAATTCGAGGGTTGATATAGAATGATTGTTTACAGATTTTTATCGCTCATTCCAATGTTTCTTTTGAATTACATAAAGTGTTTTTCTCTTGTATTTTATGACAAATATAGATGTTTTCATTTAGTTAACAATCAGAATGGGAGTTATGTCATCAATTTACGTTTTTCCATTTACTAATCATGCTTATGATTTATGAGATTCGTATTCGGGTCATTGGTGTCTTGCTCTTTTTCATTTTATAAGCATGGACATTCGGATCTAATTGTAAATAAACAACAACAACAACAACAACAAAAGAAAAATCATCTCATGATATCATAGATGGTCTCAAGAGGTCCGTGAACTTGTCTCTTGTTTCCTCATAACAAAGGAAAAGTTATTGAAATGCCATTGTGATTGGTGTGGGAACTCGTGTCTAAAATTCTGAGCATAATTCCTGATATAACTTGTTGTCAGAGAGGCAATTAGGGCTCCGTCCCAGGTACGTGCCCATATTAAGTGCCGGCCCCAAGCTCCTTTTTCGCCCCTCTTCACTGGATTTCTGACAGCGCTCCAAATGGACTGTACTGAAAATACCGTTGTTTCATTAAAAGAAATAGCAGAACAGACCATCTGACAAAAAGCATATGTATATTCTCATTATTTATTATTGTAAATGTCAAATATTTACATGACTAACAAACAAAGAAATATACAAAACTAACAAACAAACTAGAACACATGTGATGTATTACTTTCCCTTAACTTGAATGAAGATATTGCGAATATGAATGCTCGGTATTGAATTTGAATGCTGGAAATGACACCTCGACAGGTGTCGGCGAATTTGAATGACAATTAAGCAGTTTTTAAATTAAATGACAAATCTACTAAATCCTTCGATAAAAATTTTGAATCCAAAAATAAAACAGGGGAACTGAATGATAATTTCAGTGGCAAAATCGATTTGAGCGAATTTGAATGCAAAGAAAATGAATTCGAATGACAAATTTGCGAATGTGGACGGGAAATCCTATATAATAGTAAAGTTACTATTATAGTAAGTTTTATGCAACAGGCCCCTGGGGATTTATTTTTATTTGCCCGAATGTAAACTCTCATGACTCTCTCTTGTGCATGGAGAGGAGTTAAATCCACTTAAATAAACCAACAAACTGAAGATGCTGAACGAAACCATCTAGCGGAACTTCCAACAAAGCTTTTCAGTTATAAAAGTTTTGCTGAAAAAAATGTTACTTTTCAGTTATAACTTTTCATTTATTTTGCTATGCCAGCTAGTAAAAAGTTATCATTGTTAAAGTAAGTTATTTACATAGAGGTGTATCGCGTTTGAAGGTATTAATTGACCCTGTAACGGAGAAAAAGCACAAAAATAGAAACATCTTTCTCACTAAAGATGTATGTTTGCTTGTCTGCTTACCTTTAAAGTAGAGCTAATTAAAGTCTAGACTCAACTCTTCGCTTTGATTGCAATAAATCTTTGCTGAATTTTTTTTTACTTTTCAGTTATAACTTTTCATTTATTTTGCTGTGCCAGTAAAAAGTTATCATTGTTAAAGTAAGTAATTTACATAAAGGTGTATCGCGTTTGAAGGTATTAATTGACCCTGTAACGGAGAAAAAGCACAAAAATAGAAACAACTTTCTCACTAGAGATGTATGTTTGCTTGTCTGCTTACCTTTAAAGAAGAGCTAATTAAAGTCTAGACTCAACTCTTCGCTTTGATTGCAATAAATCTTTGCTGAAAATTTGTTACTTTTCAGTTATAACTTTTCAGTTACTTTGCTATGCCAAAAAAAATTTATCATTGTTAAAGTAAGTTATTTACATAAAGGTGTATCGCGTTTGAAGGTATTAACTGACCCTGTAACAGAGAAAAAGCACAAAAAATAGAAACATCTTTCTCACCAGAGATGTATGTTTGCTTGTCTGCTTACCTTTAAAGTAGAGCTAATTAAAGTCTAGACTCAACCCTTCGATTTGATTGCAATAGATTCATGCATGTCATTCTCGTAAATAAATATGAACCGCACATTACTTGGATTAACTCCTGAAAGTATATATAGATAAAAATGTAACATGTTTGATCTTCTCTCTCTCTCTCTCTCTCTTTCGTTTCTATATCTGATTTTTCCCTGAACGTATTTACCATACTTGCAGCAGAATACCATGACCACATACTAGATACATGGTACTTTAACCCATTCGTGACAGGAATTATTTAAAGCCTAATTTGATCAGCTTTTATTCTTCAAATTGGCAACACCAACATTTTCATCTTATTGCTACATTTTTCTTATAAAACATCATGTATCTGAAATGAATATAAATTGACAGAAATTATGAGAAGCCAAAAAGTTGCCAATTGGTGATTTTAAACTTTCTATCACATTGCCAATTTAAGGATTTTAATGCTTACTTTCCTTTAAAAAATTTTTCAGCATCAAACACCGAATACTGACGCAACCAAAATGGGCACAGTTTGTGTAGATTTTTTTGCTCTTTCTGCTCATGTATTTGGTATGATTTTTAGGGCTTTGCATCAAAAGATATTAGGTCAAACCACAAAATGTGGACCTATGTCACGAATGGGTTAATACTTGTAGCAATGATTACTTATGGTCATGATAAAGAGTAAGATAGGAAGGAAGGATAAGATAAGGAGGAAGAGTACAGGGAAGAAGAAGAAGAAGAAAGAAAGGGGGAAAAAGGAGAAACATATAAGGAAAAAGAAGAAAAAGAAAAAGAAAAAGAAAAGAAGAAGAATAAGAAGAGCAATAACAACATCAGTAACAACGACGACACGAAATATTTCAAAGCAAAGTGAATATCTTCAAAGGCAACACAAGATACAAAACAATTCCTAAAAAAATATGGTACGAGTGTTATTAGTTTTATTATCCATTCATTTCTTCCATACAATTACTGATACATGTACTATAATTATGATAATCATTCCACCATTTAATTTCACTTCACCTTATTCAATATTATAAACCAATAAAATGTAGAGCCTTTGAAAATAATGAAATAACCTTTCCATAGCCAATCAAGTAATAAAGCAATTTGATATACACTGAAATAACATTGGCATTTAGTCCAAATTCAGAAGCAAGTTATCTGTAATTTATATGCATTATACTCATTGTTCCTATGTAAAATACACTGTTAAGATAAATTCGGTTTTAGTAATGTAAAAAAACTGGACAGTCCGAAGACTGAAAAGTCAAGTGTACATACTTTCGAAAACAGATGACATACAACAATAATGATGAAAAGTAACTAAATTGTGAACATATAAAATACCATTCAATAACATAAATAAACATGAATGATTATAAACACATAAACAAGAAAGAGAATCAGAAACTAACAGAGAAAGAAGGGAGGTAAAGGGACGCAGAGATAGATCGAAGAAGAAGAAGGAACGTGAAAGACAAGAAGGATATTAGAAAGAAGAAGAAGAAAAAAGCTTACAAAGACAAGGGAAAGAGGAGAAGAAATGAGAAATAAACACAGAACAATACAAAATTGATCAATGAAACATGTACATACGTCGTGAATATTCCAAAATATCAAACTGAAATTACGTATGAAAACATGATAAGGCCAAAATCAACTGACAGTAATCTTTCATAGAATTGGATAATGTATTAAGTTTGGGTGAAATACTTTGGACACTCAGTACCAGGCAACACTCACCGACCCACCCAAACACTCCAAAATCGAGAACAATATACTGAACTGAAGGATGAATAAACATCATGATATATATAAAAAAAAACGTTCTAGATTCTCAGAGTGCCGGGGCCGGGACAAAGCAAAGAATACCAGCCGGCACTGTAAATATTATGTAAAATAACGGAGGGAAGATGTGATGCAGAAAAAGGGCAAGGAAGATATGCGCCAAAGGAAGGAAAAGAGAGAGAGAGAGAGAGAGAGAGAAAGCAAATAAACTACATGACATAGAGAAAAAGGAAGAGGGGAAGGGGGTAGTAGAAAAGAGACATGGTCAATAAGATAAAGCAAAAAGCCTGATCACGGCAGCCGTGCTAAAGCCGGGATGCGCTTAGAAACATTTGTATTAAGCGCTATATAAATGTTGCATATTATTATTATTATTAAAATAAGAAAGGGAAGAGAGTTGAAATAAAGATGAAGAGAAAGAGAGAGAGAGAGAGAAAGAGGAAGAAAAAGAGAGAGAGAAAGAGAAAGAGAAGAGAGAGAGAAAGAAAGAGAAAGAGAAAGAAAGTGAGAGAGAGAAAGAGAAGAGAGAGAGGGAGAGAAAGAAAGAGAAAGAGGAGGCATCAACATAACTTGCAAAACAGAGTCAATAATACAGATTAAATTGATCCAGTTTAAAGTATGCAAATCAGAAGATTTAAGGAAATCAAGCAATAAAAAATGGTTCAAAATATAAGAATTAATGATATTATGGACAAAGTAAGAAGGTAAACAGATAAAGATTCATTGAATTAAGTTACAGTGAGTCCATAATTCACTCTATAGAAGATGAAAAAGAAATAGTTTGGAAAAGAAGAGCTGCAGGAAGTTGATAATAATAATAATATGGTCCATTTATATAGCGCAGCTACTATATGCATATACTCTACTGCGCTCTACAAAGTTAATATTATTACCCCGGCTGAAGGAGCTGCCATGCAAGGCGCTAACAGGAATTTCTTCCTACCGGGTACCCACTTATACACCTGGGTGGAGAGTGGCAAATGTGGATTAATGCCCTGCCAAAAGACGTTAGTGCCAGGCCGGGATTCGAACCCTCAACCGTTTGATTAAGAGTCAAGTGACAGAACCACTACACCATGACACCTCCTGATAGTACAGAAAAGAGAAAATGAGAAAGGAGCGAAAGGAGTGAAAAAGGAAATAAAAAGAAGAGAGGAAGGTAGACAATAGGGTCATGAAGGAAGCCAGGGATCCTGGTAACGACTGTAATTGCTTCAGCACTGAATCATGTCTGTACGCAGCGGCAGGGGGTGGGGTAGGGGGCAGCCCTCAGAAGTTTCATGAAAAACAAAGAAAATGTACTAAAATTTTCTGTACTGCATTGCATTTGCCCCCAACCCGACTGGAAATACCTTTGTATACTGCCATTCATTAAAATATACCTCTGTACTCTT
The DNA here is from genome assembly GCA_029962745.1 of Echinometra lucunter. NCBI lineage: Eukaryota > Metazoa > Echinodermata > Echinoidea > Camarodonta > Echinometridae > Echinometra > Echinometra lucunter. Next base: position 6,804,718 of record CM057169.1, on the reverse strand, counting down.
TGAAAGATCTAAGCTCCATTAATCATGAATAAATCATATCGTCACAATCATTTGGTGAGCGGAAAATTTGAGGTAAGTAAAAAATAATTATTCCAAATTTATGAGCAACAGTGTACATTATGTTGCGGCATAACTCTAGCAAGATCACGATAAAAAGAGGAAGGAAGGAAGGTAAACTGGCTTGAAGGCATTGGCTAACATTATCATGATTTCAAAAAAATCTCATTTTGTTACTTAAAATGGGATAAACATTAGGGTTATAGTGTAAAAGTACCAGTCTGAAAGTTTCAGAGCATAATATCCAAGGGAAATATTTTTAAATATTAGAAATGTGAATCAATGTTTGAAAAATATACGAGGGTCGGTTACATAGGCTCAACGTAAGGAATGCGCATGCGCACATGACTCAACGGACCGCACTGTGTGTATTGACGTATCACGCGGCGGAAGGCAGGTAACAGTATTTTCGAATTCGTGCAAACGGTCCTCTTAGTTCGGTATCTCTCGAGACGAAAGCTAATAAAATCGCGGTTTGCGTCTAACTTACAGTTTTTCCTTCCAAATTATGGTTGGTTTGATGATTTTCGAGTACAAGTACGAGTACTCATACACATGTTTCATCTTAGTTTGAGAATTTTTTAAATCAGCTGCTCACAAAGTTAGCCAATGCCTTTAACCTTACTGAGCACAATCAAAATATGAAAACCTGAATCCCAAGGGTAATAATATAGTGCACATTACAATGTATTGAACGTGAAAAAGTTTTCATTTTAATGTCATACAAGTAAGCGCATTAAAATTTGCAAACACTTCATTAGTTTCACAAAAGTTAAAAGCTCATAATTATTGTTTCTAAAGACACTTATAACGTCTCCTTTACTTATACCATTACACACTAAAATGATAATGTGCTGCATTTCGAGTATGCATCATGAAATGTAAGACTCAAACTCACAATAATCCAAATATAGCAATTCTGATGTGCTTATATGGATATCACGACTGAAAGAAATTATTCGTCATAATTTTCGTGAACCAAAGAGGAAGTTGCGTACGGTTACAGTTCGTTATTCCGATGGTTCGTTATTCGGTAGGACTTCTGACATTGTTTACAAAAAATCCCTATTTCTTCGTGACTACAGGACCGAATCAGACAGGGTCTTCAGTGACTGGTAGTAAAATAGTTATAATTTCATAATCTACAATACATTTTCATATTGAAAAATGATTTCTTTCATAATACTTACAGGCCCACGTTACGAAAGGAGAAAGTTATAACAGTTTGAAAAGTCTCAATTTACATTCCATGGCGATCCTCAAATTGGCAATGTTGCTTCAAAATGACAGGTTTTTGTGCAAAACTCTCAATCACAGAACTATAAGACTTCTTATAAATAGTTCTCTGCTTTCAATATGCTCTGTACACAAAATTTCAGATTTTCTCCATTGTCTCTCACGGTGCAGCTTGCCTTCTTAGCTCAAGATATATCACGGGTAAATGTATTTCACACAACATAATGCTGAGTTCACAAAGATACAAGCACCATCTTCAGAGTTGTCCTCCTGAACAGGCCATTTTGAAGCAACATTGCCAATTTCAGGATAGCTATAGAAAGTAAACTGCGACTTTTCAAACTTTCATAACTTTCTTATTTCGTAACCTTTTTCTTATGGAACTTTTAAAAAAAATGCTTCTCTCTATCCTCTCTTTTCATTAATATTGATTCCCCCCCAGGGTTTTCATTCTCCTTTTATAATCCCGATATCAGCATAAAGTGGGATATTAAATATCCTGGTGTCAAGATGTCGTCTTAGATCCCGGATATAAAATGCGATTAATTGTATCTGTCGTTCACTGAAAAAAATGTACCCCTGGGCTCACCAGACTTTCTTTTCTGTGAAAGTAAAGCAGAATATAGGGGAAAAATATCAATTACTCCTTCATTTAGAAATGAAAATAATACGATTGATAATGATGATGATAATGATAATAATAATAATAGTAATGATGATGATTTCTTATCATAACATCAACAATAATAATAGCAATAATAGTACTCACTCTGCAACAGCATATGAAGCATATTTGTAAGTCTGCATCTTTTGGAATGTTCAAAGTTGGGAAGATCAGGAAACTACTTAACCGACCCACAACCGCAAAATTAACATGCATGCATTTGTTTCCTGCCAGCTGGATTATTGTAACTCCATATTTTCTAACCTCCCTCATACATACTTACTTCCACTCCAACGGATACAGCATTTTGCTGCAAGACTCGTCTCCCTCTCTAGGAAACCTGAGCCCATACCCGCAATCCTGCGTTCTCTCCACTGGCTTCCAATACATCACCGTATATCTTTTAAAGTTCTTCTCCTTACGCACAAAATTCTGAATAGGCAAGCCCACATGTATCTTGCAGATCTCATTTCTTTACGTTCCAGTACTTCCTCAAGACCTCTCCGTTCATCTTCTACATTGCAGTTAACTCCTGGACCTCGCACTTCCACAAAATATGGTGATCGTGCTTCTACTTACCCGCCCATATCCATCGAGCCAGTTTAAGACCCTGCTGAAAACTTACCTTTTTAAGAAATAATTGTCTGGAATGTCCCAGTTGTAGGTCGGTCAATGGGGTGCACACCAACTTTGATTTTCAGTATTCTTTAAATGTCTATTGTTTTGAACTACTTAGGTTTCTTATATAATTTTTGTATAATATCTAACTTTAATTCCTGGTATTAAATTATAGGCAGAAAATTGCGCTTATAAACGTCCGTATGTTAAGCGCCAAATAAATGTTTTGTATTATTATTATTATTATTATTATTATCATCATCATTATTATTATTATTATTGTTATTATTATTATTATTATTATTATTATTATTGTTTTTATTATTAAGAGTAATAATAATGATGCTGATTTTTATCATTATTATTATCATCATTAGTGTTATAATTGGTATAATTATCATTATGACTGAAATAAATAATTTAAAAAAAAATGTAAGATAATTATAATATTCATGATGATGAATATGAAGATCAAGATGACGATTATCTTGATAACGATGATGATGTGATTTAACCATGATAGTTTCCTCCCTGACCTTAATTCCTGAGAACTCTTGGATTATTATCCATGCATATACACTCTAAAACAAATCTAGTCAAATTTGACAGACTAGTACTACTCTAGTCAAAAGTGACACATTTCTAGTGAAAATGACTAGATACTAGTAAAATAATTTGACTAGTCTACCGGATCATACAGGTACCAACACTAACTTGACTTGATTCTAGTGAAATTGACTAGCATTTTGGTAAAAGTTTGGTTTATTTTTACAGAATTCTGGTGAATTTCACTAGCATCTAGTCACATTAGACTAGAAAAGAGTAAGTGCCCGTGGGATCCTGTGTTTTAGTCAAATAAGTTACTAGAATTCTGGTCATTTTTTAAATTACTAGAACTGTGTCAATTATGACTAGAAAAGTGTTCGTTCTTTGTTAAATTGAATAGAATTCTGGTCATTTTGACTAAAATCTAGTCACATTAATTGACCAGAAAGGAATAAGACTGTTGTGTGATCCGGTAATCTAGTCAAATCTGACTTGTTTGTTTTTAGAGTGTAGTTGGCCGTTGGTAAAGAGTTACAAACATGGGTAAAACACCCTGTCAAAAGATGTAAGCACCGGGTGAAGATCGAATCCATAGCCTTCCATACGAGAGCCAACAAGAAATGTTTACCCAATTAGTATAATAGTGGACCCCTCAATTCCCTCCCAATGTTCAATAAAAACTGATATAGGCCTAATCATCTATAAAGCCTGTGTTACTGCCTATATCACGAAGGAAACATATCTGTTCATATTTTTTTTTCAGCAAAGCTTATTCTTCGGTACCCTTACTTTAAAAAAGGTATTTCTATAGACACTACAAAATCTAAATTTAATCGTAGTGTACTTAACAGGCTGATCCGTCCTTTCGTACCCTCCTGCAAATCCCTAAGTACCCACCTTGATTACTAATGAACTAATTTAAATGAAATATGGGCTGAACTTAAAAGTTAGGATTTGGGTATACAAACCTCGTCTAGGAGCTCTTTAGTTACTTCTTCAAGGGCTCTGATTTCCTCCATTGTCATTCCATACCACTGGTCTAGTTTGCAGATTAGGGTGCGATAGAAGTTCCGATAGAGTCGAGTATTGGCCTGAAATATAAAGATGGAATTTGTTGAGTTGAATTACTGGTGTAAAAGTCACAGCACTTTAAACTGAAATTTACATACCTTCTTTTCATTGTTTCATACATATTTCAGTCTTGAAAAATCGTTATTGTGGAATGGGGATGAATCAGAATATGGCTTTTTGTTAATGGTAAGGCCGTTTTATCCACTCTCTGGATAAAGGGGAGTGCAAAGTCATTCTCTTATGAGTTATGTCAGGGTTCACAGCGTTTTGAGTTGAATCCATTTGGAAATTACCGCGTTAAGCCGGCATCCATTCCAAAGTAGAAGTTTGATCGCCCTTTGGAGACTGGATTCCTCTCTAACATGAAGATTGATTTGCTCTCCAAGGAGTGATTACTAATGTAAGACGACGGAAGGAGTTTGATTTTTTCTTTGGTTTTTATTTCCGATGAAAAGCAAAAGAACATACAAATATACAAGTATACACGCCCAGCGCGTGCTTACAAATTCAACTTGGAAGCATTCAAATGAGAATTGGTGTTAGTCAAATTCAGTTTTCTCTTTTAAGTTCAACGTTTTCGCAATATTTCGTAAAGCCTACATTCAATTTAACATCGCATGGTCACGTGATCACGTAACACACACGCCCGTGCATTCAAATTCATTTTTGAGCATCCAATTTGGCGGGTTGTGCATTTAATTTAACAATTTTGGTTCGTTATACCGTATTTGCGTCTTTGTATGGATGTCTGTGCGACATTCTGCCTTTCAAGACAGACCCTAAATGCTATTGTAAATAGCTTATTTAAAGATCTCATTGTTTGGTGACTAAAATCTTGTCTTTTCTTTTCTTGCGCATACATTAAAGACACAGAATCAGAATCTATTCAGGTGATGACATTTTTATGTAATTCATTCATATCTAAGGAAGGATATATTAATTACTGTAGAAAACATTTCAGAAGGCAACTAAAAATTCTTATACCGCATGCGCGAGATTTGAAAGAATAGGACTTTTGTGGCGGTATTTCTAAACGTCTGTGGTGTTTGAATACCCTGAAGTTTAACCATTTCCCTGAAGTTTTTTTTAATGGAAATTGTGGTTATCTTAACTTGTGGCCTTCACCCCTTGCTCGGGGAGACTGTCACATCAATTCACATCGTTCAAAATAGGCTCATATTTTAATCCTTCAGGTATATACAAATCTAGCAGGACTTGGGAAATGTGTAGAATGCAATCCTTTATAATCTACGGTAGACTACTGAAAAATGGAAAAGGGGTCTGCTAAATGTACTATACCCTAATATGGAAACAAGGAGGAAATGAAATTCGAAATCAGTCCTTTTCCTGGGGAATTCTAAAAAAACGCCAAACCAACAACCAAACAATAGTTGGAATAACTAGGCCAAGTTTTGTTTAATGTGAATTAACATGTTCCGAATTTGACTGCCCATTAGCGAATATGAACGCTCGAATTGTCCTTTCAGCAGTTGCAGATGAATTTGAATGGTTCTTATACGTGTTAACGAATTGTACGGAGATTAATATGAATGATACAACAGCAAAATCTCATGACAAAACGCTGCATTGCTTGATAAATGTCTATTCTGTCTGTGCACATGGGCAACAGTTTACGCTTATTGTGTGATTATCTCTAAAGATGCTGCCTGTATCTTTGTGAACTCAGCATATGTTGTGTGAAATACATTTACCCATGATATATCTTGAGCTAAGAAAGAGACAGAGATATTCATAGGCCTACCTTAAGAGGGATTTTATGTATGGTATTTATTGAAGGATCGCAACTCTGAATGTGATACCCTTTTATTGAGTTTTGCTGCTTTGAATAATGCTAAGTGGGCAATTACACGATTACTCTCGTTACATTTAGAGAGGTATTGAGCTACCACTTTAGCTCCTATTCTCACTACATTATGAGCTCAATGAGTTTTAGTTTCCACAATGCATACATATTGAATCAAAACCTTAGAAAAAGAACTTTACTTACTTTCAGCGCAACAAAATTAATGCTGGTTACCCACGTTACAACACATGCATAAATTGTAAGGAGGGCTTAAAGGAAAAGTTTTCTAATATGAGGCTTTCTTGAAAAAAATATTTTGCCCTTTTCAAAGTATCATGCTATGGAGACCTTCACTGGTTGACGGTAGAAAATTACCTGACCCATCAATTTTGCAGATTTCACAGGAATAATGGTCACTCATGTTACGGTTAATCACATGATATTTTGTCCATGGTAAAGTGGGAGCTCGAATTTCATTCTAGCTTGCAGGGGTTAGGTCTTTCTTAATATTTTCTTATTGAAAAACAATCAATAGACCTTTAAGATTTAATTTTGATACAACTCATGGAATTCTTTTTAATCTCACTTCCAGATAAGCGATCTACAATGCATAATTTCATGCAAAATTTCACACAAAATGAAATTTTCAAAATTTTGCGCATTAATTTTTCTAAGTAAACCATTTGTGACAAGGTTCGCAATGTTTGCATAAGTTTCTGCAAGTTACAAAATGATTCATAATTTTTGAAATACCAAATTTAAAATTTAGGTCCATGTCCACCATCTTGTGAAATTGCACAAAGTATTTTACGTATTTCATCGTTGTAGCGCCGATAATGTATAGGCTTGTACCGTGAGAACTACCACCCCCCTGGAGAATACTTATTGAACGAAGAGGGTAAGGGTCTGGTTCAAGTTGAACTGAGGTTTTATTACGCTTGCTCCTGCAACAACATCATTCTTGTTTATAATAATAATAATAATAATAATAATAATGATAATAATAATAATGATAATAATAATAATAATAATAATAATAATAATAATAATAATAATGATTTAAAAATAATAATAATAATAATAATGATAATAATAATAATGACAATAATAATAATAATATTAATAATAATGATAATAATAATAATGATTGGAGTGATATGTTCATAAGAGCGAGTAACTAGAGCTGCAGCATTCTGGATGCGCTGAAGAGGAACGAGATAACGAGAGAGGGTGGTAGATTAACCTTTCGAAAAGTTATTTATTCCAATTTCCAAAGTTTGGTATCTCGCAGATTCGTTGTTCCGACAGTGAAGTAGGATTCGTATTTTCCAAAACTTAAATTTCGTAATCCTACTAACGAAGTGTGGTTCATATTTACGATGGCTCATTATTCTAAAAATGAAGCACTGGTTCATTTTCCTTGTTTTCGTCAGTACTTTAATTCTGAATGTTAAACTCATTTTCATAATGAGCCTCTTAGATGGGAAACTTGTTTCTGGGAAATATGAACTTCGGAATTACAAATCTCAGAAAGAAACGGGTGTGTCCCGTTCCATTTTAAATGAGCATTTTACCCTTTGGATGATCTTTTGCACTCTATCCTGAAGACCAAAAAAGATGAACTCAGTCTCCACGAACATATACACCGTCAGAAATTTTGTTTCGGTGTCCTGAATAAAAAGAAAAAACGGAGGTTCATACACTAATATCAGCAAAAAAAAGTTATAGAAGTAAAAGAAGGAGAAGAACAAGAATAAGAAGAAGCACAAGAAGAACAAGTGTAAGAAAGAGGATGCCATAAAGACAATTCCTATCAAGAGAAGTAAACTCGTCGCCTGACATGTTGCCAAGTACAACCTTTCCTTCCCGTTATTTTTTTCGTTTTTTTTTTATCAAGGATATAACTATGTAAATTCTCCAAAGAGCATCTTAAAACGTATCTGTTTTCATCGTAGTTAACCTATATATTCACAGTAATATGCTTAGGTCTACTACCTTAGATCTGTTTCATGAATATGTGTAAACATGGTAAAGCTCTTTGATCAGTCCTAAATTGGCTATGGCGCTATATAAAAGAAAGAAAATCATCATCATCATAATTATCATCATTATTATTGTTATTATTATCATTATTATTATTATTATTATTATTATTATTATTATTATTATTATTATTATAATTTTTATCATTATGAGCATTGATATTATTATCAAGAAGAAGAAGCAAAAGTAGGAGTACAAGAAGGAGATAATGAAGACAAAGGAGATTACGAAACAGAAAAAGCTTTACCTTCCAATCGGCAGTTAGAGGTCCACGGTTGATTTTCTCAAGCCTTACCTTGGACGGGTCCGTATCTTCTCTGTAATCCTTTAAAAAAGAAAGGATCGAACACGATTTTATGGATATTCAACTAAACTAGTATTATGAAATCTGTCTGAGGAAGGAAACCACACAAAGGAGTAATTCAGTAGATTTCTAAAAATCTTTCAAGACTGACTTCATTTTGAAAGCTGACTGTGGAGGTGTCGTCGTTTACCAGAGATCGGAAAGGCGTACGTTGGAACCCTGACACGGCGCCAGTGTATGTTGGCAAGACATTAATCTCTTTCTGCTACTCTCCTTTCAGGTATTAAAATGAGTATCGGTAGGAAGCATTTCTGTGGATTCTTAACGTAATTATAATCATAAAAATTTCTAGACGAGCACTGCCATAATTACTTGTTAATTGCTTGTTAATTACTTGTAGATATGCTGTATTGTTTCCGATGTATACTAATAATGTGTAATGCTGCTTTATTTTATTTACTTTTTTCCATTTTTTCTTTTTTCTTTTTAAAATTGTTTGTTTGAGTTATCTGTGATTTGTTATCGGAAAATTATGAAAACCCAATGAAACTTAAAAAAAAAAAACATTCTAGACGATAAATAATTATTCATAGTTGTATGTAACAAACAACATACAAATAACCATAGTAATCATTCAACTTGAACATCTAGCAGAACATTCTGGATGATTTCATAATTCTTGTTATACTCGCATTTCATTGATATAATTGGTAATAGTCTCTGTTTAAGGCTGGTGAAATAATTAGATGTATGCACTGTCTGGAAGCTACTTGAATACCCATGATCCATTTTTGTTTTGTAAAGCCAGGTGGAAAATTCCAGTATGTTGTAGATTTCAGCTGCATGACATTGAACTGAACTCAGAATTCAATGGTCTAGTATATCATATGATGAATATCAATATCATTATCATCACCATCTTTAGCCATTATTATCATGATCACCATTATCATTATTACTCTCACGACTGTCATAATTACTACATTGTCATTACTATTATTCCTCTTATTATTTTATTATGCTTATCATTGTTTTTGTGGTTGTTGTAATCATACAATGTGCTTATTTTTAAAGTCAACATTCCATTAAACAACCCACACTAAAACGTTGGTCTGACATAGACGATACAAGAGCTAAAGAAACATAAACATCTTTCTGGAATTTTCATCGGATTAACAAGATTAACAACACTTAAAATAAAAGAATTATTTTTGTTACAGTGCTTGTTTTTATTCTCATGATATCTACCCATCTATACCGGGTGTCCCAGAAAAAGCGGAACGGCAGTTTTTCAGTACTTTACCTAAAAAAAGTACACTCTTAAATTGGTTGGACAATTTTCTTAACCAACTCTTAACCAACGTTGTGTCGTATGCTGTCCATTAAACATTTGGGCATTTATTGCCTAACTTCTGTTGGTTCAGTGAATTACCTAATATTGGGTAAATTTTCTTTAATCAACGTTAGGTGATTCCCATTGACCAACCTTTTAACCAACGTTGGGCCGTATGCTGTCCATTAAACTTTTGGGCATTTATTCTCCAACTGTCAGAATTTACCCAACTGTTGGGTAATAAATTGGGCAAATTCTGTTGCCATCATTTTCAAAATTAAAAAAAAATATAACGATTATTGTTTCACACCTGTTTAACCATAAACCCATCCTATCCTGTCCTATCCTATGCTAATACCTATCCTATCATTGCCTATTTTATCCTATCCTATCCTATCCGATTGATACATTAGAATGCAAGCTCTTATATACCCAGTATAATTTTATAATTATGTGCTTTGTGACGGTTAGTAAATCAAGCCCACCCTATACGCTAACGAGAAATCATGACTATTCATTTTCATTTTGCCAATTTCATAAAAAATTACCCAACTAGTGGATACTTTCACGGAATAAACCAACTGTAAGATTGAATTTTGCCCAAAATCCAATGTGACCAGGAGAGTTGGTAGGAATATGACCAACAGTTGAGCAACACGTTTTTTTTTTTACACAAGCTGGTCGAATGGGCAAGATTTGCATAGCTTTGGGCAAAATTCTAACCAACAGTGTGTTACCCAACTAAATTTACCCAATTTTCTAAGAGTGTAGATAATCTTTTTACATCAGTGGGTAAAGCGTTTCCTACCAAAGAGAGTGATGCTAAGATCATTGAATTTGGTTATTAATTCTATGCCCGTTTCTTAAAATACAATAATTTTCAAATTTCGCATGTTTCTGGCTAAACTCACTTTTCAATCATAAAAAAAAGTAAAGAGGAGTATGTTAGCTTCAATTTGGTACAACATTTGAAGTCATATGACAAGTTAAAAAAGAATCAATATTTTGAAAAAAAAAATGCTCTGAAATCTGAATTTTTCCATTCATTTTGTAAATGCTGCGTCGCTTCCGGCACCACCCCTAGCCTTCCAAATATAAAAGGCTGTAATTCAGGTTATATATTACCTATACCTGTGAAACTTTTGAGACTAAAAGCATATTAATACAGATTTAAGACGATACCAAACTTATTATAGTAGCCTCAATAGTTCTGATAAAAATCAAGAAATACTGTCTTCAGTTTGAAAGCACAAAATGTAACAGCACCACCCTTTTAGGGAGGGGAGTTCACGACACATGACCAGCTATGAAGGTAAAATTAGGTCGAGAGTAACAGGGACAAACTGTAGCTAAATCATTTTATAATACTAAACATAACATTTGACAATAATATTTCGTGCGAAAACTTCACCCCTATTTAGTCATGCAAGTTGCATCACCTCACAGACGTGGGAATGAAGCATCAATGAACATGATGAATTAGAATAGATTTCCATGGTAATCGAGACCGTTTCAAGAACGTGGCGATGCCAGTGTCGTTTTCAGAAGACGTAATCCCCCTTGCTTTATCCTGTTTCAAACTTTTTAAAACTTTTTTATTTTTTACAATTTTATTGGAAATCCTATCAGTTTAATGGGTAAGAGTGGATTAAACCTCTCATAATATCCTGAGTGCTTTCTTGATGTTCAGTTTTGTAGATTCAAGTATAGAAGGGAAATCCACTACTGAAAAGTAGTGGAAGCCACCCTGACATGAACTTCACCTATTTGACAAGACACAATAAAGCACATTGCTATTAAAAGTATATGTGTTATGTGGCTAACAAGATGATATCTATATAACAGCTGTGTTAATTACACAAATACCTTGCAAACTTTTCTGAAGATGAACAATAGGTGCGTTTACATGACAATGACAATATCAATTCACCACCTTTGAAAAAGCAATACAATTTCAAAACTTGATAATTTATTACAAAAATTGAATATATAATTTAACACCTAATTCGTCTCAAAGAAAACTACATTACTCAAGATTGCTTTGTATTAATTTGACCTGAATTGAGTGAGAAACTGTTGAGTTACTAAATTTGGAAATTAAGAAAATGCTTTTTATCTATATACATCAAGAGTATTTGGGGACAGCAAAACTCAGTTATTGGGCACTTTTTTTTCTTCTCGGGACCCCCTTTCCGAAGGAAATTTTATGTCAGGTTAAAAAAAAAAAAAATTGGGGATGTACAGCCATACCTCTTCCTACTTACAAAATTTGGTTTATAAACCTTGAGGGAGAATTTGGCCCATTTCTTATGGGCCATCTGACAACTCATCAGAAGTGAAAGTTTTCTTTTTCAGTTTTTGTACTTTGGTAATCATGGTAATGTACATCCTTCGAGTTACTTCTGACAGTTGGTGCATAGATGGGGTCAAATCAGCCAGAGTTTGGCATCCTTTGAGGAGGCGCCAGGGCTATTAACCTGGCGACTACATACGGGCTGACTTTTTTTTTTTTTAGATAGATAGAGTAATGGGACAAGCTCCCTCATTACTAGTGTCATGATGGGATTGGATCCCAGTACCTTCTGGTCTGCAGTCAAGAGAGTTACCCTCTAGACCACAACAAAGTGGAGTCAACTATGGTTTTTTTTATATGGATTCAACTACTCAACATTATCATGATTATTCCTCACATTTTAATTTCCATTCATGTATCCATGGTATGTTTAAATTGCATATTAGAATTACATTAACTGAAATAAAATGAATTGTTTGATGAACTTTTCTTACATACCAATGAAGAAATAGGATCGTTCACGATGTCAATGTCGATTACCTGCCTCTGCTGTAGTTTCTCCCCTTCAAGCCCGAACACCTGAAAAAGAGATGGGAAAATATGAGATTGAAATATATATATATATATATATATGGGAGAATAATAATTGCGTAGCTCTTTCAGTGTTCCGCAGAGCTGTCATACATCTTGTTTGCATTTGTCAAATTTCTTTCAATACACACATACACACACACACACACACACACACACACACACACACACATATATATATATTTATATATATATATATATATATAAATATATATATAAATATATAGGTCACGTATATATATATATATATATATATATACACCTCATACTCCTAAAGTAATGTGGTCATGGTAAAGAAAATCTATCCCCACGCCTTATACCGCGGAAATGCAGACTTCCCCTCTCCACAAACAATGACAAAGAACATGAAAATTAAGTGCTGCCACATCATGCTATCTATGGAATCTCAAAACAGAGGCCTCGAAAGGTCACGTAAAAGCACGCCACGATAGCTTTGACTTGTGTACTTGTGGAACGTACAACAAACTAACCTGTGGATAAAGTGCAGTGATTAACTTTTGAATAGTATAACAAAGTCAAATATATTATTTTCATGCTTCAGAAAAATCATAATTTGTGTTCAAGCGGATAGACTAAGTGGGTTAAAGTAGGTTCTACTATTTTAATAATTGTAGTTTCAACCTTTATTCTATGCGCATCACCGTAATTCTGTAACAAAATGAATATGCAGAATAAATCAAGACATGAATGAAAACGATAAATCGAATAATGAAGAATAGTACTTTACTTGATAAAAGTAGGGACGGTTATTGAATGAGAAGAGATGTCGGTCTCCTGTCGATCAATTGTCGGTCTCCTGTCGGTCTTTTTTTCGGTATCCTGTCAGTCTCTTGTCGGCCTACTTTTGGTCTCTTGTCGGTATCTTGTCAGTCTATCGTCAGTCTATCGCCGGTGTCTTGTCGGTGTCTTGTCGGTGTCTTGTCGGTGTCTTGTCGGTCTCTTTTCGGTATCTTGTCGGTATCTTGTCAGTCTCTTGTCGGTATCTTGTCTCTTGTCGGTGTCTTATCTGTCTCTTTAAGGTCTCTTGACGTTGTCGTAAGTGTGCCTGGGGGAATAAGAACTTACATTATCCTGAGTCCCTTTGTCATTGTCCACGAACAACGTTTGAACGTCAACATGAAAATCAGTTTTCATGTACTCTGGGTTCTGTTTTCAAGAAAAAGGCACAGGAAAAAGCAAATAAAAACAAATTACAAATATATATTCTCACAAAGCAGTCAAATTGGGAGTTCAGATGAAGGCTTAAAACAAGTGAAAAATTTATGCTCACTGCGTTTGTAGAAACCCCATCATTCTGAATAAAAACAACAATAATATATGTATCATCTTTATTCAGTATATTCATAAAGAAGTAAAAACAAACAAACTGAAAATACCCAGGTCCATGGCACAGCGCAGTTATAAACTGCAATTGTACCAATGGCAGGGTATATTATAGAATTAGAATAATAAGAATAAGAATAAAAGTTGTAATCATAATGATAATGATTACAATTCAGATTTAGTAATAATGACAGTAATAACAATACGAATGATGATAAAAATAATAACAAAATAGTACTACTAATAATGTTTTTCCTTAATAACTGTAACAAAATATGCCATGCACTGAGAGGCTCTAGTTGAAATTATGGATTCCGAGGAGGGGCGTAGCCCCGAAGAAAACAGTGTTAATTCTGTCATCGAGGAATCCATAATATCACTAGTGGCTCGAAACAGTGCATGATATCACTGGCGTAGACACGTCCTCAGACATGGGGGGGGGGGGGGGTGATCCCCTAGCTGGACACAGAGCCGTACGGAGAATTTTTTCCGGGGGGGGGGGCAAGAATCACGTAAAATCTTTGAAGAAACTCGAAAGCAAGGGAGCGAAGCGACCAAGCTTTTCAAGAGGACGCTTTTGCATCTTTCAAAATTGAATCTGAAGGATCTAGTGCACACTTTCAGTGGATTTTTTTGGGAAAAATTTCAGTAAAAAAAGAATTTAAGCCTTAAAAATTTCTGGTGGAAACTGCCCCCTTCCCCCTGCCCCCTCCCCCCGGCTGGAACGATACACCCTCACACACCCTTGTGTGTGGGTGTGCACGGGAAGTTCCTTGTATAATGTATAGTAATGAAAAATTCAGAAGTGTACGATGTAGAACATGAAAAATGAAGGAGATACATGTATCAAGGAGATAATTCGAAAAAGATGAAAAATATTATCGTAGGCGACCAAAAACAGTCTCTTGACGATAAAGAAAAATTTTGTGTTCAAAATACGCTGTAGGCCATGTATAAAATATCTAAATAACATATTCAGTAAACGCTTGCATGTCCAAATTTCCTAATTCCCAAACTATCATGTATCTAAAAATTCAAGCGAGCCTGGCGAGCGAAAAAATAATCACACTCTTTGATGCGCCTCAAAGATATCTAAATACGTGTATAATTGCCAAATATGGCTCTATCCGACTTCACGCTTGGCATCCAAAACCATTCAGTTACTATGAAGCGAGCTACTACCAAAATAAACTACTAGTAGATGATTTTGATGATGCGTTATCTTCCCAGAGAATTGGAGGATACTTGGGCACCTATAGCTGCAAAACTATTGTGATACCCGGACATGTTGCTGCGGGAAGCGTCTTGATTTACCGTACCACTAATGCGTAAAATTGTCCAGTTTGCGCCTGGACAAACAGCTAGCGGCCAGAATTGTACTGGAGAAGGCCATGCAGAGAGTACCATGCGTGGTCTCTGTGCGACTGCCACAGCTGTGCTACCGCTCGAGCCATAATGCTCCCAGCGCTGTTGTATAGCGCATGCAACGTTTGTACTTTGTGATTTTGAGCACTTCATTATTTTCTTCTAGCTTGTTCAACAGCTTTTGACAGCTCTCTTCTGGTACTTATCTCCATCTCCATTATAACGGAGGTTTTGATCAGGTTGTTTTATCTGATAGGATCTGATTAGATTTAGGTGTCATTATGTCAACGGTCAAAGAATTCGGCCTCATTATGCATCAAAATATACCGGTAGCTACAATATATCTCGAGATAAACATATACAACTTCAACTCTAGTGTTGCTGCACGCAGTCAGAATTGAAACCTATCCTGGGTGAAAATAGGCAACTTTTTCGAGTGAAAAGGATGACAAAGTGTTGATATCTCATTTTCTCTAAATACACAAAATGTATTACTGATTTAGAATGAAAATTAAGAAATTCATGTTCCCAAGTTGATGATTAAACAAAACAAAAGTTCATTGATCAAATACATCATATCATTAAATAGAGAAATTGGAAGAATATTCACACATTTGGCAGAGCAAATCATTGACACAAAATATCAGTGACATCTACCCTCTCGATCTTTGCTTCCATTTTCGTATCTTTATCTACATTCCCTCGTGTTTTGCTTTGTTTTTTTTCCTGCTTTCTATCATATTGTCTTTCTGACCTATTATTCCCTATGTTATTCGTGTTATTGTTGATTCTATCTCTGTCTATCTATCTTTTCCTTATCTTTCTCTTTCTTCATGACACACACTGCACTTCATTATCTTTTCTCTCTAGCTATCCTCATTTTATTCCTTGTTTCACTTCCATCCATCTCTGTCTTTCCTTAGGTTTCTCTTTCTTATAATTCTTAATCTTTCTGTATTTTCCTGTGTTATTCTTTGTGTTCATTATATCCGTATCTATCTTTCCTTCTATAGACCAATTTCACGACCGGTTTATGTATTTGGCCCTCTATCGGCGACGCCATTGCTGCTGTGGGCAAGCGCGCTGACCGCAATTGGCTCTGTGTACAAAATGAATGTAAGATATGAGATATGTCCTGATATTGTTCCATTTACTTTATTCTAGATCAATAAAATAAAGCATGGATACATGGGTAGATGAGGTAAGACAATGGTCATATCTGACGGATGAAGGTATGATGTATTTTTGTAATTTCGATGGTTTTTCAACTTAGTTTTGTCAGTAAAATTCGATTGCAGCATAGAAGCCGTAGTAAACGGGAGCCCTAAATCTTACCCTGTTTACAAAGTCAAGTTTTCACTCATTAAATTTTACGCCAAAGTACATAATGATAATGTTTCTTGACTTAAAAGTCCCTTCTGTTGATGTTTTTACCCACTGGCGACGAATTCCTTCACATTGCTTACGGAAACCTGTGTAGGGAGTACGGCTTCTCACACAAACAGGCTTCATGAGTCAAAAGCGAGTGAATTTCGCACTCAGTTAGCTTCCAATTTTTAAACTTTCTCTAATCTTTGTGGCATTTGAACATCGCACAGCTGCGACCTGAACTTCCCTGATAATTTCTCATTGCAAATATTAAAATAAATCTGCATATACTGGTCAAAATAGACAAAAAATCGAACGAATGTACATAACGCGCTATTGACTTGTGTACTATAAAAGTTGGAGCGCCCACCCCAGTATGTCGAACTGTGTCGAACAGTCTGCTGCCCTCCTGCGTTGTGAAATTGGTCTATATGTTTTCTCTTTGTTGAGTGATATTTTTTCCTTCTTGTGTCTATCCTCCTTATTCATTGCATGTTTTCATTCCATTCGTCTCTATCTTTCTTTGTTTCTCTTTCTTTAAATTCTTTTGTCTTTCTGTCTTTCCTTATGTTATTCCTTGTGTTCTTTCTGTCTGTCTGTTCCCTATATTTGTTTATATTCTTCATTCATCTTTTTGTGTCTATCCGAGTCCTTATATTATCCCTTGTTTTCGTCTATCCGTCTCATATCTTCCCTTATGTTCCTCTGATTCAGTACTTCCATCATCTTTTCTCTCTATCCTACCTGATGCTATTCCTTGTTTTTATATTCTATCCGTCTTTATCTTTCCTTGTTTCTTTGTTTTAATATTTCTTATCTTTCTCCTTTTCCTTTCTTACGTACGTTATTGCTTCTTTTCATTCTGTATATCCATCTCTGTCATGTTTATCTTTCTTTATATAGTTCCCTGACTTCCTTCTACCCTTCCCTATATTATTCTTTTTTCATCCTATCCCTTCTCTATAGATCTTTCATTATGCTTCATTTTGTTTTTGATATACTTCTATTATTTTTTCTCTCTATATCGACCTTTCTTGCGATTTTCCTTGTTTTCATTCCATTTTCCCTTGCTCTTCTTTATTTTTATACTTCTATTATTTTCTTTCACTATCCTTCATGTTGTTTTTCCTCGTTTTCATTTCATGCGTCTCTAAATCTTTCTCATACAGCGAGTGGTGAAAACAAACTAAGTAACAAACAAACAAGACAAACAACCAGTGCTAAAGCTTGACACTGTACCCTTCATTGCTAGCTTCAATCTATCATCAATTCTTTCGAATGGAGCCGTGTGAGCATTGAGTACTGTGACTGTTATTGTAGTGGACAGCAGGTGGTGAATTTGTCAAAAAAGATAGAGGATTTTTAAGCAAAATACATGAGACGGCAGACCGTAGTCGCGAAAACCTAGGTATACTTACGGTTTAGCAGCTATAGTGCAAGCGTAGAGCGCTTTACACTCACTGTTGTCATGGTTGTCTCATTTCAGACGCTCGAATATACCCAAATGAGCAATTTTACGCGTTAGTGGTACGGTAAGAAATCACGCTTGCGGGAACAAGAGTGCTTGTTATTTGAAAATATCATGTAGGTTTTGTGAGCTAGCGCAGCGAGTGAGGAAAAAAAAGAGGATTTTTAAAATACTGAGAACAGGTTCTTGTATAATGTTGCTCAATTAGTAGCCATTGGTAACGTGCATCAGTATCTTCCTTTCTCATATTATTTTGGTATGATTGGAATAGGCGATTAATCATATAGGCGATTATCTCCTAAAAATTCTTATATCTTAAGTTTGACTCATTGCAGTTATTTTACTAAAATGTTATGAATATAAGTATAGTATAACCAGGGAGGTCTCCCCTTCCACCTCCCTGGTAAAACATCATAGATAGAAAGACAAGATGCAAACCAATTTCCTTTCATGAGAATAGTAATACATGTAGGCCTTTAACCGGTATTTCTTGATATACTTAAATTGCGAGTAGAACAGTAGTATAGAGAGAAAGACATAAACCAGTTTCCTTTCATATCAAAGATAGTGTTATGAAAAGGAGAGTTTCCTCAACTTACCCCTTTCTCTCTTTATTTTGCTTTGTTTTAGGGGATTTTCACGGTGAATTATTATTATTATTATTATTATTATTATTATTATTATTATTATTATTATTATTATTATTATTACTATTATTATTATCATTATTATTCTTTTCTTTTTTTTTTTTGGGGGGGGGGGGTGATGATACAGCCCCGATCCCCCGCTATCTACACCCCTGCATGATATGATATATTTGTTTCATATCCCTCCAGTGAATCTTGAAAAATGTGATGATAAAAAAGGAGACGATTTACACAGCGCTATGATATGAGGTCGATAGCACTGTTCACATGCTATCGATGAATGATCGATCGCATATCTATGATGACATTCATGGTATAGTATGGTATAGTACACTTTGCCATGAATTTTGTCACGGTATGGCGCATTATTCTCCATCGGAAATTTGTTTTCAACATAATCAAACATCATGATCATAGCAGTGTTATGTTTGGTCACATGGCGCAATGTAGACCAATCACTGAAGAGGAATTCATCAATTAGGGTCACTGAAAAATGGCGCAAAAATAAAATCCTTCCCTGCTGCCACCAAAGAGTGGCTTAAGTCCCAATCACCCAACCCCCACTGCGTGGCGCCTATCTATGCCAAATTTACTCAACCATGAACTTGATCCCCCCCATGGTACCGGCGGGAAATGGCGATTGGGTGACGTTGAGGGGGTTACAGTTCGTTATTCGGAAGGTTCGTTATTCCGAAATCGAAATAAGGCTCGTTATTCCGAAGGTTTGTTAGTGCTTTAGTATTTTCGGACTAACGACCCTTATTTCATTTTCGGACTATCGAACCTTCGGAATAACGAACCCTATTTCATTTCTGGATTAACCACACTTCGGAATAACGAACCTTCGGACATGTCGGAATAACGAACATCACCCTTTGACATGTTTGAGGGATCAAGGTCTGGCCTTCTAATTCTGTGGTCATGGTTGTATTGAGTTGACATAGATAGGCACCAGGCAATGGTAAAGAAAATCCAAGGAAAATTACCAAGTTTTCATGAGGAAATGAATAAGGAAAGTAATATGGAAAAGGAAATAATTGAACTGATTTGGGTCTGTTGTCAGTCTGGGTTAGGTCCCCCTGCCGGAAAGATCACAGTGTCACACATTGTTCACAGTGTGTTCACAGTGTGTTCACATAGTGGAATATGTGAAGATGTGTCTCACAGTGTTAAAACGCTCAAATTTAACAGTGTGAAGATAATTTCACACTCCGGACACCTCCACAATACGAGTGTTCAAAGTGTGTTCACATATTTGGCTCTGTGAATATGAGATTCACAATGTTAAAAATGCTCAAACTTAACAGTGTGAAGAGGATTTCACATTGTATTCACACTGTGTTCACATTGTGTTCCACAATGTGAACATTCTGTGAGCACAATGTGAGGCACTGTGTTCTTTCCTGGGGTGAATTCATTTCACTTCAATTCAAATAACATTTACATCTTTCTGATTTCTTACATCCATGACATATAAACAAAAGAAAAAGTAAAATTGGAGGAGGCATGGTCCCTGGAAAGCATAACAATGCTTGTGATCGCGAATCAATGAACAAGGCTAATTGTGATTGAATAAGATGTTCAGTAGACTTGAAACGTTTACCGCATAAACTGAGTGGATTTTAGGAAAGCTATTCCATGCTTTGTGATGGACCTCCATAGACCCTTTGGGTGCGATCATCCTGATTGTCCTCGGAACTTTTCTGAAATGGGATCAAAATAAAAGAAAATATTAAACTGCCCTGCTATTATTCCAATATTCTCTTAAATAATACAAATAGTTGTCACTAGGGAAGTACAGTTTATTGGATAACTTGTTCAGCACAAAGCTCATCTTCCACAATTTTCAAGGGGAAATCACATCTTGAAGTTATATTTACTGAACACTTCCTTTTGAAGTTGAAATCAACGGTCAAATATTGGAATTCTCTTGAAAGAGTCTGGTTAAAACTAATACCTTGGAGTAAAAATGTAACTCTGAGTGGAATACGCAATTGTTGGGAACAATTTGCCCCTTGCTCATGTTGCTATTACTTCGCTGCCGTCTCTGTATAGTTTTAAGGCTGCTCTTAATAATCAATTAATTAAGTCGCATCTGCACCCGACCACAGCGTCATGGAGCATTTTAGTTCTGTAGCTGTGTTTTCCGTGATGATGATGATGATGATGATGTAATGAAGGGCTTTGACTGGTACTAATCTTTGCATCCTACCGGGCAACCAGTTAGCACCCGAGTGAGAGTGACAAATGTTGATTGTCTTTCAAAAAGACGTTAGTCCCGGACTGGGATTTGAATCCTCAACCTATTTTATCGAGAATCAAGTGAATGAACTACATGTACTACTACACCACGACACCTACACCAAGAAAGAAGTGAACCTAGAGGTGTCGGGTCTAGTGGATGCGTCACTAGATTGTGGATTACATTTTGAGAGTCCCCCTGAGACACTGACGTCTGTTTTTGGCAAGACATTCCCCTACACTCCTACTCTCCACCCATGAAGAAATGGGTACCTGCACGGGCGTCAATCAGGGGAAGAAAGGGGGACACGACCACCCAAAATAAATAAATGAATATGGATGGGGGACCCAATAGGGAAAGTCCTTTAAAATTTTTCAGCTGATGACCTTTTTGTCAGCAAATTTTGGTGTGTCCCCCGCCAAAATTTATGTCCCCCACCAAAATTTTTAGCTGCATGAGGACCTTTTTTGGCTTGTGAGCAAATTTTGGTGCATGCCCCCCTCCCAATTTTGTCTCCCTAAAAAAATAGCTGCTGAGGACCTTTTAAAAAAAAAAAAAAAAGAGTGTCCCCCCAAATATAACCCCAAATTATTGACGCCACTGGGTACCTGTAAGGATTCCCGTAAGCCAATATGACCGCTCTTGCCATCGCCCTGCATGCACGCGTGTGAATGGTGCAAAACGGTAGCAATAACCAGGTTAAAGAACGTGAAGCTACTGCATGCTTATTGTGTAAGGGCTCGAAATCCAGTGAGCAAATGCAATAATATCAAAGCTGTAATGCGTAATGAAGTATTCATAATGTACCATATAAATTTAGAATATCATTATCAATGCTGCTGTGGTGTTGTGGTTATTATCATTATTATCATTGTTATTATTTTTATTATTATCATTATTACTATTATTATAGTCATCAATTATCAATTTTATAACATTATCATTATCTCTATTATCATCATCAATCTCAACACGATACACTTACGATGATAGGTGCAGTATCTCGTGGTAAAACTGGCCTTTCTCTCCGTTCTTCTCGAATGGTTCATTTGCAACAATTTCTACCCCTTCTCCCCCGCCAGTCTCAGCAACAGACATGATGCACAATGTGTAGAGTAACCCGATGTTAACCTTCGTGCGGAGGGGAAAAAGACAACACAAGAATGAAACTCGAGAGGATTGTGTCAAATAAGTTTGAGAAGCATATTCTTGCCTTATGACTTAACATGCAAGATACATTCCAACACATTGATAACAGCTCAAGCTGCAAATCAACATTTTGAAATTATGAAAATCAAAACCATAGCAAAATCTTTTGATTTAATTTCACAGTGGTTCGCTCAACATGCTCAAGCAGCCACCCTTCGTTTCATCTTGTCTGATCAATGGAAATGAACAAAAGAGGAGAGGAGTACGTTTTAAACACACAGAATTCAATTGAGCGCTGATCCATATGCCGATTTGGAGGTGGCATATATGTTGATGAATTAGAGCCGGCCCTAAAACTTTACGTACCTCATCCAATTTATTTTTTCATAAGCTCATACTAAAAGTGCTTTCACACATGATGCGACATTGTGGTACCACACTGTGGCGCCACACTTTTTTGTGTACAAGCCTATGGGGTATAGGGAGACCAAAAAAAAAAAACGTCGCCGAGGCAGGACACTTTTTTTTTGCTGCCTAGATACACAAAAAATGCGCACCAATCAAATTTCTAAAAAGTTAGCGCAAAAATTGTTTCCATGAGATTGCTTGCGCAAGCGTGCGCAAGTTTTGACAATATGCTCTCTTATTGAGAGTTGACGCGTTAATGAGCGTTCATTAGCATATGTGGTGACACAAAGTCCCACCATGTGTGAAGACGAAACAGTGTGGCGCCACAGTGTGGCGGTACCACACTGTCGCATCTTGTGTGAAAGAACCTTTATAGCTGACAACATAGTATTAAAGGAGAATGAAAACCTATGGAAAAAATTAATGAAAAAAGAGGATAGAGAGAAGCAATTTGAAAAAAAGTTCCATCAAAATCGGTTACGAAATGAGAAAGTTATGAAAGTTTTTGTTGTTTTTTTTTTTTTCTTCAAAATTTGCTACTTTAGCGACCGAATTCCTGTTATTTGAAAGAAAATAATTCACCAGACGGCATTCAATAGAAACGGCTCCTTGCCTGAATAAGCGCGTGGTTGATTTTCTTTTCATTGAAAACGAGGAGATTATTTAGGCAGTGAGCCGTTTCTGTGGAATGCCGGCAGGTGGAAGGTTTTACCTTCATCTCACGTGATCTCGGTCGCAAAATTAGTAAATTTTGAAAATGACATTGCCTCACGGAATGAGTTCTAACATCTGAACACAGAAGCCAAAATTAATGATTTGGGTGCCATTTTCAAGGAAAAGAAATTCTCTTTCGAACCACGTGAACAATTATCACATTATATTATTCATCTCGCTGAAATTAAGGATCACATGTGTTCCGTTCTTTCTGGGCCACCCTGTATATATGTTGTGTTAAATACATTTTCCCATGATATATCTTGAGTTAAGGAGACAAACTGCATCTTGAGAGATAATGGGGAAATATGAAACTTTGTGTACAAAACATGTGGAGAGTGGTCGTTCTAAACCTGCCATTTTGAAGCAACATTGCCAGTTTGAGGATCGTCATAGAAGGTAACTTGAGATTTTTCAAACTTTCATAACTTTCTCATTTGGTAATCGATTTTGATGGAACTTTTTTCAAATTGCTTCCCTCTATCCTCTTTTTTCATTAAATTTTTTCCTTAGGTTTTCATTCTCCTTTGATACTATGTTGTCAGCTATAAAGGTGCTTTCACAAATGATGCGACAGTGTGGTACCACACTGTGGCGCCACACTGTTTCGTCTTCACACATGGTGGGACTTTGTGTCACCACGTATGCTAATGAACGCTCCTTAACGCGTCAACTTTCAATAAGAGTCTCTCAAGGAAAAGAAATTCTCTTTCGAACCACATGAACAATTATCACATTATGTTATTCATCTCGTTGAAATTAAGGATCACAGGTGTTCCATTCTTTCTGGGCCACCCTGTATACATGGTATATGTTAGTTCAAAAAGAGACAAGCAGCATCTTTAGAGATGGAAAAAATATGAAATTTTGAATACAAACATATTGAGAGTTTTCCTTCAAAACCTGCCATTTTGGCACAACATTGCCAGTTTGAGAATCGCCATAAAAATTAAATTGACACTTTTCAAACTTTCATAAGTTTCTCATTTCGTAACCGATTTTGATGGAACTTTTAAAAAATGCTTCTCTCTATCCCCTCTTTTCATTAAAATTGATTTTTCCAGAGGGTTTCATAGTATACATAGATAAAGATGAAAATAAATTCACAACTCGGCAACATGTATACTCAATAGAAAAGACAAAGTTTTTATATCATTTCTCTTTGCCAAAAAATATTCAAACTGTATGCTCACCTCGTCAAGAGATACATATGGAAGAACAATACGGCTGCGAACAAAAAACAAAAAAAGAAAAGAAGTAACGTTTTGCGTATTAAGATATTCATAGGAATAAGATTTCTGTTAAGCTATTGGAAAGAATTACTACTGTATATTGTGATATTCAAATCCCCATTTATCATGTTATACTGAAAATATGAATCGCGAAGGAATTACAATGCATTAGATAATGTGTGATAGAGAGCCTCCCCCTCCAATATCAGGTGCTTTAGCACTTTAAGAATTGAAATTTAAAGATCCGGTGCACACTTTGGCATGTTTGGGTGGAATTTTTAGAATTTTTTAAAGGAAAAAAAATGGGTTGAAATTTCTGGGGTGGCGACCGCCCCTCCCCTCCCCCGTTGCCTATGGCCATGAAAGGCAACTTAACCCTTAGTAAATTTCACAAGCCTACCACTGAGAAACTTATACATGTGAGTTTCTTTTCTTTTCTTTCCTTTCCTCCTTCAGCTTTCTTTGTTATACTTGTTGGAATGTCGAAAAACACAGTACAGTTCACTGCATCCAATGAAAGAAGGTTGAGGGACGAAACCAAGGCCTGAATTATTCAGTACAATATGCGGTAAAAATTCAGGAGCCAACTCTTTCTGACATTTTCATATGTATATACAGATACATGTACATATACGTGTATTCCGACAACCATGAAACATTCGTGGTTTACCAGTTTGTGACGAGGTCCTGACGAGGACCTACACCGATAAAGTTTCCTAGTTTTTTAAAACTCGGCAAGTCGATGTGTTCATGTTATTTCAGGTATTTGGTACGAGAAAAGACGAGACTGTTACCGGAACTCGGCAAGTCGACTTATGTAGGCCAAGACAGTAGAAGACAAGAAGACAAGTTATTAAAGACGAGATGACGAGTTATTGGAACTGGCTTAGTTCCAAAAACTCGTCATTTTTGTGTGATTTTCCTTACCAAGTCGACTTGCCGAATTCCAATCATCTAGTCCTCTTGTCCAAAACAAGTCGACATGCCGAGTTCCAACAACTCGTCATCTCGTGTTCTCGTCCTAAACAAGTCGACATGCCGAGTTCCAACAACTCGTCATCTCGTCTTAAACTTGTCTTCTCGTCTTCTTGACCTAAATAATATCATCTCGCTAGCACTTTTAAGCTTCCCTTGTTGTGTGCCTGCTGAGTCACTAAAGTTACACTCCCTGTGTGGTTAGCTGTTCAAAGCAACCGCGCTGGCTTGATTTTGGCCTTAATCAAGCCAAACAGAAAACTGGATTCCATGCTATTCAGAAATTCAAGAAATTTAGCTCCGTACCTTGTTTTAGAAAAAGTGTGCTCTTGGCCCAAGGTGCCCAACATCAAGAATAATATTTTGAGAAAATGAAGACTTTGAAACCGCAAGTGACTTGCCATGACAAGGCTCATTCAGGGCTTCATGGAACGATTGTATTCAAGTGTGAAAATATTTTTGCAGACAAAGTTTTGAGAGATCGGAACCATCGAGTTGATCAGATCGCCAGAGGGAACCCAGCATCATCCGGAGTAATGTCGGTTTTTCGCTCTGATATCGGTGTATTAACGAGCTCGTTGGGGGCGATTTGGGAAGTCTAAGTTATCAACAATAATATCAATGTAATTCATAATATCTTAAAATTTGAACTCCCATCCTTACTTAGTTTAATGAGACAAAACGTCATGAATAAACATGAACTTTCTATGCTAACCAAAGTTTTTTTTGTCATCATTCCTATACTGAGCTCGAAATTACCTTACTTTGAATTTTCATATAAACACGAATAACAGTGGTTTTTCTTGGAACACGGATAAGTCCAAGGCGCTTTGTTTCATACGTTATGGACAACATCTCAAATTTTAGCATATATCTCATAAGTGCATGATTTAGAAGTCCCCATCAGAGCTTTTATTAAATGATTCCGATGTAAAGTGAATAAAAACTGAATAGCACTCTTGGTGTCGTTTGGGTCAGCATTCTGCACCGCTTTGTAACGTATGGAACACCAAAATTACCAAATATTCGACTTGTCCACATTCATTGTCACACTTACTATTCTGTGTAAAGTGGTCCTAGACCTCCGACTGATGTCATCTTGACTGTGTCAGAAACCTTCTTCTACAACTGCCGAATGACGCTGGTAATTGAGGTAATGCTAAACCGAATGAGCGTAGTCCCACGACAGTGACCTGGATGATCTTATTCAAGCTGCAATCCAAAAGAACTGATCGGGTCTTGTAATATCTTATATATATGTTGAAGCCTATCCGACGGGTCTTCCTATGTTGTACAAATGAACGTATTACTCCATGTGAAATAAGCGAGCGGTTACTGCAAGGGCGTGTCTTATGTCAAATGTAACTGACCATTCAACCATATTCTAAAGTTAACATAACAATAGTTTTCGTCAGATCAGGCCATCAGCTAGCTGTCCCAGGGAAGAAATCGGGGGAGCGTTTCATGAAGTGTCTTGTCAGTGTTTTACCGACAGCTGTTACCATGGTTACAAGCTATACTGAAATCCTTGCAGATCTGATTGGCTGAGAGCAAACGCTCCCCTGGTATACTCTGTAAGCTGTGACTGACACCGGCGGAGTTCAGTTTTTGAGGAGTGGGGGGATATTCGAAACATTAATTCCCGAAATTTCCTGCTCACACACCAATATCCACAGCCCCTCATCCGCCCGCCCCACACCCATACCAACTGTTCATTACTATATTGTATGTAAAACGTATGGGTATTTTTTTCAAAGCAACTTTTGGTCCGCTAAAATTTTAACCAACCTAATGAATTTTAACCAACTTTATAGAGAGTACTAATTTTTTATTTTGCGAGGTAAGCAAGAGTAAAAAATAATCACTTCGTGCTATAAGAAGTCTTATTTTTTCATCAAAATATACTCTAGGATTTTACATGTTTAAATGTATGTTTAGTAACCTCATTACCAAATATATACCTTTCTAGTCCAATTGTTTGCTGTCCCAAAACACCGAATTTCTAAATATTATGAGCGAGGGAAGCGAGCTAGGAGACACACTCTTTCGATGATAGGATTTTTTCGTCATCAACGTACACCACAAACCTAGAGCATATATAAGTATATTCAGTCACCCCTCCTTCAAGCCCAATTTGTTTGCCCTCCCAAATAATTCTTTATATGAGCGAGCGAGGAAAAAATTTACAAAATACACTGAATGGTTTTATAATGTACATTCCCTGCAGAATTTGAGGATAGTCGTACACGTCGCTACAAATATATTATGATATTCGGGCATCAGTGATGCTCGAAAACATCTTGCTTCTAGATTTCATAAGCGTGCAAAAATGTTATTTTTTAAAATACTGAAAACAGGTTCTAGTATATGTATATTGTTACTCTCTTCTCGTGATTTAGTAACGTACAATTATATTTATCGGCATCTTCCATTCTCACAGAGGGTATAGGAATTGGCTTATGGTCACAGGCCGGTATCTCCTGAAAATTCATCTATTTTAAGTCAACTTACCGCTCGAATTCTTGCAGCTATGTAGGACTATCAGTTTATGAGGAGAAGAATAGCCTAACTTTTGGATAGAGACACATGTATGAGAGGCAGGCGGGCCAGAAGGGTCCCATTTTTTTTTTTTTTTGGGGGGGGGGGGGGGGACAAACACTCTTGGGGGTCCACCCCAAACCTTTAAGGGGGCCCACCTCAAATGCTTACTACTAGCATACAACGTATCCTATATACGCCTCCCCCCGAACAAGCACCTTTCTCCACCTTATACATATTTATTCATATATAAGAAGTTTAGATTTTTTTTGAATTAAGACAATACTGTTATCAAAAACGGTTTCCCTTCTTCTCTCATCATTAGTACTGAAACATGATTATTTGTTCACCGCTTCAAGCATGCTAGGATGGCGTGAGAGACTCAGGAGACCGGGCATGGCCATGGGAGAGTTATGAATGGCATACTGGTATACTGCCCGAAAATTAGCTATTCAGTTTCAGAACAATTTTTTTTTTTTACAATTTTGGTGGTGAAAATGTAAAAAAATTCATATTCCGGCATTGCCCAAGTATGAAAAAAAAAAAAAACCGAGCGCCCTTACGCCAGTATATGAGGATACTGAGGAGGGGGGGGGGGGGGGGAATAATCCTCCGAGTCTTCCTATGCTGTACAAATGAACGTATTACTCCATGTGAAATAAGCGAGCGGTTACTGCAAGGGCGTTTCTTATCATGCTTATGTCAACTGTAACTGACCATTCAACCGTATTCTAAAGTTAACATAACAATAGTTTTCGTCAGATCAGGCCATCAGCTAGCTGTCCCAGGAAAGAAATCGGGGGAGCGTTTCATGAAGTGTCTTGTCAGTGTTTTACCGACAACTGTTACCATGGTTACAAGCTATACTGAAATCCTTGCAGATCTGATTGGCTGAGAGCAAAACGCTCCCCTGGTATACTCTGTAAGCTGTGACTGACACCGGCGGAGGTCAGTTTTTGAGGAGTGGGGGGATATTCGAAATACTGATTCCCGAAATTTCCTGCTCACACACCAATATGCACCTCCCTCATCCGCCCGCCCCACACCCATACCAACTGTTCATTAATAAATTGTATGTAAAACGTATGGGTATTTTTTTCAAAGCAACTTTTGGTCCGCTCAAATTTTAACCAACCTAATGAATTTTAACCAACTTTATAGAGAGTACTAATTTTTTTATTTTGCGAGGTAAGCAAGAGTAAAAAATAATCACTTCGTGCTATAAGAAGTCTTATTTTTTCATCAAAATATACTCTAGGATTTTACATGTTTAAATGTATGTTTAGTAACCTCATTACCAAATATATACCTTCCTAGTCCAATTGTTTGCTGTTCCAAAACATCGTATTTCTAAATATTATGAGCGAGGGAAGCAAGCAAGGAGACACACTCTTTAGATGATAAGATTTTTTCGTCATCAACATACACCCCAAACCTAGAGCATATATAAAGTATATTCAGTCACAACTCTTTCATGCCCAATTTGTTTACCCTCCCAAATAATTCTTTATATGAGCGAGCGAGGAAAAAATTACAAAATACACTGAATGATTTTATAATGTACATTCCCTGCAGAATTTGAGGATAGTCGTACACGTCGCTACAAAAATATTATGATATTCGGGCATCAGTGATGCTCGAAAACATCTTGCTTCTAGATTTCATAAGCGTGCAAAAATGTTATTTTTTAAAATACTGAAAACAGGTTCCAGTACATGTATATTGTTACTCTCTTCTCGTGATTTAGTAACGTACAATTATATTTATCGGCATCTTCCATTCTCACAGAGGGTATAGGAATTGGCTTATGGTCATAGGCCGGTATCTCCTGAAAATTCATCTATTTTAAGTCAACTTACCGTTCGAATCCTAGCAGTTATGTAGGACTATCAATTTATGAGGAGAAGTATAGCCTAACTTTTGGATAGAGACACATGTATGAGAGGCAGGCGGGCCAGAAGGGTCCCATTTTTTTTTTTTTTGGGGGGGGGGGGGGGGACAAACACTCTTGGGGGTCCACCCCAAACCTCTATGGGGCCCACCTCAAATGCTTACTACCAGCATACAACGAACCCGACGGCTCTCCTCCCCCCGAACAAGCACCTTTCTCCCCCTTATACATATTTATTCATATATAAGAAGTTTAGATTTTTTTTTTAATTAAGACAATACTGTTATCAAAAACTGTTTCCCATCTTCTCTCATCATTAGTACTGAAACATGATTATTTGTTCCCCGCTTCAAGCATGCTAGGATGGCGTGAGAGACTCAGGAGACCGGGCATGGCCATGGGAGAGTTATGAATGGCATACTGGTATACTGCCCGAAAATTAGCTATTCAGTTTCACAACAATTTTTTTTTTTACAATTTTGGTGGTGAAAATGTACAGAAATTTCATATTCCGGCATTGCCTAAATATGAAAAAAATATGAGGATACTGAGGAAGGGGGGGGGGGGGGGAGGTGGGATTATCCTCCGAATAAAGCAAGCATCTGCCATTTTTGATATATGATAGACAGAATTTCTAAATACTGAGAAATGTTGCTTCTAATTACAATACGAGGGAGCGTAGCGACCGAGTAAGAAAATTTTGATTTTTTAAGGCTGAAAGTTTGCACTTTAAGGCACCAATCATGTCAATATGCTCATTTTACATGGTTGCATATGATCCAAAAAAATTCTTTTTTTTTCTTCCGAGGGGGCCCGGGGTGGGCAAAATCCGATTTTGCCCCCCTTTCGAATGATTGGGGCAATTGCCCCCTGCCTCCCCCTGCTTCCTGCGACTGTGAAAATAATCCCCCGTCTAAAGCAAGCATCTGCCCCCTTTTTCATAGATAGGCAGAATTTATAAATACTGAAAAACGTTGCTTCTAATTACAATACGAGGGAGCGTAGCGACCGAATAAGAAAATTTTGATTTTTGAATGCTGAAAGTTTGCATTTTAGAGCACTAATCATGTCAATATGCTCATTTTACATGGTTGTACATGATCCCCCCCAAAAAAGTCTTTCATTTTTCTTCTGGGGGGGAGGGGGGGGCCTGGGTGGGCAAAAACCGATTTTGCCCCCTTTCGAATGATGGGGGTAATTGCCCCCCTGCCTCAACCCCCCGCTTCCAGCGCCTATTAAAATAATACCCCGAATGAAGCAAGCATCTGCCCCTTTTTCATAGATGATAGACAGAATTTCTAAATACTAAGAAACGTTGCTTCTATTTGCATTAAGAGGGAGCGTAGCGACCGAGTAAGAAAATAATTTTGATTTTTGAATAATGAAAGTGTGCATTTCAGAGCACTAATTATTTCAATATGCTCATTCTTGGCTCAGGGGTGACTATCGCGATAACCATGCGTTAATGCTTTAGCTGACAGTAAGGCAACACTGCTTAACTATGACATAGTGCATAAACCTCGTTTGTCTAGTTCTGGTGGTGGTATCTGCATTATCCATTGTTCTTCTGTTAAAGTAACCCTACAAGACTCTGGTGACGCTGAGTCCTTCGAGTTGATGGATCTTAAGGTTCGGCTGAGTGCTTCACTTAAACGCTATTTACAGACCACCTCCGTCATCAAGGAACAAACTAAATTTTTTCTTGTTTCTCAAGGAATTTTTCTTCTTTGGAAGGAATCCGTCGCGGTTGTTGACAACATTCCTCTGCTTGTTGGCGACTTCAGTGTTTATGTAGATGACTGTGGCGACAAAGATGCAATTGCCTTCCTTGATGCCTTAGAGGATGCTGCTTTCCACCAGAACATTACGAATGCAACACACCGTGCCGGACATACTCTCGACCTACTAATAACTAGGAGGGTTGATGAACTTGCTCCTGAGATTGAATCCATCAGATGTCTTCCTTCAGATCGTGATGCCATACAGTGCATTCTTAATTTGAAGCGTCCTCCGGCTAGCAAGAAGCGCATCATTTGTAGGAAGTTTCGCGATATTAGTATGGACTCACTCAAGTCTGATATTGTAACTTCCTCTCTTACATCTTCACTCTCGTCATGCTCTTCCGATGCGGTTCGTCAGTACAATCAGGTGCTCCTTGAACTCTTAGATAAGTATGCACCAGCCCAGCAGTCTGTTATTTCGCGATGGCCACAAGCACCATGGTACACAGAGTCGGTCAGGTTGGCTAAACGAGCTAAACGACACGCAGAGCGGAAATTGATGAAATCGGGCCTAGAGATTCACAGGCAGATATATCAACAGCTTTGGAAGTCTTACAATGAGACACTTGTCAATCCAAGTCTCAATATATGACAGCTGAGGTAGGAGAATGCGACACAAAACAACTTTTCAAGTTCGTCCAAAAACTGTCTTGTCCAGAACCGGTTCATGTGTTTCCGGATCATGAGTCAGATGAGGCCTTGGCAAATGACTTTGGTGAATTCTTTCAGAGGAAAATTCAGCAGATCACGTCAGGTTTCAATGTGTCTTCCTGTTCCAATGAGAATATCTCTTCTTGTAACAATGAATTTTCTTCTTTCGAGCCTGTATCTGAAAGCCAAGTCAGAAAGGTGATCAACGGCATGGCCCCTAAATCTTGTAAACTGGACCCTGTTCCTACATGGCTTGTGAAGGCATGTATTGATGAGCTTTTGCCTGACATCACTAGCATAATCAACAGCTCGTTGTCTTCTGGAAGCGTGCACGACAGCTTCAAAGTCGCTCATGTCGTTCCCCTTCTAAAGAAGCCTCAACTGGACCGTAGTGATTTAAGGAATTATAGACCTATAGCTAACCAGATGTTCCTTGCGAAAGTACTTGAAAGAATCGCTAGTCTCCAGTTGAAGGCATATCTTGAGAAAAACGGTTTGTTTGCTGAGATGCAGTCAGCCTATCGCTCGTTCTATTCCACGGAAACTGCGTTGCTGAAAGTAGTGAACGATCTTCTCCTAGCTGTCGACAAAGGCCATGAGGCAATACTGGTGCTTTTAGACTATAGCGCTGCTTTTGACACCATTGACCATGATAAATTGATTGACATCCTTGAACGGGAATACGGTATCAAGGGTGTGGCCCGACAGCTAGTGGCTGACTTCCTATCTCCAGAATCGGACACAGAAGATCGTTGTTAACGATTCCATTTCCAAGTCATTCGCTCTTTTCCAGGGAATCCCGCAGGGATCCGTCACTGGCCCTTTGGCATTTATACTGTACAACGGTCCCCTAGTGAAAGTCATCAATAGTCATCGTGGTATTCAGCATATGTTGTACGCCGATGACACCCAGCTGTATGCCGTTATCGCACCTGGGGAGAAGGAAATTGGACTTCACCGTCTACAGCAGTGCATAGCGGATATCAAGATTTGGTTGGTCCAGAACAACCTCAAATTCAATGACTCAAAGACTGAGGTCATCCACTTCTTCTCCAAGTTCAGGGGTGCCGAGAGTCTTCCGATGTTGCAGATGGATTATGGGACAGACATAGGAGATACAAACGCTGGAAAAGAAAATCAACAACTTGAGCAGTATGATTAGAAAACTTGAAATAGAGAATTAGGAAGGTGAACAATACAGCCGTCGCAACTGCCTACGGATATATGGAATCCCCGAAAGTGCGAATGAGAACACCGACAACCTTGTCATGGATGTTATCAACAACAAACTGAAACTTGGTATGCCTTCACACATCATCGACAGGAGCCACAGGATTAAACCCAGACCACTCGCCGATGGTTCTTCAGGCTCACAAAAGTCATCTCCCAAGCCGATCATCGTCAAGTTTGTGAGACAACAAGTATATAATGCTCGAAAAGACTTGAAGAAAACAGCCAAGAAGGTCTTCATACGTGAGAGCTTGACATCGAAGCGACAAAAACTCGTCAACGAACTGGTGAAACATGACTCAGTAAAGCGAGTGTGGACTCAGGATGGTAAAATCCGTGTTGACTGTTGATAAAAAAACTCACGGTTAGAAGTATCCAAGATCTTGAAAGTGACTTGTGATCCCATGGTTCAATCTTCCTCTTGATGTATGTTTTTAAACTGTTGCACATTTCTTATGTCTTTGAATAATTCTGTTTACTCACGTACATTTGCAGACTCGCGAAATCCCAAGTATCCATGTCTGTCTTGTAAGAGGGAAGTTAAATCCAATCAAAATGCTCTCTTATGTGCATCATGTAAAAGATGGGCCCACCTTGTATGTTCGCTGGCGACTTTTGATACTTTTCTATCTGATGTAAACTGGATATGTGACCCTTGCATATTTGATGAACTCCCCCAAAATTCATGTATTAATATTTCACTGCCTTGTGAGACTGGTTTATTTACATCATAACGAATCAGCCATGTATGATAGCTACCACGATTGTGATGATATTTTCCGTAAAGTCAGTTCGTTATCCGGTCTTAATATTGCACATTTAAACATATGTTCTTTGTTCAAAAATATAGACGAAGTGCATAATATGTTGTGCAAGCAAAATATCCAAATATTGTGTCTCTGTGAAACAAGGTTAGATCCTTCAGTGTCTGATACAGAAATAGATGTTCATGGTTTTAGAGTTATTAGAGCAGATAGAAACCTAAATGGAGGTGGTATATTGTTATATATTAAAGATAATATTTTGTTCAACGTGAAACATGAGTTGTCTCTTGACGGCTTGGAATTGATGTGTGTTGGGATATGCATTCCTAAACAGAAACCTTTTCTATGTATACTGGTACAGACCACCAAACTCACAAACTGCTGTTTTCGACTTGTTTGATAGAGTACTACAATCTATTGAATCTTTATCCAAGGATTTTATACTCTTGGGAGACTTCAACTGTGACATAATGAAGCAGCCACCATCTTGCCAAACTAAACGCTTGATGAGCTTAGTAGAAGAGTATGATCATAAATTACATGTTGAAAAACCTACGAGAATAACGCAAACTACTGCCACACTAATTGATGTTTTATATTCTTCAAATCACAATAAAGTCACATTTTGTGACGTCGTTCCTTTAAGCATGAGTGATCATTATATGATAATTTGCTCCTTAGGAAAACACAAATCTCCCAAGGTTTGTCATAAGTTTGTGTATTCACGTAATTTGAAGAAAATGAATTTAAATGATTTTAAAAATGATTTAAGTCATATTATGTTGGCAAAACGTCCTTTCTGAAAGTAATGCAAATAGTGCTTATGAAATGTGGTCGAGGGAATTTTGTTCGGTGATGGATAAACACGCTCCTCTTCGTAAAAAGAGAGTGCGGCAAAAAGAAACGCCTTGGATAAGTAACATTATTTTAGATAAAATAAGGGAACGCAATACCATGAAAATCAGAGCTAAATCTTCTAAATCGGAGGTAGACTGGAAATTGTATAGAAAACTGAGAAATTCTGTAACTGATATGATAAGAAAGGCTAAAAGATCGTATATATCTGAAATTATTTTGAATAATAAAGGAAATTGTACTGCGATGTGGAAATCTTTGCGATCTATGTTACCCAATAAAAAGAATATGAAATTAATTCAAATGTTGTCTATTAATGGAGAAGATATTTTAGGATACAAGGAAATTGCCACACGCCTTAATGATCATTTTGTTGATATCGCTGCTAAACGTAAACAGAATTTTACCTTTGGTGATAATTTAGAACAATTTCTGGCCAAAGTTCAAACCACTTTCAGCTTTAAACCAATATCCTGTCAAGATGTTAAGAAACATATAAACAAAATAGCGAGAAATAAGGTTACTGGCCTAGATCAAATTCCAGCTGTGTAATTAGGGATGCTGTTGACTGTATCCTTTCACCATTGACGCACATTGTTAATACTTCATTATATACTGGTAAGGTCCCCGATGCGTGGAAAAGGGCTCGTGTAACGCCAATATGTGAGGGCGGTGATTCTACAAATCAAACTATAGACCGATCCCAGTTCTCCCGCTGTTGTCCAAAGTATTAGAAAAGATCGTGTTCGATCAAGTGTATAACTACAGGTCTTACAATAGCCTGCTCGATCCATGTCAACACGGGTTCCGCCCAGGTCATTCAAGTACTACTGCCTTGTTGAATATAACCGATGATTTTGCCAAAAAAATCGACCAAGGATATGTCATTGGCATGGTTACCATAGACTTAGAGAAAGCCTGCGACCTGATTTCGTTTAACATATTATCGAAAAAATTGTCCTATTTTGGGTTTGACGAAGGTGCAGTTAACTGGTTTTGTGACTATTTTTGTGGTAGGGAACAATCGACAGTTATAAATGGTAACATGTCTAACTTTCGCAGGGTAGAAAGCGGAGTGCCCCAGGGCAGTATTTTGTGGCCCCTCCTTTTTATCCTTACTCTAAATGACTTGATAAAATCGGTCAAAAAATGTTCCCTTTCCTTATATGCGGACGATACGTGTCTTTATTTTGCATCAAAAGACCCAAGAGATTTGGAATCATCTATAAACAGAGATCTAATGTATATTTCTCGATGGTTCTCAAATAATGAATTGTTGATCAATATTGATAAATGTCAGTTCATGTTATTAGGTTCCAAGGCTAAATTGCGGTTATTTGATAATGTGAAAATAAAAAAATTCAAAATTCTCAATTACGGAAAGTAACGCAATGTAAATATCTTGGTGTGATGATAGATAATTGTCTAACATGGACTCCCCAAATTGACAGTGTTAGAAAAAAGGTCTTACAGACCTTTTATTCTCTAAAGCATATCAGGTTTTATATACCTAGAAGTACTGCCCTCCTGTTGTACAAATCGTT
The DNA here is from genome assembly GCA_029962745.1 of Echinometra lucunter. Classification (NCBI taxonomy): domain Eukaryota; kingdom Metazoa; phylum Echinodermata; class Echinoidea; order Camarodonta; family Echinometridae; genus Echinometra; species Echinometra lucunter. Next base: position 6,767,992 of record CM057169.1, on the reverse strand, counting down.
AATCCAACCACTTTTCGACTATTGCAGTATAATTTGGAGAAATGGCAATGAAACTCAGCTAAATCGTCTCCAAATTCTACAGAATAGAGCACTGAGATCGGTCTTACAGGTAGATTATCGCTTCAATAGAGCCACTTTGTATAATACACTAGAGGTCGACCAACTCAACGAAGGGTGGAAAAAGCAGTTTACTGTACTTAGTTTACAACCTAGTCCCATCTTCATTGTCCACACGCATCCAACTAAAATCCCACATACATATGTTACGTAACATGAATTGCCAAATTAAATTACCACGGCCACATACAAACGTCCTTTGGTTATCCGTTCAATCTTTAAATCTCATCCATATATGTTTTTATTTATTCTTATTTCAAATATTTTTTTTCTTATGTTACTTTTCATTTGATATCTAGTTGTTTTTTTTCATGTTTTATTGCTTTTGTTCTAAGTTATTTTGATTCGTTGTTATTCCAATTATGTTCTGTTTTCATATATTTGTTTTGTATTTCTGGTATCGTTATGTTTGTTTTCTGTTCACAGCCTTGCTGAAAAGCAGCTTTTAGCTGATGGCAGGTTTTTACACGTGATTAAATAAAATGAATACAATACAATACAATAGGATGTGTTGACGCTGCACGCGATCATGGTGTCATTCTTGACAAGAATCTCACCATGATGGATACGTTCTAAATGTCGAGCACCGGCTTTGGGAATTTACAACATTGGCAAAATCAGAAAGTACCTAACAGACAATGCAACGGAGCGCCTCGTTCATGCCTTCGTTTCATCCCATCTTGACTACTGTAACAGTTTATTATTTGGATTACCGGACTCACATACAACTCCCTTACAACGCATTCAGAACACTGCAGCTAGGTTGGTTACACGTACCAGGAAACATGATCACATCACCCCGGTAATCCGCTCTCTTCACTGGCTCCCGGTCTCACAACGGATAATCTACAAAGTTCTGCTCCTGACGTACAAAGCAAAGCATGGACTTGCTCCTTCTTATATCATCAATTTCCTCTCCCCCAAGACCCCTGCTTCTACCATGAGGCTTCGCTCATCTTCGGATGTTCACCTGCAATTTGCTCCTGGACCGCGAACTCGAACAAGATATGGAGACCGTTCCTTTTGCGTCGCTGCCCCTAGGCTATGGAACAGGCTTCCGGTTAAGCTAAGGATGCTCCTCCATTGGACACTTTTAAGTCTTCTCTTAAGACCTTCCTTTTCAATTCCTAAATTCCTATTGTATTCGTAGTCTCCTTCGCTTCATTTGTTTGATGTACTTATAATTGTTTTTGTTACTTTATATGCTTAATTGTGTTATACAATATTTCTGTGTTTACTAGGTTTGTTTTCTCCGTTAAATCATTTTTTTTTGTATTTCCCTTTTCTGTAGTATACATAACGTAATAATCATCCTTAGTTATACTTTTTAATAATTTCATTTTCACTTGTAAAGCGCTTAGAAGCATAAGTATTAAGCGCTATATAAATGTAATTTATTATTATTATTTCTCATGCTTATATATGATCTAAAAAATTCTTTTTTTTTCCTCCGAGGGGCCGGGGGGGGGGGGGCAAAAATCGATTTTGCCCCTCTTTCGAATGATGGGGGCGGGGGGGGGGGGGGGGGCAAGTGTCCCTCCCTGCCCCCCTTTGGTCGAAAATGTGTTGCTAACTACGACAATGATCAGTCACAGCTAACATACCCGAACTCTTCCCTGGCAATGTCTGGGACAGCTGACATGGGCCCCGTTTCATAAATATTGTTATCAGTAACAGCTGCCACATTTCTATCACAAATTTGCTCTCAGCCAATCAGATGCAAGGATTTAAGTAGCTTTTAACAGTCATTGCAACTTGTTATTGATAACAAGTTTTTATAAAACGGGGCCCTTATCTGACGAAGAACTTATTTGGTTAAAGGAGAATGCAACCCAGACATCGATGTACTTTCAATGAACATGGTGAATGAAGAAGGAACAAGAAAGAGTAGAAAGTTAAAATTTGAACGAAATCGGACACTCTGTTCAAGAGTTGTGAATTTTGAAAATTTAAGTAAATCATTATCATAGGAATCCTTTAAGTTGGTAACTCCACCAGCATCTGTGATGTCATCGGCGCCCTAATGGCTGCGAAACCCATATTCGTAATATTCGTCATATTCGTCTTTCTCTCTAGAATTGTAGTGGAAAGTATACTGAAGAGATTAAAACATTAAAAAAGTGGGGTCCATATGCTTGTTTTTTGAACTATCGTCGCCCCAATATTTGCGAATTGGCTTGAAAACCACAAAAAGGCGCCAAAAACATGCAAAAGGCTGAGGATCTAATCCACAACGCAAAAGGCTGAGAATCTAATCCAAAATACGGCCGATTCACTTTTATGGCCCCAAACATTCAAAACACCTGTAATATTCGTCTTTCTCTCTAGAATTGTAGAGGAGAGTATGCTGAAGAGATTAAAACATTAAAAAAGTGAGGTCCAGGTGCTTGTTTCTGAAATATCGTCTCCCTAATAGTTGCAAATCGGCTTGAAAACCACAAAAACGAGCCAGAAACATGCAAAATGTTGAGAATCTAATCCAAAATACGGATGACTAAAATTTATGGTCCCAAACATTCAAAACCCATGTCATCTTCGTCTTTCTCTCTAGAATTGTAGAGGAGAGTATACTGAAGAGATTAAAACATTAAACAAGTGGGGTCCATTTGCTTGTTTTTGAACTATCGTCGCCCTAACAGTTGCGAATCGGCTTGAAAACCACAAAACGCGCCAAAAACATGCAAAAGGCTGAGAATCTACACTGAAAACGAAAGTTGGTCAAATGAATAAAAAGATTAGTCATTCACTATGTCTTGTTTGACTAAGAAATAATTAATCATTTGTTTTCAAACTGACTAATATTAATTAGTCAATCAAATTATGTCTTATTTGAGTAATCCTGGAAATAATTAGTATTGCAAATTGGTCCGTAAATAGTCCTACACTGAAATCAGTTAGTCTTACATAAAAGTCTTTCATTTACAAATCATTTGCTAGTCAATGATGACATGACGTGGGGCTGAGGTAAGCTGTCAGTCATGGGAACTAATTTCACACACGCATATAAAAATTTTATACATACTTTTTAAAACAATGGCTGTTCTTGACATCCTGAATGCTTGTCATATGCTTGACTGACCTAGCAACAAGTAGTGTACGCAAACCTTATTTTTGTAGTTAATAGACCTGTTTACTAAAATATTCAAATTTTATGCATACCTTTCAATCATTGATTGTTGATAACCAGAAAGCTTGCCAAAGGCTTTCAAGACAGAGCAACAATATTAGTAATGTTACCCGAATAGGCAAGTACTAGTGTCTGTTCATTCCTAACAGCTTTAAGGAATATCTCCTTAGTCTATAGTGCAGACGTCCGGACCGGGTTTTCCTGAGATTATATAAACACTTTTCATTGGACTTCTCAATGCCTGCAGAAATAGGTGAAAATATCCCCTCAGGTATGCAGTATTCAGTTTTCTGAGAGTAGGGCCTCCAAAAGAGGGTTTTCCCACTAAAGAAAGCACACGAATTGCGAATCGCTAGAAATATTCGCCGATTCACATTACATTTCATTACACAATGCTATTGCTATTTGAACATAATCACTGTGACCACCTAATTTGCCATTAGGCATCCATTGCCTGGCTGGCAACCAAGGAAATAAGTGAAGTGAGAGCCCTGTGAATCTTTACGAAAGCTTTAGACAGGCTTTACAATCAATGGTAACTGTTACCATATACATGTATCATGACGAATGTAAATCTAGTCAATTTTGTAAACCAAAACCAGCGAGAGCTAGCTGCTGCGCTCCAGGCCGGCCAGCTCGGCAGGCTCAGTGTTGCACCTGCGCTGTGATGCACAGTGAACAATCAGCTGACGCGCACAGCTGATCAATCAGCTGTGCTCGTGACGTTTTAACCTGCGCGGTAGGGATGCGCAGAAACATAACTGTAGAACGTCCTTACACAATGGTAAACATTTTTTTGATATATGATCGAGAATGGAATTATAAGAGGAGTAACATTAGAAATTTGATGATTTTCAATCGAAATCAATGCATTTTGGCTAATTTTCTCATAAAATGTCAAGAGTTGACCAAAAAATTTGGGGATGGGGTATGACGTCAAAGTGGGTACCCTGCTTCGCGCATTGCAGTTGTGCTACGCGCTAGACTGTACATTATGTATTATAGGTTGCGCGCATTTTGCTGGAATTGCGCGACAAGGTACCCACTTCTACGTCATTTTGACGTAAAAGTGGGCACCAAGTTGAAACTGGGTCACAGCTGAGGGGTCAAAAATATCCTGAAATCTTACCACATTTTGGGGTTTCCTTGGTAACACGACTTTTTAAAAAACTTTAGGCAGATGATTTTCTGCAAATGAAATCACGCTCTTTTAAATGAACTAACATTGTTTCAGCATTGGGTACCCCCTTTAAAGTCGTGCTCAAGCGCTAGTGAGCATCCGGTTTTTAACGCGTAATTTCATTGATAGATTTCCCACTAGCGCGCGTCCCCTGAGCATGATCTCACCAATGAGAAGATGCAAATATATAGCACGCAACTAGGAATTCAAGTGCCATTTTAAGTCAAACTTAACTCTTTGTGAAACACCCCCAAAATTCACAAAGGAGGTTTATATGTACATTTTTAAACCATGGTTCAAACTTCCATATTCCCGTGCATGTCCAATGGGCAGATGGTAATGCGCTTATGATAAATTACGCTTAATTCAGTCACGGTGCAGGTTTAAACTGTGGTTTTAAAATTTGGTTTTAAATGAACCTCTTTTAATTTGCGAATATTTTGAAAAATAGAACAATACTCTCAAACCATTCAGTTCAGTGATGCAATTTTATTCAGGAGCACAAATTTTCAATGAGTACATCGTGCAATTTTGGAAGTCCCAGACATGTCAGATTTTTAGAATGATATCTTTATATACTAAGACATTATGTTTATATACTAAGACATTATGTTATAGTGAATAAGGCAATTCGATAGGATGTATGTAGGGCCCTGTTTCATACAACCTTTCATCAGTAACAACTGCCACAAATAATTCGAATTGACCCACAGCCGATAAAATGCGACGATTTCACTATTCTTATCACAGTTATTTCTAACAAGTTTCATGAAACAGTGCCTAAACATCGCTGCCAGTGTATGCGCAAGAAGTGCATTCTGTTACTTACATACATTCTCTTAACATGGTGAATAAAACAAGCAGAATGATATACATGTACAAGGAATTAGTAAGATATTCATTTTTCTTTCGCTTAAATACACACTTTTACATTCGAGTATAATGTTTGATTGCCTAAGGTTGTTTACAATGTAAGAATTATATTCTAATCACGCAAATTTACAATACCTAGTGAAATCTAGATAACAATCCAATCTAACTTCAAAGAGGAACTCAGTGTATTTGCATCTGGTAAAACAATGCAGTTTCAGTATGATAAATCTGATCCAAATATATATGAGACAATTGAGAGAATAATAGCGTAGCATGAACAAAGTTCCCCAGAGCTGTCCTACCATTTTGGAAATTTTTGCAAAGGTTGAAAAAATGTCTCCGCCGGGAATCGAACCCGGGCCTTTGGCTATGAACGCCAATGCCTTAACCACTGGACCACGGAGACGGGCCAGTGGTTTCGGCGACTCCAAATTCGCTTAACCGACAGATTGAAAAATCTTCAACCCTAACTAATTAATTCCTTTGTCGGTTGCAGATGAGTTTCGAACAAATATATATATATATATATAAACATCGTCAAGTCATAATAAGTGATTTATCATTTAGTTTCGATATAGGCCTGATCATTAATAATTCTAGATATGCAATCCTACATCAGGGTCTTATATCAGGCTTATCAAGAACAATATACGAAATTATTTGTGAAACAATCGGTTTAATAAAAAGCATCAGAAAATATCAAAAGAAATACACTTTCTTTAAAAACTGCAATACGATTTTGGTTTATTATAAAACATTCTACTACAAGAAAAGGCAATTTAGGCACATAAGGCATTTTATTTTTCATCCATAACTATTTGTATAATCTACTTTATTCACATACTTTTAGCATATTTTACACAATTATCTTAAACATTCTTTGTAATTCATTATTCATTTCAATTATGTGCACGCGTGCACTGTGCTGTAAATGCTTATTTCGTACTGAAGTGTTACAATGTAATGTTTATACTCTAAGATTTATTGTGGATAACTATTTAATGAAAGGGTGGAATTTCGCAAAATTGAGAGTAAAATATTAGAATAATTAATATTCATGTCGTAGACAATTGTAGCAGAGTTGTTGTAATTCTGTTAAATTAAATCACAAAGAAACTAAAAAAACCCCCCAAACCAACGTTCACACTATTTTTTTTCTATCATCAAAAAGTGATCAGCATAACCACTTCTATAAAATAATGGTATGGTTATGACCGTAACATTCCTACTTTGGTGTAGTCATAAAAGGGCTAAGCATCCATAATAGTGAATTTTAACAAAAAATCTTTCATGAAAAAACACTACTTTACAGAGACAGAATAATACACCGTACAGTGAAATAATGTTTATACAGTTTACACAGTTATATAAAAATATGTAGACGTTGCAATAAAATGACATAGTTAGAAGCACATATAAAACAAAGCACTTTAAAAGAATGAGGAGAAACGGTGGAAAAGCGGAATTGTGGAATACTGCCCAACCCAAAAAACCCCCAAAGAAACACCATACAAACAAAAAAACAAAACAAACAAAACACACACAAAAAAACATAAACTGAAAGTTTTGTCGGACAGTAATCCCTAAGAAAATTCACGGTAGAATGAAATTGTATTGGAAGTAGAAAATAGATAAAATAGATGAAAAGATGTATAAAATAAGTTAAGTTAAAGAAGACCAGCAAAAAGATAGAAGCTGATCCAAATTTTATACTAGCAAGACATAATATGTAAATCAGTCAACAGAAATATGACGAAGTACATTGAAACAAAAAGAGAAGGAGCAAGGATTTTGGCGTGGAAATAGGTCAAATTTTACGGCAAACAATATCATAAGATGGAGCATAAGAGTTATAGTTTATTACTTTTTAAATTTTATTTCAATATTTCGAAAGTAAACAATGATGAATTTACTGATACCCTTCCATTGCCTAAACCTCTTCCAAACATTGATATTAATGATTTACAAAGTACATTTCAAAGAAAAATTGAAAATAACATATTTAATTTTGAAAGTGACAAAACGGTTGAAACGATTTTCAAGGAAAAGTTTCAATAGAAAAAAAAATGTGAACTGCGCCCATTTTAATTGCGTCAATATTTGTTGTTCGATGCTGACAATTTTTTAAAGGAAAATAAGCATTAAAATCCTTAAATTGGCGATATGATAGAAAGTTTAAAATCACCATTTTCCCCTGCAAATTGGCAACTTTTTGACTTCTCATCATAATTTCTGTCAATTTATATTCATTTCAGACACATGACGTTATATAAGAAAAATGTAGCAATGAAATAAAAATGCTGGGGTTGCCAATTTGAAGAATAAAAGCTGATCAAATTAGGCTTTAAATAATTCCTGTCACGAATGGGTTAAAAAATGGTACAATCTCGCTACTATAGTATGCTTAATCCAACCTGTTGGGAGGTTGATTTGGATGTCTCTCCTGTTGAGATGGTTCTTGTTTTCGATGCAGCTTTACTCCGTGCTATGAAATAGAACGTAAAGTGATATATTATCTTAAAGATTAGGATTTTTTTTTTCATTCAATAGAAACTGAGAAGGCTAACAATAACATGTTTAACATATAATGCTTAATGCATATGAGATTTTATATTCATACAACTTTTGCATGAGTTCGGCGGGAAATGAAGTAAGTGAGTGAATGAATGCAATACTTGAATTGTACAAAGACAAAACGGAGGATACTGAAATAATGTAGAACAAGAGGGATGAAAGAAAAGAAGGTGATAAAAAGAAGCTATAATAACAGAAGTTTGGTAAGACCTTTCTTCCTTTCTGGGGGGGGGGGCAGTTGTGAAACAGGAAAATATACTCTTCAAGAAAAGGAGCTTTTTATTTTCTGTGTGTTTGAGTGTGTGTTGGCTCAGTAGGTAGAGCGTCCGCCTCACAATCGGGAGGTCGTGGGTTCGAACCCCGGCCGCGTCATACCAAAGGGCGTTAAAAGATGGGAGTTGCTGCTAACTTCTTTGGCGTTCAAGAATTGAAAGGGATAGAGTTACGTCGATCTGGCGCTGCTCAGTGCCTGCCAGGCCCAAGGTCAATTGGGCAAAAACAATTTCCATTTCGGACAATAAAATTTGGAGTGGCTATTTGATGGATAGTGATGTTCACGAGCGGTCACGGCAGGAGGTCTTAAAGCATACCTTACTTACGTTTCACACAGCACTACAGTCCATAGAAGAGCATCAGTCCCACCGACATGAGCAGGATGACACCAGCGGAAGCAGTCAGCACAAGGACATTAGTTGTCATGAAGGACTGGCCTTTCAAGAGAAGAGGGAGCGCCTCCACAACTAGTGAGTTATGAAGAAAAATAATACTAGACTTTGACTAATTTGTTGACATTTCTTATATATATATTTTTTTTGAGCTTGCAATGTCATTTTATCCTGTTTATGATGCTTAAGGTACCGAATTCAATATGCAGTTGCTAAACTCAAAATATTTATCAAATTATACCTATACATATGTTTCATTAACACAGTGTGAACCATCCACAAATAGACCTTTATTGGAAAGTGTGCGGGCACATACAAGCGCATCACGCGTACGCCAATATGACTCATGCACTCATATGAATTCACTCACAAACATGTGTCAATTTTTATAGCAAACACGGATTTAAACGACATTTGATCCATTGAGTCTCTGGTCGTGTTGTCTTCTCTTTCATCTTCGAAAACATGTTTTGTGAGAAGACAAATTAACTTGAAGTTGAAATAAGACATCAACACCTTTAGGCAAAAGTTAACAGTGTCTATTCATAGGGAATATCAAGTCTAGGCAATCTTCAGCAGCGATTATATTTAATATTAATTGTCATATTTTCCAACATTCGTTTCACCTGTTAGATTGGCTGGTGTACTGCACAACCCTCTCCCGAATGTCACAACTACAGGTTCCCTGTTCGAGTCAAACTTTTCCTTTGTGCCAGGTTCAACGCAATCTGCTCCAGTCACAGAAGAGCAGGATTCCCCCAGTGATGTGTTTTGCACGATGAGACAGAGGCCTGTGAAGGACTGGTTTTCCTTTGAAAATGTTAAGACTTTACTCGCTCTGTCCCAAGTGATACTTATGCCTTTGTGAGTTAAAAGAAAGGAAAATAAGTGATCCGCAAGAATACAGTATAGTAAAGTATAGTTATATCCATATCGTCATATTGGTATGTTTTGGGCTGTTTGCCGAGTTGTCCAAATCCGGTAGGCATTTTTCAATCTTATCAATCAAACTCAGGAATGGAAACAAAGAAAAAAAAAGTGATTTTTAAATTTATGTGGCAAGGAAAAAATTCAAATGAAGAAATACCACAAACATTGTGATTTACATACACACCCACACCCCCATATATATATATATATATATATATATATATATATATATATATATATATTTTTTTTTTTTTTGGGGGGGGGTGTTAAAATATGTTTATGTGGTTTTGGAGCCTGTTTCTTCATGAGCAGTCGCTTAAATTGTGCAGAGTTCCATATTTTCAACGTCATGACTGTAGCTAACGATAAGCTTTTTTTTCTGTTCGTTTCACTTGTCGAGATTTGTGAGACAGATATCTAGTTTGATATATATTTCCTTTCCAGTTCTGTCATGGTAGGAATTGGTCTTAAGATATTTTGAAAAGCATGATCTTGCAAATTTGAATGAGATCCCGGAAATTCCTTTTAAATCTTCCAAGTGAATCTTTTTTTTTATATAGCCATTTCACATGATTAATGAATTATCAGAAGCAAAAGATATATGTGTTTTGTAATTGTTGTTGCCTATTTTCCCCTATGAATTTGAATTTAGTTATTGATATATTTGACAACTAGCGAAACCAACAGACATATTTGTTAATACAGTCTCCTTAGGATGGGACAACACTGGCCTGCCACTCGAGGTCTATCCTGCTGGCAGGTAAACTGCTTTCTGGTCAGGTTACCATCGCCAAGCAATCACGTTACTACACATCCCAAACACTTGAGGCAAAATATTTCTGCCAGTCACTCAGTCACTCAGTCAAAATGCTCTAACAGTCTAAATTGTTTGCTCTGTACTTTTACTTTAATATGTATGATAACCGTATATTTTCCACTAGCTAGTCAAAATGTTTGTTATTTAGTTACGTGCTTAACTATTCAAAAGTAGGGGCCTTAGCATCAGAAAAAGATGTGAATTGCCACTCGAGGTACCATCCTGTTGGCAGGTAAACTGCTTGCTGGGTCGAGTTACCATCGGCCAGCAATCACGTAACCACACATCCCAAACACTTGAGGCAAAATATTTCTGCCAGTCATTCAGTCACTCAGTCAAAATGCTCTAAATTGTTTACTCTGTATTTTTACTGTAATAAGTAATGATGACCGCATATTTTCCTCTAGCTAGTCAAAATGTCTCGTTATTTACTTATGTGCTTAGCTTTTCAAGAGTATGGATAGTAGGTAACATTACCACTCTCCCCACTATCATGCATGAGGATAGACATGCTCTCAGATGTTTAAATATACTATAAGTTAGTACAGTTACGAAGTTGTGAAGAAGTTATTAACCCACTGAGTTACTATATGACTGGCCGTGTTATCATGAATTTGACAGAAGAAAAAGTGTAAAGCCTTTAAGCATATTGTTCTGGGTTGAATACTGCTTTGTGTTAGAGATCTGTGTTGAACAGATCATTGAGTGTGTTTTAATATTGCTTGCATTCAGATGGCATAAAGTTTTTATCGCTGCCTTCGAGCAAAATTGTGCTAAAATCAGATTGTTCATTGTTAAACGTATTGTTTATTATGCTATGGCTTGTGTATTCAAATGGCATTAAGCTTTTATCGCTGCCTTCGAGCAGAATTAAACAGCAAGCAATGGCAATTACGAGTCCACAGTGCTTTCTTTCCAAAATGAGAATATCTTCCCATACTTCTCTATCCTTACCATAGCTCTCTGGTGGTAAAGCTGCGTAGAAGGCCAGAACAAGGAAGCATAGAGAATAAAGAAACAGAAAGCGAAGTTAATGGAGTGTCAAATCTCATTGTGTGTTCAGAAGGCAGTGGTTTGCATTGTTTCGATTTCAAATGAAAGAAAAAGCCTGATAAGAGTCGCTTATGCATGTTAAGTATTATGGATCTGTCGTCCATGCCATTGCCTACATTCAGACAAACAGCATCAATCATGAGATACATCGCATTAACCTGACATCATTGTGAATTTTCCACTTCGTACATTATTGAAAAACAGAAATATTGTTGGCATTCAAAGTGGCTCGATCCGTGAAAATAATCTCTGCTAAAGATTCACAAAAGAAATGTGGATATTAAACCCGTCTACGATCCCATTCCCCCTTTTTATTCACATTTTCGGACTTTATCCCGTTTAGTTATGATGGAAGAATATTTATTGTCAGATCTCATACTTTATCTGCAAGACAAATTGGGTTTTAAAATTCAAAACAGATTAATTGATGCTTAACTTTGGAAACACACTGGGAATTTCATCTCTAGCAGACAGTGATCAGATGATGTAATAAACTGAATCAGGATTTGATATTTTGATGATAAAGGAATCCAATGTTTAAAAGAGTACTGATTTTAATTGTTAACTCTTTCATGGAATAATGATAAGAACTCACAGAGCATGGACTTTTTTATGATCATCATTTTGTTTGAATGAGATGGGAAAAGAAGTATTAATATCAACAAAGAACGATAGTCCTACAAATGGGGGGGGGGGGGGGATAACTTCTTCTCTATAATGTCGACTGCGAATCAAGGTGGACATTCAGAAATTCATGTGAGTTTCTGATGGTGATTATAGTTCACTAATATATGGGTGCGAAATAGCTTATGATGCAGAAGCTCACGAGCTGTTGAAGCCTCTTCCTTTACAGAGCTGCTGTTCCCTGCAGCGTTCTCCGCCCACAGAGTAAGCCGATACCACGTAAATGGTTTCAGTCCTGTTAAACTGAAGGATGACCCTGTCAAGGTAGTGACAACATCACATCTATCATCTTGGCCTTGCGTGACGTTGAGGCAATATTCCAGGCTAAAGATTTGTGGCAAGCCGCCACCAAATCTAGGTTGCCAAGCAATGAGGAGGGTTGAAGATGTCGTCTTGTTTCGGTCGACGACGACCCAAGAAGGTGGATCTGGAACTGTTAGATTAAACAAAAACATTTTTTATGGCTATAACATAATAGATGTAGTCTGAAATATTGCCTTTCATCTCAGTCATTTCTATTTCATTAACACATGAAAGATTTATGATATGAAAACATGCAATACATGTAAATGAGGAATATTGTTATCATAAACTCACCAGAATAGATTAAAGATGCACTGGCGTTACCGAGAGCTGTAGTAACCTTACACTCATATTTCCCCGCATGGTTTGGTTGAGGGTCATGGATGACCAGACTACTTATAGAGATAGTTCCACTTTGGATCCCGCCAGGATAAGTAATTGTTCCTGTGTTGTTTCTTATCATCGTATCGTTGTGGAACCAATAGAAGTTTAATGCTGGGGGGTACGCATTTGACGTACATTCAAACTGGGCCTTGACGAGTTTTGAATCGTGTTGAAGACGTCGAACAGAGATGTTAGCATTAATAAGAGAGTCTGTGTTAGAAAGACATAGAAAGGACGAAGAGAGTGAATGAGTTATGGGGGGGGGGGGAATGGGGGGGGGGGGGGGGAGGAGTTATATAAATCCGATGCACCTATGTGGATACATTTTAGGTTTTCATTTGAAATAATAATGAATCTGTATGAAATAGCGACTCCAGAACAATCAAGTCGGTTTTTTTTCTTTTCTTCTTTTTTCTTTTCAAATCACACAGAATTCATCGATCTTTATAAACAAAACCGGTATATACAAAACGAAAATCGATTCTATAAGGGATAGAAATTTCAATTTGATTTGATTATCATTCCTTTTTTTCATGGGGTAGATTCAATTTCTTACCGTCATATTTTCAGTTAGGTTAAACTTACAAGTGACGTTTAGGACCTTGGTATCATTCTGAGACTTCCGAGAGGGCGCTGTCGGTTGTAGTACTTGACAGATTAGATGTGTCCCATGGTCGTAACGTGATGGTGTGAACACAAGCGTACTTTGAGCATTCACACGACCGTTTTCATTTGTTGTAGTGCGAAGAGAAGAATTTTTCGTTACATTAGTTGATGCCATATACCAATGTATTTGCGGAGCTGGATAACCATTGTTGGCTGTGCAAGTGGCATTTGCTTGTTCGCCATCATTTAGATTATCGATTCCGCCAATTTCCGGAGAATCGGGTGGTCCTGTATGAGTTGCCAGGATGAAAAGGAAAAGAAAATGATAACAAATGCATCAAAACGCTGCTCAATGGAGGTGGGGATAAAATGAGAATCAATTTTTTTTTCTAAGAAATATTTTTGGAAAACGTCTCGAGTTGTATACGTGGTTGGACAACAAGCCTTTTCAGGAAAAAAAAAACAGTGGTTACCAATTAAATTAGTATTCCACAATTTTCATGGCTAACACAGCCAATCTAAACTAGGTTTAAAAACATACGCATCTAATGAACCCATTTACAGCTTTATCCGACCAAATGGCAAGAGCACTATGATGCCGTTGTTATCACATAATCTTACTCACCGTACACCATCAATAGTGCGATACGTTGATCAAAAAAATTGTCTGTAGATGCAAAGCAGTGAAGGAATTTTCCATGGTGCTTTCTCTCTATAAGGAACGTGAAGGTGCTAACGGTGTCAAACAGATTTCCATCCAAATTGGGATTTGAAGAGCTTGTACTAATCGGAATGTTACCAAGCACCCATGTTATATCAACTGCCGGTAGAGACCCAATACTTTTACAAGTGAATGAAGTCGACGAATTCTCGTAAACGTAAAAGGTGGTCGATTTGCTTTCCTTTTCTGAGTAGTGGCCATCTGACGAGAGGCGGATGCTGGTTGGATTAACTTAGTAGCAGAAAAGAAAGAAACGTCATTCATTGACGGAGATAATCCCCTCAAGAGTGTAACAGGCCAAGCGCTTGAAAAGTAAAGTGATTGAATAATTACGAGAATCAAGGACGGTCGAATAAGCTTCAGCACTTAGATGCAGGTGCCAACATTGTTTGTACTCTAATGAAACATTTCCTTTATAAATGACCTATTCTTTTTTCTTTTTTTTTTAACATAATATCATTTTATTTCTGTGATTTTTTTCAACCATAATGCCTTCTGATTGCAACATATAGAGTATATGACTTTAAATCGAAACCACAAGCTCATCCACAACTTGATATACGTTTCAGCTTCCAAGGGTAAGCACTAAATAAAGTTTGCAAGTCATGACTCATTCCTTAAGACCGTACTGCGTTCACTGTGTTGCAAAATGCAGCACTAAAACCTTGACTCCTCCTTGTGGCGTTCAAACGTCTCTGAAATTGGCTGAATGAACCAATGGCAACTTGGGTGAAATCTGATATCAAATTTTTACCGACTTTAGGATTTTAAAAAAGTTGTTTTCATTTTGGTTGGAATGTTTCGAATTACGGTTTTTAAATAATCAATTTTATGATCTAAAAGGAGAGACTTTGTCAGCTGGCAAGAACTGCAAAGCATGGACTATTTGGACTGATTTTTTTTCCAAAGAATGAAGCTCCTGTCAATAGGCACAGCTTTGAAATATATTTCTACCTTGAATATTAAGGTAGACTGAACGATGATAATCATTGGTTAGTTTCGGATGGGATACAACACAGTAGAGCCTCTTTCCTTGATCATTCGTGGGAGGGAGGGGCTGTCAGACGGCCCCTAAAAAATCGGGAAAACTTTTCCACATAAGCTCCGTGTATCGAATTTTGTCAGAAGCAAGAGCTATGGCTATACATTCTAAAAATATAAAAACTTTCAGGAAGGGGGGTCTAACACTTCCTGGAAAAACAACATTGAAATGCCCTTCAACTGTAGGCTTTGCTGCCCCAAAGTGCTCCCAATGATAGAGAAAATCCATTTTCTTACTTACCAACCATGATAACTCAAAAGTGTCTCAATCCAAGTCAAATTCACTCAGAACAATAGTTTTCTTTAGGTGCAGTTTGGATGTAAAAATATAATTTCAATAATAAATGATTAATTTTGAAAATTGTATTGCTTTCTAAAAAAACAACAACGGCAAAGCGAGGTTGTCAGGGTCATGTAAACACACCTACTGCCCACCTTGCCTCTTGGACAAAATATAATAGAGCAACTTACAAGGTATTGGTGTAATTAACACATGAATGGTAGATTTCAGCCTGGCAGCAACATAACCCATTTCGCCAGCTGCCCTATTTTTTCTTGTCAAACTTGTGAAGGTATGTGTTTTAGGTGTGTTTAGAAAGTTTTTGTGATATTCTGTTGATGAACGTGACTGAATGAACAAATGCCGCATCCATTGATGAATTTCGCTTTTGTATTGTTGCCCTTTTAAACTGTTTTCACACTGCCGAAACGGAATATCCATGCCGTTATATTTCATGACGCTTCACTTTCAAAACGCTTCCAAAATGCTTCTGGTTCCTGTTCACACTGAACCAATGAAGTCCGTTTTGAGCGAAAGCGTAATATTAGGTGTGAGAGAGTGCGGAAATACGTCATTACCCACCATGCATTTTTCTATCTCTAGCTGTATAATTTTTTTGTTTTATTTGATATATGTAACAAAACAAATCAGTCATTCAGAATAAAATGTATAATTATTACTTAACTTATTGCAATTTATTCAAATTTACTGAATAATTATTTTTTTTTATTTGTATGTATAGTTTAATTTTTAAACTCATGTACGAATGCTAACGCGTTTGTTTCTTCATACATGATTCGCGTCCATGCAGCTAGTAGCGTCGAACGTACGCTGCACTGCCATGCCGATCTATGCAGCTCGCTAGCGCTGCGATCGAAGATACCCGCGCTTTCACTCGTTTCCCGCAAATTCCAGGTTTTTGGTGGGAACCTGGTTGACCTTTGACATTTCATTCCGCTTTATTTCCTTTTTTTCTGTACATACCAAAAAATAAAGCGTCATATTTGGAATATTCCGTTTTCAAAACACCTCAAAACCTAGTGATAGACCTCACACGTAGATTGCGAAATATTTGATTCCGTTTTCAAATATGACGCTTTGCCGAGTGTTCATACCAAAGCGTTTTTTTCAAAAAACGCTTTTATTCCGTTATATGTGTTAGGTGTGAAAGTGGTCATCTTCTCAGCAAAAAATGTCAGTATCATTCTTTGATACTCGCTGGTCCAATGGCTTTCAAATAATCTTCTTCCTCAGCCATGCGTCAGACATGACAACCTGCCAGAAGGTAAGATGTTCAAGATTATGGACCCTGGCCCTTAAAGCAGAGACCAGTGGTAAAATTTTCCAGAGAATACACAGAAAATAAGTACGTGAACATGCACTAAAATAAAATGCGTCCCTACCTTGAACATTTAGGTAGACTGAACGATGATGATTATACATTAGTTTCGGATGCGATGCCATACAGCGAAGACTCTTTCCTTGATCATTCCTGGACGGTGTGATCGTAGCAACCATTCGAGAGCGATAGCTGTCGTCTTGTACAGCATTAGATTGCCTTCCAACAACGACAGCCATATCATCTGGTAATTCCCAATGAAGAACCACGGGAGGTCTGGCACCATATGACTCGCATGTGATGTCATACTGCTCACCAGCTGTGACTGTTACAGGTGCATCATTCTCAAAACCTGTCGACCTGTAATGAATTGCAAGCCATCGGGGCACAACTGGAAAAGGGAAAATAGTTGTGCTTTAAAAATACTGTACCGGTATCGTCTCTGTCCACTCTGATCATGTGAACTTGCTACTGATCTAGCTAGGATTCTGTGGATTAGTCACAAGAATGTTGCAAAATATTATAAAAATGAACCTACACCTAGTCTCCAATAGAAGAAAATATTCATGATATTAGGTGAATAGCGTGGTAGTGCATTTTGCTTTCGGTCTTTAACATAACATGTTGACTGCAGACATTGCAACACATGAAATATGAATAAATACCAGGCTTAGACTGACAGTTAAAGATACCCCAAGCACACATAGCTAGAATTTGTCGAACACTATAAAGTTTGTGAATTTAATAAATGACTGAAAAATAATGAAACCTTTCAGTGTGAGAGTATTCACAGTGATTCCTTTTATTATTATTATCATCATTTTTCTTTTCTTTTTTAGGGGGGGGGGGGGGGGTCTTCCTTTACACATATTTGATGCACTCGTGACCATCTGTAAAGTGTTAACAGTATAGGTTTTAAAATGTACCCATTCTATTTTCATTAATCTGATGAGATCTATACCTGGTAACAATGCTGTCAGTTGCATGCTGGTAGACCCTGTATGTTCTGCATCTATGGCACTGCCCACTGTGCATTTGTAACTGTTGCTGTCATCCGTGGTCATGTCTTTGATTGTGAGATTCACACTGTCACGGTCTCCAATCAAACTGAACTTCGATATGTCAGGAATGATAGACTCACAAGGATTATTTGGGCTTGGGCATGAATGTGTGGCCAGGGCAAGACTGTTACCCTTCTCCCAAGTGACCCTCCGAATCAAGGTTTGAGGTGTGAAGGTACAGACCAGAGTGAAATCTGTGCCAATCACTGGTAGATGGTTGAATGTCTGAATAGACACCTCGAATGCATCTCCTGGACAGGGCGAATAATATACATGTACATCCAAGTAAATACATGTATCCGTATATAGGCCATTGCTTATAACATGCAACAAAACGGTAATAAAAATTCCAAAGTCGGATCGCAGACGGATCGTATAGTGTGCGGTGGGCTTTAACATTTAAATTTTCATTCAGAGGAGATGGCCGGGGCGGTTTGACGATGTTGCACACACTTTAGATTAGTTCAACGGCTGCACCTTGAAAAATCATCATCCCATTTTCATGTGCTGTTCATCGGGAGGTAATGGCAGAGCTGCTGGAATCCCGGGCTGCGTTTCACGAAACCGTCGTCGTAAGTCTAAGACACCCCATTGAAACGCGTGTTAATTCTACAACCCGCGTTTCAATGGGATGTCCAAGAAGTTAGACTTCTTGGTTTTGTGAAACGCAGCCCAGGTGTTTTCACTCTATATTTAAAGGTGTAACCATGATCGTTCGGCAACCCAGAATTTGACCCCTATTTCGCGGTGTTTCAAGTACACTTTCAGCCGTTTTACCCCTATTTGGCACAAAACGGGTACAGATAGTATTGGCCTTTAAAAACATCCAATTTATTTCGCATTCCAAGTACACTTATTTAACTGTACCACCCCTTTCAAATTCAATTCACGTCTGAGTCAAAAACAGAAAATTGCATACAAGGACCAGAAAAACATCCTTTCTTCAATTTCGAGTACAAGCCCCAAAACAACCTTTTTCGATTTCGAGTACAAGCTCATAAAGTGAAAACAACCCCCTTTTTCAAAATCGCGAACATGCTAAAAAAGACCCCCTTTTAAGCGAAATTTCGAAGATCATGAGTACACGAAGTCAATACAGAGTGATAACACCGGGGATGGAAATGAACTGGTTTATTAGGTTAAATTGCAAGGAAGTCCATGCACTGCGGCCTCAGTTTAGAAATAGTATTTGCAAGAACGTTTACAAATTTGAAGAAATAAGTGCAAAGATGGTGTATAGAAGTAAAATAAAAAAGAATGTAGAAATTAGCTCAGCATTTTATAACTTAATGGAACTTTTTATTGTCACAATTAAGGAAGTAGAAAGGATTTTTATTCAGCCCAGACTCTGCACATTAGATAATAAACTGACAGAGTTTCAGTTTAAATTATTGCATAGAATATTCTATACAAACCATAACTTACACAGATTCAAACTTCATGCAAATGGTTTCTGTGTTCATATTGCAATATTTTGGAAGAAACCTATCAACATGTATTTTTTGAATGTAATATAATTAAAAGATTGTGGGAATGTGCTGATAAATTCAATTGACCGATTTTAAAGGAATTATCTTGGAAAGAAATTAATACTGGAATAAATGGGACTAATCTGAAAAAAGAGCAATTATTGAACCAGATTATAATTTTGATTAAATTTATGACCTTCCACGGTAGAGAGAAGGGGGCCTCCAAATGTAAATGAAATCAAAGATAAATTACTTGAAAATAGAAAAGAAGAGAGAGAGAAAAAAAAAACTTGCAATAGAAAGGGAACTTTGTCAGTACACATTAGAACATGGGAACACTTTGAAGAATCAGCCTCACAGCACTCTACCCTAATAGCTATCTTTCCCTAGTTTTGTGTCCGTAGCATTTTGTTTTATTATATTTGTTTTGTTTTGTTTTTGTTTTGTTTTGTTTTCGTTTTTTCTTCTTACTTTTCTCCTTCTTTTATGTCGTTTTCGGGGGGGGGGGGAAGTGGGTGCATGGAGAGTGGGTGAGTGTGTGATATTGTTTTTTATTTTTAAATAACTTCCTCTAAAATTCTCTTTGTCTTTGTCTTTACTTTTGTTTGTGGGGGGGGGATTTTTCATGTTTTTCATGGTGAATTATGGCGCGGGGGGGGGGGGGGGTGATTGTACAGGTCATCCCCCCTGACCAAAATATTGAGGGGGATATATCCCCCATCCACCCCCCCCCCCCCCCTGGATCGACGCCCATGCATCTCAACACTGTAAGTCTGAGTAGCGAGAACATTCAACGACTAATTGAAAATGTTTACACATCACGCAGTGCAGCACGTCAACTTGTGGCCTGGCCTAGCCCACTAGTGTCACAGCCTGCGACCGTGACCTCGTATCGAAGTCAGGGAGGAGGTAACATATTAAAACATAGAAGGTTTATTAAACTTGAAAAATGACGGGTTAACTTTTTTTCCAACCAATCATAATGAATTGTATATCTAATGAAAGCTGAAACAATGACAGGGGTTCTCCAAGAAAGAATTTTTATTTAAATAGCTCCTACGGTTTTTTCTTTCGTCAAAGAGAAAGAGCGTCTAGTGGGGAAAACAAGCACATTTCTTCAATATTACACTGCAATTTCTTCCAAATTGCACTTACAAGGGTTTGGAAATCTTAAAAATTACGGACTTTTTAAATTTCGAAATTTTTTATTTAAAGATACGTGAATATCACATTATCATCTAACATCTCCAAGCGACTTTGGATATTCTTACCCAGGCTTTAGCCCGGCAGCCATTACAGCTCCCAAGCATTTCAAGGAATTGATTCCTGCCAGGTACCCATTTACCTCACATGATTTTAGTTGCGAAATTACTCCTAAAAATTTGCTAGTTTAATGATGGTATTCGTAGCGAAAGATTCGAAAGTAGGGCTACATAATGGGCAATTCCACGGTTAATAACGTTACATTTAAAGAAGTATTCATACCTTCTGATACAGTTAATTCAATATCTATTTCATTTCAAGTCCTAATCTTGTTGCAACACATTGACCTACCCTAGGTCTAAGATACATTAAAAAAAAGCAATTGAATAATGTCAGAGCTGTAATGAGAACTTTTAACCTTGGTTAGTAACGTTACACCAAAGGACGCATGAAAAAATGCAGTGTGTTTGAAAAAAAACCCCTCTTTACTGTGGCATAGCTCAAACTCAGAGCCATATCAGTTTTACTTGTTATATGATGAAAAATGCTTACCCACAAAGTTCTAAAGTTTACCTCTCTATTTTTATTAAGTAGACCTCAAAATCTTGGTTAGTCACGTTACGGTTAGTCATGTTACACCTGTCCAGCACCATATTTCAGATTTGTATGCCTTTTCTGCAACCTATTTTGAAAACTTTCTTTTAATTTGGTGTGACATAATGAACTTCAATTAATCCAACGGAAAAATATACAAAAGAAACAATAGTTTTTCTGTCTAAGTCTAAAAAACTGTGTCTAGTCCTATATATTATATTTATTTTTTTGTATGGTTCGGATTCTCCTTAAAGATACATTTGGAACAAAAATATTTTTGGTGAGTATATGAAACTCCTTTGCATTTCCAACTTCTATATGAATTTTAACCAAAAATTTTGAACTGAATTTGAGATGTAGCAAAAATAAAGTTTGGGGCGATGGAATCGCCCATATTCAATGAATATTATACCCATCCAAATATTAGAATCTATCTATAGGAAAAAAGGGGAAAATGTGCCATGGAAAGTGCATCGTCGCTGCAAAGGGATACGAATACGGTTGAAAAGGGAAATATTTTTAGCCCACCAGCTATAATTTCATACTATTGAGAAGGAAGGGAATGATCGCTTAATATCACTCTGAGTCCAATCATTAATGAAAGGTGGGCTTCCATTAGACAGATTAGTGGATGTTATGATATAATTGTATTTTTAAACACTTAATTTATAACAAAGTGGAGTTCAGGGACAAATTTACTTGATCATTTTGGTTCATTACACTTTGAGCTATTGCAAAGAGGAAGCGTCTAATTTAAAAACAATCGGTCTTTTCCAAATAGCACAACGTGACTATCAAGGTTGCATTCCCGCCGCTTCACATGAAGTGCTGTTCCTTTCTCGCCTAATGCACAAACCATGTGAATGCATATGTCAATTCTACAGAAATCGTGCCACAGTAAACAGTGAACAATGGGACCTTACAGATACCGACGAGAGACATATGACAGAGCTCTTCATGAGTTTTCTTGCAGAACTTCTGTATGCCTTTTTTCTTTTATTCAGATTGTTACGCCACATTTTTTTCGCCAAAAAGTTTGTTTTTTGGCAGATTTTATACCTGTGAGCCTACTTCGAGGGTTTGTATTTTTTTTTAACCATGGCCAAATATTGTGTAGGGACCTATTGCATACATTGATCAAGATTATTTCTTGTTCATTCTCACAACTATGTAGGGCTTATATTTTATTACGGTCAGGAGCCTACAACCAACAAGCTTTGCCTTTACCCCAAGTTCCTTTATATCCTCATTTTCAATTTTCTTAGTCATAATTTTATAAGTAACGACAAGCAAACCAAAGTGAAAGAATATATTTTTCGCACGTTCTTATGTTTATTTGAAATACCCTGTATTCTCCTTATTACCTGAAAACAAAACTGACAATATGTGTAAAAAATGATTAAATGTGAAATATGACATGTTAATATGAAAATAAAGCGAACCTTGAACCTTTTACCTTGAAACCTTTACTATGCCCGCGAATTTTTCAGTGGCAAAATTGATATGGTAGTGTGCATTTAGGCTCAGAGAAGAGTGCTTCAACGTTTACCTTCATTCATAGAGTTGCAAAGGAGATCATTCATAATATCATACATCAGGCTGGGATCCAAGATTTCTTGGGGGGGGGGGCAAATTTGAAATAATGTGAGTCAAATATTGGCACGTAATGCAGTGGCGTATCTGGTACTTGGTCTCGTGGGGGGGGGGGGGGATTCTGAGATATTTAGGTCCATATACAGAGCATTGTAACGGCTAAAGTTTATAATTTTCGAAAGAAAATGTAAATTTGCACCTAAACGTGTCGAGGGGCCCCTTCTTCATGTTTTGTTTGGTAATGAATAAGGTTAGTTTCTTTGGGTGTCACCATGGTTATGTACGCTAACTCCCTCGAAACCCCTCCTAAACACTTGTGAATCCTCATTAGCATATACATCGCCTCTTGCATGATCCGTAAGCAGTGCTGCAGGCCTACCTGGCATACTGCGTCAAGGAGGGGGGGGGGGGGGGGCAAGCGACCGAGGAGGGGCGGCCACAACCACATTTAAGTCGATGTTAATTTCATTTTGGCGAGCGAGCGAAAATAAAAACACTTCTTTTTTGATATTGGCAGGGCAAACTCTTGCAGGTTGGGGCAGGCACTATAGTGTTTAAGGCGATGTTAATTTAATTTCGGCAAGCGAGTGTAGTGAGCGACTGAAGAAAAAACACTTTTCTTGTAATAATGTTTTGAAAATATACTGGGTTTTATTGTTGCAGGTCTGGGCGGGCACAATTGTGCTTAAGGCGATGTTAATTCTATTTAGGCGAGCGAGCGTAGCGAGCGGGCGAAAATGAAACACTTCTGTTTTAATATTAACAGCATAAACTGCACGGGTTTTAATGTTGCCGGTTGGGGCAGGCAATACTTTGTTCAGATGATGTTAATTCCATTTTGGCGGGCGAGTAAAACAAAAACAAAACCCCCCCCAAAAAAATACAAAAACAAAACAAAACAAAACCACTTCCCTTTTAATGATAACTGGTACCCAAACTTTGATTTATTTTCAAAGGTCGGGGACGGGTACAACTGTGATTGAGGCGATCGATATTAATTCCATGATGAGCAAGCGTAGCGAGCTGGCAAAATACTCAACTTTAGGCCTAATTTAAGTTAGGCACATAAACTGGGTGATATTATTGCAGGTCGGGGCAGGCACATTCGTTTTTACTATAGCGATGCTAATTTTATTTTTGCGAACGAGCTTAGCGAGCGAACGAAAAATACACTTATGTTTTAATGCTAATTGGTACATAAAGTACGTTTTATCTAGTTGTTGCGGGACCTGATCGGGGCGTGCAAAATCGTATTTAGGGCGACAATGATTCCATTTTGGCGAGAGAGCATAAAAAATCTCTTTTAATAATGTTTGGTACATGAATTGGGTTTTATTGACAAGATTGATGTAGGTCGAGGGCGGGCACATTCGTGTTTAAAGCAATGTTAATTCCATTTTGACGAACGAGCGCAGCGAGGAAGCGGAAAAATACACTTCCCTTTTAATGATAATTGGTAAATAAACTTGGTTTTATTATTGTAGATCGGGGTGGGCACATTTGTGTTTAAAGCGATGTTCATTCCTCGCAAACATAATAACGAAAATTTTTTTAACGGTAATTAGTACATAAACTGGGTTTTATTCTTGCAGGTCGGGATGGGCAGGAGATGTTAATTTATTTTCTGGGGGGGAAGCAACAGCCTGGGAGGCAAAGCCCTTTTGGCCCCTATCTCCTTTTCCCCTTTTCTTTTCTTCTTCCTCTTCTTTCTTTTCCTTTTCCCTTTCACTCCTATTTCCCTTTCCCTTCTTTTCCTTCTCCCTCCCCTTTTTTGCGTGGGGAGGGGGGGGGGGGGGGGAGGGGGACTAAGGCCCGCGCGGCCACCCCTGTATCCGCGCCTGCCATACATAATAATATGAGGAAATATTTATGTACACTCTCAAAACACTGGTAAAAATTATAAGGTTGGTTAATATATGTACCGACCAACTGTTGGTTAAAACCAAATTGCGTGTAAAACGACTGGAGATTTCTTTTAATCAACAGTTGGTTAGTTCATATACTAACCAACCTTATATTTTTTTAAAACCAATGTTTTGAGAGTGTATGTGTATATATTAGAAAGTAAACTTACTGATAACTTTTAGCTTGGTGTTGATGTTGGGCACAGTCGTTTGTCCTTCTCTTTCCACGTCACAGCGATAAGTTCCTTCATCTTTCACCATGATGTCCGTCAGGA
Organism: Echinometra lucunter; assembly: GCA_029962745.1. NCBI lineage: Eukaryota > Metazoa > Echinodermata > Echinoidea > Camarodonta > Echinometridae > Echinometra > Echinometra lucunter. Next base: position 6,743,199 of record CM057169.1, on the reverse strand, counting down.
TAAGGGTAGAACTATCATCTTGCAGACTAGCTCGATGGACATAAGCCGCATCTACGGTAACGTTTCCCCTAGAGAGTGTCAATATCTCGACTGGCCCCGTTCCGTCGTTGAAGTACCAATAGAGGCTTCGTAACATGCCTCCCCCAAAATTACAAGGGATGACGGCGGTATCTCCCGTTGTTGCTGAAAGGTTTCCATTGTTTCCGGAGACACTAATTGATTCCAACGTCAGTAAGGCTGCTATGACAAGTGCTAAGTTGGTAAGACACAAAGTGCAAATGGGTATCGCATAAGTTAAAGTTTAAAGGGTTCGAAGATTTTAAAAAATGAATAAAGTTGGTTTACCATGCCTTGGTCATTAAATGTGATGATGAGCTATGGGGGAGAATGTTTGTAGCTTAAAAAATGGTGGACAATGTTCATGAGAGGTTTTGGTTTACATTGTCAAGTCCCCTCATTTTTCAATATTTTACTCACTTTTGTATCATCTTTATCTTTCTTCATTTTCTCCTGTCCCCACCCTGCATATATGCCCGTAAATCCAGAACCCTTCCAGTACTATCCCACATGTAAATTGGAAATAAAGCATTGAGGGATATACAGAGAACGAAATAGAGAGTGATAGAGTACTTTGGAACAATGAAAGGAGAGATAACGGAGATAGTGCATGTTAGTGCCATTCAAACCCTTTCATGCTCTTATAATTTTTTCCCCCTAGGGTTTATTTTTCTAGGGTTTTCTTTACTGTCGTGTCATAGGTCTTACATCCACCTCGCAACCAGTCTCCTCTTTCTTATTTCTCTCTCTTTCTTTCCATCCTACATCTATCAGAAATGCACACACAAAAAATAGTACTAACATGTCGTTCAGAAAGACAGATACAACAACAACAAAAAAGTTTTTCTTACATTTTAATTTAATAGTCGACTACTGTGCTCTACTGAATTTAACCATTGACCCGCCTCACTACAGGCCTATGAAATTAACCCCAATTAACCGTACTCTTTAATTTCTTACAATTTAAAACACTCATAGCGGACAGTTGTGGAATAAAGTGCGTAAGAAAAGTCCGCCAGCGCTGTCTAGAACACGGACAAACGTGCCCCTTCCAGATTGCCTTTTCTTACCTAGGAAATCCATCATTGTCCTGTTGTACGTCTTTCGCTTTCCTGATCACAAGGAATCACATGCCCTTCAGATCGTGTTTTTTCAAAGCCTTGTCTGACTGGTGAACCTATCGCATAATGCACTTCATGCTCTGGACGTCAAATGCGTAGATGTGTAACTAGGGGCCAGTTGCGATTAAAATATCGATTTTTTTGTGTGTGGACAGAATATCGCGACTGAACAGCCAATCAAAATCCAGCATTCCATGAAGAGTTACTACAATGGCAAAGCTACTATTATAGTAAGTTTTATTGCAACGGCACGTAGGGGTGGCTGTTCGTTGTTGAATCACATAGCACATATTTAATCATGTTGAGAGGTTTCGGTTGATAAGTCCACTCATTAGGTTGTCTGTCATCTATAGGGGCGTTCACACACAAGGTAAAAAGTGAGATTCAAAAATCGATTTTCTAATCGCGATTAAAATCTTGATTTTTTTTGTGTGGACAGAATATCGCGACTTTCAACTCGTAGTAAGAAGTGCGATTTTTCAGAATAATCGCACTTATTTGCCGTGCGTTGTGTGTGTGTGAACGCAATCGCAATTAGAAAATCGGTTAAATCTATCCCATCATTCTTTGCGCGTATGCGCTGTGCATGCAGTATGCAGTGTGTTAGTCGATCTCGTATTGTAAACAAATGTTTTGTATAATGGCACATAATTATTTAGTATTTAATCATTCAGTTTGTTGCTGTACCCTCTGTAGCCTTTTTACTGTCGATTTGTATTTTCCCCTGTCCAGGGGCCTGTAACACAAATATTTACAATCAATCGCAAAGTTGTAACAGCCAATCAAGACCTTTTTCCTGCGCATCTCGTTTAAAAAGGTGACCCTGGACCAATCAGACTGATTGTTTTAAAATTGTGATTAATCGCAAACCTTTGTGTTACGGGCCCCAGATCGTGTATAACAGAAATTTAAACGGGTAAGTTTGTGGGCTCTCCTGCCTGTTTTCGTTCCTTCCTCGTTTGTGTGAATGGTCAAAAACAAAATCGAAATTAGAATCGCGATTAGAATCGCGATCCAAATTTCGATTTTTCCTTGCGTGTGAACGGTAGCAGTTAAACTGAAATTTGAATCCCGATTCAGATCGCAGTATGAAGTGCGATTTTTCAGAATAATCGCACTTATTTGCTGTGCGTTGTGTGTGTGAACGCAATCGCAATTAGAAAATCGGTTAAATCTATCCCATCATTCTTTGGGCGTATGCGATGTGCATGCAGTATGCAGTGTGTTAGTCGATTTCGTATAGCAAACAAATGTTTTGTATAATAGCACATAATCATTTAGTATTTAATCATTGAGTTTGTTGCTGTACTTTCTGTAGCCCTGTGACTGTCGACGTGTATTCTCCCCTGTCCAGATCGTGTATAACAGAAGTTTAAACGGAGAAGTTTGTGGGCTCTCCTGCCTGTTTCCGTTGCTTCCTCGTGTGTGTGAATGGTCAAAAACAAAATCGGAATTTGAATCGCGATTAGAATCGCGATCCAAATCAATTTAGAATCGATTTCAACGTACCATAATGTTGCACACGCGCGCCAAAGTTCAAATTCCGTGCGCTCATCTATGGGGCAAAATAATGTAAAAATGCGCAAAAACATGCGTCTTTATATTCCGCTGTAGCTTCTTAAATAGGTCGGAGACCCCCTCTTTTTTTCGTATTCTGAAAGCTTATGACTTGTCGATTTGAATCCATGAAAAAAGCGGCCCTTTAATAGTCAAAAGGTCATCATATTTTCGTGTGAACTGAAAAAAAGAAAGGAAAAAGAATCGATTATGGATTTATGACGTCATTAAGTGGTCTGTCAACTTTGACAGATCACCTCTTAATTTTGTTGTAATTTTCTTTTTATTTATTTATTTATTTTGCCAAATTTTTGTCGACGTGATATCTCAAAATTGCCTCGTTCAATATTCACGAAATTTTCGTCAGTCATTAGGCCTATTAGGGACATGTACATATAAGCTTTTGAAATTCATCGGGTCATCAATGACGTCATGCAGGCGCCATTTTGTGAATATCTTGTCATGGTCATATCTTCATAACGAAATTTTCAATTTTCATTCATATTTAGCATGGTGAATATTCATATAAATCTTAAGAATTCCACTTTTTAAACGCGCGCGTACGCGTACGTCCGCGCGTCAGCGCCCGCGCAAAATTTATAAATGCTCAGAATCGTCTCAAATTTGTTTCAGGCCATTTTAAGCATTTCAAAAATTTCCGCGCGTAAGCGCCCGCGCGCGCAAGTCCCATATAATTTAAAAACGTCGTTTTTTCACCTGATTTGGAATTCTTAGACTTTTCTTGACAATTTCCATCCATTTAAAATTGATTTTAACTTACCATAAGGTCGTACGCGCGCGCCAAAGTTCAAAAACCGTGGGCAATATAGAGTAAAAAACATTTCTATCTAAAATCCGCCATAGCCCGTTAAAAAGAACGGGGAACCCCCATATTTTTACATTTTCTGAAAGCCTATGAGTTGAAAATTTGAATTCATGAAAAAAATTGGGGTCAAAGATGTTGGAACGTCGCCATATTCTCATGTGAACTCAGAATTTCATTTTAAAAAATTATGACGTCATATTTTTTACCTTTAATCAAGACGATATCGCTTATTGTTGGTCGATTTTCGCCAAGATTTCAATATGTTGCAGCTGAGACAATTCTCTATTATGAAGTTTTCTTCATTTTTCATTTTAAGAAAAGCATCATGGTGTAATTTTACGATAAATGGAGGCATGTCATTTTTTCACATTTTGCGTGTATTGTCTATCGGACATGACCTTTTCTCAGTTCTTGATTCTACATTCCCATCTTTTTTGAGCAACAGCTCCATTATTTCGGCTCATTTTTCGCCCAGCTTCGAGTATGTTGTAGCTGAGGAAATTTTCTATCTCTAGTGTGAATTTATTATTTAATCAGATGCCAGGAACACATCGAAATTTTAACTGGAACATATGATATGCGAATCCTATTTTCCATCTACGTGTTATCTCTATGAGCCATATTCTGGTCGATCGGTAAAGCATATGTCTCACATCCTCAAGGGCCCCGGTTCGACTCTCGGCGACGGAGGTGTTTTGTTGTTGTTGCTTGTTTTGTCCTTTCATATTACCATTTTTATCGACTACTTTTACACATACAATCACAAACAATGCAATAAACTGCGAAATTTTGCCTGTTTTGTCTACTGCAATACAGTGTACAACAGTATGTACAACCCAATTGCAAATCTCATTCGTTAACGTGTAATTTGGGTCAACTGTTCGCGATACTGCGATATCAAATCGTCCCATTTCAAGGACGTTAGCCTTCTTCCCAGACGTTTACATTTTCTTCAGTTTATCAGGTCATTGTGACAACATCTAGGTGCCATTCAGTTATCAGACCACCTAATTCGTCCTCAGTGACGAATTAAAAATTCTCGTATTTTTTTTCTTCATTTTAATGAGACCAACTCGCTTATTGTTGGTCACTTTTCGCCAGGATTTTGATATGTTGAAGCTGAGATATTCATGCCGCTGTCCTTTATTTTTATCCTGATAAAGGTATTCATGGTCTAATTTTACTATCAGTGGTGGCATGTCAATTTTGCACATTTTACGTATATTCTCTATGGGACATCACCTTTTCTCAATTCTTGATTGTACATTTAAAGGCAATGGCTAACTTTGTGAGCAGCTGATTTAAAAAATTCTCAAGCTAAGATGAAACATGTGTATGAGTACTTGTATTAGTACTCAAAAACCCTGAAACCAATCATAATTTGGAATGAAAAACTGTAAATTAGACGCAAACCGCGATTTTATTAATTTTCGTCTCGAGAGACAATAAATAAGAGGACCGTTTTGCTTGAATTAAGGAATACCGTTATCTGCCTACCACCGCGTGATACGCCAATACACACAGTACGGTCCGGTGAGCCATGCGCTCATGCGCATTCCTTACGTCTAGTCTGTGCAACCGATCCTCGTATATTTTTCAAACATTGGTTCACATTTCTAATATTTAAGAAATAGTTCCTGTGGATATTATACATTAAAACTTTCAGGCTGGTATTTTTACTCTATAATCCTTATGTTTATCCCATTTTCAAGTAACAAAATTAGATTAAAAAAAAAAATCACAACAATGTTAACCGATGTCTATGTCTTCAGAACAAAACACGGAATATCTATCCAAAAATCCACTCAGTTTATACGGTGAACAGTTGAAATCTTACACCTGAGTCACGCCACTGGGACCTAATCCAGACCGACAACATGCCAAATCAGTGACGTTGTTTCCTTTTTCTACTACGATATTACTCTCCTTATTCATTTCCTTATGGAAACGTGGTAATTTCTCGGATTTTATTTTTCACCACTGCCTGACGCCCAACCATGACAATACAAATCGAATCCGCTGATCCCTCACTTTTTGTAACTTTTGTAACTTTTGTAATTCAAAATTTTTGCTCACTACGCCATTGTAATGAATTAAATAAGGAAATGAACATCGAAAAAGAGAAAAGAACATGAAGCAACTTCACAGACCTCAACAGACCGAAGAATGATTTAGGGCCCAATAGCCAGGTATCAGTCTATATGGACTTTGGAACAAATTTGGGACTAAGGTATACAGCAACGAAACCTACATCAGAGACAAAATACCGAATTAGTGTCAGTCCCGGTCAGTAAAGGATCTGTCTGGGGTCTCTTCCATGGTACCTGAGGTATTACGTATACAGGATGGCCCGAAAAGAACGGAGCATCTGTGATCCTTAATTTCAGCGAGATGAATGACATAAGGAGAGAATGATTTACTATATTACATGTCAGGGCTCATTTCGTGACAGAGTGTCATTTTCAAAGTTTACTACACTGTAAAAAATTACCGTAAAAATTACGGTGGAAAGTTGTGCAGCAAGTTGCCACCCAATTACCGTAATTTTTACGGTTGGACTGTATTGTAAATTACGCCTAACCACTCTATATTACGTAATAATTACCGTAATTTTAACGGTAAAATAAAATAAAATGAAATGGGTCAACCGTTAAAATAAAATTCTGGTGAGTGGCATGAATTTCATGATGTCTGCTTCTGTAATCATGGTAATCAATTCGGTTTCAGACTTTCGGGTAGTACCGCCCTCATCGACGAATATTTTGTTTTCGAAACAAGGGGATTTTGGAATCTGATTGTCTCCTGAAAAGTGATCATGTTCTACTAGCGATAGGAATCATTAGATTATTCTATTCATAGGGTACTAGCATTCGCCTATTTATTAATTATGTTAAGAATCACAACACCCTTAAAAATCTTCAAATCCAAATTGAAATCCACTCTCTTTTTACAATACCGTTACTTGACGCAAGGACACTCAGCTGAACTCTCTTAGCTCGTCTATATTTTCTTGTGCGCCTCGGAATAGACTGTTTCTAGATAGACGGCGCCATACAAATGCTTAATATTATTGTTATTTATTATCATCATTATTTTAGTTGGTAGGTTGATTATTTGTTTTAATGACGAAAGAAAGAAAGAGAAGTATACGATTGCAAGTAAGCGACTGGGGAACCTGCAGATTCAACAGTTTAAGTCCTCATCGGGGACGTAGTAGTGAGGATTAATGATTTTCCACAAGGCACTAGGGTATCCTCTCGGAGGCGAACCTCCCAATTACAAGATCTTCCACATTTTAAACTGAAATAAGACCTTGGCTAACTTCTTCAGCAATACGTTCTAGGAACATTGCCTGCTAAAGGGTCAATTCCTCAGGAATTCAACCGGGTTTTGTGACTAATACATTTAAATGTCCATGATTCAACTTGGATCCTACACTTGCATAATTAACCCTTACATTTAACCATTTACCTAAAGAAGAAGAGAAAAAAAAGATGTTAAAGAAAAGAGAAGAAAAAGGAGAAGAAGAGGGAGAAGGAGAAGAAGGAGAAGGAGGAAGAGGAGAGGAGAAGGAGGAAGAAGAAGAAGCCATAAGAAGAGGGATAAAAAAGGAGGATGAACAGTAGAAGAAGCCTACAAGAAGAAGAAGAAGAAGAAGAAGCGTATAAGAAGGAGGAAGAGTAGAAGAAGAAGAAGAAGGAGAAGAAGAAGAAGAAAAAGAACCTAACCTAAACCCTGCTTATTCCTTTATATCTTTGGTGAAATGAATTTCGTCAGAACATGGGATCCCTGGTTGAAGACCATGGACCTGTGTGTAGGCCCCTAACACATCGAAAGCGTCGATTTTTTTTTAATGGTGGCCTCATCAACCGTGATCAATAACACTATGATGAAAACACAAATATCATGCTGCAGTTAGGAATTACGTAAATGCAATTTAAAATCGAACCCCCTTACAAAACCAGACAATGGACTCTGAGCAACACACTTCTGTATTTCAACTATGAGTAAAACAGAATTACATTTTAGCCTTCTTTTAGTACATGGGATATATTTTCAATAATTTGTGTATCAACGGCAGGGTTGTTTTGAAAACAGAAAACAGAAAACTATTCCCATAAAATACCTACGCATGAACAGGATGGTGGTAACGGAAAAACTCAAAGAATTTGGTACATTTTTTTGTGGTGGGGGGGGGGGGGGGAGGGCTTAAATTTCAGTGAAATAGGCCACCAAAACGTAAAGTGCCATACCTTGCATACAAAACGTGATCCATATTGGTTAAATCAGTCTTTAAATAAAAAAAAAGAAAACTAAAAAGGAAAAAAAGAATGCCATTGTGACTGAGAGAACAGCTAATGGTACACCACAGTAATTTGTACATATACCATCCAATTACTGTTTTTGTACCATGGGTACCATGGCACTTTTGTCCTAATTTTTACAACATGTACAAGGGAACGGCCAAGATAATGTCCGTCGGCTTATTTCATGATATATACATTTACATTTTCTTTCAGTTATTTAGCACATGTACTTATTTCATCCAATTTTTCCACATACAGGGATTTTTATTTTCATTTTACCCAATTCACATTCTCTTATTTTTGAAATACGATTAGCGTACTCGGATTCAGTGGTCACGGGTGAATGGAATAGTTCTCCTTTGGCATTCGACGTTCGGATTCAGAGATCTCCAGTGTGAAGGTTGCTCATAACATTTTATTGTATTCACATTCACGAGGTCTTCCCCCCCCCTCTCTCTCTTAAACATTACCTGAGTTTTGGTCATATCATTACAGTGTAAAAGTTACTGTTTCAAAGCATATCTGACAGGTCCATTAAACAGAACATAAATATTGGTGCATACCTTGAGGTTCAGGGGAGCGTTTCATGAAGTGTCTTGTCAGTGATTTTTACTGACAAATTTGCTCTCAACCAATCAGATGCAAGGATTTTAGTAGTTTATAACAGTTGTCAGTAAAAATCACTGACAAGACACTTCATGGAACGCTCCCCGGAAACCCTTCAAAATGATAAGAAAGCCACTCGATCATATTGGAAAGCCCGTGCACTACACACACAAAAATGAATGTTTGTGACTTCACATAAGTATTCATGTCAAAGCATTCAAACAGCTTCTTGTTCATATTTCAAATATGGGGGCATTTGAAGAGCAATCTTATTGAAGGGAACACGATAAAAACTGCTTTCGAAAAATCAACCCAAGGGTGATTTCAAAAGCCTATTGTACAGCCCATACAAATCATGTTCGGAATACGTAATAAGCCACTGTTAAGTCGGCACACTTCTAAAGGTGAAAGACAGGACTACTGAAGTTGCCTTAGGTTAATTTTTTTGAAAGTAGTTTTTATCGTGTAATTTCTATTATGAATTTTTTCGAATCTTGAACTTGACTAAGATATATCGGAAATCTCACAAAATCATTTTCCAACTTTCCAAAAGCTCAAGCTTCTCTTTAAGTTTTCTAAACGAATCCAATGAAAAGGTATTGTGCCATTTTTACATCTACGCCGATGAAGGATATGTAATTATCGGACTGAACTTTGTGGCAAAGCGTCGATTCATACTGGACATGTTGGAGTGTCTTTAAGCAATCGTTGCGAAAAATTCATTTGTTGGGTTATTCAATACATTATTCAACATGTGACAACTGGTGCTATATAGCGAAAAGGTACGTATCTATTTAATGTGATTGTGGTTGAAATGTCTTTACGGAAGAACAAGCTATCGCAAAACGAGTCATTGATTATAACATCAAACAACCCAAATGGCTTTCGGATAATGTGTCGTTGTTCACATTAATCCAAGAAATGTACAACTTTCTGTTTCTTCTTTAAACTGGAAAATATGTAAAGGAGAATGAAATACATTTTCTCATAATATATCTTGAGCTAAGAAGGAGACAAGCTGCACCTTAAGAGATAATGGAGAAAATATGAAATTTTGTGTAAAAACATATTTACAGTTGTCCTTCTAAAACCTGCCATTTTGAAGCAGCATTGCCACTTTGAAGATCGCCATGGAAAGTAAATTGAGACTTTTCAAACTTTCATAACTTTCTCATTTCGTAACCATTTTAATTGAGCTTTTTAAAATTGCTTCTCTCTATCCATTCTTTTCATTAAGATCGACTTCCCCCAGGGTTTCATTCTCCTTTAATGTCCATTGCAGACAAGGCGTCGTTGTTTTTTTTCACGAGACATCACTGGCACCATGTTCGATGCCACAGCGCTAATGTCCTTTTGCGAGACATTAATCTACATTGCCACATTCGACCCAGGTGTAGTGAGTGGGTAACTTTTTTTTCAATATTTTTCCCTCCACAGGGATTTTATTGATTTCAATAGCAACACATTAACAAATATAATGCAAGGTACATGTACATCACTTTTATACATTGTAAATACAGTATACATTATTCAAACACGTATTCTTCGTTGAACTGTCGAGTTTCAAAAGCATTCAGATATGAAATAGAATTAATGAAAAAATGTAAAAATGTATATATATATATATATATATATATATATATATATATATACAATTTCTCATCTTTTGAATATTGGCGTATACAGCAAATGAGGTCTGAATACTACGAGTTATTTGAAAAACAGAAAAAAAAAATACAGCACGAGTCGACACCTCCGGTCACCTGTCCGCAGTGAGTGGGTAACTGGTAGGATTTATTCCTGGAATGCAATGAGTCTAGTAACGGTTCCCGTGCTAAAGCCGGGGTAATAGTATGATTGCGGGGTCCATTGGGAGAACAGTACATAGTACCAAAAAGCTAAACAGGACATATTATTATCATCATTATCATTATTATTACATGTATTATCATCATTACTGTTATCATTACTATTATTATTATTATTATTATTATTATTATTATTATTATTATTATCATTATTATTATTATTATCATCATCATCATCATCATCATTATTGTTATTGTTATCATTATTATTATTGTTATTACTATTATCATTATCATCATTATTATAGTGCAAAGAGTTCAATTATTGGCGAAAGAACTACTGCCCTCACCGGCCTGATCAGAGGTGGTAAGACACAGTCCAAAACGACGCCCATGAGTATTTGGCATTTGACGTGCGTTTCATGCGGATTATGAACAGAAAGAAAGACTCCACTGAACACGCTGAAGATCAGGATGAGAAGAATAGCTTTAAGCTGATGTAAACAATGTTTTCTCTTGGCCAGAAATGATTAAAATCTACTTATGCTCTAAAGCAAATGTAAGTGTTCAAAGGTAAGAGTTCATTGAACAGAGGACCATGTCATAAAGTAGGACTAATTAGGCCTACTGGCGTATCGTCGTGTTTATGGGCAGGTTTGGTGTTGCATGTTTAGCGATCAGGTAATGCTCAGTGATAGAGGTCTCGGTCTATGATCAATAATTCCGTTCGATCTGCCTACTTACACCAAGCTTGCTATCACGCTGATGATTTAGCCAACACGGCAGATATAGTGAGGCAAACATCGGGAGCTGGGGCAAATCCAGGATTTTGTATGAGAGGGGGCACCAAAATTAATGTAGAGGTGTCCTGGTCTTGTGAACACGTCACCGGCCTGTGGATCTCATGATCCCAGTTCGAGTCCTGCCGCGGCACTAATGTCCGTTGGCAAGATATGAATCTACATTTGCCACTCTCCACCCAGGTGTATCCGGTATGATGCGAAAGTCATTGTCATGATTGTGGTTTGTTCAACATTGTGAGCGTCTGCAAAAGGCACCTGGCTGAACTGCTCCCCAGGGAGTAGAGAAGGTGCATACATTGTGTGAGGGTAAGGCTGAATCCTGTGATCGGGGAAATTGAAATCATAAAGACAAACAGAAATCATAAACTGATAAAGTGAAAACTTCTCAATAAACTGACAAGTAGGTTGTCAACATCTCATGATAAATGATGAAAAAATGATGTCCCAAGAACGCTTTTCTGATTTGCGAAAATTCGCGACTATATGAATGCACGTGAATTCTCGTGACCTAAAATGCATGACAACAGAAAAAGGTGTACAGTCATTATCAATAAAAATAATACACTTCATTATACAGTTTTGCTAAACCTTAGAAATGATAACATGAAGAAAAGGCGAGCAGTGCATGTGTCCGCCCCCCCCCCCCCAGCTACGCCTTTCAATACGTAGCTGCCTCATGCTCCGGATTGATTATTGCAGATCGTTTGAGCTGTCATGTAGCTTAACGTTCATGATTTAACTTAGATCCCAAAACATAATTATTGGGCCAACTTTGGCTAACAAAATTCCCTCCCCCATTAACTGGATTGTCGATGAGCGTGGATTCGTGATCGTCAGAACTTCGTTCTTGAATTATGATTATGATTAATAAACTGAAATCGTTTCACTGGAGCAGAAAACTTTGGGAGGAGAGGAGAAGCACTGTGACTGTGTTATGCTTAAAGTGCCAGTTGAAAGAAAAATGACACCATGTACGGAGTTTAGAGTGGAGGCAACAGATTAAACATTTACACCGACACTAGTGATGTAAGAGAAATAACTGAACCCCTGCTGAAGAGGTGATGACAAAACCAGTACTGAAAATGTGTAAGATGTTATGGAACATCGTCTGCTTGTCAAGCTGTGACGTCATACATCTCGGCAGCGTTCGGAGAGTTCTTCAGGTGATATGTCGGGGCTGTATTTAGCGTTTTGTAATTGATAATAATCATTACTTCGAATGTTTCCAAGCAGTGAATTTTGATAAGCTTGTCAAATCTAAGATTCACTTATGCAATAATGAAGATGAAGTCAGTTTTTAAAATCACCGAATATCTACTTTAAACCCGTCCCTGCCCATATGGAACGATTACAGTGTTACCACAGTGTGTTCACATACTTATCTACATTTATCTACAATTCACAGTGTTGTCACAGTGGAGGGTTGCAAATCATGTGGTCTACCACATGAATAACCACATAGTTGACATACTGAACACACAGTGACACACATTTTCCACAGTGTGGTATGCAATGAACTATGTGTAAACACTGTGTTCATGGTCTGCCACTGTGTGGGATTTCCGATCATGTTGTTTACCACATAACCCACATAGTTGACAAACTGAACACAATTATCTATATGTATGTGTAAAGTATGTGTTCAGAGTGTTGTCACAGTACAGCGTTTCAAATCATGTGGTTATACCACATTATACATGTTATAACCACATAGTTGACATACTGAGAACAGAGTGACACACATTTATCACAGTGTGGTGTGCTTTTAAGTGTGTGTAAACACTGTGTTCACAGTATTGCTACAGTGTGGGATATTAGATCATGGGTCTGTCGTGTTTTAATAAAGGAAGTTAGACTGAGGTATAAGTTTTCCCTTCGTAAAAAAAAAAAAAGATTTTAGACGAGTGTCAGGTTTAAATGACATAGTACAATAACATCCAATGTAACTAATACATTTGGCTGAAATAGTGTAGGCCAGGAAGCGCTCTGTTCCTCGATCATGAATCAATACTTACAGTGCCTTTTTTATTTCAAAAAAAATAAACTGTCACCACAATAAGTAAATATCATGGATATATCAAAATGAATATTTTCCCCGACCTATTCATAACAAAGACAGGAAACCAGAATAAATGAGAGGCAGACAGACGGAGAGGGAGAGAGAGAGAGAGAGAGAGAGAGAGAGGGGGGGGGAGAAAGCGAGAGAGAGAGAGAGAGAGAAGAATAAAGGGGAGGTAAACTGTGTGGTTGAGAAGAATTGAGGGAAGAGAAATTTCCTCACATAAAAAAGAAATATAGAAAGGAGTAAGGGAGAGAAAGAGAGAGAGAGAGAGAGAGAGAGAGAGAGGGAGAGGGCAAAATGTTCACACGATAGGCAGATAAGAATAGAATGTGAAACGGCGTGCATACTGTACATCGCGTATGTGTATGTACCACCCGTCCATCATTACACCGGTACATAAGGAGAGAGAGAGAGAGAGAGTTCACCAATACATGTAATAAACAAAACTCGATATTGAATCATTACTCTCTCGACTCTTCCTACCCCCGAACCGCCCGCTAGCTTTGCTCTGCACGTTAGAAAATCAAGATATCTATGCACAGTGATCCAACGGTGATACACCAAGGCGACTGATTCTTTTCCCTCTCATCACGAAAAGCTTGCACAGGTATAGAGGAGGAGAGATGGAGCTAGAGTGGTAGAATAGAAAGGGAGTAAGAGGAAGAGAAGTGGAAAGTCGAGAGGAGAGTTGGAGAGGCTCTGGTTCATATTGCTTTTGCTCGCCGTTTGGCAGTCGTGTCGCTCGCGGAGCATCACTCGGCGGCAACCACTTGCTTTCTTCAATTCTTCTCATCACCTGCCCTGGTGCTTGGCTTGAATTTCCCCGGGAATTCGCGAGGACCCAGCGTAAGGTGCTACGAGATAGACAGAGGAAAAGATAGATAGAGAGGAAGAGAGACAGAAAGAGAGAGAGAGAGAGAGAGGAAGAATTCGTCGACCTGCTGAGCTGAGCTCAAGACTCTCAGGCCGTCATCTTCGTCATCGTAGGCAAACAGGTCCGCAACCAAGTTTGTAGGAAATCCTGAGCATCCATCACCTAAACGAGTGGAGTCCAGAATCAAATTTCCAACAGACTATTAAACAAACATTCGCGGACCCAAATTTTTCATTTTCTACAATCATTTTTCTTACCTTTTTATTTGAATTTTTGATTCCTGAATTGAGCATCTCCATTTGTTTTGTACATTTCCCTGTCTTCCCACTCAAAATCTTCTTTTGGATTGCATATTTGCATTGACTAACATCGGCATTTTCCTACTGAGGAATCGTCTTCATTATCAAGCTCTTTTAACCTACTAAGAAGAACACCAGAAAGCATTTTCTTCGCTCTACATTTGTCGAGATCGATTTTAGCTCTGGACGTGGTCATGTTCATATAAGAAGCGACAAGCCTGCAACATGCACGGGAAGAAGATTCTTTCTTGAGACCTCTGAGATAAATTAGTGTGCATTGATCGGAATTCTCTTTCTCGTCTTCCTTCAAAATTGTGGATGGTACATTACTTCTCTTTCTGCAGCTCACATCTTCGTTTTCGAATGCTCTGAAGAAGAGAAATTCCCATCACAACAAACCACTTTGTCATTTAGAGTTCACCTTCAAGTGCTGCAAGCAAGCGTACCTTCAGCCTAATTTTATAGGTAAGTACCAGTGTTCCTAATTAAATTTGCATAGTTGGAATTCAAAATGCTCAAAGAAAAAAGACACGCAAGGGAAACTCGATGTAACAACAAGCCTGGGAACGCAAGTGTTTTAGTATTCGTATATCAGCGAACATAATACCTTTGAAGAATAGAGGGAGGAGAAAAAAAATGGGGCGTTATTGCAATGTGAGCAGAATTATAGTCGGGGAAAAAGACGGGCGACGTGCGAAAACATGTATAATAGTCGTGCACACACTCACTCTCGCGCACACACTCACACTCACACTCGGGGACACGTTTTGGAGCAGCCGGTAATTGGAGCGACATTGCAGGGCAGTTTCTCCGGCCTAGCTCTCGTGCCGAATGCATGTTACTGTTAATTAATTTACAAAGCAAGGGACTTCGAACTCTTCTGACGTGTTTTTTCGTTCATTTAAACAAAAACCGATTTGGTGATATGATACTACCACATTAATAATCTTATTCATTATTTCTTTTTTATTTCTCTGTTACATCTCCTGAATATATTGAGATTCATTTAGATGAAGAAGATTTGAGTGATCACTGAAATTGGTAGCCTAGCTTAGCGGGGGTAATACTGGGAGCGCCTTGAGCACCTTGTTTGGTGGATACGTGGGCTATATGAATATCCAATATTATTATTATTATCAAATAAATAAATGCGAAAGGAATTGAGAGCAAAACGACAGCATCTTTCAAATCAAAGTTCCCCAGAGCTGTCCTCACGTATTGAAATTCAAAGTGTTTGCAATAATATTTACACAAGTTCTATGAGACTTCCATTTCAGCTACGCTACAGTAATACTATTTTCACATTTCCTTTCACATACGATTTTTTATATAGTGGGAGCTTTTATTTGAATATGAAAGTTAGGTAAGAAAATGAAGCCGTATGTATGTATAGTGAAAGGGGGCCCTTAGCAAAACAAGTGGTGCAGTGCTTCCACTTAAATGAGAATGGAACCCAGGCATCAGTGTGCCTTTAGTGAATAGAGATGAACAAGAAAGATAAACAGTGAAAGTTTGAGCAAAATCAGACAATCTGTTCAAGAGTTATGAATCTTGAAAGTTTAAGTAAATCCGTATTATAGGGATCCTTGAGTTGGCAACTTTGCCAGCATCTGTGATGTCATCATGGACAACTCTCCATTCATTTTGTGTATGATTTTTCAAAAAAAGGGATTTATATGAAATTTTGAGTCGGGAATCAAAATAATTCTTCCCAAAATGCTTGCAGAATTGATGTAGCCATGTCATACTCAAACAGTAAATCAAAAGAATTCCTATTTTTCTTGAAAATTAAGAAAATGTTAAATTATGCACACAAAATGAATGGAGAATTGTCCACTATGACATCACAGATGCTGGCAAAGTTGCCAACTCAAGGATCCCTATAATAGGGATTTGCTTAAACTTTCAAACTTCATAACTCTTGAACAGATTGTCCGATTTTGCTCAAACTTTCACTGTTTATCTGTCTTTTCCATCTCTATTCACTAAAAGCACACTGGTGTCTGGGTTGCATTCTCCTTTAATATCAATGTGGAAGAAAGAAGATGAAGCCAGATGATATACTGTAGAAGGGAAATAGAGACAGAGATATAGCAGTTGGTATAGCTCAGAGACTGAGAAAAAGACAGAGCATCGGAAGGTACAGATGTTCAGACGAAAAGACATGAATAAATAAACTATTTAGTTTTGTTTTCCCCCCACATTACCTTACACATTTTTCCTGCTATGATAATCATGATAATAGCTCCAGATCAAGAATGAGGGATAACAGTTACAAGACATACTTATTTCATCTCCAATTAACAAGAGGATATCTTATACGAAGGACTAACTAGGGGATGTGTACTCGTTGATGAGAAAAGAGAAAAGTGGAAAAAAAAATGTGCAAAATTTGACCAAAATATGGTCATATAAGAAAGGCATTTAAAAACTTAACCTGGAAGATGGCATTCCAGAATTCTCCAAGAATTATTCCAAAAAAAGAAGAAAGTATGGCTGAAAACTGCAAGTACAATTGTTAAAATTCAAGATACGATACTAGAGTATTTATTGTATTATTGATTATGATGTGATAGAGAGACAAGAAACCCCCACAAAAACCCATAAGACATTTTCATGAACTCTGGTAGAAAAAAATTCCACTTTGTTGTTCCCCCCAACTTGCTCGGAATAAGATGTTTTCTCTCAAAATTTCACCTCTTGATTCCTGAAGAAACAAAACTTGACATCGGCGACCTCCATTGCGTTAACACTGCTAGGTATTTGATGTAGATTCAAACATCCTTAAATATTTGTATATGGAAAATTAGCACGTCGTTTCAATTTATGAGCATCATTGTAGTAATTATGTAGAATAATCAGAGAAATAAAGAATATGCCGTATATGAAAATGTTACACCTGCGATGGGGAAAATTGAAACATTTCTTGAAGCAGAGCAGCATCAGTAACATGGGGTTTCTGGCAAAAACATAGGAGAGTTGAGCTCTTTTCGAGTTGTAAGCAAATAATAACATTTTCAATATTAGTCCGCATACCTTTGTTATCCATCTAGGGTATGAACATAATTATCATCTTTTTTTTTTAATTTTAAAAATAATTCCTGCTTCTTATAAGGCGCCAGTCCATTGCACCAGACCAGAATGTCCACGCCACCCTCATGTTTATTCACATGATAGGCATAGACGTAATTTCTTGGCTCTGACGCAACATCCTTGGAAAGGAGTGAAAACATGATAAGGGGTCCTCAGTACCGGAAAGTTTTGGGTTTGTTTAAAAATTAGCTTTGATCGAACCATGACTAATCATAGATTTACACAAAACAATGATTTAGGAAGGAAAATTAGAAGTGACCTCTCAGGAGTTACACTGTTTACTGTTGAATGAGAACTGAACGAATCATTGAACAACACCACTGACGTATGCAAAAAGAACCCTACCACATCGCCGGTAGGGTGACGCACTATGATTCATGAGAAGTTGCTGCTAGTATTAATGCCAATATGGGCTTTCTGGAATACCGACTTCAGTCATTAACTCGATGATCAAGACGAGTGTATTCTTGAAGTTATTAAGAAAACAGAGAAATAGATCGTTTCATGATAACATGAAATTTGACGTCGAGCAATGCGGACGTGCCTCCAAATCGGACGGTCTCGCTGGAGGTAGCAGGGCGCGTCGAGTGACGGGTCGAAGGAGTGATGGATGTATGGACATTGGATATGGTGTCACCCTTGCTTCAACCAGCAACGGCGTCCGACAACCCAGATTAAAATGATTTATACATCCTCACCAGTCAGAAGTTTCCAAAATGTATTGTTTTTTTAAAATGTCATGAGAAAGAGAGAGAGAGAGAGAGAGAGAGAGAAAGAGAGACAGAGAAAGACAGACAGACATACAGATGGACAAAGAAGGAGAGAGGTTAAAGTATAAAATAAATGTAGGATGGAAAAGCTTTGCCCAAGAAGACGTGTTTTGTAGTAATTCACTCTATCCCCAAAATGATAGTTCGCAATGTGGCCTATCACTATTTTAAGTTTAGCGCTTAAATTCAGTTTTAGAGAGGGAGAGGGAGAAAAAAGGGCAAGGGTGTCAATCCGTTTCAATTTATCCTGAAAATTCCCTGACAAGTAAGAAGAAAATGGAAAAAGAAGAAGAAAGTCCTCTGCTTTTTCAGGTGTTTCTTTTCACCCCCAATCCCCTGACAAGTTATTAAACGAAATAAAAGACGTTATTTTTTTTGTGGGGGGACATATCGGATTTTGTCCCCCATCCTCATAGATATATGCCCCCTCCGTCCCCCTGGTTGACGTCCATGAAAAGGGGGGGGGGCAGGAGTTGAGATATAAAGTCTCTTATGGAGGATGACATTGAATATTGAATGGCAATTCCCAACAAGCTATGATTTATGACGCCAATTCATGGCTTTCAGGAGATGACAGTATGCAACTTTTATTCCAATTGCTCCACTTTTTCTCTGTTCTCTCACTTTCACCCCACATGCCGGGAATAAAAGATACACAGGGGAACAATTACGCAAACTAGTCGCAGGTAAAGAAATGTCATTTAATGCTAACTTACAAATCGAAAGATGGCATTCGTTCTGTTTCCACATACGACTGGCAAAATGTTCTCATATCTTTCAAACTTTGCTTAGAAAACTTGAAATCAATGTTTATATTTAAATACATATATGTAAACAATAAATTATTTGCCCTTGAAACCTTGACAGCTGCGCTGAAATCGGGCCGGCATGACGAAGGATTGCCCTTGACAGTTTATAACACCACCAAGTGGCCCACCCTTCGAAGGGGCATTAGCATTTTGGATTGGGGGAGGGGGACAGGTCTCGTTAGGTGGAATTAAGAAGGGATTTAAATGGGGAGGGTTCCAAGTGGTACCATCATCTCCTTTTTGCCGATCCCCTTCCTTATTACCCCCTCTTTCTTTTTCTTTTGCATCTTTTCCTTTTTCTTTCATTTTTTTTTCATTTTCTTCATTCTATGTGTGTGTGTTGGGAGGGGGGGGGGGGGGGGCTTAACCCGTGTTCTCCTGGACCAACATGACCAATGCAACGTGCACCCGAGGACGGACATTAATTGTTTGTGACTTTGTCCCTTTATAGCTGGGAGTGTATACAGATTTGAATATCCCAAAGGCTAAATAAAGCAGAAAAACAGGTGTCATTCCTCAATCATAAGTTTATTTTCGATCTGGGACCATCAAGTACCAAAGTGAATAAAATACACTTTGCTATTTGGGGATTAGTTTGAAGCCACAGTAAATGTATATCGCTTCATCAGGTCGTAAAGGCTAAATAAAGGTTATGGAAATTGGTATGAAATTTAATGGTTGTTATTTCGATTTTGTGTTTTTGTAAGCTGCTGTATTAAATCACTGAAAAATTATACTCAAAAATACGTTTTGTATGTAGTACTATTGATATTATGCCATATTAATTTCTTAGGAAGAATTTCATTTGTTTAAGATTTTATTGACAGACAGCAGTGAAGACACAACACTCTTAAGAAAAATCTTTAGTTTGGTTAAAATATGAACCGACCAACTGTTGTTTAAAAAAAAAAAACCTATGTAAAACATATGGGAATTTTTTAACACCAAGAGTTGGTCGCCGGTTTATATTTTAACCAACCTAATGATTTTTAACCAACTTTTCTGAGAATGAACACGCATTGGTATCAAACGAAGGAAGCGTAGTTATCCCATATAAAACGCACATTTTATTCTTGTGATCAAAACAGATGAACAAATGAAAGAAAGGACTTACATATGACAAAGCTTCGAAATCTACAGATGTGATGTATCTGTACACCACATACCAAGGCCTACAGGCGAAATCATTGAAATCGTAGAATACTATTTGTGTATTCATGACCTCCGGAGAAAATCGAGCATGTTTATGAGTGACTTATTCATTCATACTCTTCCAATTAGCATATCATGCCTGGGTTAATGCCGTCCCTGATAAAATTTCTGGTGTCAATTTCAGTTCTCGTCAAAGTAAAGGACAACCGCAGTTCCAACACTGCATCACTAGGAAAAAGCACTCGTAGGTATTATAATGATCACAAAATATCAACTGAAGAGCACTAGTGTCAGTAATGGTCGTCCATGCTATAGTTCATCAGGGAAACTAGAATTGTAGATCGTTTAGTAAACACAGCTCTTGAGGGAAAGGGGTTGCCGCTTGTATTTTTGTAGAAATATCCGTGCTTTTTTGAGGTACATTTATTGACATTTAATGAAGGTGCAGATGTACTACTTCATAGATTATGATATATTCCTTACAGGTTTTTTTAAATGCATCAACTGCATTTTTGTGGAAGTTGACTCATTATTGTTTGAAGGGCATTTTTAATGATTTGTTGCTAAATCACGCCCTTAAAAAAAAAATCAGTGTGTTATAATTTAATATTTTTCATCTGCAAAGTGGGATTTCAGTGCATCCAGATCGATACGATGGCTATATGTGGAGGGATATCGTCAGGTGAAAGTGGTACATGAAGCATGGCCTTTCACACTTATATCTTGATTGTAGAATATGAACCAGATTCTGTTAAAGATAAACTGGTGTCTAGTGTGAGATTTTGAGATTATCGAATTGATAAAGAAATTCACTTACTTTCCCCAAAAGGTACTTGGACTGCACAAATAAATGAGTATATGGGACCACACACAAAGTCACAAATCGTCATGAATGATCCCCCGAACTTTTCAGATTTTTTCTTATCATTTTTCAAATATGAGGGAATTTGATGAGCATTTTTTTACTAGATACTCTTCCTAACCGACATGAAAAGAATAAAAAAGCTCACAAATCGTTTTTCACCTTTCCCAGAACTCAAGCTTCTCTTAAAAGTATCCATCAAAATTTATTGTGAATGTAAGAGTTTTCGTCTTGTATATACCTGAGCAATGGCTCAGTGGTAGAGCAGTGGTCTAGTAACTGGGAGGACTGGGGTTCGGATGCGTTACTGCCCTTGGTAAGGCATTAATCCTCAGCACCAGGTCTCTCGAGGAGGAATTAAAGCTGTCGGTCCTCTAGTTGCTCACTTTGAAGCATGCACATAATTTCGCACAATTCAGATTAAATAAACGACCAACCAACTTACCATTTCATATCAAACCAATATTCTGATGAAAAGAATCTAAATTTTGCCAAAACCTCTGTAATGAACAGGATGAATAAAATAATGAAACCTGTTTGGCGCCATGGAATGTATAGTGGCAATATCAACTGAGTAATAAACTGTACATTCTATGCCCCACCACTGTGATCAAGGACGGGTGATGTTGCGTGACGGAGCGGTTTGTATCTCTCGATTCAGGCGCATGGTCACATAGTCCTTGTAGGCTTATTAATCAACTCGTAAGCCCATCCATATTTCATACATCATCACCGTCAGTTTATTCTATTAGTGTAAAGGTGCGTTCACACGGGATTGCTTCAACGATCACAAATCCTCTCTGATATTTTGATCAGAGTGTGTGTGCAAAAAGCTGAAATAGTTGCTATATTTTTTTACAGTCACACGCAACGCAGTAATTCTGCTGTAGAGAACACTCACAGTTACCTATGTGCTTACCCTTAAAGTATAATAAATTAAATCAAGTTGAATTTTAAACACTTCTTTCCTGCCTACCAGGAGAGAGGGAGAGAGAGAGAGAAAAAAAAATCGTTTCCGCACAATCGCACGCTATTCTCACAGAATAAAGTAGTCTCTACCTACCATAATGTAACAATGGAATTAACTTGGGATTTTTCAAGCATCCAAGAAGTCTTGTAAGTTAATACACGTATTACAGGGTCTTTCACATTGTGTTGTTTGGAACATTGTAACTCACCACACTGTGACCAGTGAGTAAAGTTTGAGATATTTTAAAGCGTACTGTGATGCCACAGCGATTGTCGCAGAGTATGAGATATACTCCACAGAATAGTGGGTAGATTTGGAATACTTATCACCACTTAATAATATATGTAGGATTGGTAATGTTTCTACACTACAGTAAATTTATCCAAGCGCATTACAGTAAGGTCAAGAAAGCTGGCTCGTGTCAACATGCTTGTAGCTTTACCAACTTGCACACGTGAAGCCATAGCGGGTTACGTGAAAACTGATCAGAGTCTATCGCGGCACAATAAATGTAAATAGACTCTTTAGTAAGAGCAGGGGATGTTAGAGATGGCCATGTGTTAAGCCCAGCGCACACCTTACGATCCGACTGGCTCACGACTGAGTGAGAGGAGGTGAGTCATGGGGCAGTCGTAAGCCTCGACACCGCACACCTTGCGATTCCAGACCCATCCGACTACTCTGACGTCATATCAATACTGCTGTCTGATTGGCTGGAAGATGGATTGGGCCTGCGATCTCTTGCGATCCAGTCGTGAAGATTCGACATGTCAAATCATTCCGACTGCCCTTCCGACTGGCCTCTAACTGGTCTACGACTCACGACTGACCAGAGCTTTGACGTCGCATCTCCTCTCACTCAGTCGTGGACCAGTCGTGAGCCAGTCGGATCGTAAGATGTGCGCTGGGCTTTAGACTTGTAAAAACTACTAGCCCGACTCATTACATGCAGTTACATGGCGCCTGTATCACCGGCGTAAATCCCCTTTGAGGAGGGGGGGGGGGGGGGGGATGATCGACTTTTTTGGCGATTTTTTTTTCTGTACAACTCACACTTAAGTATAAAGGCACACCCTCACCCACCCGCACAGATTCCCTTACAAACGTTCTAATTTTTATTTTGCGAGAGAGCGAGCGAAGCGAGCTAGCACAAAATAACGACTTTTCTGGTTTTTAATCCCATTTTCAAATAGAAATTCTAAAATATGATGAGCGAGCGAAGTGAGCAAGCCAAAAAATAACCACTTTTCTGGTTTTTAATCGCATTTTCAAATATATATTCTAAAATATGATGATCAAGCGAAGCGAGCAAGCCAATAAAAATAAATAAGCACTTTTCTGGTTTTTCATCGCATTTTCAAATAGATATTCTACAATATGATGAGCAAGCGAAGCGAGCGAGCCAAGAAATAACCACTTTTCTGGTTTTCAGTTGCATTTTCCAAATAGTAATTTTAATTTAAGATGGTTGTTTATGACAGATTATTAAAAGTTTTACTGATGAATTCGAGTATCATTCCTTCCTTAAAAAGTGTGTGTGTGTGTGTGGGGGGGGATGTTTGTACACACCATCCCCCCCCCCCTCTCGAAAAAGTTTGGGGGATATATCCCCCACCCTCCCCCGGGATTTACGCCAATGGCCTGTATACATGCCTAAACTTAAACTTTTCCTTTGTCAGAACAAGAATCAAGGTGTATGCTGTCTCTTCAAGGCACGAATGTTGCATTGTTTCTTTAAATCTTGCTTTACATTGTGATGAATTAATTCAGTTTAAACTGACAACCTGACGGTAACCTTCATGTAATAATCTTTTCAAATGAAGAAGTCATAATTCTCAGTGCATTCTTGAGAGGTAAACGTCAATTTGTAACCTATTTAAAGTCCCCTGTTATGGAAACATCTCAATTCCTTTTGCCCTTTTTAAAACCGTAAATTTATGCACATTATGAGTAGTGAGCACTACGCACTAGTACCACACACCCACACATAAAAACTCAAACACCCGTACATGATAGTGCCATGTGGCATGAAATAAATGAAAAGAAATAAACATGAAAAGGATGTAATGAAGGAAACCGAAGAAAGATAAAGGAAATTCTAGCACATATTCAACGTCTTTATTTTTCGTGCCATGATTTTACAAAAAAAAAAAAAGGTCACGAAAGCACTAATGAAAATTGTGAGTGCAGGTGGTTGCAGAGTCAATACTGTGCAGAGCTATTGTCATATGAACGGGTAAGAATATATCAAACCAATTACTAAAAAACGGTTGTATAAACCTTGGTAAATATCAGCTGCGATGGAAAAGAAATATCAAAAACGTTTAGACCAAATCTTGAAAAACGGATAAAAGTTCGAGAGCCTGATCGGTAAATCTCCTGCCAAGACGCCTAATCTCATCTGAGGGAAGAAAATTAATTGTTGGCTATCTATCAGCCTCGCGCCCCGGTTTGATTGGCTCATGATTTATGGAGAGACTGCGCTGGGACGGGAGAAATAAATCTCGTTAAGATATACATTGGAGCTTGTCATGTTTAACAGAGGCAAGAACAAGATAGTACGTATAGACTCCTCTCCCGCACCCCAATACCCTCCTATCAGGGGTAGATGTGAACTACAACTTCTATCACTGACGAAATTGCACTTTACACCTGTAAAGAAGAACCGTGAAGTGCACATGAAAGTATCAACATAATCATGATAGTGGACTGATGAATTATAAAATGTAGTTCGTATTATTTTCTTGCATAGCGAATATCACATCATGATCATTGATGACAATACGTCTCTCCCAACGCATCTTTGAAATTGTAATAACCCGGCTTTACCTCTTGCAAGCATAGCATTCTGTGCATTCGAGGAGAAGTCCTATAAGGTTTCCACATACAACACCTGCAATGAGTCAGTTGCGGTGAATTCAGATTTTCGTCTTACCAAAAGACACCAGTGTAGTGGCAGAGAATCGAACCCGTGACCTGTGATGTGAGTACAGTCAGGAGACCTATTCACTAAACCACATCACGCTTAAAACCTATAATCCAGTTACCATCTAGATCCAAGCTTTGGGAGGATTATGAATACAACATAATACATAATGAGGAAGCCTTTTCATCAGTTTTCATGATGATGCACCTGGAAAACGTTCTGCTAGTGCGTGGCAAATATTGGCGCCACTAGTATTTGATGCGTTCCCTTGAAATGATCTAAAAATTCATAATCCATATATTGTTTCTATTTTTACACCATAACTAGGAACTATATGTTTTGATAATTACTTTTTATCATGTTATTTTAGCTTCACACTTCCCTCCTCTATTGCATCATATTTCATCCAGAAGAAAAAGGTTTGAGGCACTTAATGACTAAGAACATCTAAAAATCCAAAATCTAAACTGGCTTCCAGAACCTAGGCTTTTGGCAAAGCATTGCTATTTAATTTTGCAATCCCGATTGCATTTAATTACCTTTTTCAAATTAATCACAATGCAATGTACTGAGCATCTATATGACAGCGGAAATGCTTGCCTTTTTGTGCAACATAGTAAGATCCCTAGGAAGACACGCCGAAAAGCTCAGGTTCATATCCATCACAACGCAAATTCCTGCGTATTGGACGAAGGGAAATGTAGTTAATACTCTTTCCTGTAGCTAATATCTACGCACAAAAGAAAATTAATTTTCCAATTTAGCGATTCCGGAAACCGAGCGTGGTTAGTTTTACTGGCTCTATGGTCTTTCGCCACAGCCAGGGACACTCAGCCGTGTGGAAGTCGGTGAATAAAATCGTCGGGCGTGCGTTAAGAGCAACAAGGAGCGAGAGAGTCTGACAGTGAAATTTCCCTGGGTATTAATTTAATTAGGCCTCAAAATGTGAGTGTGTATTATTTGTGGGTGAGGACGGTGTGTGCGTGTGTGCATTATAGGATAGGGCGCAAGACGGATGTGTATCGGAATGTGCATGCATCATTAAAGGTCTTGCACTGAGGGAGCAGGAAACTGAATTTAGAAAAAAAAAAATGTCTGGCTTTTAGTGTAAACATTAAATAACAATTGAATGAAGGACATAGAATTATTTGTGACCTATATAATCACATTGAAAATATAATGAGATATCAAAATAGCAGATCTTGTGAAATGTTTATATCTGTCCTTTTCTTTTATGCTATTTCATTGTGTTAGTGTGTACTGTCAGCTCACGTAACTTTTGATAGGCGTGGATAAAATCAGTTTTCATGGATTCCATGGTATGTCGTCATCATGCATGTCCTCTTGCAGGGTTTCAAAATCAGCTTTACTTTCTTGAGAACGGAGAAGAGAGTAGAAGGAGAAGAGAGAGAAAGGAGTAAGTAAATAACATGAGATAAGGAGAAAGAGAGAGAGAGAGAGAGAGAGAGAGAAAGCGAGAGAGATAGAGAGAAGAAAAAGAATATTAAAAGAAAGAGAGAGAGAGAGATAGGTTGCTAAAAAGGAAATGAGTATGAGAGACAGAAAACGAGTGAGATAGAAGGGACTAATAAAATAAAGAGAGAGAGGAAAGGAGAGGCAGTGAGATAGGTCCATAAAACGAAAAAAGGAGTGAGAAAGAGTAAACAAGAGAAAAAGTAAGAGAGAGAGAGAGTGACAAAAAGAGAAAGAAAAAGAGAGAGAAGCAAACAGGTCGATAAAAAATGAGTATGAGAGATAAATAGATAGATAGAGAGAGAGAGAGAGAGAGAGAGAAGTAATAGAAAACAGGGATATTTGAAGAGGGGGAGAGATAGATTGCGCCTAAGAGAGGGAAAGAGACAAAACAAATAAAGAAAAGAGGAATGGAATGAAAAAAAAAGAGAACAAAACTTAGCTCAGTCAAGGGACAGAGCAAGAAAGCGAAAGGAAAAAAGAGTGTTATCTTACGCAGGAAGCAATGCTGCATTTTACAAGCTTCACAGCGTCTCTGTTTTGCCCTAGGGTGATACTATCAAATAATCACTGCTCTTTTACTGCGAACCAGGTAATGTATACCTAGATCATAAGTCAACTCCAGGCTGAGTATTGACTAAGATTTAAACCGTGGATGCATGTTAACATTGATGATGAAATGTATTATTTCTATATTAAACATGATAAAGGTAGTCAACTAACGGATGTGTGTAGAATTAGATTTACGAGAGAAAGGTTTGTATATTTCATGCTCATAAATATTTATATTTATGCGAAATCACAAGTCAGGTCAGCGACGTTTTCTAACTCAGAGTTATTCTGAAAATGCTGCTACAATTACTGTAATGTCCTCGTAAAAAAATGGTCAGTCAAATGCAAACTCCATTCTCTATTTGACTTCGATTCATTCTGAGAATACACTGTCCATTCCTTGAATCATATTAAAATGATAATGTGATCATTAAATTGATTCATGCCAGTGTTTCTTTGTGAATAAATTTATGACAAAGGTTGATTGACATTTTACATAACTAATACAGAAGCCTTAAGTATTTTACTCACTCCTTTGACCTTTTATGTGGAATGCTTTCTTTGTGAATAAATTGATGAAAAAGATTGATTGACATTTTACATAACTAATACGGAAGCCTTAAGTATTTTACTCACTCTATGACCTTTCATGTGAAATGCTTGCCATTAATATCCCACTGCAAATTGAAATAATGTGGCCTAGTTTTAACGTTAGAGAGTTGGATGTGATATGATAAAATGACATTCGTGAAAACTTTGCTTGATAAGATCAGTTCAAGGAAAAAGAGTAAGTATACGTACACCCACGTACACACACGCACCTATACACCTCTAGCGGTGAATTAAGCAGGGTATCTACCTTTCATTAATCATAAATAAACACAAATAAAGCTAACTAATTGAAATCAGCACTGAAAATTCTTCAGTGAAATCGTCAGGGACTGCATAAAGCTGGATTGATTGAGATGCACGACGAAAAGGTGTTGTGATAAGCAAAATTTGATATTGATGAAATTACCAACATACATGTCATTATTTCTGGGAGATGATACCACGACATGTTTGTTTAACTTACAGAGATAAGTGAGTCACACTTCTGAGAAATCGTAGCCATGGTATTGCGGAAAGAGGTCGCTCTACATGCTTCAAAATCGGGGTGTGATGAATAGATTAGGGGTAGGAGATAACGCCAAAAACACCTGCAGGATAGCGAAGAAAGGAGAGGTGTTAAGAGTCTGTCAGATAGCGGAAAGGACCGTGGTAGAATTCTGTACATATGACAGTGTCAAAGATTCCTGTATATTGGGTCAGTTTGAAGAAAATCTTCCCGATTCAGCGTGTTAACAGCGTCAAGTTCATTGTGAATAATTTGGATCATTATGGTATATGGATATATACCTTTCCTCTGCCTTACTTGAAAAGTTATCATGGCCTGGATGAAAGTTTGATATTGAAAACCAACAATTGAATATTAACTCACTGTCTGGGGTCAACAAAGTGTGGCAGTTTGCTTCCTTTAGCTTTAAAAATAAGATTAAAATACAAGGCAGAACAAGCATGACATGTCTGTTATCTGGAGGTGTGGTGTGTATGGGATCAGTTTTCAATTCCGTAATACTGATAATTTTGGTGCTATGGCTTTTATCAAAGAGAAAGACTGTTGAGGTATGCGGAGCCCCTATAACACTGTCCATCGCAAGAGTCCTAAGCAATGTGGCGTGACAGTTGTCCCGTGGTGGATATCGGCTTTTATTCATTAATGTCTCTATTGTTGAGATAATCGAACAACTCGACTCGAGCAAATGAAATGGCTCCCTCCAAACCACAAATGAGAGAAAGCCAGAAGGGATATTGATTAATATGAATACGCATATTTTTTTCGTTGTCCTCGATCGAGAAAACAGAGTGGTCATAGTCTGACAGTGCATGGGCATCTTTTGTGCAGAATCATAAATTACGTATTATCAGGTCCGAGACAAGTCTATCTGATTTCAGAGAGAAAAATGTGAGAGTACAGGAAACGGCGTTTTTCACTTCTCCTTGGACCTTTCATCGATCAGTTTCCTGGAATATTAAAGCAAACATTAATTTGTTCGTTTTGTCTTCGATCAAGCAAAGCATTGTGGTCGAAATTCATGTACATTCATCATGAAAGGTCGTCAAAAGCTTTTATCACTTACGAAATGGGTCTATCTCAGTTTAAAGAGCGCGGAGGGGCGAATAGAGACTGATATTTCTAGTTGCTGTTAGCCTTTTATCTCGTATTTCCTGGGAATTCTAAAGGCGCGCCATTGGCATTGAAATCAAAAGACAACATAATCACATAATCATGATCATCTTCAAAAGCAGAATGATTTACTAGGCCTATACCATTTCAATTTAATACATTGTATGAATTCAATTAATTCCGAGCTGCCTTCAGCATGCTCAGTTTTCTCAGAATCCATTCTTGATTTCTGTCCATGCTCTTGGGTGTTTGTATAACCGGATGACTTTATGAGAATTTGCCCGGAGTATCATAAAACAGAATATGAACAGGTTAAAGATTTCTAAAATGCGCCAGCTCAGTGTAAGAATACAAAGTGATTCGGAGAAAATCACTTAATTAAGGCTATCAGAACTCCATATTTTCTTCGGGGAAGTGATATAAAAGAGATGGTTCCTGTGATTCCGTTATGAGATGCTGACCTATAAAGATGACATGAGAGTTCTACGACCTGTCCCTTGATCTGCTGTTGGATAAACATGATAAAGATATCAATCAGTTCATTAACCTCCAGTGACAAATGCGACTTTCTATTGAATACTGATCTTTCATTGGGTCAGAGCCCTGTGGGGGCGTCCAACGTACTGTATTTAGAAAGCTTATCTCATTTACGTGACTACTTGGTTTCTCCACTTTCAAAATGATTTAATTTTCTCTGATTATAAATACTTAAATTGTACACTAATAACCATCGGTTATTGATTAGTTTCAACAGACGAATTTGTGAAAAATCCCTCATCGAACGGAATGAGATAGACATTTTAAGATGTTATGGATCATTTATGAAATTACAACGTATTACTTGATTCTATCATACCCAAATCACTTAGAGATCACTACAGGTCCTTGCCCTTTTCGATCAAAAAAAATTGTGAGACATGCGGTATTCATGATTTAACTAAAAGCAAATCGTGAAGCTGACCAAAAATAATCAAGCTATTTAACAATAATGGCGTTTCAGTAAGATGTGAATGATGTTGTTTGATTTATCTAAAGTAAATATACACAAGGCATGCCTCTGAATGAAGAAAATTGAGCCATCAAAGTACACCAATACCGCATATCTAGAGCCAAACTTCTTCTCACGCCTCGCCCCTCGAACGCCACCGTTGATCCTCGCTCCTCTCTGTATATACATTATGTGTGCGCGTGAGTGGGTTACTGTATGTGCGTGAGGGTCTAGTGTGTGTGTGCGTTTCCACTTTAGCCGCCAGTCAGCTCGTGGTATCTCATTTCGCCTCGATAGGCTACGATCAATACCCATCGCTTTATTTCATTTACTGTAATGCTACCCGATGCTTCACGTGAGTAGAGTATTCTTTCTCCCCACGTTAAAGGTGGAGCGCAGTTTCAGATAGATGCCATCAAAACTGGTGATGAAAACTTGTGACATTTTCTCAGTATTCTTTCTGTTTGCGTTATTGGTGGAGCGAAGTGTTTGACTGATGTCAATCCACCTTTTGATCAAAGCTCGATATATGATGTTTTGTTTTTAAAGGATATTCATCTTGATATATTGAACGCTACATCAAGGATTTACACAGTTTCCTGACGAGGCGAATGTTACTTGGGTGGAGCCTTTTAACCAGTCTTTTAACCGATCTTTTGACCGGTTGGTCTCGTTTCTTGTTATGAAATTATTTTGGAGACTCATACCGTCGAGGTGCGTGACAGAAAACATTCATATAGTTTTTTCTTAAAGATACGTATGATATATCAATCATTCTGTAAAGTTAAAATGTGCAGTATTGTGTTATGTTAAGTGCTCTGAGATATACATTTCAATGGTGATGTTTGAGTCCGGAAAGATAACAATCTTCTCTTTTTCCTTTCATTCCTGCATCCACTATCTTAGGTATATCAGTTCTAGATCATCTATTAAGAATAATAGAATAATAGAATAATTGTAAGTGAAACCAAACAGAACACGTGCAAGCCAATCCTATATGGGATGTTACCTTCCTGTGGACTAGACCATTCTGTTAAAATCTTATTAGCACATTCCAGCCACCTTGCTCGTTAGCTGTGCACTACTAGTAGCCTCCCTTTAAACGCAAGTCGATGATGGAGAGCACGGGGAGGAAGTAACGAAAAAAATAATTGCATTAGAGCCTGTGTAGAGCATCACCAATTAGAAAGACGGCCTCTGATAGGCATTGTCTCCTCTTTCACTGAGCGCACAGCCTGCCTTCTCGGAACAAGATAGCAGAGGCCGTGGACGACGACAGATAGAACGAATTGGTACCGAGGTCGAATTATGATTTATAACGACGTCCCTTTGTCCGGTTGGCCTTGGTTTTTTTTTTTTTTTAAGAACAAATCACATGCTATCAGCTCCGAAGAAATTGATTTCCGGAAATTGTATAGCGTTTCAGAAAGGGTTTGATATTATTATAATCATTGTGGTTATATTGTGAAGTAGTTTATATCGACAGATATACTTTTATCCGGCATCCTTCCGTGGATATATAATTTTTTATTATTATTAACGAGGTGGTTAAATTCTCTAAATTCTGGGAAGGATAATTGTAGCAAATGTGATTTCTACTAATAAATTTCATCCCCATTCTCGAGTGTCCAATGGAAGTGAAATTCCTCATTATCTTAGTATTTCAAGTATATGTTGTAATAGTTGGCAACTTTAGACCAGATAGTAGACGCAAAACCGTTTTGTAGTACCACGGACCCATAATTTGAGCCTTTTGCTATTCATTGGTTGGGACTTTCAAGAAGATCACATAGTTAGTTTCCGTTGCGTTTGAAAGAACAATTATCGTCAATTACTGCTTTATTTGTTTTTACTTTTAGTTTCTGGAATCGCTTGATTTTAAATCACATGGACTCATCATCATCATCTGTTTATACCGTTTCAGCTACAGTGTATTTTACAACTTTACACAAAATCATGTGACAGTGCTTCAGTATGTAATTGTTGTTCGGGATGGTACACCGTCAAAGTTCTATCCGTTTGATGTGATGAAGCATACTCCCACCACCTATATCACTACTCCTAATGCTTATTAAATTCCAGCAACACTGCTGCCAGGACTCCTCTAATATTAATACGTAATGAAAAGCTTCCCCGAGAGTTTGGTCTGCAACTTCCATTGGATGAAGAATTTTCTTTGAAGGAGCGAGAGGAAAAAATATACACAGAAAATGAGGTTCTGGTAAAAGGAAAGTATCCATTGGCCTTAATTTCTGCTGCATCGCACTTTTAAGTTGGTGCGGGCAAGTTACAAGACTGTATTACAAGCGCTGCACAGCTTTGTCTGACATTCGCGCACCTCGTAATCTTAATCAAGTTCGGTGGCGCCACTTGCAGATGCGGACACTGTGACAGTGCAAACAACCTCGACGAAGACCCTCGAAAATACGTGCCCGGTTTTCCCATTCCCAGGCCAGGCCAGGCCAGGATGATTTCTCCACACTTCCACACGGATGCGAGGTGAACAGCATCCCATTCGCCATCGCCGCTGCCAAACCAGCCAGCCTCAGCCTCAGCTTCTGCCCCACATGCCTCTGGGGCAGTGTCACATTGTAGGAGCGATTTAGCTCCCCCCTGTACATCCCCGATGATTGCCTCAATCCGATCACTCCTCAACAAGGTAGTCTAATGCCTCACTCGTAAAACGAAGCATCGATTTTCTCAGTAAGCTCTTGCCAATCAACCACGTGTGCCCCAGGAGCGCGCAGCAGCAAACCGCCAGGAGCTCCCTTACAATTCGCTTTTCTTTCAGCCACGTTTAACGTCGACGTTTTTAATTGCGCCCGTTTTTCTGCCTCCTCCCATCGCGTCGACCTAATAGTCAACTCCGCCCCACTTTTGCCTTAGAAGAATAATTGCAAAGATAAAGGTATTGCACAATGAGGAGGTTATCCATGGCTACCTTGTTTTGTTCATTTAGGCATTTGTATAAAGTGCGGGGAATAAAGAAGACGGGATAAGTAGAAGTGTATTTACACATGCAGAATACTGATATAATCGTCAGTAAGAATTAATGAGGAACACATTTTCTACTGTCGCTGACTGTTTAAGCTTCTCTTTGCAAAATTAAAAAAAAACACAAACAAAAAAACCCCATGTAACCATGTCTTAGTGAGGTATAATTAGGGATAGCAAATTTTGTTTCCAGATAGGAGGGCATTCAAAAGAACGTAGGACATTCCGACATATGAAGAAACCATTAAGAAGGAATCTTGATCATTGATTGAGATGGACATTGACCCAGGGGAGCGTTTTATGAAGTGTCTTGTCAGTGATTTTTAATGAAAAATTTGCTCTCGGCCAATCAGATGCAAGGATTTCAGTAGCTTATAACAGTTGTCAGTAAAAAGCACTGATAAGGCACTTCATGAAACGCTCCCCAAGTGTGACCGGTACCTGTAGGGTCTATCATCACCAACTCTTTCCCATGATCAGGTTGACAAAAACTTGCACCGGGGCATAGAACTTGATCACCACCATGTATATTCATTGGAAATTCTCAACTCCAGGCGGTTTGTGGTGACGAGTTGGCGTGTCTTACTCACAATGACACCTTTTCAAAATGGCACCTTGCAATCAATCCTGATAGGTGAAGGGAACTGTGAAATATGCGTTCAACACGATTGACAGACTTTCATGACATGAACTCATTGCTAACTGCGATAGTGTACAAATAATGCACTTGACAGAGGGCGTTAGTAAGAATTATTCACCCGATAGTAACTTTGGAACAGTCTGAAACGCACGAGGTGAATTGCTAATGCCTGACCAAGTGATTTGCATTATTTTTTTTTTATAAAATGGTTGCATTTGCCACAGCTTTAATCCAGTATGGGAAGCCAAATGAAGCAAAGAAACCTCTCAGCGGTCATTAGTACCGGTCATAAGTACCAGTTACTGTAAGGCAAAATTAAAGAGTGGTCACGTGAAAGATCTCAGCCAGACATTAATTTTGATTAGGATCCATAACACTATTTTATAACCTATTTCCCTATAACTTGTGCGTAGATTATGTAACACTTAAATGTAAATGTAAATGCATACGTTGAAAATTTCGTGATTGTGTAGCAATGATATTCTTTCATCATTTAAAGTAATTGGACCTTAAAAAATGTACTAACTAGAATTATTAAGATATTAACACTGCTCCATGGTACATCCAAATTACGGCAACTGCTTGTGGAGTTTTATCTAGGATTGCTTAAAGCTGAACCTGGGTGCCCCCTGGCTGGCTTTGGTATTGGCCCTGGATGGAAAGAAGATCCGACTCGAGGAAAAAGCGCGGGTAAGCTCGTTATCTAAACTGAAGGAATGCTACATCTGTTGAGAGAAACCCGTCAAATCATGTTTGTAAGTTAATTAATTCGCTACAGTGATCACAAGAGCAGCCCTCGAAATCTGGTGCAGTAGCGGCGGGAAAAGCGCTGATAAGAAATTCAGCTTACCAGGTACACGGTATAGCACAGATAGTCCAGCCTTGGAGTTCGAAGCATGCAGCATGTTAAATAGAGGGAGTGGAATGTATGTACTTTAAATCCCTTCTAATTTTTCCAACGATCCTTTCAAAAAAGAAACAGAGGTATTCGTCCTTGACTTCAAAATCTTAGTCCTTTCCGAAAACATTGAACTTTTCTGGACTTGGTTTACTTTGTTTTATCTGACTGCTAACAAAGCTAAGAAAACATGGATGCATGAAAGAAGGCAAACAAAGGACCGATGGTAATATAATCCTCTCCGATGGACCTATAGTATTCCTTTAATACCAACGGGCCCTAGCGTGTTGGCTTGGTTTCGAACCCGAGTCACCTGAATACCAGACCACTGCTCTAAGCTATCGTGCCTGCTTCTGGTATCATAAGTTACTACTAAAATTTGATTTGATTTGACCATTTATTTCTAAGAATCAAGTGAAATAGAAACAACAAACAGGTATACAAAATATAGGCCTATGTATGTAGACACTATGTAGACATAATACAGGTCAGAACTAATTTAGTTACTTCCTTATATTAAAAAAACACACCTTAAATGATTCATTATTGAAATGAATCTTAGTAGTGAAATATTTTCTTATTTGTTTCAGTCTAGAAATAAACTGATTGGACCTTGCGAACTCTCAATTGCTGACATTTTCCTCGATGATTTCTCCATTCCGAAGCATTCAATGGATTGATTGCTTTCGAAGGGGAGGTTCACTATTTTGTCTTACGGATAGGCGGCAGGGGCGTAACCACAATTGATATTAGATAGCTAAGCTGGAGAGGTTGTGAGAGTAAAAGTAAAAGTAAAATTGAGGTGGACAATGGCCGATAGGTCAAGCCACAAAAGAAGAACAGTTGTTTCTGATTATTTGTTAATCTGAACCAATATCTGAGTTCTGGAATTCCCTTTGAGAGAAACTGGCCGTAATAATTGTGTCTCAGTTGCCAACACAAAGCAGGTTAGTCGATCTTCATTGCACATAGATTTCATTGTAGAGTTGGAGATACAGTGGTATAGTGGTTCATTCACATGACCCTAAATCCAAGGGTTGAGGGTTCGAATCCCAGCTTGTCACTAACGTCATTTGGCAAGACATTAATCCATTTTTGCCACTCTCCACCCAAGTGTAATGGGTACCTGACTATCGCTTGGGCAATAACAATCGTGATAATTGCAGGGCCCTCAGGAAGAATAGCAATTATGCTGATGAGGCTTCCCTAGGTAAAAACAATCATTACTATATTGTTGTTATTGTTATTATTGTTCTTATTGTCATCATTATTAAACTTATTATTATTTTTATTGCTATTATAATAATAATAATAATTATTATTATTATTATCGTTATTATTATCATTACTACTACTACTACTACTACTACTACTACTACTACTACTACTACTGCTCACTACTACAGCTACTATTATTATATTCAGTAAAAGTGATTTCTAGGTGGTTTACATCCATGCCTTACAAGAAATCGAGGGTACTCGCCAACTATGATACCTTGACCTAGTCTGGATTTCATAAATTAGATCATTCAGTTGTGATAACAATTTCTTACGTCACATCTTACGTCATG
This sequence comes from Echinometra lucunter, assembly GCA_029962745.1. Classification (NCBI taxonomy): domain Eukaryota; kingdom Metazoa; phylum Echinodermata; class Echinoidea; order Camarodonta; family Echinometridae; genus Echinometra; species Echinometra lucunter. The sequence continues at coordinate 6,706,954 of CM057169.1, read as the reverse complement.
TTTGAATTGCCTTCCGTCTTCTGTAGATATGAACTTCGCTGTGAACGGTTGAAGTGAAGTTTAGATATGTTCTGTGCTGATATGAAATATTTCATGCGTGGCGTTTCTTTGATGTTTGTCGGAGACAATGTATGTTGAGTTGATAAACACGTTCATATAATCATGTTAACTGCGTGCTTTTTGTGTATCACTGGACTCGTAAAAAGAAAATGTGTTGGCGGATAACGTCGAGCTATTGTTTGGAGGTAAAAATAATACAGTTAAGAAGCCCAGTCATCAGCATAAATCAGGAGGGGGGGGGGGAAATGATTGAAATCTTTTGCCGAAATTTCTAGCGCGAACAGAGACTACAAACACACACCCACCTAAACGCGCACACACTAGTGGGACCTTCTAATGCTATCTCTGGTTTTCAATAGCGTTTCAAATAATACTTTTACTCCTGTAACAGTCGTTTATGATAGATTTATCAAATTTGTTAACAAATGACTAAAATATTATTTATTCTCTAAAAAGTGGAGAATATATATATATATATATATATATATATATATATATATATATCCCCCACCCCGGGATTTACGCTAATGAGCCCATCTAAGAAAATCCGGGACTAGTACAGACTGACACCAAAGATTTACGATTTTATGTTTCATCGAAGAATATTAAAGAGAGACTTGAGGCCTTAGCGAGACTAAGAGAATATCTTTTTCATTCCCACCTAAACGTGTACACAAGGCATGCACCAAACGTATCTGCAACCCCCCTAAATTCTCACATATTAGCTCTTTACGTTATGATCTGCACTGGCTTCCAGTACTTCAGAAAATTACATTTAAATTGCTTTCATTACTTATAAGGCACCCGATGGCTTGGCCCATGTATCTCAGTGACAATGAAATCACCAACCCAGTCTTACAGGCTTCGTAGCTCCCATGACGCCATGCTATCCATTGTGTAAGACAAAGATTACTTTAGGAGAATGTTCTTTTGTAAGTGCTGCACCCAAACTCTGGAATAGTCTACCTCCCTCAGTTAGGCATGAATCATCAAATTAATAACGTGTTTACAAGAAACAAACCCTTTTGAAATCACACCTGTTTCAGGACAAGTTTCCATAGACGTATTTTGTTGTAAAGCATTTTTGTAGAGCCGGTAGTCTTTCCATTTCCCCCTCTTAAATCCTTTCACAATTGGCTGTGCGACTGTTTGCGACCGTTTGTGATTTTGTGCAACATATCATGTTACCAAATGGTCGCAAATGATCGCACGACCAATTATGAAAGGCCCTTAACTTACCGGGATTGCGTCTTCGACGTCCCCAACACAAGATTCGCTTTCCGGATGTTCACCACCTTCTTTGTATCATATTCTATATTGGAATTATGTACATTATGGTATTTTCTCAGAAGGAAATAAATGCGTGAATTTCATTCCATTTAATGTCATGTATTCTACCTTTAAGATGACCAGAAGTGAACTTTATCTTTAAACATTCAATGTAATCAATAGGACTGAGATACGGAAGAGAGTAATGTTGGTCGTCGCATGACGTCTGCGTCTGTTTTGATAAGTCAAGTCTGAGTAGCTGAAGGGTGAGTCGGGCGTCGCCGCGGAACACACTCGCGGCAGCTTGAGTTTCTGAGAAACCATGAGTTGGTCTCTCGTTGCATCCAGCGCTCTCCCAGTAAAAGAAGCATCCACAGCTACTAGAAGATGATTGATCTTTACCTTGGATGATGACAGAAAGAGAGAGAGAGGGGGGGGGGGGGGGGAGTCTGTTTGTGAGAGAGAGAGAGAGAGAGAGAGAGAGAGAGAGAGAGAGAGCAAGATAGGAAGAGAAATGAGTTTTAGAAAAATGCTTGTAGAATACCTTTGTCATGAATGACGAATATTAAACTGCTAGATATTTTGTATTTGGTCAAGTAGCTAGACATTTGATACCGAGTTTTATCCATTTATTTGTATTATAGTCCTGTTATTAATCTACTTCATGCAATAACTATTTTATATCTGTTTAATGGAATACAATGTATTCCATTATTTTGAAGGTACCAGGGTTAATTAGCATTCATGCTATTTTCTGATTCCCTTTATCCTATAGCTTTGTTGTATTCTTGTTCTGTATGTCTTACATTATGTGGCAGTTGAACATGTTGAAGGCTTCACGGCACACCATGTATTCTTTCTTAGAAATGAGTGTAGTCCTGAAAAGGACCTACTCACTCTCGACGTTCTTACTGTCCTGAGGACACATAAGTGTGTTTGTTTTTACAGACGTACATGTATATCTGTCGAGTGACAGCAAAAACAGCCACAAATACGAAACAAGAAAAACAAGAAAAGACAGATAACAGGATAACAAAATAGAAAATCATTATTTTTTGGCTGATACAAAGGGGACGAGAACATAAGCAGTGGAGGGGGAGGGATGCGCACCCATTTCGCCTCTAAATTTGTCACTGCGTCAGGAGAAAATTATTAAAGTACATTGGCCAGAGAAAAATATTAAGTTGATTCAATTACTAATACACGATTCCAAGCCGCATACTTTCCGTATGTATACATGAGTCACATTTGTGCGCAAAAGATTTGTAAACGGAGAGTTGTATGATGGATAATGCAGAACATTGCTAGCTATGGTATACCTCAAAAATTATGGTGGTGTTGCAAATGATTTTTCTTCGTTCTTGCGTTGACTTTCCTTAGAAGTTTCCAAGTCGTACTATTACCGTCCTTCTTATAACATTATGATATTTTTTGACTGATTGTTATTTAATTTCATTTCAAATCAACAAAATTTACAATGTAAAGCAAAATACAAAATTCAGAAATGAAAAAGGGAACCCACTGGAAAGCACAGCTTGTTTTTGTGGGTTCCCTGGAATAAATATAAAATCAATATAACAATTTTCATTAATGGAATTTAAATCGTAATTTAACTAGGATACATAAAATAACAAAACTAATAATGTCTCTAGATATACAAACTCTGATATGCAAATACAAACAGGTATCGGATATTTATATGTATATATATATATATATATATATATATATATATATAAACACAACAAAAAAAGTAACTCCCCCCTATTTCAAAATAGCACAACTTTTTAATGAAAAAGTTTTGAGCAAAATAATTTGGCAGGAGTGTTTCTACAATTATTGACTAACTCCTGTATGTAAATGAGATTAATCCGTCAAGTCATGCATGAGTGAGCAGGATTTGAAGGCAAAAATGTCACTTTTCAAAAGTCACAAGAGTCATTTTGGGGATCTGTGAAACAAACCTTTGGCAAATTTGATTTCTTCCATTGTTTGACCCCGTCACGCCTATCCCTGACACTTTACATGTTTATCGCAGTTGGGTGAAGACAATTTTTTTGAAAAAAAAAAACTATGTTCAGCCCTCCTTGAAACTACAAAATCCATTCAGGTTATGGAAGGAATTGCCATCAACTAACATGAGTCAGAACGTATGTTAAAATACTGGGTAGTCGTTTTCCGGCATTAAACAGTAAATTTGTTGCATTTCTTGCTTCATCGTTAAAAATTTGCTCAATCAACCATGACACAACCATGATAAACATCAACTGCACTTAAGCATACATTAGAAACAGCTTGTTTCACAAACCCCCCAAAATGACTCTTGTGACTTTTGAAAAGTGACATTTTTGCCTTTAGTGTCTGCTCACTCATGCATGCCTTGGCGGATTAATCTCATTTTCACACATAAGTTAGTCAATACCTCAGCACCTCAGCTGGATCCGAGCGAATGCTTTTGGGATACATGTATATGTTGGAATAATTAACATTTTGTCTCACATGTATTTATTTCCATGAGAGTTGCCAAAGCAAAAATTTGGATTAAATATTTTCTTATATGCAATTAACAATGCATTATTGAGTCAACTCTTCTCATTGACTTTTGTTGGTTTGTTTATATATATATATATACATACATACATATATATATAATAATATATATATATATATATATATATATATATATATATATAAACACAACAAAAAAAGTAACTTCACCCCTAAGGAAAATGCTGTAACTTTTTAACGAAGAGGTTTTGAGGAAAATGATTTGGCAGAAATGTTCCTACACTTATTGACCAGCTTCTGTGTAAAAATGAGATTGATACGTCGAGTCATGGATGAGTGAGCATACATTAAAGACAAAAATGTCACTTTTCAAAAGTCACAAGAGTCATTTATGAGGGTCTGTGAAACAAGATTTTGGCAAATTGTGTTTCTGGTGTCTTTTTCAGTGCTGTTGTTGTTTTATTATTCAATGTTTGATCGACTCACACCTATCCTGACACCTTTCACGCTTTTTCACGGTTGGGTGAGCACAGTTTTAGGGGGGAAATGGCAATGTTCAATCCTCCTAAAATTGCAAAATCCATTAAATTTATTGCAAGAATTGACATGAAATATTGTTACTAACAAGTATCATCACGTGATGGAGGAAGATCAGAGGAAGCATTGGTGTCATGGTTGAGTGAGCACACTTTAAAGATGAAGCAAGAAATGCAAAAATTCCTGTGAATATGGCATTAATGCATATGCACAATTCAATTTCAGCTCTGTATGTGTAACGCCATCAACTTTCTAAAAAACCTATTCTGATATTTTGCTCAAAGCATTTTGTGAAAGATGCATGTAATGCATCAATGTGAATATTATTCTTAGGAAGCAGAGCGATCAATTTGTTTTAATGGACAATGATAAGTGTTGTTCATGATTGAAAGCATTCATACAGAGAGATTAGAAAAATGTGTTGCCAAGACCCCACCCCCAAGTAAGGTTTAGAGTAATTCAAAATTTAAATGAGAACCGACCCTACACAGCCATAATGAGTGGGTTCCTAAAGTGGCATATATTGCCCTTTCTAACCAAAAAAAAAAAAAAGAGGGGGGGGGGGGGCTAAAGTGGAACTGTGTTCAAATTTGATAGGGATTGGTATGCCTTGTGAATATTATTGTTAAAGGGTAGCAACTTTCGAATCCTTACAAAAGTAATATGGGTACATTTCATTATATTCCTTTTAAATCTCCATATGTAGGCCTACCTACTCAGGCGTGACATGATTAAAACTGTTTATTTAACAGTATAACGCACGTTCAGCAAGATAACTGATATTCAATTTTCATTCACCTGAAGTATTATCATGCTTGTCATGCAGTTGACTTTCCCCATTTCCCGTTGATATCGTGTTCACTCAACCAAGCAATTTCGAGCAAAATATCAGAATAGGTTTTAGAAAGTTGATGGCGTTACACATACAGAGCTGAAATTGAATTGTGCATATGCATTAATGCCATATTCACAGGAATTTTTGCATTTCTTGCTTCATCTTTAAAGTGTGCTCACTCAACCATGACACCAATGCTTCCTCTGATCTTCCTACAACACGTGATGATACTTGATAGTAACAATATTTCATGTCAATTCATGCAATAAATTTAATGGATTTTGCAATTTTAGGAGGATTGAACATTGCCATTTCCCTCCTAAAACTCTGCTCACCCAACCGTGAAAGAGCGTGAAAGGTGTCAGGATAGGTGTGAGTCGATCAAACATTGAATAATAAAACAACAACAGCACTTAAACAGACACCAGAAACAGAATTTGCCAAAATCTTGTTTCACAGACCCTTATAAATGACTCTTGTGACTTTTGAAAAGTGACATTTTTGCCTTTAATATATGCTCACTCATCCATGACTCGACGTATCAATCTCATTTTTACACAGAAGCTGGTCAATAAGTGCAGGAACATTTCTGCCAAATCATTTTCCTCAAAACCTCTTCGTTAAAAAGTTACAGCATTTTCCTTAGGGGTGAAGTTACTTTTTTTGTTGTGTTTATATATATATATATATATATATATATATATATATATATATATATATAACAGATGATATCCCTTATACATATACAAACTCGGGTAAACAAAAGTACACAAAACACAAAAAAGATGGACAGGACAAAACAAAGAAAAAAACAAGGCGAGACAAGACAAGACAAAGCTGCACAATTAGGCAATGGAAGGAGAGAGAGAGAAAGAGGGGAGAGAAAAAGATAAAGAGAAAAAAGGAAAGCTTGAACAGAGGAGATGTTGGAGGTCATCCTAAATCCTGGCAGTTTGACATTTATAGTTTTGGATAAGAATTTTTTGAAACCTCTACTAAAACTGAAATGTGTGGGTTTATTTCGATTTGAATTTGAAGAGAGTTCCAAAGTTTTGAACCAGTAAAAATAAATGTTTTGTTCGTAAGGAGTGTTCTTGCTCTTGGTAGGTGAAAAAGCGCGGAAGACCTAGTATGACCTGACATGCCTGAGGAAGAAAATCCCTTTGGATAAAACCTTTCTCAGCGTCCTTCTCCTTTTTGGTCGGCCTTTTCCACATTAATGTGCCATAATAACATATCCGATACATGATTGTGTGGATAAAATGGTACTTGCAAGCACAAACAAAATTAATGAAGGACGGTACATAGCGTCGGAAACAGATAACAGGATAAGATTTGAAAAAAATGTATTCTTATCTGATGTCTTATTTTTTATCATCCCTGATGGAAGTTTCCACAATGCAATTTTCAAAACATGCATTCATCTGTGCATGTGATGAAAGAGGTATCGATCGACAGTTTATGATTATTTTGCCTCTGAAAAGGAAAGAAAAGACCAAAGAGAAAAGTAATTCATGGAGAGATAAGAAAAGCATTTAAAAGGCAATTGAACATTTCGATAATCTGGAAAAAAATACATTTTGCTAATATACCAGAAGAAACAATATCACAAACCACTACATTAATCAAAGTCATATTTTCATACTGAATACGACACGGGTCACTAGGGGACTTTACATATTCGTCGGATGGTAGAGCCAGACTATTTTCGAGGGGGAGGGGGCACGGGTCTAGTTCTGACAAAAGGGGGTTCTGACAGTTTCTGGAAAGGCTATTAAAATATGCGTCCAAAATCTGAGACAAACAAGGCAGCAAACATGCAAACAAACAAGCAAGCAAATAATTCAATTCAATTCAATTCTTCATTTTCATTCTCAATAAAACATAAACATGAAATATAAATACAACAAGGCATTGGAACAAAACATAGTATTATACTACAACAAAACAGATTTATGAGAATGAGGGGTCAACAAAAAGAGCAAATAGCCTTATAGTACGTTGACCCCAAAATTAACAAGACATAAGTTAAACATAATCAAATCTATCATAACCAAAAACACACATAAAAGAAACCACCACCCACCAAAAACACTTAAAGTAAAAAAAAAAAAAAGTGTATATCATAATTCATATTAAGAATACAAACTTAAAAGATGTAGTTTATAATTGCGCTTAAAAGAATTAAGTGATGGGCAAAAAAACCAAGCAAGTGTCGAACTGCCAGGGAGGGCGTTTGCCCATGTCCCTTTAAACTTCACCTCTAATCAAAATCACGTTGAACTCAAGTCTGGAGCTATTTTTCTTCATTTAAACAATTTTTGAATAAGAGCCACCAGAGACTGCGTCCTGGCACAATGATAATTATCTCGTTATTAACGCTCTGTAGTGATGTCGAACCTGTAATTCTTTAGGGATCATTTTGGATCAGTGAGATGGGCTAAAAAGGAAGGACTAGAGTTACAGAGAGAGAGGGGAGAGAGAGTTTGTGCATCAGGATGGAAGGTAGTGTGAGATGATTTTGAAAATAAGGAGGATTTTATAGTATGAAACCCCTCTTAGGAATTTGAATCTCAAGGCTGGTAAAGTTGTGTAAATCTTAACAACAACGTGCATTGTTTCATGAAACAACATCAAGCACTCATCTTTCAAAAATCTATTGTCTGTTCCAGAAAACATACAGGTTTAAATGAACAAAATTTCGTTAACTGACAGCTTTTACACTCGGAGACATGGGGAATACATTCTGCACTACTGTAATTTTTCCAGACACGTCACTGTTATACTTGCCTTCGAAGATGATCCACAAACCCACATTCTTTTCCTGTCCCTTAAGCCCAGCGCACACCTTACGATCCGACTGGCTCACGACTGGTCCACGACTGGGTGAGAGGAGGTGAGTCGTGGAGCAGTCGTAAGCCTCGACACCGCACACCTTGCGATTCCAGACCCATCCGATTACTCTGACGTCATATCAATACTGCTGTCTGATTGGCTGGAAGATGGATTGAGCCTGCGATCTCTTGCGATCCAGTCGTGAAGATTCGACATGTCAAATCCTTCCGACTGCCCTTCCGACTGGCCTCTGACTGGTCTACGACTCACGACTGACCGGAGCTGTGACGTCACATCTCCTCTCACTCAGTCGTGGACCAGTCGTGAGCCAGTCGGATCGTAAGGTGTGCGCTTGGCTTTAGAAAATATTCTGACATCGAAAAATGTAATTTGGCAAACATTACTTATCATGATTTTATCACTTGTGGAAGATAGGTGACGCCATTTGTAGCGAGGTCACATCGTAATTCGTATAATGATATGTTTATTTCTGCACGTGGAAGAGGAAATTATTTTGATGTGCACGTGAAAGATAGAACTCTGATAAAGATTCTTTCAAAGAACATTCCTTCTTTTGTGCTCCTATAGGCCGCAATACAATTACCTTCGTGACCATGGTGACATACTCGATGTATGTGTATATCATATTACTTAGCAAATAATTATATGATTGAGTTATCGTGTACCATGTATAGCAAGCATATCTCTTATTGAACGGCATCTACAAATACGGATAAAAACCAACAAGAGATTTTAGGGTCGTGGGTGTCGTTTGTCCCGTAATTGATGAAAGAGATGCCTCTTACGATGAATAATTGAGAGTGAATTTGAAAGATCGACGTAAAACCCCAGCAGGCACCTACCGTAAATCTGTTTCCCTGACTTGATGCTCCCTTTGACCTAGGTTTCAGTCGAGCTATTCGTAAAACATGGTTGAAGGAGAATAGTGAAGGGGTGGATCCGGAATTTTCTTTTTTGAAAAAAAGGGGCAGTATTCTGACATATTGACAGGCAAACAAACAAAGAAACACTGCAAACATCATTGTCGGTGCAGACTGAATGAGTATTGATCGGCATGGCCTTTTGCAAAGTTTGGCTTTTGTTTACAGAGAAGCTTGAGTAATCCGGGAAAGGTGAAGAATAATTCGGAAGCTTTCTCATTCTTTCCATGTCAATAGGAAGAATATCGTAGTAAAGATGTCTGCTAGAAAGGATTGCTTTTCAATTGCCCTCATATTGGAAATATGACAAGAAAAAGCTGATAAGTTCGGGGGTAACATTTTGATTTCTGTGTGGTCCCATATACTCATTTCTTTGCGCAGTGCAAGTACCTTCTGGGAAAAGTAAATGAATTTCTTATCAATTTGTTATCTCCAAATCTCACACTAGACACCTGTGTTTATATACAAATTATCTTATGCTCCCAGTTGCTTTTGAACAGTTTCTTTCACAATATGATCTCGTGACCAGAACTCCAGTTTATCTTTAACATTGGTGACTCGATGTTATACCCCTTTCAGTGTCCCCTTTCTTTACTCACCCTCTTTCCGAACCCTATGCATACCTCACCTTTCTCCCCTCTCATTTTCATTCCTTCCATTATCTCGGGGGTGCCTAAACAATTACCCTCTAATGATTATGCCCCTTCATTCCAACGTGAGCTTCACCCTTGCGCTAACCTAACCCTCTAGCCATACATTACACCATTTGAACTCTGAACCTGGTTGTCGACAAAGAGTCTTCAACTTCATTATTAACCTCAAATTGAGCTCTTGTACAAACTTTGTAGGTAGCAACGAAAAGTTCACTGGCCGAAGCATGCCACATGACAGATATCTCACTTATCACGTGACTACTATCCTTAGATCGAATTGTTTTTATCCCTTGGCAATGTCTTCCTTGATAGATGTCTCCTAATTGGTCAGTCTTGTTTGTGGTTAGGGAAGGAGCTAGGATGCTTTTATAGCTCAAGCGCGAAGCCAATTTCAGCACTTGGAAGTAGAATTGTAAACCATAATTATGAACAAGATTTGAACGTTGTTTTACGTTAGTCTGTAAATGTTGTAGCTCTTTTCGCCATGTGTTTTTTCCTTTTAAACACCTTTTCGGGAACTTTTCAATCGCAAAGGAAAGGTTCCGGACAATGCAGAACGCGTCCCTGTGAGCATGAGGGTGAGTTGAACAAAGTTCCTTTGATCTGTCTAAAGATCTGCTTCTGAGATAGCCCCGAAACGTCTTATGAAGTGGTCCAAGTAATTGTCAACGCTGCCATGTAGACTACAAGCTAGGGCCTCATTACCCCCTCCCCCACTTTCCTGTAAACTTCGAACTCAATCGCCAGTTAAGTGTCCCACAGGAAGGCGGACAAATGCTCTGAACTGATCAGATTACCATCTTCATCGCAACAAACAAAACGAAAACCAAACTTCCTCTAGTACTTTTTAATAATCTACATCATGTACATTGAGACACTTTTCTGCAGCAGTGGGAGGGAGCAGATGCAGATTTATTGTAGCAGTCGATTTCTTCAGCCAATTTTTGGCGCGAAAATATATATATAAAGTTTTCTTTCTTTTCTTACACTGAAGTTCCTATAGTCTCCCTTAATCGACTAAAACCATACATTCGAACTTGTACAACGGAGATATACTGAAAAGAGCTTTGGTGAGTGTTTTAGATATTAGTGCAGAGCTCGCTTATTCTATCATTTAGATGACTCTATAGGGGATGCTCGAAAAAAGGATGCGTCGATGTAAAGGAACAAAGTGGTTCATAGTAATTCTCCGAGCTTCAAGTTCAAGCTTTAGTTTTATTTCCAAAATGATACGAAACATAGAATATCTTTTTGACAGTAATTCTTAAATTTCTCTGTTTCGACATCAGTACAAAACAAAATGAATGTCTGATGGACACAATATAGTTAGAAAAGAAAAATTAATATTGGAAAAGAGAAATCCACCAGAAAGCAATGCTTAGGAAATAAAAATCAGTATTGGAAAAGAGAAATCCACAAGAAAGCAATGCTTGTAATTACGTGAATTCCTCAAGAAGGGGAAGGGAAAGCAAAGAAAAGAAACGAAAACAGAAGATGATATTAAAATAATACAGAGTTAGGTAAAACAGCAATATATATTACAGTTGTAAGTTCAATCACACAGCGAGGACTCCGCCAGATGAAGGATGTGTTGCGCATTATTAAAAGACAAGACGTAGTAAGGAACCCCGCACAAATCATGATACATTAGACTAGTCATTTCTCATCGAAATATCTTTCACAATACACGTTATACCAGGACTTAATTTAGAGCAATATAGAGCAATATGAATCTGCACTAGAAAATTATGCGATGTTGCACAAATTCCAGACGTGGGTCAACCAAACTGTTAATTTCTATCCGTGAAAGGATTGCGGTAGAATCAGAGTAAAAGAGCCTCAGTGCACTATTTATTTGACATTTTGAAAATAATGCGTCAGACGATGACATTTACTAACCAGCAGTGAAACAATCTACTGACGGTCTAGGCAATTTTTTCAGGAATATTTGGGAGAATGCAGACTGAAAATGATTTAAAACTTCCCCTTTTTACGTTAGTCACTGGACAATTTAAGAAGATCTTATTTCGGGAGTGTAATTCGGACATTGGACATTGTAACAGTTATACTTTACAGGAAGCCCTTTTTGTCCGAAGGCGGTTTTGCTGCCCGATAGGAGAAGACCTCCAATTATTGCAAGCTGGAATAAATCTAATAATTCTTCTTGTTGCTAACTATTTTAACTGTTCAACTTCACATATTTTCTAGGGATGAAGTACTATGCAAAGAGGCACCATAGAAATCAGGAAAAAAAAAGAGAAGAATACACTACTGTCTAAATTTAGTCATGCCTGATTTGTTTTGTACTATACTTCTGGAGTCCAATAAAGGAAGAGTTTTCGATTAATGTGTATGTAAACCCAAAGTAAAGGGGAATTATTGCATAATTTACCCCTGCACTTGTGTTAATTTTTTCAGGCATGTCAGAGATATCAAGTAAATATATGCGTTATAATTCAACTGAAATGAAACACTTTTCAATTGTTCTCCTGTTTAACAAATTCGAATTTGAATATCGATGAGTGTGACATGGTTGAAAGAGTATTTATTTTTTAATACTAATTTTGTGCACAGTTTGGTCATGAATGAATAAAGAAACATGGTCAAACTCTAACACAGTCATGACAAGTTTATACAGAAAATAGATAGAAAGATATCAATTTGGTTGACTCATGGAATTCCAACGTACGTAAGTTACACAAACAACTCATTAATCATGTTTAATGGTTGACATATTGACGCAGTGAATAGTGTACTACTATTACCTTATGCTGTAATTACTCTATTGATTTATCACCCTACAGATAAATTGGTAAATACATTAACATCGACGTGGAAAAAGCAACAACAACAACGCAGGAGTTATAATCGACAGGACCTCTATCGAAGGATCCTTATGTCCAGCTCACTGTATCGGTACTTCGCCCTCGTTTGAGAGAAAAACCGTAAGTCACAATGATCATGATGATTAGATACAAGGGCGGCGCTACAGGGGGGGGGGGTGGGCAGGGGGGAGAATGCCCCCTATGATTTTTCAAGTGATAATAAAAAGAAAAAAGAGGAGAAAAAGAAGAAGAAAAAAGAGGAGGAAGAAGAAAGAAGAGGGTGGGAAAAGAGAGGCCTCTGGCTTGCAACTATATAATACCCCTATTTCTTCATCTAAAACGTCAATAGATTGACCTATGGGTCATCTTGCCCCCTATCAAAATACCCTGGCGCCGCCACTGATTAGATCATTTATAACCCTTTTGTAAACCGTTTAGCATGCTTTTTAATTGCTTTGAAACAAGTGAATTGTTTCCTAAAATGGGGGAAAATCTGAATTAGGATAACGACAGAATGAAGGATAAATGAACAGAAATAAAACCAAATCTATGTACGATATTAGATGTGAATTGACATGTGAAATGTCATGCCGTGGAAATACTTCCGGAGAGACCTACTAAGTCGTAAGGTCCTGAAAACAACTGAATCGTTAATTCACTTAAAAATAAACGACTGCTGAATTAATGATGAACGGACAGAAAATTAAATCAAAATCAATCTAGGATTAAAAAGAAAATTGTCAAAAAGTCATACAGTGGAAATACGCCTGAAGAGACCTCTAGTCGAATGCCTCTGAAAACAATTGAATTGTTTCCTAAAATAAGCAAATGCTGGACGAACACAATGACGGCATTAATGATAAAGAGATAAATGGGTAAAGTAGAACAGAACTGATGCAGGATTTATAGGGCAAACTGACTGATTAAATGATATACAGTGGGAATACTTGCAAAGATAATTTATGAAGCCGATTGCTTCTGGAAACAACTGAATTGGTTCTAAAATAACAACACATCTGAAGGAATACTCAGGCTGAATTGGTAAATATAGCAGACAAATTAATGTGGAATTTAAAAAGTAAATTGACAGATTGAATTAAATAATGTAAGTAGGCGAAAGGATTAGTACTTTGACGTAATTGTTACGATTCAACTTCGCTTGTCCGTAGTAGAGTGAAACAGTTTTATCATCTGACTTATAATTCTCTAGAGCGTATATATGCAATGTTTCTAATCGGGGGATAACGGATTCAAAACAATGGGCAAATAAAGAACTGATAACGATGACGTCTTTCCAAATCTATTTGCATGTAGAAATATGTCAGGGATAAAGATAGAAAACTGCATTCCATGTTTAAGGTTTACCGGTTTATGGGGGTAAATATTTCAAATAAGAAACTATGAACGTAATGGAGTTAAGGTGTTATACATGTATGTTGATGAGGTTAGAAAAATCAGGGAGAGCGACAGCAAGAGAGAGAGAGAGAGAGAGAGAGAGAGAGAAGGAGAGCAGAGGTAAAATAGGGGTAAAAAGGAGAGAATATGTAGAGAGGGGAGGATCTAAAAGAGGAGGAGGAAGAGGCGGCGAAATAAAGTAGACAGAGGAAGGGAGAGAAATGCCCAAGGAAGAGAGAGGTTGAGAGGGGAAAGGAACAGAGAGAGAGAGAGAGAGAGAGAGAGATGGGAGACTGAGGGGAGAGGGAGAGCGGAAGAGAGATCGACAAATTCAAACAACTAGTCTATATAATGTTTGATGGGGTTTTTAGTTAGGCAAACAATTAAGGCGCTATATCATTCTGATACAAATGCCCCCTCTCTCTTGCCATCCCATTTCAGTTTCTCCGTTTTAAGAGCATTATACACAGATCAATGCCCCCTCGGCCAATACTTAATTAACGTGTGGTGCATGATTCTCTTGTTTCGTTTACTCCTGCTAATTACATCTTTCAAAATCTATAGTCCGCACTGGCATTCCAGCATAATTAGCGCTAGGATATAGAACAATCGCGGTAATGGGAGGGGGATTCCATTAAAAGGATATTAGCGCGAGTTTGCAGACCTTGAAGTAGAGAAATATTGGTGAGTTGGGAGAAGGGAATTGGTGTCTCTTATTCAAGTGGTAATGAAGAATCAATACACTGGGTCCACTTCTCATGAACAATCTAACATTGGGTTGGCAAAATGTCCCTCATTATTAATTACTGGCAATGACTAGATGTATCAAAGGACATTATCGTTGCAACGCATTAAGATAAATATGAGCTTCATGGGCGGGGGCAGAAATTTTTACCCCCTATGGGGGTGGGGGGTTAATTTTTTCCTAACATTCCACCCAAAGTGTGCACCGGGGGGGGGGGGGGGGCTTTCTTCAGGTGTCTTGTCAGTGATTTTCGCCGACAAAGTCTGTTTTAACAGACAATTTCTGACTAGCCTTTCGGTGTCAGTTGTCAGCCGCTCATAAAGTTGTCAGCGCGTGGAGAAATGTTGATGAAACGTCCCCCGGTCGTTTCATTTCAATTATAAAAATGCAATAGATTCCTCTTGTGTGTGTTTGTGTGTGTGTGTGTGTGTGGGGGGGGGGGGGGATTCCCCTCCCAAATGGCCGCTCGGTCGCTTTCGTGTTCCCTCGAATATTGAACATATTCTTGCCCCCCCGTTTGGCCTTGGCTGACATCGGTTGAATCGGTGCATGATAAAAAGGAATCCCAAGTTGGGACGGTGTAGAAAGCATGTTATCGTGTTTTTATGTTCCGTTTCCTTCCCAATTTTATTCACAAAACACCTCTTCTACTTTCCAGTTCTCCAAATTGATTAGACAAAACGTGCCTTTACCGTGAGGACTCTCCGTAAATACACGATATTTATTTTCGTTGGTGGTGCACTTTTAATCCCTCCTGTAATGAAAGTAATGGAAGGGCTAAAACATCGAGCCATCTCAAATGTCGTTTGAAACATGTGAACTTTGAACTTGATGAACGTCATATTCTTGTGATGGATCTTTATGGTGTTTATTACATCCATCAAAAGGGACGAGTGTGACACATGCTGGAGTGGTTTCGATGGAGACACGAAACATTTGGGCAAAACAATAAACCTCTTTTGTGCCTATCTATTGCAGGATAACCATCATTTCATGAAAACTGAATTCTCCTGATTTTCCCCGGTTTTACCCCAAGTTTTCCCCTTATGGAGTTTCGAAGTCTAGGATCATTAAAGGAAGTATTTTGCACGCCAAAAATCCACGACAATCAATTGTTCAGTTCGCTGTTTTGACAGGAAACAAATTTTGAAAGATCAATTTCTTTCCCTTTGGGCAAATATATTTCCTAAGTTTTGCCTATATTTCAGTCATGATTTAAAATCTAATTCCCTAATGTTTCCCTGTTCTGACAGTAATTGTTATTTTCAAGTTTTACCATGATTTCTAGCAACCGCTCACATTCCTTAAAAAAAAAACTAGTGTCAATGCAGCGGCCTATCGTAGCAATTGAAAAATAACGAACCAACGAACCAACGAACGAACGAACCAACCAACCAACCAACCAACCAACCAACCAATCAACCAACCATCCAACAAATCAACTAACCTTCAAGTAAGAAAACACACACGCACACCCTCAAGCACCCACACACGAACCCGCACACACAAATATCTCAATAAACTTTATGGTTAACAACACAGAGGGGGAAGTTTTAGTCCAAATAATGAGCTTTCGTAATTTGTCCACCGGTTAATATGCAAGCAGATCTTTTATTTTCCAGTGGGGGTTGTAGCTCTTAGGCTACATCCCCTCTGCTGACGCTTTTTGATCCGTTATGTAACGTACTGATTATCCATCATCAACTGGTAATTTATAACACAATTTATAAATACGAAATCCCTACCATTGTCTAGATCCAGGCCAGCGATAAAACTCTATGTATTCCCTCGATTACATACCGTTTTCAGAAAGCCCATAATTCCGATTCTGAAGTTTCGTCGATACAAAGGTTTATTTATCGGAAAAGATCGTTATTCCGAAGACACAAGTTATTCGAAAATAATTTTCATGGATTTTGGAGATGAAAAGAGTTACTATAATTCTCAAAATGAAATAGGGCAAGTAATTTCGAAAGTTCACAATTTCAAAACTGGATCTCTCTCTGGAGTGCATGATTTTCAGAATTACGAACCTTCAGAGTATTGAAATTAGGACCGACTTCTCTCTCGAAATCCACCTTCTGACAAATGAAACCTTGGATCAATGAACCTTCAAAGTAACCGATGTTGATAATTCTGAACCTATTCACTTTGATGATTATGAACTCTCTGTAGTATGGGAAATTCTTTTTAAGAATTACGAATTTTCGGAATTACAAACTTTCTAAAAAAATGAGCGCCCGCTTTACAGGATAGGACCTCCGAGCCACACGCACGCAACATCTCATCTTCATTATCATCATAAGCTGGGACATCTTCTGTCCAATCAGTGCTCTCGCTGGAGTTTTACCCCTGTCACACACCTCATCTATCTTTAACCGATCGCAAATCGACAGAACCTGGGCTATTCTATGTCATGCAATTTGTGTGTGCGGTCTATTTTCAATGAGATATCGTCTCGTCGCTCCGACAGGGGCATACCCTAGTTCGCAACACCCCCTGACATCAGATTCGTTGGAAAGCGTTTGTCAGATCTCGTGAGCAGACGGTCCATGGATCGATTTCTGTTGAAGCAGATTTTGGATTACTAGCAAAGCGTTTCCTGTGACACGCTCTGTTCATATTTTGGATGGATTTGTGTTGATTTTTTTCCTGAAATTTCCACCTGATGTCATTGAGGTACAAAAAAACTATAGTTTGCGTATCACCTCATCTGATGAGGCGCGAAAGCGAATGTTCCGGGGAGCTTCCGAGAACATATGATACGGAACCGAGGAAATTCGTTACACATAACAGGTTGTCGAACCGAACTGTTAATTCTGATCATTGTTTGCATGTGTTTGCTGTATGAGCTCACGAGGATTTATTGGATCTGGAAGGGATAAACTGGACTGTAGTAGACATTTTTGTTTCATCCTTACATCGTGTGAAGGTAATCTATTACTTTCTTTCGTTAAATAAAACCTTAATCCTATGACTCTTGACTTTTTTATTCCTATAGGCTTAACACAGGGGACACCCGCTTCCACTGGCAAATGGGTTAACTTAGATATTGTTGCATTGGTCATTTTTATTGCGAAAATCGTAATCTTAATACTTGGAAAATAGTTTTTGTAAAAGTCTCTATAGCGTCTAAGCATATCTTTGACCCAACGCTCGGTCGTGGGCTTTCATGGGGAATTTGACACCATGGGTGCTTACCAAGTGACAAGTGTTGTCCATCACTATGAGTTTTATGACCAACAGACCTTATGTAATGCTCTGTATATTCCACCCTTTGCCCTATATGGCAAAGTCATTATCACACTTTCCCTGGCCCGAGAATGCCCGAAGCAGGCCGAAGAATGTTTATGGTGGGACAGCTTGTTTTGCTGTGCTCCAGAAATGTAGCTCTATTACAGGTATTTCCAATGCTTTTCACAAAGTCTGGTGTCAGCAAGTTATGATTCACTCCCCATGAAAGCCCACGAGTAAATGTCTTTAAGGTGATAATTATTTTATTTATGTTCTAATCAGCGGCAGAAATCTTTTATTTTTTATTGGCATGACCAATGAATGGGGCGTCACAAATGTAGGAAACTTGTTATGATTGATTTATTGATATAACACTACCACTTTATTTCTTGACATGGTCAGCAGAATGGGGGGGGGGGGGCGGATCGACTATTTTGTCAAAGGAGAGGGACGCAATTCTGGAATAACTCTGACAGAAAATGTCATATTTTTAGGTTTTCTTTGGATCTGTAATTCAGAGAAAAGGGGAGAGGAACAAATAAACAGACAAACAAAACAAAACAAAAGAACTCCCTTTATTCACTTGGCACATTTTGTGCTTGTTTATTATGAAGTATATGGGGAGGGGATGCGAGTTCGTTGTACCCCCTGAATTCACCTCGAAAGGGCATGGGTGATCTGCAGTTAGGATAGACAAAATGGATTACTTACACTAGCAATATCTTAACTGCCTCGTTGTATATTTTTACATCAGCGTGAAGAGTAAGCTGGGAGGAAGAATCTTTTCAACAAAATTTAATAACTGTTGTCGGCATTCTCCGATCATTAATCACGGGCCCCCATCAATCTGTCCTCCAATGTCCTAATATTTCCGCTTATCAACGGACGACTCGCCCTTGGGGCCGTCTCAAGATTTTACAGTTCGTGAATTGATTTGGACATGGACCCTACCACAAATTTTGATTAGAAAAAAAGCGTTTGAAGGTTTAGAGACAGGACAGGTCAGGTACATTTCACGTATAGTTACGTTCACTGTTGGCATGGTTGGTTCATTATGTATCAATTTATAGATTTGTAAAGCAATTTTTAAAGATTTCAAATAAAAACAAGTATTTTGCGAGTGGAATATAATTTGGCGGTTGCCAAAAATAAATGTATTGGTGGTTTTAAAATGGGGGGGGGGGGGGGGGGGGGGGAATGTGTATTGCTGCATCTTCCTTGCGCCTGGGCAATGTCAGCACTTATAAACCTCATGCAAGAATGACAGTGAGCTTCGTGGAAATGCATGTAACAACACGTGAATCGCTCCTACTCAATAATGAAGGCATTCTGCTCAATTTGATACAACTGCTACCTGAAATACACATGTGAATATGGTGTACTTGTCGAAATAAGCAAATTTATGATAGTTGCGTTCTCTCTTCTCCCGTCTCTCTACGTCAACGTGGCCGTAATTTGACGAATAATTGAGTAGGACAAGCAGGCGGACTTTTGATAATAAGGCGATTCCACAATAACTCGTTTACATTGAACTTTCCTTGATTAGATTTGGGCGGGTTTGAATGAAACAGACGTCATGTTATATCAAATCAATTACCCGACGTTTTGGGCGCGCGGGTGCATGACATGGGGGGGGGGGGGGGGGGTTGGAGCACAGGAAACCCATTATAATTTGTTTCACGTCTCAATATGCTGTTCTCAGGTGCAGACTGGGACTAAAATCTGAACACAACCTAGAATCCATGCGTTTTCCCCCCTCAATTTTCGGTACAATTTTTAGCTGAGCAGGAGCGCAAAATATCTTTTAGAGGTTGAAATAAGGGTAATAAGACGAGTCAAATTAGGGTTCAGTGCCATTATCCGTCGTTATTTCTGCATGTGGGAATACGGAAACAAAGAGGGTTGTATGTAAGGGGTGTGTTCCAACCCTCGGATAAGCCTTTTCCTGTTTTTACTGCTTTGATGTTTATAAAAAAATCATTATTGTTTGGGAATAAAAGAATAAAACCTTAAGTCACTGGTAATTTTCTGTATGTGGGAATAAGGAAAAAAGAGATGGTTGTGGTTGTGTCTAAGGGATGTGTTCCATCTCTCGGACAGAAAGCTTTTTCCTGTTTTTTAAAAAATGTTTTGATGTCCAGAAATAATTATTCTTTTGAATTGATTGGATAAAGCCTTAAGTCACTGGAGTTTTTCTCATGCATTTTATGTAAAATGTAGGAATTTGCTTTCTGAGCAAAACTTATCGTTTCTGAAGTACCTCTGGGGAAAAAAAAGAAAGCCTCGACAGAGCAACATAAGAGAACGATTAAATTGCATTCTCTAGCTTTTTCCAAAGGCTAGCATTTTACCATATTTTTCAGAAACCTTTGCCCCAAGAAACTGGAGCAAGGACCGCATAAAGTCGACATAAAAGGAAATTAAAAAAGGCAAGTGACCAGTTTAGTCATACAAACTGAATTTAGTGCAGGCCTATACAAATGCATGTGAACACTTAAATATGCAATGATTTCGGAGACGAAGCTGTTCAGTGGAAATCTATTTACCATTTTGTAGCTGTGGATAGCATAGTTTTTAAATATCCACTTCTTGGTCTCTTGTTAAGTAACCTGTTGTCTTGGATATCAGACTCTTTGACGGAATTTCTACGATTTATTAATTTTCTGCTATCCCAGCCCTCTAGTAACGCTCACTGAAAATTTCATAAAACTGATCCAGTGATCCATGCAACAATAGCCCTATTTTTCATTCAAAAAGTAAATAAACTCACCAGTGGGCCTATTACGTCATCTTGCCCCCTGACAAGATACCCTGCCGCCGCCCCTAGCCAGAACTAACAATTTCGTTTATGAATATAGAATTGTTATGATTAGAAGAGTGTGTCTGCATCTTCACTCTAGACCGAATACTCTGGACAGTATGCTGCATATAATATACAAATAGTTATTATCTCTATCAAATTGTGTTGACAAATATCAATGTATCTAAAAATTGAAATACGAAGGATCAAGGCCTCTCACGCTTCACGCACCGCTAGGCGCAAATACTGTCGAAACGACTGTTGCATTTTGAAAATTGAAGATTGCAATTGTGCAATGAATTCTTAATTATATAACCACTATTCCATGAATTTTTAGAAGCCCTCAACCTCGATTGCAATCGATTGCAGAGTAACACGTACTATCGTGGTTGAATAACCTTGCAGTCGAGGTCCGCCGTAGCTTCGATCAAAGTTACCCTCCTTTTGAGACTTATGCTTCTCGAAGCAAGTCGGTAGCATCATACTATCATGTTATGAATTGATTACATTAGTAATGAACCAGATAAAAAATACTGAAAGTCGAAAATATGTCTTCTAATACTGACTTGGGAATTATTTAATTTGCATGTTTTTCCAGTGTCTGAGTATTTTCTTCTCAGAATGAAAATCAAATGAGACCAGTAATTTCATTTTTTTTTGAAATAGAGATAGATTATGTTTGCTGCAGAATATCTAATTGTTTGTTAATGGTGATAACAACGGTGAATACTTTTTCATATGCTTGCTCGAGCAATCATCTTATTATAGATTCAACGCGAATGACACGAATGCTTTTCTCTATGAAACTGAAAATACCTTTTTTAAAACATTATGAAGATGAAGAGAAATCACAAAATTCATTTAAATGTGTAGCACTTCAACAAAATACATCTGTTTTATTCCTACTAAAACTTACTTCGTTCTCAATTGTGATAGAAGGGCTTGTCTTCATTAGGTTTTGCACTGAAGGAAAGTGGAAAATTGCGTAAAAAGATACTAAAAATGAAGGAAAACATAATTTAGAGAAGGACCAAAATGTGAATTTGAACGTGTAGGTAATAGACGAGGTAGGTAAGATTGAGTAAGATGAAGTAAGATAGAGTCGGGATATAAGGAGAGAGAGAGAGAGAGAGAGGGAAGAGAGAGAAAGAGAGAGAGAGAGAGAGAGAGAGAGAGAGGGGCAGAAAGCCTGTTCTCTCTTCTTTTCGGTAGGGCGAAGGGGGTGACACGGTGTGTAACGTTGAACTGTCTTGTCAAATACATCTCATTCAGTTAACCTAGATCATCAGAAGTAGGATATCCTTTTGATGTTATTTATTTTTGCTATGGGTTAAATTCAGCATAATAAAATGACTTCCGGAAGAACGATGGATGAAAACAGAAAAAGGAGAAGAAAAAGATCAAAGACAAGTAGTGCGGAAGTCTGGAAATGAAATATGATTACATTTCTTAGAATGCGTATAAAGAGAATTAGGCTAAACATCACATTAGTCGGTGCATCCATTTTTCCTGGTATTCTATCCGTCAACCTGAATCCTACGAACCATTATGAGCTAGGTGTGTACTCCCTGCCTAGCAGAAATTCCGTATTGATTTAAATAAATTAATTAAGGCAGCGAGTTAAACAGAGAGAAAGAAAGAGAGAGATAGAGAGAGATAGAGAGAGACAGAAAGAGAGAGAGAGAGAGAGGGAGAGAGAGAGAGAGAGAGAGAGGGGGGGGGGGGGGGTAAGTGAGATGGGAAAGACTGGATAGAATTTACACGTACAGAGCTATCGATTGCGTTTATGCATGACGACTAACCGCTCAGGGTACTTATGCACAAACTCATTAGAACATTAAGTTTGTTGAACCTCGTACCCAGCTATGTCATGCGCTATGTAGCTTTGCAATTGTGTAGGCCTAAGTCATAGGGATGGAATATATTTTGGTCCAAATAATATGTGTTATAAAGGGAACAAGCTTGTTAGAGAAAGTAATTACCTGATTACGGTGACAGGGATATTGTATTCTTTCCGATTACTTTGATAACATTTTCTGCACCATTTTTTCATGTTTAAAAAATAATTTTGAAGACAAATAAAGAGACAAGGTCAAACGCTCGCGCCCACTCCAGCAAACCCTTACCATGCTTGGAAAGTAAAATATTCTAATTGATTTTTCATTGCTTCATGATCTCTTTATTTCCCCTAACTTTATTAAAATCGGAGAAAAAATAGTCCCTCAAATTAGTACCAAAATAATGGGAAAGAGTTACTGTACATCACCATGTAATTAACATAACGCTATATTTACAGTGTAACGTGTAAGCAATAAACGATTGAAAAATCATTGCATTTTCACTGGCTCACACGGCAGGTGAGCCCGGTAATACGGCTTAGTTGCTTTCTTAAAGTTTGGAACCAACTTAGAGGGATTGATTGAGTAGTAGGCCTATATAAAAACTGTATACTTTGAAATCTTAGAATCATGAAAATAAATTATGTAGTCAACTTTGCTGAACTTTCATATCCGCAGGATAAAAACAAACAAAAAAATACACGGAGGGGGGGGGGGGGAATCTTGTCCGCACTTGTCCGCCATTTCTCAGGGCTTTCGAAGAGCAATCCATTCCAATGTATCGTTCTCAAATATATTATTGCAAGAACTACCACCAACATAAATACAGCTGACAGGTAATGTTACAGAAGCACACTTTTCCATTTGTTTCTTTGTGTTTCGTTATCTAAACTAACAATTTATCTGCGAGAGGAACCAAGATGGGAGATGGGAAAACGGCCATTAAGGTCCATTACTGTCAGCCTGTACTTTGTTAAGATACCTGACATCTGTAACTAGGTATTAATAACGGAAATATCTTTAAGCAGGTCGGCTAGAGGGTATCTATAAAGCTTTTTTTGTTCTGGCATGCGTTTGACAGAAGCTCCTTCTTGCGGTGTATGTTTATCTCGATACCCGTGGAAGTCGTTAAAAGGAAAACTTACTTTGAATTGTCGGTGAAACTCTGATACAGTTTGTGGACAGTTAAAGGGTATACTGCTTGCAGTGGACGATTGATTTATGTTGAGGATGACATTGATGTGAGAATGAAAACTTATTTTCTTGCATTTCTTGGGGATGGTATAAATACTCCATTGCGGAAGGAGGGAGGCTAATTCGTCAGGTACTAGGATATGATTTTATATTGTTTCACATAACGAATGTATGTAGGTATTTATAGACGTGTATCAATCAGATATGATTATTTACGTCTGGGACCGAGCTTTAACGTCACCATCCTAAAGACTCAGGTTAGAGTTAGGTTAGAGCCTATGGAAAGAGCCTGAGTCCGATCAGTGCCGGTTCGTAGGCGAAGGCAAAGAGCTGGCTGTGGACGTAACTGCTAGACCAACTCTATGGGGTCTTACCCAAATGCGCCTTCTACGCTTTTCTGCATGACAATTTCATATGCTACGGTATACAGGAGTGCACAGACGCTGATTTACAAACGGCTTATTTTGAATATAAGATTGTAACATTAGCCCAAAGAGTTATTATGCGTGAATTAAATATCGCAGCTTCAAAAGTATAGCTAACCATGGATTCAGCAAACGCAAGGACCAACATGTTGCGTCTATACGAATTTAGAAATCTAACATCCCTGCTTGATTTCGACTGCATGCTTCATCAGATTTCATTAGATCTGCGGTATCCTTGAAATTACATTTTGTTAATGCACCCTTTTGGATAGACACAGCAGTGTGCAACAGCGTAATTTCACTTTGTTTATTGCAAACGTGATTCCATTCTTCCGCTTGCACCTTTCGGATAACACTCTGAGATTGCAACCTCTGACTGCACATTTCTGATTGCATCCTCTGACTGCCGTCCTTTGATGGCACCCTTCGGATTAGCACCTATTTGACCGTAACCTGTTGATACGCATCCTTCTGATCGGACTACTTTGACTGCACTCCTTTGATTTCACCCTTCGGATAATCTGATTGTAACCCTATGATATACGCATCATTCTGATTGTATCCTATGACATGTCTGACTTCACTCCTTTGATTGCACCCTTCAGGTTTGCACCTATTCGACTGTAACCTTCTGATACGCATCTTTCTGATTGCACTCTGACTTGACCACATGCCATTTCTTTCATTCCGCATATACAATAGATGTAATTCAAGTGCACTTTTTTATAGTAAAATCACAGGACTGATGTATTCGCTGTACACAGGGAACGAATGAAACTCACAAACTTTTTTTCAGCACATCTAATTTCTTAGCAACCTTCTATCCTCTATATTGATACTTGTGCAAGCGAGGGGATATCCCCCAGTTTCGTACAATGCACGTCAAAGAGAAATATAGAAAGAGATAGGGTGAGAGAAAAGGGGCATATATGAGAGAGCAAGGCAGAGGGACAGAGAGAGGAGGTAGACATGGGGTCAGCGCTCCAATGCAGAAACATGGCCGAAGTCAACCAACTTAATTGCAGTTTTTCCGCCTTAGCAGGCCCATACCATTTTCCCCGGCATACTTTCTGGTAAACTAGCACCCGCTTATCCGCATCATCTTCGCTACCACACCACCGCCGACATCTTCACCCTCCTCTCATTTCCGAGGATGTATCGATTTTGGTCTCTGTATTTTCTCCTTTAATAAGATGTTCTTCATCCTTCTTTCGTCTCTGTCACTGCTCAAGGCCATCGTTAGAGTTTAAAGCGAACATGGCGGGGCGGAGAGTGAGAAGGATCGATATGCATTACGCCTAATTGAATAGCTTCCGTTGTCAAGTTCGCTAACACAGTCAAGGCGAGGGATCGAAGGGAGTAGGTATTGAGGGAGGCATAATCGCCCCTCTTTGCTAACCCATCCGATTCCAGGCGATGTGTCAATGTACTCGATACATCGTAAGTAATGACAGTTAATTCGACAAGTGTCTATATATGTATATCTCACTGGGCAGTCTTGTACTTTAAAATGTTTGCTTGATTTTTCTGGCAATCATAGCTAGTGACCACTGATTACATTTTCAAAACTTTTTGTTTGTTAGTGTGCAATAGGTTTATGATCTAGTTGCTTTTATCGCTTTTGATATCCGAAAAGCAGACCTGTAAGGGTTTGCTCAAACCTTTTTTTGTCTTTCCGATACATGTTTCTATATGTCTGAATAAATTCAAATCGTCATGGATTCATAATGTGATGTTACTATTATAGAAGAAAACAGTTCAAAGTTTCAACAAAACGTGAACAAAATCTATTTATCTGGAGGGAATTGGTGTTCGTTGTGTTATATGAAAGTACATATTATACGAACGAGCGTAATGCAATGAAAATGTGGATCATGGAAGTAGCAGGTCTTAATTTTAATCAGAAAGAAATGTAACTTCCGTTACATAGGCTCGTCACATATATTTCATCGGCATGATCAGAAGAGGAGGGGGTAGGGTGGGGGCTAGCAATTTTATTTGGATTGAGTCCGAGCTGAATATGCAACTCATAAAAATGCCAAAGTGTCCCCCCCCCCCATTCCTAGCAGTGACGTAGTGAGTGTCCAGTCATTGACGGGAACACTAACATTATTGGAGGCACCGATCTCACCCGCTATATGAAATGTGAGCTAACAGGATCGCTGAAAATGTGGAGGGCGGAGGAAGAATTCTAGCTATAGTTAGTATTCATGCTTCTTAATCACAATTATTTCCCTTTTCCCATCTATTTCCCTGCTCTCCCTTTGTTTTCCCCCTTTTGGCCATTCGATGAAGAGGGGGAGGGGCCGCGGGCTTGTGCCCCTTGTGCCCCTGGCCCCACGACTAACGTGGCTAGGGGTGATATCACTTTCACAGTCAACACAATGGTTGGAATTGCTTGAGAATGCCATGTTTGCAGGTGCAAGTAATACCACCCAAGATTGGAATTGTAAACTTGCAAATTGAATCATTGTGACACATTTTCGTTTGTACTCAACGGCCTCCGGATAGCGATCACGCGAGCTAAATCATTGACAACGAGATTTTGAGTGTCGACAGAAAGTGGAAACAAATACCATACTGAATTTCGTTTTAGCTGTCCTTTCATTAGATTAATCGTTATTTAATATTCTTGAATGTCTTGATTTTGCAGTCATCTAAATATTCAATGGCTCATATTGCGTAGTATTTAGAAAATTAAATTGTGGAAAGTTTAAAGATCCTAAACCTTACACTATTAATGATTAATGATTCCAACACGAAATGGTTAAATTTGTAGGGTATGGATTGGCCCTTTTTTCGAGATGAAAGGTCAAGATGCAAAACTGCATACAGTGTCGTGTATACTTAGATATAACGTAAAATATTACTGAATATTACGTTTTTTCTAACCCTCGTTGTTCTTCTAATGCGAAATTAAGAGTTATTTCATGACAATTGCAAGTTCCAGTCCTTTCGGAAATTCTGTTCCTAAGCAATCCCCAAACCTGAAATCAAATCATTTCCCAGCACAAGGAATAGATAGGGGACCAAAATGTCAAATATTTATGTATAAACATAACCTGATTTGGTGCCTCAAGCAACTCCTCTATATTAGGCAAGCCTAAGTTGATGTACTTTCGTTCTATTATAAAAAAAAAAAGAACTTGTCGGAGGTCCTTCATCATGAAACTTTGATCCAATATAATTTTGATTGAACCCACGCCGAATTATTCATATCATCTGGAAATCATTGCAAAATCCATCCTTATTTTCACTCCCCGTTTGTGTTTTATTTTACTTTTGCAGAAGTCACCTCGTGCAATTTCACTGCGATGTTACAATAATTCAATTTATTCAGGGACCTTATTTCTCGAAGGTCAAATCATAATAAGGAAATCGTTTGGATTCGTTAACTTTTCGACGGTGATCGAACCATTCCCACAAATTTTCTCGTAGAATGCGAAACAGTTTTCCCAAAGGTTGACTTGTAGATTACTTATCTAGCTATTCCTAGAATAATATGGGCGATATGACCATAGTGGAACAGTTCTCCTATCTTCAGCTCACATCTGAACAGTTATTCCCGCAGTTCTTGGCGATTGGGAAAGAGTTTTTTTTTTAATTTAAGGTAACCTAAATGTAACCAGATAGTAGATCTGCTACTATGTATTTTCCACATGAAACAACCTTCTGAAAGGTGTGAATTATAATGAGCTTTTGTGTATTTTTCTTTTTTTGCATAAGGACTCAGTTGTTCAGAACTTATTTGGAAAACAGGAAATTGATAAGGGTAATTATTCTTATTTTCTAATACCCTTTTGGATGTTCACAATTTTTCTTCTGATTGAAATCGGCATACAGATCATTGTGTTTCAAACGTTAACTATCTCATTCCATATACACTGCTGCATGCGTGAGTTAAATTAAGATCTCTAGATGTTTCAAATTGTTGGTCAGTATTTTTGTTTTTCCTCTCTCCTGCTCCCATCCGAAACACAACTACACCATCCCTTGTCAAGTTTAATCTTTCTTTTTTCTCACGGACACTTTCATCTCAGAGTACCTCACATGTTTTCACTTCCCTATCTTCCATTCCTCTGTCCAGAGGCGTAGGGTATAGGCGCTCTGGAATCGTTGGGGAAGGACACCATTCTTGCTAGATGGTTGGGAGGGTGGTTGGGTGGGGTTGGGTGGGTTTGGGTGGGGTTGGGTGGGGTTGGGTGGGGATGGGTGGGGCTTTGTCTCATCATGGTATTACCATGATCTCCTTCCCTTCTCCCCTTTTCCCTTCTTCCCTCCTTCCCTTCCCTTTTTCTTTCTTTTCTCTGCCATGCGAATTGGCTTATGTCGAAAGGGTGTGTGCGCGGAGCGGGATGGGAGCGGGGAGGGAACGGGGATGGCCGCACCCTTTCGAAAGAAGCCCCCCCCCCCCCCGGTAGTCTCGAGAGGGTGGGTTGCGTGTGGGGAGTGAAATTAACGCACCCATTCGTGGAAACCGGGGGGGGGGGGGGGGCTTGTCTCGAAGCCATAAGACATAAGCGAAGACATAAGCCATGCGAATTGGGGAGGGGTAAAATGATGTCCTGCGTGCCCCTGTAGCTCTACACTGCTTCTGTCTCTTGCTCTTTTCAAAAGTTAATTTTCCAAACCATAGATTACTTCCTTCCATTGTTACTGCTCAACAGGTGGCCAATGTCACAGTCATAGTTTGTGATGTCTCGAATTATGTTTCGACGAATCAAATATCAGAATGGGTTTCGGCACTGATGCAATTTTTGAACGTACACAACTGGGTAAAATGAATAACTTCGTTTTAACATGATTTTGTGGAGTATTAACTGTTTTGGTAGGAAAGTTTTGACATTTTGAAAAATTATGACCTTGAGTTGTGTGCGTGCATGGGAAGGGGGTTAACGAGAGGGGGTGCAGTAGAGGAGCCAATCCCTACTGTTAAAACTTTACACGCGTGGAGGACACTTATCCCCTCTATTTAAAAATCCAAGATCCAAGGACCAATGCAAATACTAAATATCGCTTTTTAAAAATGTTCTGGGGTTACTGCCAAAATTGACTTGAAACTAGGCAGAAAATAAGGCCGTAGAAACTTTGCAGTATTAGTTCGCGATGTTAGTGAAATGGTTAAGTTTGGACTCTAGTGTAAACAGGCCTTCTGGTAGTCGTAATAGATTATGTAGGTATGGACCCGACCCTAGGTCGATGACGGATCGAAAACCATTGACCCCAGCTTGACCGACAGCCCGCTGTGACCCCGACCGCGAACTTTCATAAGTAGGTCAGGTCGTTGCCTCAAACGAGATTCATTTTTTTGGATTAAGTGTTAAGACATTCATCCATGAACGATGCAGCAGTACTAATTGGAGGAATTGATGGCTATACCAAATCCAAAGATAAATTCGTTAGGAAGATTTCCCATCATATTATATTTATCCATCTCGATCTTAGGTCAGAATTTTGGAAAATAGGGAATAAAAGTAATAGAATTAGTAGTAAAAGAAAAAGAAGAAGAAAAAGAAGAAGAAGAAGAAGTAGAAGAAAAAGAAGAAGAAGAAGAAGAAAAAGAAGAAGAAGAAGAAGAAGAAGAAGAAGAAGAAGAAGGAGAAGAAGGGGAAGATGATGATGAAGAAGAAAAAAATAGAGAAAAGAAGAAGGGGAAACCGCACAAAAGAAGAAGAAGAAGAAGAAGAAGAAGAAGAAGAAGAAGAAGAAGAAGAACAAGAAGGAGAAGGAGAAGAAGGGGAAGATGATGAAGAAGAAAAAAATAGAGAAAAGAAGAAGGGGAAACCGGACAAAAGAAGAAGAAGAAGAAGAAGAAGAAGAAGAAGAAGAAGAAGAAAAGGGATGAAGAAAGATAGGACGATATAACTGAGCATGCTGGAAAATTAATGAGGTGGGGGGGGGGGGGTGGAGGAAGGTGACGCTGAAGCGAATTATCTGAACGTCCCGCAAACAATTCGACATATAACGTTAATGTGGGTTGATGACAGGGAAAAAATATATCTCCTAGCGGCTTTGTAGTTGTCGTTGTCTTCGTCCAAATAATTATTTATTCATGCTTGTCACGTGACCACCATGGTGAGTTAAAAGTTGCAGATTCTAAGCAAATTTACAGACTCAAGTGACTTCTGGTTTGCGTGTGTATCCTAAATGTTTAAAGATTTGTGCAATATTTCTTTGTTGAAATGACATAAGAGACATGCGTGGTTTGCAGACACGTAAACATGGTATATAAATGCAACAGAAACTTGCCAAATCAAATTTTGTTCTATTTCATCGTATGATGGCGCCCTTTCCTTTTTAACGCGCTCGTCTCTATGTCTCGTCTGGACTGGGATGAATAAGTACATCATGCATTGCAGGACTTGAAAATGTGAAGCATTTTGCACGATTTATTCTACATCCATGTAAAGCAACCTTATAAAGCCCGAATTATGTGATAAAAGACATGGTTCAAAATGCAGAAGAATCGATGGCAATATTGGAATACTCCTTTTACTGTCGCGATCACGATGTAGGATTGAATTTTCTTCACAGGATCGAGAAATCAGGGGGGGGGGGAACTTTTTACGTTTTCACGTGAATCGTGAACAGATTAAAAAAAAAGGACGAGATTCAGTCTTTTCTGCTGCTAGGGGAAAAAAGTGGTCTATCTTCAGATCAGAAAAGATGTGATGAGGCAGAATCGAATCCTCCTGGGCCCCGTTTCATAAAACTTGTAATCAGTAACAACTGCCACATTTCTATGACAAATTTACCCTCATCCAATCAGATGTAAGGATTTTAGTAGCTCATAACAGTTATGCAACTTGTTATTGACAGTTTCATGAAACGGGGCCCTGGAATGAAGGGAGAGGGGCGTATCCAGCCCTCAGCAAAATTGCTGGTGATATTGAATTTTGCATAAAACAAAGCAGGGAAATTCTGCGTTTTTATATATATATATATATATTTATAAACAAATAGAAATAAAACAAAACAAACAACAACGACAACAAAGAGAATAAAAAGAAGAAGAAGAAGAAGAAGAAGAAGAAGAAGAAAAGAAACACACACAACTTAAAAAACGATGGCAAAAAGCAGGGAGAAATGCAATCACTTTATAACTTGTATCATAAATCATGTGTAAATCAGAAGTAAACCAAAAGAACGACCTGTTTTGTTCAAATAGGGTCATGTCCCTCTCTCTCTGGTTCAGCTGTGGTTTACCATTCTGTATCTGTTAAAGATTAATTATTATCCTATTAAAATTTGTAGGTGATTAGATTTACGTTCATGAGAATGTATGAAAATTTGATAGAACTATACCCTCCCCCAAGTAAATAAATCAAAATCAAATGTAAAATATATAATGATAATAAAAACAACAGAACACTGCGTGAATATTGTCATGTGCACAGAAGTAAGTATGAACTGTTTTCAAGTTGCTATTCAGACTCATGTTGTGGATATTGATGACACATGTATAACAGTTATACAGTTATACAGTTATGTCGAGCCAGTCACTGAATAAAAATTCTCGCTTCTTTCCTGAATTAATTAGGGCACATTTCCTAAAAATGATTTTACCTGAGATAATTTTCGTCATCGGATGTTTGTCACACCTCGTCCCCGTTTTTTCTTCTTTTTTTTGGTTTGATATGTAGAGAAAAATATGTGTCCATACGATATATTTTATTTTTCCACATTGGATTAGCGTATCATGCTCGAGAGATTTCGTCCAATAATGAGTCAAATCTATCCCTTCATTTCTCAGATGATACGATTTTATGTGTTCCTATTTCGTTTTTTCATGTGCTGCTTTTATAACCAACATTCAAAGGTTGCAAGTGCGAACTCGGGCCCGGCATTACGTTTTTGGCAAGGAATTAAGATATATTTGCAACTCTCCATCCAAGTGTATAGTGAAATTCTGTGAATGCTTTAAGCATTAGTCTGCATTTGCCACTCAATACCCAGGTCAGAAGCCGCGGAACGTTTTTGAAAGTGAGGGGGCTGCATGTACAAACCAAAAAAAAAATCACTTCCGGGTTTTTGTACAGGGGCCTATGTGTCTACTCAAAAAAGTGAGGGGCTGCAGCCCTCCCAGCCCCCGCGGTTCCGCGGCCCCTGCAGGTGTAGTATATGGGTTTTTGTAGAGTGGAATTAAGTGCAAGCTGTAATCATTCTTGTTAAAGAAGGGGTAATATTTGAGCACTTTTAGTACCTTGGTTCATATGTTTGTTTGTTTGTTTGTTTTTATTTCAGAATCAATAAAAAATATATATGCAAAGATCAAAATTATATACAAAGATGATGAATACAAAATATACAAATAAGAAAATAACAAATCTGCGGAGAGCCCAATTGCAGCAATGTTCATATAACATCGTTGTTCTTCCTTGTGGTGCATATGAAATTTACCATGCTTACGACAATAAGCAAATTGATGACAAATATATCAATAAGCATTATCACGACATAAACCCTAATTGCCAACGCCAATATGGGCAGCTATACTGTAACTATGGGGAGAGAGGGAGGGGTGGATGCACAAAATTAACCACATATGCCCAATCGAAATAAAAAGATAAAGAAAAAGAAAGAGAGAGGGGAGAGAGGGGGGGGGGGGGGAGAGAGAGAGAGTGGGAGAAAGGGAGGGGAAGGAAGAGGACAAGAAAGAACGAGATATAGAAAAAATAAAATGATAGGATCCATACTACACGGCAGTGAATTCTCTTTATTTTGGCCTGGCGTCCTTAGCACAGCTTTGGGTTTAGACACCTTTAAACGAACAAATATATTGACTGTACTAGTTAATGTGTTAACCTTCTTGTAGCGATGATCACAACCACATAAAATCGGCATTTCAATTTCAAATGGGCGATCTATTTTTAGTCTCGACGAATCCCTGGTCGATTCGCGGACGTTCGCCTTTTCGTACGGCTGGCTGACAACGACCTTCCAGCAAACACCTTTAGCAAGTGGCAACGACGTTTATCTTGTGACATGAGACGCGATAGAAAACACTCGATCGTTGCACATGGAAATCAGGTTTGTTCATGGAAATGAGACAGACTCCGAACTAATTTCTTGCTCTCTACTCTCTTACTCTATCCTACTTTATTCCTATTTGACTCTTCGCGTTGGAATGTATGTCAGTTTAAAGCAATGGAGTAACTTTTAAAAATCTGAGCTGCATGGCCCTAAATGCTATCAGTGTAAGTAATATTGTGTAAAAGTAATATGATACAAGTGACCAGAAAGACCTTTCTTACCCTAGGACTTCAGTGTTACTCAAAAGCATGCACAGGAGGGTTTTGAAAGTAGCGGTATTCAGTGATAGATATCTTGATAATAATATATATGATTTCAGAACGTTTATTTTCCTGGATGTTTATCCTTCTAAACATGTTCTTATAACATAGGCATCAAAATGCAACAATTTATCAAATCAAACCTTCACAAAGTTACTGGATACTTTTAAAAAATATTTTCCCACCGTATTGCTTCTGTCCAGTATTAGATGTACAGTACTTGCCAATTCTTATATACATTGCAGATATCAAAATGCATATCTCACACTTCGGCTTCCTCTTATTACTTTAATCTTCTTTTCATTGTTTTGTTTGTTCAGTCTCAACAATTGAATAAACAACAGGACTGTCCTGTCATATTTAGATTAAAAGAAGGTGCTTTTACTACAATCATCTCTTCACACCACGTGTAATCAGCATGTCCTCTTTGAGTATGTTGAGTGTCCATTTTACTGTATTCGTAATTTTAACTTTTCCATGTTACATTATTGCCCGTTTCTGTTTTCCCCCTCTACGTTTTTATTTGAAATGCCTGCACTATAGTCTATACCATGTATACCTTTCTACTTTACTCAAGAGCACTAATAAGATTATTCTTTGATGTCTAATTTCAGTTTTTTTAACTTTCCATTTATGCTTTCTCCTTTTTTCACCCTATCTCTCTCCTATATCTAAAAAATATCTATTCCATTTCGATTTTCCTTGTCGCTTTTCTTGTAAGACCCTTCCTCAATCAGTCTACGCATACTATTTTTTCCTGCTTCTTTCTTTATTTTTATACCCTAGTTTTTGCTTGCCGTAGCAAGCATGGTAAGAAGTCGCTGGCAAGGTGGCGCCAATAACACCACATCTTACAAAGATATGGAAAGGATAATGAATAAGAGAGAGTGAAAGAAAAAAAAAAATTGATTGATAGATAGATAGTTAGATAGTTCACAGAGAGAATAAAAGGGTCACTTTAAAAGCAGAGGTAGGTCACAAAAAGCTTTCCAAACTTCAATAACCGATTTCAGCGCTTCGTTGTTCATTATATGCTTTACATTATATTCTGCTGACATTCTTTCTTTAATAGTGCACGTTTAATTCAAACCAGATTTTGTGTTGAAGACGTTAAAAACTTGAAACAATTAGCTTATGAATTCAGGTAGAAATTAGTGAGGAAAAACCCCAAACAAGCAGACTAGCTTTCTTGAAATTGGGCTTAATTTGCTTTTGTAAATGGCTTCCCACCTACAAGCTACAAATTCCCTTGACTTCATGTGTAGTAGTGTTATTAGCTGTAGTATATTGACAGTTTTAAACGGTGAGCCGCGGGTAATTCTTGTCTTTTTTCCCGAGTGGCTGAGTGTCAGCACGAAACTAGCTCAATTACACCAGGGACTTTCACTGACCTAGATATTTTATGAGAGACTGGAGCCCCCCTCCCTCCCCTCCCATGCCTCCTGGTGTATAGTGATGCAAGGTTCCCCGAAAGAAAATTACCGCAAATCTCATTTAATGTTGTCCCATTTACTCTCTTCCTCTTTCTGCCGCTTACTCTTTCCAAGGAGGTTCCTCCTTGCTCTTTCCAAACTCCCTCTCCTTTTTCGCTCTCTGACTCCGACTATCTATTCCATGCCCCCTTTCTCTTCCTCACTTTTCTCTGATAAAGGCGTTTCCATTTCTGTCTTTCTCTCTTTCATTTAACGATTAGTCCTTCACCTTTCTTGCTTAGCTAAAAGCATCTCTGTTCGCACTTTCCTTTTCCCTTTATAGTCTGAGGAAATGCATGTTTCATATTTTTTCTTTCGATGTGTATCCCCGCTCCTACGACTTCTTTTTCCTTTTCTATTTGTTTTCTTCTTGTTCTCTTTTTTTTCTTCTTTTATTTCATTTTCTCCTTCTTCATCTTCTTCTTCTACTTCTCTTCCTTTTTCTTATTCTTTTTCTCTCTTGTTCTTGTTGTTGATCTTCTTCTTCTTCTTTTCTTCTTCCTTCTTCTACTTATCCTTCTTCATCTTCTATTTCTCCTACCACTAATTTCTCTTCTACTCTCCTTCCTTTTCTCTGTTTCTCTGTCGTTGTCTTTCTCCCCCTCTATTACCTCACCTCTTCTCCATCTTCCCCTCTGTTAGTTGATGACTTCCTCTCTTCCTCATCCCGTCGTACCCACTTCACCTTTCCCTCTTTTTATTGTCTCT
Source organism: Echinometra lucunter (assembly GCA_029962745.1). Lineage (NCBI taxonomy): Eukaryota > Metazoa > Echinodermata > Echinoidea > Camarodonta > Echinometridae > Echinometra > Echinometra lucunter. The sequence goes on along the minus strand of CM057169.1, from coordinate 6,671,387 downwards.
GTTTCTCTTTATTCTGTCATTTTTGTCCGACCCTTTCTTTCGACCCCTCTCCTGCTCTTCTGAGTACGTTTTCGTGTATGTAGCAGGTACTACAGGGTTGTAAAAGAACCCTCTTTGAATAATGCTGTAGGATCAAGAGCGAGTTGAAGAGTGCAAACATGTTTCGGTGAAAGTCATTGGCACTAGCAGTCTCTCGTGTTTACATTTTTGGAAAGAACTCTGAATTCTGTGATGCCCTGATAGTTCCCACACTGCCTAACAGAGTTACAGAAAGGCCAGGAAAAGAAAAATAGCGAAAAATAAACAAACAAACAAACAAGCAAAAGAAAAACCCGACAAATGCCCTGATTGTTTTACTGAATCGTTTCAGGCGGACTATACCATGTATACAATAAACTTTATGCTGGAACATGTTTTTATAAATGATCGCTGTCTTATGTTTGAAATGAGAGCTTTGATACCATGCTATAGTTTCCTTTGTATTATTCACTTTGTTTTTCTTTGTTGTTTTTAACAGTTTGGATGTTGGACCTAGTTAATGATGTTCAAATACATAATAAGCATTAAACAAACATTATGGTTAGGCCTATGTGCATATCAACACCCGTTTACCGCTTTTCAACCGTTTGAAAAAGAAGACTTCGTTTTTTTAAACACACCACTGAAAGCAGATTTTTTTATGTATCATATGATGAATATCAGTTTTATGCACAGTGTAGGTCTAGTGCCGAAGTCAGACATCCGGGCAGACATCCCCCCTCCCTTTCTCCGCTTCCGTTCCTTCGCAACCCTATCCCACTTCCTAATAAAATCACCTTTAAACCAATCCAATCTATAACTCCGTAAAGCGAGCAAATTACCGAATAAAATACCTGGTACTAAAACATGTCTTCGTAATCTCCGTTAGATGGGAAAACATTCTCCGGCATTAAGGCGTTAATTTCCCGCGGAGCTCGCCGGGCGGGGCATCCCGCAGGCGACCGCTGGCATTGGCTACCGGCTTCGGAGAATTAATATCAAGAATAAAGTAAACTCAGACGGCGAATGGAAATCAGGCGGTAACCACACCGGGGTGAATATGAGTTCATGGTAGATATGGGTCTTGCATGCCGCACTGCTCGAGATAAAGCCTATATGAACGAAACGTGAATTCAGAAGAAATTGAAATTTGAGGAATGTTTTGAAAGTGGGGTGGTGTGCAGAAGGAAAAATACTGAATAGCGTGGAGCAGACTGCAGATACACACAACAAGCAAAACGTAAGTGATTAAAATTATACCGTTTGGGGGGATATAAAAGAGGCCAAGAACGAAGAAAGCGAAAAAGTCGAAAATGGAGACATAGCATAAACAGGAAATTTTGAAGGGAAAAGGTTTCAAATAACCGAGTAGAATCTATGAATAAATGAATAAGAATATAAATTGATAAACCATGAATAATTGAATGAAATTAACAAAATATAGGTATATAGACGAATGAATTAGTTGAATAGTAGAAAAATACTAAAATAGATAAACAAAATATTAATATATGTCAACATAATTGATAACAAGTTTGGAGAGAGCTAAGTAGTTCAAAAACTTCGGCGCGATGCACACCCATCCCCACAGACACAAACATTTCATTAAGGAGCTATTTTGACATTGTCTTCTTATAACGACGCCGAATTTAGTCCTTAGATATTATTAAATGTTGATACTACATGGGGTGGGGGGGGGGGGGGGGGTCGCTGTGCTGACCAATCTGTTGTAACTTTGAACGTGCAGGATATTCTCAGTTAAGGTTATGGTTGTCCTGTACGTACATGTATATAATAATGACTTAAAAGTCACTAAAATCCCGAAAAGTGACACAATGAAGGGAACAATTTTTTGATTGTTTGCTGCTAGCTTGCTGATTTTGGTTCCACATGGGGGAGGGGGGGGGGGGCAGGGTAAGGGGTAAGGAGTTCGGATTGTATGCATTCCCTGCAAATCCGCATCTTGGTAACATTCACTGAATATTTATTGGAAGAAAAGACAGGAAAAAAGATTTCGGGCAGTGTGAACGTTCTTTTTGGAAGATTCTCTCTGGAGGCAATGGTATAAATAAAACACCTCATTCAGCCTGCAGTGTGTGTTACGTTGTTCGACTCTTTCAGTCTCTTGATCCCCTTTGAAGTGAGATCTATGCCATGGCAGCAGTAATGACGTGCTAAATGCCAGGCTAGCCCCTCTTTTTCTGCCTCAGGGATAGTGATATTTTAATGACGTATCTCTCTTCTTATCTGGTATCAGCGGAGCTGATCATCACCACCCCCACCACCACTTTCGCCATTTCATTAATGCTGCCATGACATAATACTGTAACGTATCGGGCGTCAACCAATGCCAAATTTATCCACCAACAACAGCAACATCACTGTCGCAACTTTAGCCACCCTCGCCACTATGACCACCACTATTGCTACCTCTATACCACCCTGTTCATCACGTCCACCACCACCACCACCACCACCAACGCCTCCACCACCCTTCCACCACCACAACTACCACCATCATCACCACCATCATTCCCATCCCCACCAGCATCCACCCCACCACAAACAGTCACTGAGCACCCCCACCACCAACATCATCGCCTTTATCATCGAGGTCATATTTTAAGCGTACACCCCTTCCATCTCCTCAAATGCATTGGTTGACGCCCGTTACGTTACAGTACTTATTCACATCTTGGGAAAACGCTGGGCATTTCTCACTGCATCCGGTTTCTTTCAATAATCAAAGCCTACACAGGAGTCATATTCCACATATCTTCCATGTACAGTTCTACCCCCTTCAAGTAATCAAAGGACCAAGCATACCATCTTATGTACCTTGGAGACATGTCAAGACCTCAAGAAGATGATGAGAATCTGTTAATCTCCCTATGAGTGATAAACCCCCGGCTAAAGACATGTGCGGGCTACGGGATGACGTCATGCGCAGATGAGCTGACGTCAAATGCGCAGACAGATATCAAATTAATGACTATAATAATCCAATGCCGTTGGGTATTGTTTAATGATTGATGGAAAGCTACGGCTGTTGTTGTCATGTTTTGTACTGTCAGTCAGATAAGTAGCATGGTGAGCAGAGTCTGAAAAAAGTGATGGAGAATCTTCTTTTTTAAAAATTTTATTTCATTTTATTTTATTTGTCTTATTAACCCAGGGTTACCAATTCAGTGGTTAAACACTGTTATTCTTTAGTACCCTGCACAAAAAAACATACATATATTATCAAACATTATAAATTTACATAAATGTGGAATGATAGTCTATCAAAATTTTAAAACAAAGCAACAACATGCAAACAAAAACATGAGGGGACAAAACAAAATATATGAACCAACCGTATAATGATACCGAAATTAATAAGAAAAAATTAATTTGTAGGTATAACGTGACAAATTTAGGTTACAACATAGGGCATTTGATTGATAAAGAAATAATCAGAGATAGAACCCACAGACAGATAAAAGTGAAACACGCAGAAAAAACAAAATGTAATACATGTGTACTGTATGGATTTTTTCTGCAACTGAGATCCAATAGACAGATGAGATATAAGAAGAGTATACTTTACTGAAATCATCAACTAAACCACCGAGCTGATCAACTACATGTACAGACCCCAAGGAATATACGTCATGAGAACAACAATGTCCATAAGTAAGGAAACAGAAGGCTTAATCCACACTCTGTTGCTCCTTTACTACCCAAATAATAATTTGACTTGTATTCATTTAATTTAGACAACGAAGTCTGGGGGTATTTCCTAGAGCTGTTCGTAAAATTACGAATGACTTTATAAACAACTTGAATATGACAAGCCAAATTGGGATTCTCAATCATTATAAATCGCACGAGCTAAAGGTGAAATATGTAGATGTACATAATGTTTTCAAACATTTTAATTGCGAAGTATACTTTTTGCAACAATTTAATTGAGATTATGGGAAATGCTGTCACACTTTGTTTAAACGTCAGGAAAAAACTGGGCATCCTATTGGACACTTCATATTCCAGTCCTTCGTATAAAGTCATCTGTAACTTTACGAACAGCTTTATGTAACACCCCCCGGTGTACAGGGATGGGACGTTAGTTGCGGTTTGAATCGAGTCTATGGCCAAATTATGTAACGACTACATCAAAGTTTATTGACCCGATTTTATAATCTGAAATTCTATATGAATTGATGTTTGAAATACAAATAGTTATTCTTCATAATTTACAACACCTGTTGTGTGTAAAGGATTTTCCATAAGATTAAAGAAGGACAGAAATACTGATAACAGCATAGCATCTGGCTCATTTCACACTGTTTCATGAGCTTCCTTACCTTTTTTGTAGGTTCGGAATAACCATACGTAAATTTAACATGATCCTTTTCCTTGTCATTTCCCATCTCAGCTGACATGAAGTTTGTTATGTGATGTGAGTATACATTTGATTTTTTTCTTTAGTTGTTAAGCTTTTTTTTGTAGAATATCAGTTATTTGCAGATGGATACGTGAAAACTCTGCGAGCAAGATGTGTGCAGACGTTAAGAACTTGAATATCAAAATTTCAAAGAAGCTTTCTCAAACTGGTTAAAAATCCACCTCGAATCTTACAAAATCTTGCCAAATATGTTGACAAACCTCACGGAAGACGATGTCATACTTGTGTGCCAAACTATATATGAACAAAATGTGTATTGGATGTTGAAATGCATCTACGCTGGTCCTCCGGAAATCTTCAGTGGATGATGTAATTATCACATTTTAAGTTACATTTTTACTAATATCATCTACTAGGAGAGAAGAAAGAGAAAGAAAGAAAGTGTGAGAAAGAGAGAGAGAGAGAGAGAGAGAGAGAGAGAGAGAGGCGGGGGGGGGGAGATGGAGAGAGATGGGGAGAAGGGGGAAGTACAGATTAGAGCTTAAATGAATGGATATGATGATATCTTGAGAGGAAAGCATTTTCACAGCTGTTTCTCTAAAATTATAAGTCAAACATACCAGTATTTTATTGCATATGTATGTACATTATCTGTTTCACAATTCAAGTAATTTAAAATGTATTACATTGCATGATTATACGATGATTTATATATTATGTTTGATTTCTTCTTGAAATTTTTATGAATTGTTCAGTTGGAAATGGAAATTAACTGAACTGAATTGAACTGAACTGCACTGAAGTGAACTGCACTGAACTAAATGCAGTCCTCCATTTTACAAGCTTCGTGGCGGCTCTGTTATCCCCACGGTGATTCCATCAAAATCAGTCTTCACTTCTCGTTTAAGGTGAACCAGGGGGTGTTTCATAAAGCTGTTTGTAAAGTTAAGAATGGCTTTACGAACGACTTTGGTATGGGCTGTATGGCAAGCCAAATGTGATTCTGAGTCATTATAAATCGCATTAGCTAAAGGTATACAGATTATGTATACTTACAAACCTTTTTTTATTGCGAATTATATTTTTTGTCACCATTTAATTTAGATTATTGGAAATGCAGTCACATTTTTAAAGAATGCAGGAAAAACTGTCGGCATCCCATTTGGCACGTCATATTCAAGTCGTTCGTAAAGCTATTCGTTACTTTAGGAACAGCTTTATGAAACAACCCCAGGTAAGATATACCCCGACCACAAGTCAACTTACTGGACAGGTGTGTTTTAACTTAATAGCTTTATTCATTAAAAGATAAGGTTAAGGTTTTGGTCATGAAATGTCAGTGTGAAAGAACGGTCTCCAAGAAAGTAGGATAGGTAAATTTGTTTTTATATAATAACAGGGTGGCTAGCGTGAGCTTTTAGAGTCATCAAATTGGCAAGAAGCCTATTCACTTTCCCTAAAATGGCAATTGCATTGCACACAGAAATGAGTACATGGGACCAGCACACAAACATGACTTGAATGTTCCGCCCGAACACGCTCAGTTAATTCTAGTCTTATTTCGAACTTGGGGGAATTTTAAGATTAATATTTCTCAGGGAACCTTTCTAATATGATATTCTTTCTAACGCACGTTGACAGAATGAGTAAGCTCACAAATCATCTACATTTCCCATAACACAAGCTTCTCTACAAGGCTGTTGTATACGAGAAGTCAGTAGTCTATATCATATAGGTCATTAGTGCGCTCTGTCATTTCTGTCAGGTAGTGGACAAAACATGCAAAAAGTGAGCACAAAATGAACAATGCTTGATTTAAAGGCATTGTTAACATTGTTATGATTAAAAAACAAACAAGAAAAAAATCATTCTGCTACTTGAAAATGGGATAAACATAAGGGTTATAGTTTAAAAATACCAGTCTGAAAGTTTCAAAGTATGATATCCACAGGGAGTATTTTTTAATATTAGAAATGTGAACCAAAAATATATAAGGATCGGTTGCACAGACTATACGTAAGGAGTGCGCATGCGCACATGGCTCACCGGACCGTACTGTGCGCATCACGCGGAGCGAGGCAGATAACGGTTTTATTTTTAGCTCGAGCAAAACGGTCCTTTATTGTCTCTGAGACCAAAAATAATAAAATCGCAGTTTGCGTCCTACTAACAGTTTTTCATTCCAAATAATGGTTGGTTTCAGGGTTTTTTTAGTACAAATACAAGTACTCATACACATGTTTCATCTTAGTTTGATTTTTTTTTAAAATCGGCTTCTCACAAAGTTAGCCGATGCCTTTAAGGCCTTTCACACGTTCTATGAGTGCCTTTGCATGCCATTAGCAAAGGGAATAACCCAATCAAAGTCCTGCATGGCAGCCCCCTCGCAAATTTGCTTTTGCAGGTTTGTTGGCCCCAACCTTCCCATCGTCAACATTCACATTTACATCCCACACCGTATGTGTAAAAGGGGTCAAATGCCGGCCAGTCTTAAATACTCGCCGGATTATCTGTATTTTTGCTTCATGTTTCGGTTTCACGATGCATGCCCCAGTGCCAATTGCTCTCTGGTGGATTACCCGCACTAACCGAATTTCTGATTTCAGTCGTGTACCAAACACTTAACTTAGCCCTATAACCCTTAACCTATAACCTTAACATGCTGAAGCTGTAATTTTTGGAACCCTTAAAACATCCCTATCCCAATTTTGACGAAATAATGCTAGGAGACTTTGTCGCAGGAGTATAGTACCTTTCACTCCGTTGGCCCCGCCCTACATCCATCCTACACCTATGTGGGTATGTGCGTAAGCGGGTGAAATGCCGGCCACTTCTAATTACTCTCCGGAAGTTCTGTACTCTTATTACGTACTTTAACACTTATCCACTTATCATTCTCGACGACATGAATCCTGTACCAAAAACTATAGATCATAACCCTATAACCCTTAACCTATAACCCCTAACCTATAACCTTAAGCTTTAATCCCTGTCCCATATTTTGACGAAATAATGCTATTAGAGTTTGTTGCAGGAAAAAATGGCATATTGTACCTTTCACTCCGTTGGCCCCACCCTATATCCATCCTGCACCTATGTGGGTATCATGGGGTATGTGCGTTAGCTGGTCAAATGCCGGCCACTTATTAAAATACTCTCCGGAAATTCTGTATTCTCATTACGCACTTAATAACCTATCATGCTCGACGACAGGAATTAGGACGAGATGTCTATTGCATTGATATCGGAAGCGATCAAGATAAAGGCGAAATAAACCTCCTTTTACCATGTAAAAAAAGGACCCAAACACGGTCTACTTTGACCGAAATGAATGCTGTTAATTTTCTACATGTGAACCACTTAGAAATGAGATTCCATTGGTTCAAGTACAATCGTCATCATCATACTACCAGTCCGGGACCACCGGATCACTATCTATTCTACCCGCGCGCACGCATACTCAAACTTATCCCAGAGCGGTTAGTGAGGATAGGCTATTCTTCCGCGGGAAATATTCTAAGGAATGAAATACGGTTTTATTTAGAATATAAAATTACACCCCCTCCCCCTTAAAAGTAGCGGAGCTTTAGTTGAATGACCTTCCTCAGACTTTGTAATATCACCCTTTAACCATTTTTAAACTGGAAAACGGTGATAGCAGAGTATCTAAGATTATCAAATATTTGAAAAACCAACGAAAAAGGGTTTCATTAGTCGGGGCAAGGGGGGGGGGGTGGGCTTTCCCATTTTAAACTAACTGCCCCTGGATACGCCATTTGGATGTCCTTACTGGAATGCAGAGCAGCACTTCACGTCCTAAGTACCTATCCCCTCTCTGTCATATTTCATTGTCTTTTATTATGACATGCCGTTTACAGAGTGTATTCCCAATATATCGGCCTCAATTAGTGTAGGGAGGATTTATAACAGAAGAGTGTGGGCTATTCAATGGCCAAGTTTACTGCAGTGTGAAATATTACGGGTTCATACATTTCTTTGTTAAATAGTGCCCATCTATCTGTCTATCAAAAAATAGAGTCAAAGCGAAGTGTCTTGATTTTCAACCATTGTTGTTCATTGATTGGTGTTTAGGATATTTATGGCCATGGGACCTTCTAGCGCCAACCTGTCTCTGGCCATGCTGGTAGTACTACAGTCATACTACAGACCTACGGAGCAGTCGATGCAAGAAGGAAAATCTTGCTGTTACTGTTTCAACCGACAACCTTACTTTATAATCTAGATCACGTTAGATATATTTTCAAAATGTTTAAGGCGCTCTGTTTAAAAAAAAACAATTTTTTTTACCTTGTATTAACTTTTGTTTGATTCTTATCCAGTAGTTCCATTGACTTGTAAAATTTCTTCACGTTTTTGCCTAAAGTGTTTGTCGGTGCTTTTATGTGCTGTATGTTATTTTGTTTGTTATTGGTCAAAAAAGCTGTTATTTAACTGGGAGGGCCAGGGTCCAAAACGCAGCAAAAGGGTTGATAAATTTGAATAAGCCACCGAACTGTCTAGGTCTGGCATGCTCTTCTGTCTCTTGGATAACGTAATAAACAGTCAAAATTTTGACAGATGACAGTTGCCTTATATTCTTTTTGCTTTTCCTTCTGATAGAAGACAGTAGATACACTAAACAGGTTTTCTTTGGGTGATAGGAACAACCTAACCGTACCCCTTTTAAAATCCAAATCAACACGGCACGTATACACACGCGCAAACAAAAAGAAAATCTTCCTCTTAACTGTGTCATCATTTGCAACCTTATACTTAATCTTAGATCAAGTATGCTTATGTTTTTTCCATGGTATATTGCTTCACATTGGTATTTCTGAATAAATGAAGCTAAGCCGTAGCCTACTGGAACCGGGTGCCTCCTGTATTAAGCCAATTGGAAGGAGAGAATTCAGTAGTCACCGGGTTATACGTCGATGTTCATAGATTTAGTCAAGAAACTGACAGCATGAGAGGCATGCAAAGGTCTGTATGGACATGGTGGAGGGTCTCCAACTGTACTGCAGGTTGATTAGCTTTCGTACAATCTATTCTGTTCCGGTATTTTGTTACAAGGATCACATCTGCTTTGCATCACGATACTTCATCTGAAGTTCGCCTGAACCAAAGGGTGATGTCATGTGACATTACAGAAGATGATACTATGATGTCATTCAGTGGATATGATGGTGATGAGAGGAAAAGAGAGCGGGATGATGAAAGGCTATCTTGATGACGTCATAGAGGTCAGGATGTCAAGTACGCACTGTGTGATCATCAGCTCGTACTGGTCCTTCGTATAGTCATAAACTTTATTTACATTTCCCCGTCAATAAGTGAGTTCCTGCTTTTAAGAGTGGACAAAAACCTAATTCTAATCCTAAACCTACCTTAAAACCCAAATGCATGTTTGACCCTGAGCCTACAGAAGGAACAAATGACGCGGGAGAAAATAATGTCGGACCACCCCTGTCCCGTCTGACATAAAATGAGATTGGTTGAACCCAACCACGACGAAGTGTCACTTTGATATCAAATGCAACATATAACATGACAAGCAGAGAATCGTAACTTTTAGCTTTTAACTTTTTACCTTTTATAATAATAACAACAACAGAAATACAGTCATGCAATGGTAACAATAGCAACGTCTAAGATGTCATCAATACAAATAATTCTTTTATAGCTCATTGAAGGGATCCGGCAAATTTGTGGAGGCTTGACTTTATAAATTGTTGAATTTTCATGTCTGTGTTGTATAAAGATGTTCAGAAGGATAAATAAACAGCCAGGAATATAAAGGTTTTGAAATATACGATGTTATTATCACGATATCTATTGCCGAATTCTGCCATTTGTAAAACCAACCAAGCCAACGTGGGTATGTCTAACACTACAGTATATAGCGTAAAAAGTTCTGGCATTTCCAGTCAGTGGTATCTTCACTTTTTGCATTTTCAGAGGTTCATAATTTACACAATATTACATAAACTGATAGTATGTTGGACAATGCAGCTCACATTTTTAAAAGTTACTCAGTGGCTTAGAAAAAAAAGGAAAAACTACAGGCCCTCTCAAAGGGCTGTAGAATAAGATGTTGCAATAAGAAAATAAAAAAATGGAAGAGGTTACTTTTCAGCGCTCTTTAAAAAAATCTACATCAGTCATGAAAAGTGGTCACTCTGGAACAGCGTTCCAAAGGTTTGACCCTCCATATGCCAATATTCTGTCACCATAGGTTTTTATCGCTCATTGACATAATGAGGTGTGGCGAGGACGACAGCAGAGAGCATGGTTGGATTGAAGGTCTTAGCATATATCAGTCCAAATTGACAATACAAATAACCGAAGATTTACCCACAAGGAATGATTGTAAAATTTGCTTTGGTCCCCAGTCGTCTATGTGGTATGCTATTTCATACAGTTATGGCTCGTTAAAGACTGCACCACCGCATTCTTGCGTCAGGAAAATTCCGTCTCGATTACACCGGATATTATCTGAAAATTCAAAACCCGTCATCCGTTAAGGCGCATTGAGACATACAACATGTGAAGCGCACTACCCTTTTAGGCCCAGTCCACAGCAAGAAGAAGTTCATTTCAATAAAAAGAATAAAACATTCCAAACAAAACAGTGAAAATTCGATGAAAATCGGATGCAAAATAAGAGTTTCACAACTTTGCGCAAAACAGTTCTTAAGCAGTCGATGTGAACATTCAACAAATGAGTTGATGATGTCATACACTCACTATTCTCCATAATCATCTTACAAAAAAGTCAGAAAATTGTCATTTTTCACTAAAACTGAACAGTTATCCATCATGTCTGCACTTATTAGACTAAATACCATTTTTGTCAGAATGTAAGAATCTAGGACACATTTTGCATTTTTTTATAGCGAATGTGAAATTTTTGTCCTTTCCGTATACATCATGTGTGGAAAATGAGTATATGACTTCATCAACTCACTGAATATTTAAATCGTCTGTTCAAGGACTGTGTTGCGAAAAAGTAGCACAAATTAAAAAATTCATAACTTTATTTATGACTTCATCATATATATGACTTCATCAACTCACTGAATATTTAAATCGTCTGTTCAAGGACTGTGTTGCGAAAAAGTAGCACAAATTCAAAAATTTATAACTTTATTTATTTTTGTATCCAATTTTAAATGTTTTGTTCGGAATTTGTTTTTATTGAAATGAACTTCATCTTTGTGTGGCCTTGGCCTTTAAACCCTTAAAGGTTTACCGCTTCAGATGTGATTAAACCATTTTAACCCATTCGTGACAGAATTCCCCATCGCGTGGTTTGGCCAAATAACTTTTGAAGCTGAGCCCTATAAAACATATGCCAAGCACATGAGCAGAAAGAGCAAAAATTTGACACCTTCTGTGCCCTTTCAGTTGGGTTAGTATTTGTTGTTCCTTGCTGAAAATTTTTCAAAAGGAAAAATAGCTCTATATAAATCCTTAAATCAGCAATGCAACAGAAATTTCATAATCACTGCTTTTCCATGCAAATTGGCAGCTTCTAAAGTTCTCTACATAATTTCTGTTAATTTATATTCATTTCTAACACATGATTTTTTGTATAAGAAAAACGTAGCAATAAAAGAAAAATACCAGCATTGCCAATTTGAAGAAAAAAGCTGATCAAATAAGGCTTCAAATAAATCCTGTCATGAATGGGATATTGAGGGTTAAAAGCTGAAGATAAAAGAAATAGCATAAAAATATGTATATAGAATGACAAGGCAAATAAATTTTCATTATAAGGGTTTTGGTGAAATCCAGCAATGAAATAAAGAGTGTTCCATGGATCGAATGTTTTTCAAAAGCACCTCCCTCGTATTTCAAGATCAAGGTTGTTTGTTTCCTGTTCGCCAGTAATCTTGGCAAGGGCATCCATCAACATTCCGTTTATTAAAACTGACGAAAAAGGGAAAATAAGGAGGATTTTTTTTCCATCCTCAAATAAATCTTAACCAGTTGAATACTGAATTATCTATTTCCCGTAGACATGATACAGGGGTCACTTGTTTCTAGTCGGCAGCGGGTTAAGATGTATCTTATATAGATATTCTTTTAACCAGGGACGAGTGGTTGCACAAGCTATGCTTCCTAGCTGGTCTCTGTTTCCCTTTTTATTCTTAAATGATTTCTTTTCAGATTATTTGTTCTGGAAGGAATGTTTCTGTCTTTTATCCCTTCATTTTTCTTTCCCTTTTTTTTTTTTTAATTATATTTGTTCTATTATATTTGAATTTTTATTGTATAATTGATATATTGGGAAATTTATAAATCTGAAATCGTATCCTAAATGACGAAAGACTGGAAAAGGTCTTCACGCGCCTTGGATGCACTGGTGTTATCTCGATGTTGCACATGCTTCTTGAAATGTGAGCTGAAATGTCGGATGTTATTCGAAAACTTCTACGTGCAATCTTGTGCCCCATCTCTTTCTTCGTATCATCTGGGACTCTATATATAACTGATATGATACACATTGATAAGCACATACTCGAATTGCATGAACTGCTCCGGCAAGGTCGCACGGTAAACTTAAAGAGGCGGTGGGTCCCTTTCGAGGAGCCCATCCCCACTAGTATACATTACAAGGAGATGCAACAACTGCTGCAACAACCTGTAAAACAACAAAAACAAACAAAGCATGAGGGATTATTAAGAAACAGAGTTAGTTGGACTAGCCAGCAATTTGTAGAGTTTGAATTTGTGACAGAATTTATCCCGAGGGTAACGTATTGATAAACTCTTTGAAGATGATGTTGAATCTAAAGAATTGGTGTGATTTTGTAAAAATATTTATGTTAAGCTGAATGAAAGGTAAAAGGAGTAGCTGAGTTTCATTCCTCTTCTTCCACATGTTGACTTAATTTTCTTTCTTTTTTTCATTACATTTGAGAGAAAAATAATTCTATTAAAAAACAAAATATTTTCATGCATTTTAGAGCGGCCCATTCGTCGACACATCACATTCTGTTCCGAAGCAAGACGGAAAATAATTATGACTTACTAGTATGCAATAAGTCAATACCAAGGATCTTACATCACTTCTCATCACCCCCTCCAAATTTTTGGTACGACACCATTCAGATAGAACAATGAGTGACTATCAGGCAATCAGTGCCCGCCTTATTCAAGCCGAGTGATTCCCTTAATTTCATCCCACGCTCTCGGGTTAATTGCGGGGAGCTGCCCGATAAAGGTCGGGAGTGACGGAAATAGCGCGGAACGGTCCACGTGCTTGCACATATCAAGTCTATGTCTAGTTATAAATACATAGACGGACAGACATCTATCGCTCGCGTACTTGGAAGCGAGCCGACATAGGACTCCTGTAGAATGTCCGTCCTATTATCTCTGGCATTACCTTCCTAAGCGGTGACTCAGGAACGTTCCCACTGTAAGCTTATAGTCAAAGGCAACACTTATCAACACTTAGCATAAGTTCTACTTATCAAGCTTCAGCGTGCTAAGATTTGGGCGCACGTTGAATAACGTATTAAGACAATTGCGAGTGAGGTGTGCTGGTAATGGCACCGTTACTGGGTAAACATGGAAATTGAGGTTTTACACCTTCTTCAGAAAGTTCTAAACGTGGGACATGAGGTCAGTGTGGACGCAACCTCAAGCTCGCCAGTAATCAGTCTATGACGTCTATATGAGGGGAAGGTAGGGGAGAAGAAATACGAGAAACTGCATGTAGCTATATCTTGTCATACAGATACATTACCGCGTGATTCAATCTACGAAGTGGAAGTCCATGTGTATTAGTATTATTCTCTAGCGCCAATTATGCATAATACTCGTCTCAGCGAAGAAAAGGGGAAGTGAAATGGATGAAATTGTTCGATTTACGAAAATGGGACATGGTTACAAAGCATTTCGATCAAATCGAAGCTTATCGACGTACGACGCAACTCCGGGATCATGGAAACGAATTTAGGATTATGAACATAAAATGTCACTATGGTTAATCAAACGTATCAAATTGATGTCAGAAACTCTTCACGATTACCCTGCCTCGGTTTTGCAGCCATCGGCGAGCGGGTAGACGAATTAGGATTAGAAATAATGGGTCACTGCATGCCATGATAGACTTTCTTAAAGGGAAAGTCCACCCTAGAAGTTTCACTGTTTCAATAAAAGGAGATAAATTTGAACAGCATTTAAAAAAGAAATGAGCAAAATCGGTCAAAGAATAAGAAAATTACACTCATTTACATTTTCTAGTAAATTACTCTCGGCTCTGCAAATTGGCAACACTGATGACATCATATGCGAGCAGGTCTCCATTCACTTTGTACATGAACTTTCACATTTTCTCAATTTTCTTGGAAGTTACACATTTTCTTACCCCATAGTCAAAGTATATTATGTAAAAAGTAATTCTTCTGAACATGCATTGATTATGGGGGTATAAAATGTGTAACTTCCAAGAAAATTGAGAAAATGTGAAATTTCATGTACAAAGTGAATGGAGACCTGCTCACATTATGATGTCATCAGTGCTGCCAATTTGCAGAGCCGAGAGTAGTTTACTAGACAATGTAAATGAGTGTAATTTTCTTATTCTTTGACCGATTTTGCTCATTTCTTTTTTAAAATGCTGTACAAATTTATCTCCGTTTATTGAAACAGTGAAACTTCTAGGGTGGACTTACCCTTTAACAGCACTTTTTAAGCGTTTTGAAATGAGAGTAGCCACATTTGGCCTTGAAGACGAATTTGTATATGCTCCCACGTCTACAAAAGACGCTTGGATAGTTTAAATGGTTTAATTAAGCACCCTTTATCTATCATTTTTATATGGAAGAGTACTGCTTGATAGTTGTGGTTACGTTACATGACGACAAGGTCTTAAAAAATGATGAAACGGGAGCAAAACATGGCTTATTGGACTTTTTAAAGTTTTAACTACAGAAGGAAAAATGATAGTATGCAGAACGGGACTAGATTAGGAACGACTGATAGAACAAGGAGTGGAAAAAAGAAAAGAAAATCAACCGAAGAACACCCAAGGGATCAAGCATAATGAAATGTGACGTTTGGTTCGACAGGTGATGACATTTTGAAAACGTTCTCACTTAAAACGTCATCCTATTAAATCGGAAAAGCACATGCCTCGCAGACGATAAGCGTTCTAGCAATGTCATCCAGGAAACTAGAGCTTCGCGCTTATCAAATAACTACAAATCATGTGGGCTTATTCACATCTGCTTTGTATTGTTTGGTATGTAAGATTAAAGAACGAAAAAAGAACGATAAAAAGGGAAATAGATATGTTAATAACTTTTTAAAGAGAAACAGATATTTATGATTACTCGAAACTTGCTTTGCTGTAAATTCGTATGCTCAAATAGCCTATTCAATTTTTATCCACATCTACCGCAAGCATAAACTGCGACATGTACATGAAATTAATTATATAAAAGGTACCAAATAAACTAACAAACTTGAAAGAGAAACACCGTCCGAGTGCCAGTTAAATAAACGCCTATATTCGAAGGGCCGTTCATCCATGGCAATCATTATTTGAGCCTGATGAATATAATGTTTTTAAACCACAGGCAATCATGTTGTTAAAGCAAGCCCGACATCATCAATTTAATGCAAGCGGTTTGAAATGACCCCCGAAACACGTGGTCTATCCGCGATGACGTCACAGCGATCAACTTCAATCAGCGCGCGCCCTGTCTTGCCGGCGTTATGTTCCAGGGACCAGCGACATCACTATCATCGAGGGTTGCTCGCTGAAAAGAGTAGCGAAATTACTATCATGCAGGTTTACTTTTTACGAGAAGCAGAGAAAAAGTGTGTGTAGAGTGTAGAGTGTATGTAATCGGGAAATAAACCCAAACCAATGGCAAGAGAGAGAGAGAGAGAGAGAGATAAAGAAGATGATAATGAGTATGGGCAGGGATCAACATGATGAATTTATACGAACACGGGCAGAAGGAAGGAAGGGGGAACAGTTACTGAAGAAACGGGAGGGGAAGATGGAAAATGCGCAATTCATATAATGTGATATACACATAGGCCTATATTACAGTGTAAGAAACACATCCATTGATAATGAGAAACGAGGGGGAATGAAAGAGAAAGAGGGATAGATAGATACATAGAGATAGAAAGAAAGAGGGATAGAGAGAGAGAGAGAGAGAAGCGGATGTAATTTAGACTGTGGATCTCGACTGAAAACAAGATACAAAATACCGAAGGTTACATAACAACGTAGCTATCGTATGAAGATATGAACTTACCGAAATATCTTCATAAACCCATATTTCGCTTATTTTTTGTTAGAAATTTAATTTTATAACTTTGTTCTGTAACGAGAACATAGGGATATTCATTTATGAAGATTGAGACTGCTAGTTCTATTTACCTTCATGTGAAAATGATGTGTAAGCTACATAAATCATAGTTTACCCTCGCTTTCGTAATAAAATGTTTACTGTGCTGGGAAAATATTTCAACTCAAGTTTTTGTATCATTTCAAAACCATTATTTGCGTTTTGACTCACGGCAGTCCAGTAAATGAATGAAGGTAGAAAGGAATCATTCCTTGCCTCCTTTAAGTGGTTCCAAACCATATCTTTTAATATGTCATAGTCAGTGAGAAATGAAAAACCTTACTGTGAATATAAGCTATACCTCGCAAGAAAGATAGTCACTTGTACTTAAAAATCAAGACTTATTTTCATTCATTTATTGGAAGAAAATATTAGCTTTCTTGACCAAAAGATAATGCATGTATTTCCTTGAGATATTTTCAGATACTTTCTGAAGTTTAAGGGGAATTAAGGACATGTTTGAAGCGTTTTTCCTCCTTTAAATCCGGACACAACTCAAGGAAGGTCATGACCCCTAAGACTGATGAATCACCGGTCATTAACCTCTCTGGCCTTGACTGACCATTAATCAATGACTTCGATGACGTACGACTGAAAATAGCCAATCAGAAAACAGTATAGTGATTTGAGGATATGGCCTAGTCTCAATCATTCAGACTCAGAGAAAATTGGTACAATTGCTATCTGTAAGCTTGCCAGTTTCTCGTGATACATTATTTGCCATATTTTGCGATTCTTTGAATGTGACCTTTAATTAGAACATATATAAATAGATGTTTTGTCAAAGCTATCAATTACACAGATCTGCTTGTCCAAATTTGCTGCTTTCTTTCGAGGTAACTTGCTGCTAGTATTTCCCTTTAAGTTCGGAAACAATATATCAGGTTTGCGTTACATGACGATGCCAGCTAGAATTTTTAAGTTCGTTAGAAGTCGGAGGATCACTGAAGAATCACCCCTATCCCAAGAATGATTTAATGATGCGTTCTAAATGAGGAAAAGGCAACCGTGCGGCTCATGCTTTACAACATGTACATCACTATGTACTGTGAATATTATAAGTGTTCAGACCAGTGACGGTTTGTAATATTGCAAGGCCACCATAGGCGTGGAAGGGGGGGGGGGGATCGCGTCCCCCAACTTTTTAAGGGTTGGAGTACACAATATGGTATGCCTACCGCCACATTTTTTGAAGAAAAAAAAATGTATAACTAGAAAAAAAAAAAAAACCTGGGGAAAGCTTTGTCAGCAAACTTTGCGGTATCGCCCCCCTCGAATTTTAAGATGACGAATCTTTTTTCTTTTTCTTTTTTTTTTCTTTTTCTATTTTGCTTGTCGGCAAATAAATGGTCTATTTCCCTCCAATATTTTTGTATTCTCTGCCCCCATAAAAAGCTGAGACTTTTGTTTTTGTTTTGTTTTGTTTTTTGCTTAGCAGTAAATTTTTGGGGCAGTGTCCTCCGAATTATAAAAACATATTCACGCCCATGCATGAATTCCACAATTCCGCATTTAAATTTTTTTTTTTAAATTTATAAACAAGATAGAGTGAAAATAAGGGATAAAAGATGATAGAATCCCATATTGTCAATTTTTTAAGGAACTGAAATAAATATTTACATACCCTATGATCGTTAGATTTACTGTCCTATTACAAACGGTTCGTTCTACCTATCAGAGCCCCCTCCCCTCATCTCCCTACCCAAACTCTAGCGTAGTCTTTGAGCGTAGGGCATTGTATACATGGTGCAATAACACGGTATGACGTGTATATGCGCGACCATAACACGCAGCGAGCCTTACGGGAGCCCCTATCGTATCCTGCCAGGAATTCCCTCTCTCTTGACGTTGAGTTGCTCTACAATGAGCTACCCCGGGAGCCGGAAGGGGTGGAGTGAGTGCGGAACAAGGAAGGGGTGTGCGGCACAAATATCTCTTGTTGGACAAGTGGATGAATGCATGATTTCCCTCATGAGAAAATAGATTGACTTTCAATTTAGAGAACCACAGTAAACGGCTGAATGTGATATTCCCTCGTGTCGATATCAAGTAGGTTACTTTGATAACGGAAAATCAGATTATTCCCCGGGAAATGAAGTCGCATTGTCGTACAATCAGAACCGAAACATGGCTATAACAATTTCAATGAATAATAATTCATGAATGTTTTATTCATTTAGATATTCGATTGATTCCAAAACTTATTGACATTCTCATTTCCAATAGACTCCCACTCGTCACTGTTATCTAGTTTTGTTTATAGTTTTAAATATTCCAGGACGTTTCTATCGAAATAAGGTTAAAATTATGATGAAATAAAATAAATAGCTGTGAATGTCAATGTTATGCTTGAAACTGATTATTAAAAAAATCAATTTTATATGTAAGCTGGGGTGGTGAGTGGATATCCCGTCATACACCCCTATCTGCTTCTCAGTCATTAATAGTGGCGCGCAGCATGGTATACTCCGACGGCGGCTTATATACCAAGATTCGAGAGGGAGTCAAGTGCGAGACATACTGCTTCCGTCCTCTATATATTTTTTTCTCTCTTTCTCTGCTTCCCCTCTCATCTCTCTTTCTCTCTCCCTCTTTCTCACTCTCCCCCTTTCCTCTCGTCTTCATCTCTCTCTTTCCGTCTCTCTCTTCCTGGACGGTATTGCAAGTTGGACTATCGATAACAACCAGGGTAAACTTGAGCGATTGCTCACTTGCTTTGCTTACATATCCGCCACCGCGATCGCTTTTTCGAAATCTTCGTCTTGGTGTCGAAGACAAAATCTAGCCAGTCATTGTGTGGGAAAGTTCGCGGCAGTCTAGGAAGCACTATCCATGGAATCGTTTCTGACCACAGATTTGTTTTAGTGTGTTCACGGGTAATACTTATATTGACGCCACGTTCCGCACTGATTCTAATATCACTTTTTTCCGGGGAAAGCATTGTGTAATGAAGTTGAGGTGTTCAGGTTTACGAAGGTTTTGAGAGGTCTTGGATGTTCAAAGCTGCCAGGATATGCTCGGCTTGTGGAGTTTATAGTTTTCTTTTGTCATTTCTTGAACTTTTCTAGGATATAAAACAGGTAAGAATTTACAAGTAATATGAAATCATCGCTAATTTTATGTAAACCATTTCAACCTTATTATGTTTCATTATATATGACAAAGTATTTCACTTTTTCTCTGAAGATACGAGCCTGAGATCGGTTTAGTATAGTGGATACGCCGCAGGTCGGTGGACTAAATAATTAGTGGTTCGAGTTCCACTTGAAGGTCTGTTGTCCGTTTAGTATACTAAATAAGGCACTGATTTACATTACCTCTGGCAACCCAGGTGTACTAAATAACTACCTAGTTTGAAGTAATTTATTGGATGCTTCCAGAGCTTTGGGATAGCTTTGGCTAAAGTCTTACTTAGACTTAGTTCCTCCTGAACTGGGTGGTGCACTGGGCAGCAAGCAATCGCCATCTGAACACAAGACAAAAAATAAGTTTCCCCCTAAAACAAATCTTGTATTTTTCAGTCACGAACCTTTGATGAAATCTAAATACAGATTCATGTAGCTACACTTCTCAGCTACATTTCCTGTAAAATTCAGGGAAAACCCTTCAGTCACGCAGAATGGGCAAAATTTCCATCAAAATGGATAAAAAGAAATGCCCAAAGAAATGCCCAAAGTTGGTTAGACACATAATTACCCTCATAGCGAATATTTACCCAGTATTTTTTTAGAGTGTAATGCATCGTTCATCATGTTCACGGTAGAAGGATAAACACAAATTTAGAAATGAAGAAAGTACGATTAGAGCCTTCCAATATCGGGATCATCAACAACAAAAAAGAAAGATTATGAAATTCAATATAAATTACTAAGTGACATCCACATAATGTCCCAGCCATAACCCTATAGATTAATGCACAAAAATGATAGCAACATTGGGAGAATGGAACACTTGAAATATTCTTTGTATGCAAAATATATTTGAATGATCCTTTTTCTTTCTTTCATTTCAGTATCACAAACCCCTTCGCCCTTTCCCCTTGAAATAATTCATACTTTTTTGTTAGTGGCTTAAAGGTAGTAGATCACATTTGCACTACATTGTTTCAGAATTTGAAGATAAATAAGCCAATTTCGATTTCAACACATATTTATGTAAAACTATCATGTTATCAAATTTACAACAATATTCCGAAAGAATAAGTGAAAATGAATGGTTTTACTTTTAAAACGTGTGGAAGACGCCTTTACAAAACAAAGAAAATAAAAGAAAATTTGTGTTGAATACTTCCTTCTCAATCATAAACGAGAATGTACTGAGATCTAAAACTTTATGAGTACTTTTCTGTGGCTTAAAGCAATCTAAAGTAAAAACTTTTGTGCAGATTGGCTGCCACTTGCAAATATGGGCTATTACCTTTAAACCAGCGAGAAACGAACGACGTTGTCAAATCATCACTTCCTATACCACCTTCAAGACTTAGTTTGCCAGATCTCCTCGCAGCACCTCCTTTAACCCAACCAATTTATTCGGAAGCACGCACCACGGTTGGTAAATACATCGATCATGGTTCATTCGCTACTGACCAGTGTCGTCAGCTGGAGTACTTGAAAGCTATGAACTGGATGAATTAAAGAGAGTTGCCTGACCTCTGCTGGACACTGTATCGCCTGATCGGCCAGCTTGGGAAGTAGAATCGCAGTAGTGTATCAGCTATGGTCTTAAAGGGAAGCTTGAGTTCTGGTAGGGTGAATGATAATTTTGTGAGCTTTCCCATTCGTTTTAGCCCTGTCCGTTGGAATGCTGTTGAAATTCTAAATCTGACAAAAAGTAAACACCTTGGACCAATTTTTTTTTGCCACATGTGCCTAGTGGCATACACCTTTATCCTTCTGCTGTCCGATATCCATCAAAATTTAGTTCTGGTTAAGTGAAGGATGATTTTGTGAGCTTTCCCATTCGTTTTAGCCCTGTCCAGAGGAATATCCTTGTAGAAATGTCACGTGAATAGTATGTTCTTAACATTCAAAATGTGACAAAAAGTAAACACCTTGGACCAAGTTTTTTCCACATGTGTTTACAGGCATCACCTTTACCTTTCTGCTTTACTCTCCTATGTCTGTGATTACCATCAAATTTCTCTTTGTTTTCATTTCTGGGATTCCAAAGACCTTCTATTACGAATTACATAATCAAAGTCTCCTTAGATTATAGACTGTATATCATACATGTACATGTTATACCATTATATTAAGAGACGAGAACTCAGTTCTGTCTGTTTAGCGTTGATAAACTTAATAAAGACTGCACTCTTAAAGCAATTGAGTAACTTTTAGCCCATACACTGCAGTGTTAAACAGAAGCATACCCAGGTTGGTTTTGCAAATGGCGGAATTCAGTGACAGATATCTTGGTAATAAAACCTTATATTTTAAAACCTTTATATTCCCGGTTGTTTCTTTACCCTACAACATATATATCAAAATTCAACAATTATTCATTAAATCAAGCCTTCACGAAGTTACCGGTATATGGCTCGTCGATATACGGGATGGAGTTTGTGTTTTCGCACAGCACAGCACAATCTCATATTTGTTTATTAATATCTTTGTATTTATTTATTTATTTATTCATTTGATACTTGATTTTTAGGTAATAGACTACATAATAAAAGAAGGAATACAAACAAAGAAAGCAAGACATAGAGATAGATACCACCGACTAGTGTCTTATGATATCCTGAAGGAAAAGAGATCCTATTGGATAGTTCTCCTCACTAGTTTACAAACCTAGATCATACATTATAAACGAAGGCAATATCAATTTAAATTTCGATTTACATTAAATAGAATTGCACAAAATAGTCTCGAAAATAAAAGAAGAAAACAAGAAAGAAAATCAACGAGATAATCGAGACCAAGGCAAGGAATGAGAGGCCCCTTTTCTTAACTCTTATCCCTGCTTATGCATGCCTTAAAAACAGGAATTGATTTTACGACATTATGCTGTGCGTAACAGCAAATGATAATTGCGTCATGGTCAATTTCTAACCTTAAACCTATTAATCCAATAGCAAGCAAACCCCCACACCCTTTATCTCTTCAGGCAATATACAATTTAAAAAAAAAAATGGAATAACACCTGGAGCAAGTATTACTGGAGCAAAACAATGGCAAACCGTCAGAAGTATTATGAGGAATTATCGTTATCGTATACATTCTAGAATGAAACTGCCTTAATCGTGTTAATATTCAGAATAAAACATGAAAATAGCGCCAGTTAGGGGAAAATGTGGTATATGATATTTTCCTCTAACTGCACCTCTCATTTTGAAAAAATAAGGGAAATCTGTTAAGGGATACTAAAATAAAAGAATGAACACTTTGAAAAAAATATAGATAGTGGTTTCGAATTAAGATATAAGGGAATCCTGCTGATAGAATACAGATACGACAAACTGAAGAAACACAGCTACAGAGGGGACGAAAGGTCCCTGAAAAGTACAACTTCGCGCCTCTCTTTAACCCTGACAGCGCAAGGGGCGCCGGGGAAGACGCTCGGTTAGGCGATTCACTCTTGAGATTCGGAGAAATTCTAGGGTACGGTCTTCCTGTTGCTCTCTTCTATCAAGTATCTTGTTTCTCATTTGGTAGAGTTTGCCTCGGGTCAGTCATGTGGTACTCGGTAAAGGTGGAGCATGATTGTGTTCGGAACGGGGGGGGGGGGGGGGTGTGTTGTTTGGAACCAAGCAGTTTTTGACGGAAGATCGTGAATTTGAATCAATTCCACAGCGGTATTACGGAAGCCCTTTTACGTGAATTGACATGATTTTTAGATGTGTTAAAAAATCCTTGACACCAACCATTGCTTAAATGCAAAGTACAGTTAAATAACATTTATTGCGTCATTTTGCTTGCGTGGGACTGCGTCGACAGGAATTCAAATGACAGCGTTAGTGACTGCATGGTTAAGCCTTTGCGCACCAGTTGAGAATGAAATCGTAATCGTAATGAAAAGTTTAAATATCGTATTCACTCAAACAGGTGTCAATGGCGTAAGACCTTATACCACGCACAAGCTTTACTACATAAGGTGTATGATAAGGTAGTCGAAATGAAACACGTATAGGACAGACATTTCATCGCCAGCTTTGCGTCAAGAGCTACAGTTTGAATCTTGAACCGTCTTTATGAATTAAACATTTTGAACTGTTGAAGGAAATGTCATCCGTGCGTTACCCATGCATACATAGTCTTATTCATTTAAATATGCATCATATGCATGGAACTAGGAATGATGAAAATAGCATGTAAGATACAACCTCAGTAATCTCTTTTTGTATGGAAACAGTTTGAGAGCACTTTCCTATTCAACTGCGTGAAAAAGAGCGCCGAAATAAAACCAACAAAATGCAAAAAGCAAAACATTACAAATTTGTCCTGTGTGAAGGAGGCATGAAACGACATTACAGTTAAAATAATCAGGATTAAAAAATAAAAATCACCCCTTTTCTTCTCCCGACCCCTTCACTAAAGTCCCCTTAACCCTGAGCCTCTTTATAGCATAACCCTATCCCTCTTTCTTTGAAGACAACTCACCTATCGTGTAATTGTGAAAGACCGCTCGGAGAAATCGAGAATGTCTTCCGGTGCTTGATGTTAGTTACTGCTACTACATGACTTGATTAACACAGTTTGCAACCAGGCTCGCTCCACACCCTTAAATCAGCGTCGACGAGATATGCACAAGAAGTGCGCCTTTTTTTCTGGACTGCTTTATCTGTGCTAATCAGGGTTGTGCAGGTACGTCTTCCGCAAGGTATGAAAAGGGATGCCCCGTATGCTGAGCAGCGGGTTAAACATGGTAAAGTTACCACTGCATGCCTTGATCAGCATAGGTTAAGAAAAAAAAACTCATTTCATTATGAAACACCACAGTCTATGAGTCCTCTAACGCTCCTGTACCCCGGTCCTGCACCTAAGTATTTTGTTATCCAATAAGTTTTTATCTGCGCTAATCTAACGACATCAACGCTGTAATGCCCTTTGCCAACAGGATGCTATTTCTTTCTGGTTATCACCTGCGCTAATCAAGCATGTGGGACAATTAGCGCCATACGTCTTTATTTGACAAAGTGACAAACGCGATCTCAGAGACATTAAAAAAAAAGATCAACCTTCAGCAATTTCAAGTACTACTTATCATCTTTTGAAATGTGACAACATGACAATGGCCATATTTAAAGTCCAACGCAATGCGGTACTGAATTCGTTCTTGAGTTCCCGAAAATCTTTACGCTCATGTTGTCAATAAGCGATTTCCAAAGGGTATTTTCCATACGTCTCGCTTATTTTGTCACGCTTGTTTTTATTGCAATGATTTGGTTAAAGAATTTGAATGATTTGAATAATTTGCAAATTCATAAAACGTGTATACATGTATTTGATTATACCTAGATATTGTGAAAGAATAAGTATTTCCCTTCTGTTTTACAGAATATTGCTCTGGAAACTGACGGAACTACTTTAAGGACTAATACTCCATCGATGCCCTTGCCAAGTCGGAATTCGGACCAGATCAGTTTTCCCGTTCAGCTGCACTCTATCTGTCTTTCTAATTAAGGGAACCCGTTTCATTGTTTCTTTTAAAGAGGGCCATCCACATCTGGTGCATATATTCTTGGATCTAAACCAGATGTGAACTCCTCGGTTTCTCGCTGCTCGAAGCCCCAATTTAAATCCGTCTTAGGTGAGAAAACTTTCTTAGTATTTTTTTAAAGATTACTTATGTGAAATGAAATTTGGCATTCAATACTGTTAATCGATTGGTTAAATAGTTATTTAATAATTGTGATATGGATTGATAGGTGGATGGAGAGATAGATAGATGAATGGA
Organism: Echinometra lucunter; assembly: GCA_029962745.1. NCBI lineage: Eukaryota > Metazoa > Echinodermata > Echinoidea > Camarodonta > Echinometridae > Echinometra > Echinometra lucunter. Next base: position 6,645,707 of record CM057169.1, on the reverse strand, counting down.
TGAATAGCTTGATCATCCATCTCATAGACGATTGGATAGTATTTGCTGTACGAAAGATTTCGTGAATTTTTTTTTCAAATGAATTATTATAGTAGCAAATTTTTAGTAAATGTAACAAAATGCCTTTTCATTCTACTTTAAATGAGAGATTATGTGACAAGATTCTGCATTAATGTAATCCTTCACTCATGATATACATTCGCAAAGATTCGTCTAAGATTCGCATTCGAAAACAAATCCCAATGTTGTGATGCTACGTCGGTCTATAGGGCATACTTATTCACCTATGAATTAAAAAAAAAAAAAGACACCCGCCCTTATAGCGCTCATAAGTTGCAACAATCTGAAAATGTATCAGAAACTTCTCTACACAATGTTTGCTTCGTCAGTTACATAGTTTCAAGTGTTTGGCATACATTATATGGATAATTCAAACCCATACAACTATAGACATGCACTTTGACGTCATAAATAAGTGTGTATGCGGGGTGACTTGCACTGTAGCTGAGTCCGAATCACACAGCGTATCATTACGACCATGTGTTGTCATAATGGTGTTTACTACGGAACTGTAACGCCCTAGGCCTTGTGCTCTGTAAATTGCAGTGATGTCGTCTGCGAAATGGCGAAACAGAATCTGATGAGGGAAAATTAACCGAAACTTATTTTACTGCCGTAGTAGCCAATGTATGGCAATCGTGAGCTTATATTGCACGTAGACATAAAATGGAAGAAAAATAGATGGAAGAAAGACGCAGAGGACAGTGACATGAGACACGATGTATAATCGTCGCCGTAATAAACTTTCATCGTTATTACATAGTTAGCTGGTTAAAGAAGGGGTAGAATTTTGCTAATGGTGAAACTTGATTTGTTACCTTTTTATTCAAACAATTACCATCTTGAATGGTATAATATCAGCATGTTACCAGGGGCGGAATGGCCATGGGGAGATTTGGGAGTTGTACAAACGAACCGCTCGATGTTTTGGTTTACAGGAGAATGGAACCCTGGGGAAATATACATTTTAACTGTTAAATGAAAAGATAGGATATTATAGAGACAAAAAATTATATTAAAAAAGGTGGTTCCATCAAAATCGGTTGCGAAATGAGAAAGTTATGACTGTTTGAAAAGTCTCAGTTTACTTTCTATGGCAATCTTCAAATTGGCAATTTTGCTTCAAAATGGCAAGTTTAGAAGAACAACTCGCAATATTTTTACACAAAATGTCATATCTTCTCCATTATCTCTAAAGATGCTGCTTGTATCTTTGTGAACTCAACATAACTATGTTGTGTAAAATACATTTCCCCATGATATACCTTGAGTTAAGAAGGAGACAAGCTGCACCTTCAAAAATAATGGAGAAAATATGAAATTATGTGTACGAAAGATATTGAGAGTTGTCCTTGTGAACTTGCCATTTGAAGCAACATTGCCAATTTGAGGGTCGCCATAGAGAGTAAATGGAGACTTTTCAAACTTTCAAAACTTTCTTATTTCGTGACCGATTTTGATGGAAATTTTTGAAATCGCTTGTCTCTATATATCCTCTCTTTTCATTAAAATTGATATTTCCCCATGATTGCATTTTCCTTTAATGACCAGTCGATTGATGCCTGAGAGTCGGTTTTATAGGTTAAGAAGGCAAATCACTTCGGGTCACCCCTGCATATCAATCAAAAATTGCTCTGAAATGCCCCTCATATTTCACTGGAACTACAACCTAATTGGACTAAATTTTGATTACACGCCGAGGTGTGTGCGCGCGCATGTGTGTATGAGTGAGTTAGAGAGAGAGAGAGATAGAGAGATATGATATTTCTCTGTTTGCCCCTTTGACTTATTTTTCTGTGCTGTGCCCTTTTTCTCTCTGTGATTTTGTTATCATTTCCATAATTCGAAAAACCTCGCACTCTAAGATAAATAATTCTATTTACTACAAATTCAGCCGGTTTTGAAAAAAAACCCCGTGAGACTACTATCATCAAAATGCAGTCACATGGTCAATACTAGACTTGAATTGAATTGAACTAATTGTGTCATGCACAACTGAAAAGGCTTAAAGGCATATATGTCATCTTGAGGTCTCACACTTGCATAAGAAATCTAACAATACAACAACATATCATAAGCTGATATCTACATGTAACTTAAAGAACATTCAACATAACAATACATGTATAATGAAATCTCTGTTGAGAGCTAGTAGGACGCCAAAACGTGTTCTTTAACACAGAGTTAGCACCCCTGGCTCCCAACAGACAATTAATAGATTTTAATTTCAATTATTTCATAGTAATGTACATGACAACAAGCAGTGACATATAAATGGAACAAGAACAATCTACGATCACAAGAACAAAATCGAAGAATATAGAGTTACAAATTTGAAAATTACCTAGATATTTGTGTAGCACAGGACATCGTATTTTTGCCTTAATTCTACTTTACACACACCCACACCAGCCCCCACAAACAACCCCTTCAGTAGGACCCTTTACAAAATGAAGATAGTTTTAAATGGCTTTGACTTGTCAAAAGTTCCCATTTCCCACTTGTGTCGTAAATTTTGCGCACGTGTCACGTTTACATAAAAGGCAGGGTAGGATAATAAGTTTTATGTAACTTTAAATAAATAGACGATAAATCTTCGAGATTGCATCCAAGAACAGAAAGTAACCTTTGCTAAAGCTAAGAGCAATAAATTTACTTCGACTACAAGCAACTCGGTACAGTGAAAAATTCAACCCTCGTTTTTTTTTATAAATGAAATTACCCCTCTTTAGTCTTTATATCTTGATGACTTTAGTTTCGAATCATATGTCATTGATTGGTCGAAAACAAAAAAATTGGTGTTTCTAATCAACGGTCATTTGCTCATTAACTGATTAATGACTTCCCTTCAACTATTCTTCCATTGAAATATAGGGTTAGGATAGTACAGTATCGTGCTTAGGATCATCATCACATCACCATAAAGTACCAGATATCCATGGTAATTTGATGGTAATTTGATTGGATCCCGTCACTTCACCATGGTATACCATCAAATTACCATGATGATAATAGTCCTCGCATTGGCAACATACACATAATTTGTATATTCTTGCATCGTAAGTCTATATCCCTGAAGAAGGGGGAGGCCCCCGAAAATTCGGATCAAATAAATTCTAGGTGGCAATTAATGCATTACTATTGTGTTCTACTTGTTTATCAAATTACCATGGGTATCGTAATTTCATATATTTCAAACTAGGGAACAAATAGTATATAATGTCTGTTTAGGCAATGGTCTAATTGTCCTCAGAAGCCTTTCAATCTTTTAGTTGGCCTACTATTGTGTTCTACTTGTTTATCAAATTATCATGGGTATTGTAATTTCATATATTTCAAACTAGGGAACAAATAGTATATAATGTCTGTTTAGGCAATGGTCTAATTGTCCTCAGAAGCCTTTCAATCTTTTAGTTGGCCGACAGGATTTTGTCTTTTGCTAACGCCTTCACATATTAATGACAAACTCTAACAAACATTTTGCGATATGAAGTCATTAAGCGTCGTGCATACTTATGAGATTTGTCTATATCATAAGCAGGATAGGAAGATTTTCGTAATAATAGTCATGTTGAGTTATGGTAATAGAGAAGTTGTACAGTTATATAGCTGCTCGAATTCCGGGTCGGCAGGATTATGCAGTGCTTATGAAAATTCGTGATGCATGTACACTCTAAAAATATTGGGTAAATATGTGCCATGGGTGTTATTATGTGTCCAACCAACTTTGGGCATTTCTTTGGGCATTTCTTTTTACCCAATTTGAAGGAAATCTTGACTATTATCAAGTAATTACTACCTATTTTTACCCTAAATGGACAATATACTTCCTGCATTGGGTAAAAATATTGCCCAAAGTTGGTTGTACATATAATTACCCTCGTGCTGGTTAAAATTTTTACCCAATATTTTTTACAGTGTAGAGTGTATGTTGTACATGGTTTGTGTAAACATGTACTCGTAGAATCCATCCGTAGAATAAATTTTCTTGGGCTTTTCCAATAACAGTATCAGCGTATAACCGAATTCTGGTCAAAGGAAAATCAATTTCCCCTGTCAAGAGTGATTTTTACATTTCAGAATGAGTCAGAGAGTAGTATCTAGAGAGACAGAGAGAGAGAGAGAGAGAGAACGATAACTAGAACGTGATGAAATTATGTAGATGAGAGAGAAAGAAAGAGAGATCCAGAGATATGAGATTGAACAGGGTTGAAGGACAAATGGGGAGGAGCATAAGAGATGGGGCTATAGAGAGAAAGAGAGAAATAGAGAGGGGGGAATTACGGAGAGAGGAGGGAGTGGATAGATGTAATAAGAGAGAGAGAGAGAGAGAGAGAGAGAAAGTGGGTAAGGTAGTTTGTTTACAACTTTTACCTTTAGCTAGAGACCTGACATACATTTTGAAACGTAGCATTGGAAAAAAGGAAAGAAATTGAAAAGTAAGTCGTGCTGAAAAATTATATGAATCATATGGATCAAATAAAGCAATTCAGTAGATTCTGCAGGCAAATATTTTTCTAGAACCAATAATTTGTTGGATTATTCATTGTTAGATGATAGATCATTGGAAGCATAATTCCATACCCAAATCACACCGCAAAATCGATTCCAAACCCTCAGACAACAGGTATAATATTGGCAATTCGGTGTAATTTCGATTTTGTATGTGTGCGTTTCACATGAATGGAACTTAATGATAAAAATGTGATCATGATACAGGGATCACTGGAAATACAGATTCAAATACTGCTCGTAAAGCGGGGCGCCCTTTATTCTTTATGACAAATACGAATAACGTGATTATGATAACAATGGACTATATTCCTTGAAGCATGATTACAATGACGTGTGTGGAGTAATCGCTACTATCTGTACTAATATAGGTAAGATGGTATTAACAATTGATGTTGAATATACTCTTGTAATGATCGTTTGCATATTTGGGTAGACTATTTCAGACTTCAGATCCTGCAAATGATAATGATTTTGCCATGCTCTGTTCCCACTCTAGGCAAGAGTAGCTTTAACGGTTTTCTGTATACAGTAAATCATTTATTGAATGAGGCAGTTCTTGGTTGATCAACTACAAATTAATGTTGACACCAGGTTTTTGTTGTTGTTGTTGTTTTAACACACACACATACACAAGTTGGTATCAAGATACCTATAGCACCATTCCTCACTCTCTCATTCCTTGCTCCCTATCCCCCTCTGTTACTTTCTACCTCTCTCGCTGTCGATCTCTATTTCTTTCTCTCCATCTCCTTTCAAAATGGGTACAGCAGGAAGCGTATCGTATCGCTTTCATTTTACGTGCGGTGGTGGTAGTAAACCCAAACATCATCCCCGAGACATACCCCATGAAAGATGCATGCACTCATTCTCTCATCACCTCTACTCATCGACTGCATATTTACATCGGTTTATAGCCATTTGGTCTACTGCCATTTTGTCCAATCACCACATGGTCTAACATCGGTTGGTCCTCTATACATATGGTCTAATCAACATTTCGTCCAATAACCAATTTGGCCAATAGCCATTTCGTCTGTAACCATTTGGTCTAATAGCCGTTTGGCTTATTCTTTTTTCTTTGCCTATTGGTCCAATTGCCACTTTGTCCATTATTAATCGGTCTAATTACCATTCGGTCCAGCAGTCAACTGGTTTATATCCAAGTGGTCCACTTCGTCTATTAATCATTTGGTCCATATTTCAGCTGGTCTAACTTCAGCTGTTGGTCTATTGTCACTTCGTCTGCACCCATTTTTTCTTATAACCATTTTGCCCATTTGGCATTTGGTCTAATTATCATTTGGTCCAATTAATATCTGGGCTAATCTATCTAACCTCTCCTTCATTATTTCTTTTTCTTTCTTCTCACCCCTTCTCCTTTTTCTCTCTTTCCTGTTACGTGATGTAGGCTTATGCACCTCTCTCTCTCTCTCTCTTACCCTATGTTAAGAGTTTCCTTTTGGGGGGACACACTGTACATGTCTTTTTTTCCTTTTCCATCTAATGCTTTCTTTTCACCCATCACCCTCTTTCTCTGCCCCTCTCTCCGCCTTTTTATGAATTTTTCCTTATTACATTTCTTCTTTCCATGTTTTAATTTACTTCTAAACCCGTTGCATTATCATGATTATTATGCTGTGTTATATATAGTCTTCAATGGGTAATATACATGTCCATCTTTCACCTGATGCTTTCATTTCTCTCATCACCTCCTTTCACCCTCTCTCCTTGTTTCTCTTCCTCCATCTCCCCCAACCGGTATCATGGGCATGCACTCGTCGTTTTCATTTCCTAAGCCCTGCCTCTTCAAGAATTTTAACAACGAGGCAAACGAAACAGAGAAGGACAACAGTTGGGCAGGACATGGCTGCATGTCGCCTGTAGATGTACATACACGTGTTAATGCTTCCCTTATTTGAAGGACAGCCAGGTACAATATTTGGAGAAAACAAGAAGGATTCGTTATACACTTGAGCGCTATACATGAATCCACCATGACGCACTAAGGAAAAAAACCCGTCAATTTTGCACCCTTCAAATGCAAGACTGGAAGCTATTTTATGGGTACAACTTTGCACCCTAAGAAGCATTTTGCACCTTTAGGGTGCAGTCATGGCCGTACGCAGCGGCCGAAATGTTGAAATTTACATTTTTTTACCGAAAATTTTCTCAAAATTCACCCAAAGTGTGCATCAAATCCTTCAATTTTAAATTTAAAAATGCAAAAGTGCCCTCATGACCAGCTCGGTCGCTTTGCTCTCTTGCTTTTGAGTTTCTTTGAAAATTTTTACGCATCTTGCCCCCCCCCCCGGAAAAAAAATTCTGCGTACGGCCCTGGGTGCAGTGAACTACATTTTGCACCCTTTAGGGTGCAGAGTTGATACCCTTTAGAATTTGCTCCCTTTTGAATGCAAAAATTTCTGCACCCTCAGGCTTAAAGGTGCAAAGTTTCACCTTTAAGGGTGGAGACGGGCATTTTCGGGTGCAAACAAGTACAAAAGGGTGCATCTTTGCACCTTTTTCATGTAGGGTGCAAGATTGCACGCGAAAAGGTGCTGCCAGTGTTGCATTTAGGGTTCAAAATTGAACCTGTTTTTACTTAGTGTTGATTATTATTATGATATTGACGAGGATGAAGTAGAAGAAGAAAAACGAGAGGAGGAGGAGGAAGAGGAAGAAGAAGATGAAGAAGATGAAGAAGAAGAAGAAGGAGAAGGAGAAAAAATAATGATGTAAATGGTTATAAAGCACAATTTCTACGTTGGAAAATGCCCTGGGCACCTGCTAAAGTGCTTAGTTACAGATTCTCTTCCTCGAATGTTCACCGAAATTTTCTTTCGAAAGTGCTCCTTCTCCGTAGAAGAAGAAAAACGAGAGGAGGAGGAGGAAGAGGAAGAAGAAGATGAAGAAGATGAAGAAGAAGAAGAAGGAGAAGGAGAAAAAATAATGATGTAAATGGGTATAAAGCACAATTTCTACGTTGGAAAATGCCCTGGGCACCTGCTAAAGTGCTTAGTTACAGATTCTCTTCCTCGAATTTTCACCGAAATTTTCTTTCGAAAGTGCTTCTTCTCTGTCCCCAAAATCTGTACCCGCCCGTGGCCACATTTATTGCCCTAGACTGATGTTCCAGGACTTAAAAGGCTTTTATCAGACAATGTCAGAACTAATTTCAAAACGGGGTAACAGTAATATCACAAATCTCAGGAACAGGTAGTATTATCAGTGGATATTTGACGTCATGAATGTCGAGGAATATAACCACTTACAGATAAAGATTTGGAGAGCATTCACTTTTATCATCCTACGCCCAATATGGTAGCTACGGAGTGGGCACAGGAGCACGTACACCCAATAAAATGACGAAGAGAAAGAAATGGAAAGAGTTAGAGAGAGACAGAGAGAGAGAGAGAGGGAGAAAGAGAGAGAGAGAGAGAGAATGGGGCAAGGGAGAGGGAAAGTGAAAAGAAGATCCCCCGATTCCCTCACTAGGCTTCTTATTTTATCCCTCGATGACGGTTCTCCAAATCCTGGACCCACCCCACTCATGAAATGTCATTCGTCTTCCCAAGGAGTTATCATTCCTTGGTCTTCCAGAGGAGACCACCTGGCGATAAAGTAAAGTGTCTGGGTTCCGCGAATGTTTGGGGTCATCTTGGATTTTTTTTTTCGTGTTTATTGAATTTCTATTTTTTCTCTGTTATCTCTGTGTACTTATGATATCTCATGTTTATACAAGTGAGTAAATTAAGATATTTATATGGAGGTGTAATGGAGAATGAGAAAGAATTGGACAAATTTAAATTTCAGCATGGATATAACACTACAGTGCACACTAAGAAAAAACTGCACCCTAAATGCAACACTGGCTGCACCTTTTTGGGTGCAATCTTGCACCCCGGACGAAAAAAGGTGCAATTTTGCACCTTTTGGTTCTTGTTTGCACCCTGAAATGCCTGTTTGCATCCTAAAAGGTGCAACTTTGCACCTTTTAGGGTGCAAAGATTTTTGCGTACAAAAAGGTGCAAATTTGCACCTTTTCTAAAAGCGTGCAACTCTGCACCCTTTAGGGTGCAAAATGCGCTAATTGCACCTTTAAAAGTGCAAACAGCTTGTAAAAGCTGTAAAATTTGCACCCTAAAAGACGCTCCCAGTGTTGCATTTGAAGGGTGCACGATCGCACCTTTTTTTCTTAGTGTGTGTATTAAAAAAATAGAGGAGATTGTCTCCATAAGGCATGTCAGTGATAGTCTTTTCCTGTGCAGTTAATTGGAGAAACTCTTTTCTTGATGCTTAACTTTGTCATGTCTATAATATTCATCATATTTTCATACAGAATCTCTAAAACGTTTCCATATAATATGAAAATTTACAAAGGCCAACATGAGAATGAATTAAAATACACAGATTGAAGCGTGTAAAATGATGAATATTTCATGTGCGATTTCGTAATGTTAATGTCTTGTCAGGCAACAAAGAGATAAAATGGATGCTGATAGAAAGTGTATTCGAGCATTTATGGGCTTGTGAAGTTACAATATACAGACACTTACAAGGCAACGGAACATAAATATGACATTGTGTATGATTATACACACATCTCACTGGGGAGGTGCCCGTGGTCAAATAATTTTAGAGCAAATCAAACAGTGACAAACTCCTACATCATAATTATGACAATATACATGCATATTTATACTTGGCAAATAACCGTCCTGACGTACAGGCCGCGGCAGTCATGCATGTCCCCTTTCAGGGAAGCGCATTTTTATAGTGGTCACATGTATAAGAAATGATGTGAGTCAGTCGCATGTTGACAAAGTTTGAACGCACTTAACCACCATAAACTGTAAACGTCATAAGGAATCATGACCATAGTTAGCAATGCTATGAATTAATATACACGACTGTAGTCACAGCCTGTAAATCTGGGGAAGTTCATTAGATAGGGAATGCTTTTTTTGTTCATTAATTGACTGACATCGTTTTTGATTGATTAATTAATTGATTGCTGGTTAATTAAACTGACTAATGATAAAGCATGTGCATAATTGTAATAAAGTAGCCAGAGCACCGCCGGCTTTAAATCCTCCCGAAGGAATTAGTAATGAAGATACCATAGCGAAGGGCGCTATCGCAACAACTTGGTTTCAAAGCGATGATCATAGGAGCATTACATGAAAAGCTTTTTCAGTGATTTTCACTGACTAATTTGCTCTCAGCCAATCAGATGCGAGGATTTTCAGTAGCTTATAACAGTTGTCAGTGAAAATCACTGACAAAAAACTTCATGAAACGCTCCCCTCGTTGCAAGCCATTGGTAATGGGGATTAATGCCTTACCGAAGCGAATTGATATGAAGCCTTCACGTCTCCTCAGTTCTTAAGACCTTCCTCATCTGCATACATTCGTTTTATATGTATCATCATGTTGCTGTTTTGTCCCATCATTTTCATTATGTGATGTGTGTGTTCGCACCACCATCCCACGTTCAGATCATTAAAAAAAATCATTGTCTATAGACCAATTTCACAACGCAAGAGGGCAGCAGACTGTTCGACACACTTCGACATACTGCGATGGGCGCTCCAACTTTTATAGTACACAAGTCAATAGCGCGTTATATACATTCGTTCGATTTTTTGTCTATTTTGACCAATATATGCAGATTTCTTTTAATATTTGCAATGAGAAATTGTCAGGGAAGTTCAGGTCGCAGCTGTGCGGTGCTCAAATGCCACAAGAATTGGAGAAAGTTTAAAAATGGGAAGCTAACTGAGTGCGAAATTCACTCGCTTTTGACTCATGAAGCCTGTTTGTGTGAGAAGCCGTACTCCCTACACAGGTTTCTGTAAGCAGTGCGAAGGAATCCGTCGCCAGTGGGTAAAATATCAACAGAAAGGACTTTGAAGTCAAGAAACATTATCATTATGTACTTTGGCGTAAAATTCAGTGAGTGAAAACATGACTTTGTAAACAGGGTAAGATTGAGGGCTCCCGTTTACTACGGCTTCTATGCTGCAATCGAACTTATACTGACAAAACTAAGTTGAAAAACTATCGAAAGTACAAAAATACATCATACCTTCATCTATCAGATATGGCCATTGTCTTACCTCATCTACCCATGTATCCATGCTTCATTTTATTGATCTAGAATAAAGTAAATGGAACAATATTAGGGCATATCTCATATCTTACATTTATTTTGTACACAGAGCCAATCGCGGTCAGCTCACTTGCCCACAGCAGCAATGGCGTCGCCGATAGAGGGCCAAATACATAAACCAGAGGTGAAATTAATTGGTCTATTGTGGATTCAACTTTTTGAACCAAAACCACGGCGCACCTGCAGATCGAGAGGCTTGTCAAACGATACTTCTCATTATTGTTCATTTATGCATGAAAATTGAGCAAATAAAGGGCGTGACCGTAAATTCACATGAATAAACAATTTGAATTATGTTCACCTACTGTCACGGAGTTTATTAGTACGAGGGCCGATAATGTATGGGAATAAATCTGTGTAGTTTCTGAGTATTTGAAAGTGCCTACTGCATGGTGCTTGTTGAGACGGATATCTTTTATTTAACTATCAGTGCTGTGTCCGAGTCCGAGTTGTAAAACCCGAGTCCGAGTCCGAGTCATCACCTCTGAGTCCGAGTCCGAGACCGAGTCCGAGTCATCACCTCAGAATCGGAGTCCGAGTCCAAGTCAAAAAAAAAAAAAAAAAAATCAAGTCCGAGTCACAAGTTAACTTCACATTACATTATACATCTTCCTAAACATGAAAACAAATTACATCTACAGCTTATGCTTACCAATCAGTGATGCTGCTGCGAGCCAGCTGCTATCCGCTAGCGAGCATAAATTCTGCATGTTCAGCTCACAGCTAGTGCAACACTATTAGGCCGCTGAATGTAAAACACACTGAATAAAGAGTATAGTGGAGTACAGTAGGCCTATACGTATTTTTAATTCATCAAGCAATTCATCAAACAACAAAATACAAACAAAAAATATATTGAATGTCAATACTTTAGAAAAGGCGCAACACGGCACGGCCACTACTGCTTGGACTCTTGCGTGACTCGGCGCCGAGTCACGAGTCACGATTTCTGGGACTGAGTCCGAGTCCGAGTCCGAGTCCGAGTCCAAGTGAGAAAAACTGAACTCGAGTCCGAGTCATCAAAAATTGGACTCGAGTCCGGACTCGAGTCCGAGTCCATACTCGAGTCACACAGCACTGTTAACTATCACTCCCAACTTGTGCCATGTAATTGCAACAAATTTCCTCTTATTCTATGGACAATTAAATGTACTTTATGAACCTTCAATACTAACTTCTCAACCACCATTGCCTCCATTGCCTCCACGTATAAAGCAAATGTTATTTATTTTTGATCTGCAAGCCAACTTTGTGCATTTTCTTTCATCGATCTCATAGGCATGATAGGCAGGTCTACCAAGTAACCATCGGATTTTAAAAAGGATATAAAATTAAATAAATGAAATGAAATCCAGGTCAGATGGCATTTATTCTTCCAGCAGTTACCAAACTGACATATTTCCCCAGAAAATGGTATTCACTGTAGAAGTTATGAGAAAACCGACACTACGGGCGAATATTTCATATGTTCTTTCATTTTGCCACGAGTTTGCCTGCAGTAAATGTCTTGATGGGAACGAGCCTCTAACATAATTTCATGCAAATAGTCACAGAAAGTTGATTCTATAGTCAAGGCATATATAGAAGCGTTTTTAAACATTTTGCAGAAAAAAGGGCAATACATATACAAATCAGGAAGTAGTCGTCTCAGATCTCTTTCCTCGCTGCGTTTATTTAGCGTCAAACACGGCATGCATGAAGTCACATGTCCTTGAATATATTTACTTGAATAAAATGTCAACAAAAAAAAAACAGAGTTAACAATGCGAGCCATTTTATTCTATCACTTATACAATGTGACCTTCGAGTTTCATCTTATTTAACAGCAAATGTGGAGACGATTCGGACGATTTAATCCAATGTTTTTTCTCGCAGATGATTGCAGATCAAAGCTATTTCAATTAAATTACATCTTGTGCCCGTCGGCAGGGATTTGGCGGTTTTGATCTTGTGATGGGCTATATGCTATGACTGGGCAAGCCAAACATGACCATTTACAATCGCTTAATGACTCTTGATGGAAAGGTTAAATGGCGAAATCACATGCGTGTGATACTTTTTCCGGACCCGTTATTGCGGTAATGACATTGAAAGTGGTCATTGAGGATAAAAGTGATTACTGACTGAGAGATGGTAAGGAAGGAAGGAAAGGGTACTGGAAGAAGGAGAATTAAGAAAAAGAAGAAGAAGAAGAAGCGAGTAGGGGGGTGAGTGGGGTTGAGCGCTGTATTTGGTACTGCACAGAGGTGCTAAAAGTAAAACAGAGATATTTAATGAGAGGGGAAAGGAGAAGAGGAAAAAAGTTTGAAGAAAAAAAGGGGGTGAAGAAGAAATATGAAGGAAAGGCGCTACAAAAAGGGAGCTATTGGAGAAAACGACAACACAGACGATTATGGATATGAGTGAGAGAAAATAGGTATTTAATAAAAGATCAAGGGAACATGAAAAACATAACTATAAGTTTAACAGTTTCAACGGCGGTAAATCCAAACCGTGCGGGCCATATACCAGAATGATACATCCCTAAACCCGGCTTCTCACTCAACAAATTTAACCACCATGTTCACACCATAATTTATCGCAACCACTCCCACTTGCATTGCCCACCCCCCCAAAAAAAATAAAAAGGGGGAAAATAGAAGCCATGTCTCCTTAAAAGCCATAAAGAACAACGACATACAACACTGAATTGACGTAACACGCTATTTCCTCCGTCAGTGCAGTAGCGTGTGTCCAGCCATAATTAAGGGCACTCGAATAACGGGGGGGGGGGGGGGGGGGGGGGCTCAGTACTTGTGAAATACAAGTGCAAAATAACAATGCCAAAGTTTTTTTTTTTTTGGGGGGGGGTGGGGGCTGCGGAACGACGTTCGGCCACTATGTCTTCATCCGCTCGTTCTTTTCCACTCCCCATCCAGCTCTCCTTTCTCTTTTTGCTGTCATTTTCTTTCTATCTTTCTTGGGTTTTTTTTTTCCTGGCTGGCATATCCCCCGTGTGCCCCATGCCCCCCTGAAGCTATGCTACTGTCATCCGTATATATTTGTTCGACTGTGTGTCTTCGTGCCGGGGAGGATATATCGGTGTTTAAACGATTCTATATACACGCAGAACGCTCCCTAGTGTAAAATTACCGGTACAAATACAACCAACATGACCAAGGAGATTGCCCAGTAACTCCTTGATAAGACCCCAATCGTAAGAGATTTCAGTAGGAGAGACGAAGGCTGGTGGAATAGTGAAAGAATTTCTAACCTTGCGCAGATACATTGTCGTTACGAAATTTTCTAGACTCATTCAGTAGAAATTACCTTAGTGTTTAAGCGGGCCTGTATAGAAGCAGAACGCTCCCTCGTGTAAAATGACTACAGTTCGTTATTCCGAAGGTTCGGTATTCCCAAGGTTCGTTTATTCCCAAGGTTCGTTATTCCGAATGTTCGTTAGTCCGAAGGTTCGTTTTTCCTAAGGTTCGTTAGTCCGAAAATGAAATAAGGTTCGTTAGTTCGTTGGTTATTTTCGGACTGTCGAACCTTCAGAATAACGAACATCACCCGTGTAAAATTACCGGTACAAGTACAACCAAGAAGATCTCCCAATAACTCCTTTGTAAAACCCAAGTCGTAAGAGTTCTCAGTCATGTCAATAAGACAGACGAAGGCTGGAGGAATTCCCAGCCGTGCGCAGATAACATCATCACGAAATTTTTAGATTAGTTCTGTAGGGATTTAGTGAAAATTTTACTTTCAGAATGAACGCCCCACACCAAACCACTTGAATATATGTCATGTGCCATCCAAAATATTTAAAAAGAGAGAAAAAAAAAAGTATTAGATTACAAGTTCTGATATAGCGGGATGATACTGCATAAACGAAAATTACTTAAAAGTTTTGATAAGGTATAGTATGAAATATTTTCATTCAACTTAAATCATGGCACCCATCTTTTGATTTTTCACTCTGTTAAATAACCTCACCTTTAAATATTTGTTTTATGGATATTTGTAATAAGACTCGCATGGGTGTATCGTTTTATATGCTAAGTTAGAGAACAACAGTAGTCAGACACCGTAAAGAGATCAAGACCCCTGCTGCTCACATTGTGAATGATGATGTTTCTAAAAAGTACGAATTCAAGTACGGTCTCCTTGCATTGTGATTCGTCTGCTAAAGCGCCCGTCACAATGTAGCCTAGTTTTAAATCGAGCCACAATGGCCAGGCTGATGGCTCAAAGACACTTGTAGGTATACATGTCAATAAACCGGTTTACTAAAAAATATATCCAAATTTATGTACGTTTCTCTCCAGAACCCTTGGTTACCCTCAAGCCGACTCGACACCACCCCAAACCGACTCGACCCCGCCCAAACCGACTCGACACCGCCCAAACCGACCAATTCTTATTCATTGGGTGCAGTTTGATTCTTGTTCGGTTTGGTCTCGATCTCGTGTCGGTTTCGTTGGTCTGACTGACGTCATGGACGTAATGATCTATCCGTTATCGAAATATATGCATATATATATGCTCGAGTGGTTTACCTAATTGTACGGCGATGCAACACCGGGGCCATATCTCAAGTGGTAAGTGGGCGATCGTATTATACCCAAACTGTAATGTGCTGCATTGATTCATGACTACCTATACACAGACTATAGGACTGGTCCAGTTGGCACGATAATAGACATGATAGAAGGAGACAAAGAGGAGGGTATAGAAATTCGAACTATATTACGATAGGGGAGGGGAGGGGGCACTGCAATATGGGGTATGATTTATTCAAACGTATAGAAAAATGATAATAACTCCAAAGGCCCTTCGTGCTTACTGAAAAGTGGCTCTTCAGGTAGTTGAGGAGGCCTGTTATAAGGGGTGGGGGCTTTTTAGGTACGTGAAATGACCATCGAACGGAGGAATAGGTGTTAAAGGTTAGTATTCCTATTTATCCCGCCTTTCTTGCAACATACACCATGCACACTATCTCTATATTTTTTTATTACAAAATTCGGGGAAGGGCGTGTACCTACGCACCCCTGTACCTACGCCACCGGCGCTGAGTTCAGAGTAGATAACCGGAGGTCACTTGTCGTCTTAACATGAGTAATGAACTATGTCTTCCTTGATTTATAGTCTTTAAATGGCTCTACAGAATCCTTGATTTAGTTTCAACCATATCAACCATATCGGCTTATGGGGGGAACCTAAACCCACAAATCCTTCAACGCTTTTCGAAAGTTCTCTCTTTCATGTAACATGAAAATAAAGGCTGTATAAATGTGCATATCAAATTGTACTTTTGAACATGATTTTATGGAACAAAACGAAACGAAACGAACCAAATTGTTCGACAGGCAGACGCTTTACCGACTGAGCCAACTCGCCTCAGAGAACTGAAAACAGAACATGAGGTACTTGGGGGCTTCAAGTATGAAACTGATAAACAGAGCTGCATCCAAAATTTTTCAAAGGGGGGGGGGTCGACTTTTTCAGGTGTCTTTTTCAAGGGGTCCTCGGCATTTCTTGTGTATTTTACCCTAAAGTTGAGTTTTTTCTGCTTTGCAAAAGGGAAGTCGCGGCCGATTCGGCCCCCTTGGGTTCCAAAAGGAGGGCCGCCGCTGATTCAGCCACCCCCTGGATCCACCCCTTGATAAAGCGGTGCACCTGAATCATTAAACAACCCATTGAATCATCGTTTCTTCTTATAGACCAATTTCACCTCCGGTTTATGTATTTGGCCCTCTATCGGCGACGCCATTGCTGCGGTGGGCAAGCGCGCTGACCGCGATTGGCTCTGTGTACAAAATGAATGTAAGATACGAGATATGCCCCGATAATGTTCCATTTACTTTATTCTAGATCAATAAAAATAAAGCATGGATACATGGGTAGATGAGGTAAGACAATGGTCATATCTGACGGATGAAGGTACGATGTTTTTTGTACTTTCGATTGTTTTTCAACTTAGTTTTGTCAGTAAAAGTTCGATTGCAGCATAGAAGCCGTAGTAAACGGGAGCCCTAAATCTTACCCTGTTTACAAAGTCATGTTTTCACTCATTAAATTTTACGCCAAAGTACATAATGATAATGTTTCTTGACTTCAAAGTCCTTTCTGTTGATGTTTTTACCCACTGGCGACGAATTCCTTCACATTGCTTACGGAAACCCGTAGGGAGTACGGCTTCTCACACAAACAGGCTTCATGAGTTAAAAGCGAGTGAATTTCGCCCTTAATTAGCTTCTAATTTTTAAACTTTCTCTAATTCTTGTGGCATTTGAACACCGCACAGCTGCAACCTGAACTTCCCTGATAATTTCTCATTGCAAATATTAAAATAAATCTGCATATACTGGTCAAAATAGACAAAAAATAGAACGAATGTACACAACGCGCTATTGACTTGTGTACTATAAAAGTTGGAGCGCCCACCGCAGTATGTCGAACTGTGTCGAACAGTCTGCTGCCCTCTTGCGTTGTGAAATTGGTCTATTTTGGATGCCTCCGCCCTAGTGATGGCCGACATAAGTTACATTTATTTAAAAAAAAAAACTGAATAAGTCTAAACTGGGTGTTCAAAAAGGTAATCAAAATTGAGAAAAAATTCCTATAAATGTAAATGAAATATGTGTTTACTAGTACTGAATTTCATATCTTATGAAAGAGTAATTCGCATTCTTTTCAATTTTAACCTGTTCGGGTTTCCAATTTCATGCATCACTGAACACCATTGTCTTCAAAATTTTGTGCGGAAACCCCAATTGGTTCACTGGCCGGTGTCATAGCGGATTTGTTCCGGGTTCCGGAGGAACGAAACGACTAGTCGATTCGTTCCCCGGAACAGCGTTGCCAGGTTCAAAATGCTGTATTGTCGTCCTGGATAGTCAAAATTATCTTTTTTGGGGAGAAAATTATCGTACACACAGTTGACTCTACAGTATATACACTATGCATACGATTTACGGCCCCTTAACCCTAACCAGGGAGGGCTTTTTTGGCTGTTCGGTGGCCGGACGAATCAGGACAACTCCCCCGGGAGGACAACTCCCCCGGGGACTGGGGGAGTTGTCCTTGGGGAGTTGTCATCCGGGAAAAGTGTCCTCCGGGGAGAGTTGCCCTCGGGGGAGCTGTCCTCCAGGGGAGCTGTGCTCCAGGGGGAGTTGTCAGGTGGGAATCGTATCGGGGAGAGTTGCCCTCGGGGGAGCTGTCCTCCAGGGGAGCTGTGCTCCAGGGGGAGTTGTCAGGTGGGAATCGTATCGGGGAAGTTGTCCTCCCGGGGGAGTTGTCCTAGAACCGTGGCCGGGGAGGGGGGGGGGGGGTTGATTCAACCCCCGCCCCCGAGATCTCGGCCGTCGATCGCGCAAACGCCGTAAAAATTGGCGCACACGTTACCTGAGGCGTAATCTACCAAACTATAAAAAAAATGAAGTTTTCATTTTTATTTATTTTTTATAAATTTATTATGCTAATTTATGCATGAAACCATACGTTTTGCTCTAAATCAGAAAATAAAGCTCCTAGAATCTCAATTTTGGGTGTAAATATTCTTTGTAGCATTCCTTACAATGTACTTGAAAAGAAAAACTGGTATCAAAATTAATTTCTTATGTTTTCTATCGTTTTAAAAATTTTCTTATATATTCCTTTGTTTTTCTTTATGTTTAAAAAAAAATCTTGGCCTTGATCATGACCCTGACCTTGGCCATGACCTTAGACATCATAAATATTTATTCAAACATAGAAAATATTATTATGTGTATTTGTTTGGTAAATAATCTGGCATACATACATGATTTATACATAACTCATCCCATACTATACCATTTCATGTGTTGTAATATAGGAAAATTCCCTTTTTGGCGCGCGCACGATTGTAAAATACCGCGCTGCGCGAGAACCGTAGATCCAAATTTGGTAAATTTGGTATGAAAAGATGCGTAAGACTCGGGGCTCAAAAGTCATGAAAGGCCGTGCCGAAACCTTTTACGGTTTAAAAATTATCGCGAAAAAATCACGGGGGGGGGGGGGTTCAGCCGTTTTAGGGTTAACTTTAGGGAAACTCATCCTGATTGGCTGCAAATTCAATGAAGGGGCCTACAAGACGTGTAGACGGGTTAATTAAATGTTAGGTATGCAAAGTAAGGAGGTACTTTGGAGAGACTTTGAGTAGGTTGAAATGGCTTTGACTATCGCATCGACTGGACCGAGGCGGATCCCATCGGCGGGTGAAAATTCAGGCGATTGGTTCCAAAGGATCCAATCGCCTGCCCGGAACAAATCGTCTATGACATCGGCACAGCACAATCATGACTATAGGCATGATGTTAAATGCGAAGCCTTCTGTCAAATGGCTTGAGTGCTCCTGCTTTCATAATGGATGATTTTGTTTCATCAAATTTGGGGTTGGGAAGTGTTTTTCAAATGACGGAGGCCAACTGCAATGTAAATGCACCAAGATACAATTTGAATTGTAAAATTGTAAAATTGTAAAAAGAAATGCTAATCTTTTTTTAACTGGACTATTCATTGGTACTGCATTTTTTTAAATTTTTATTATTATTATTATTTTTACTGTTGTTAATATCAAACTGAAATACAGCGTGTCTGTACCAATTTTGCATGTGTAGTCATGCACGATACAATGGTTCATGTTTGCCAAAGACTCATAATGCGATTTTTTTCTGTTCTGGCTAATTCTGTTTGGCATGCAAACGGTGAATTGTGTGCATCTTAGAGTGAAATATATGTGCATGATCATGAACAATTCGATTTCGTGACCTTGGCTTCGATATGCTGACACCCGAGTCACACCGACATGGCTGCGGCACAAATCCGAGAATGAACCGAACAATAGTGTACATTGCACAGAATGACTATCAAATAATCGGTAGGAAATGATTTGGAATCGGTTTAGCGGTGTGATTGACGCATGGCCCCAGACACACTTACAAAACCAATACCAGCCCGAGAAAACCTAAGCAAAAGATTGCATTTCTTTGGTTGGCCAAGATTTTGTCGGTTGTTGGTCGACTTCAGTGCATCATGAATATTCCGGTCACACCGCAAAATCAATTCCACACCAACCGATAAACGAGAGATTCTTCTTCAGTAGTCTTAATGTTATGTTTCGTTCCTTCTGTTGTCGGTCTGCAATCGATTTTGTACGTGTGACTGAGGTATAGACCTTAACATCACAGAGGGAGAGTTGGAATGAGAGACAGCGGCACAGCGAGAGAGACAGAGAGACCGGGAGAGGGAGAGAGGTGGGGGGGGGGGGGTCTAATGAGAGAAAAATGCATGTATCAAAAAAGAAATGAACTCGACTGATTGAAACGGTTTTGATACGAAACCGAAACAGTTGCAAAACCGATATCTTCACAACAAACATTACATCAAATGGCCACGTTGGAGGATTGAGAGAAAAAAATTAGTGTTTATATCGGTTATCTGGTTTCGGCTTTTGCTTGGACACATTACACATTCATGAAATAACTAATCATGCAAAAACTGCGTTACAGAAACTTTATTTTGGGGTTTTATAAACTGAAATTTCATCAACTACAACAAGTGCGATGCCGAGTGGATGACAGAAACTAGTTTTTACCAATCATGACAATGACAATGGGATGCCATTTTTTTTATCTACCCTCTTCGTAGGAAGTTTGATTGTTCTGATTGATTTGCTTTATTTTTAAGGTAACGTACGTATCGATTGATTGATTGATTGATTGATTGATTGATTGCATGAATGAATGAATGAATGATTGACTGATTGATTGATTGATTGATTGATTGATTGAAACATACCAAAAATGATACTCGATTACAAAATACTAAAAATACTAAAAAAAAATACTTAAAAATATTAAAACTAATACACAATAACATCAAATTGCTCAATATTTAGGACATGTCAGAAGGATCGCCTGTTCAGATTTACTATCACTGCAAAGCTGTTCTAGCAAGGGTTCCTAATGAAAATCAGACGAGAGGAAGTAACTTATCACAAACTACAACATTAACTAATTAACATACTCTATCTTAAGATACGCAGTGTTTAAAATGCTAATTACCATTCATGAATGCACGGACTAATGCCAATCGTAATTCTTTTTCATGTTTTATTTTCCTTTTAATTTTTACATGAATTGTTGAGTAATTCCGCTCTTTTTTGAAATGGAATTTACAACTTGTTTTTATTTTTTCTGCCACATAAATAAATGTTGATAATTCTAACCATTATATCTGTCCGACGGCATATTACTGAACAATGATTACACTCATCAGTGGATTAGCAATGACACAACAGCTGGCTGAATACTTATGAACACACCTCTTGCCTCAATGTTTTGGAGAAATATGTTGCTAAAACAAACAAACATCAGAAAAAAAAAAGAAAACTTCCAATCACGACTGTAGAACAAATTGGTGAGCTCATATTTTGTGTATGAAATGGTAGATGTACAGGTCATTAAACTGAATGAATTCCAATTCCTTTCTGTCCTCATGTAAACCTGCAGTTGTGATTTAGCTGTTTCACTGTCTCTACCTGGAATACGTGGGAAGATCTGCAGTAGTAGAGACCCTGGCAACATTGAGGACTAAGTTCTAAATTTTGCACCTGAGTTATTATTTACAAAAAACCATTAAGATCATTCATGCGCGTTTGAGAATAAGGTAGTCGGGAAAAAGGCATGCTCGTAGCCTGCACAAAACAATATCTTCGTTATCTTTGCTTTGGATATGATACATGCACTCTGGATAATGTCACTCGCCCAACTCTATTAATAGTGTTGTGACAGATTCAAGAGTTTATTACTACTTTTCTTCACTGCTATTTCTATCCTTAAGCTGAGGTAAGTGTGGTACTTTCACAGCATTGTTCAGAACTGCACCAAATTAATATGTATGTCGGGTGCTCTAAAATTTATGAGTATGGTACATGATACTTAATCTGCACTTTTTGTTCAAGGTTCTTCGTGCTTCTCATGTATATCGAATAGTCTCCATACTAAGAAAAAGAAGGTTCAATTTTACACCCTAAATACAACACTGGCAGCACCTTTTTGGTTGCAATCTTGCACCCTCCATGAAAAAGGTGCAAATATGCAACCTTTTGTACTTGTTCACACCCGGAAATGCCCGTCTGCACCCTTTAAGATGCAGCTTTGAACCTGTAAGGGTGCAGAAATGTTTGCATTCAAAAGGGTGCAAATTTGCAACTTCCCTAAAGGGTACAACCCCAGTTACATTTCCCTGGTACAACTCTGCACCATTAAGGTTGCAAAATGTAGCTCACTGCACCATTAAAGGTGCAAAATGCTTTTAGGTTGCAAATTTATTCCCATAACTTTTTATTTTTCGTAGTGTGTCTGATAATTCTACCTTTCCGGTTTCTAAGTCAGTGCAGTCTTTATGCATTATGATATTTTGCCCCATAGTCTTATTACTTCAAAGTGGTAGAAACGCATTGTCATTGTGATGATTTTGATAATTGTGATTATTCTAAATAGAGACGCCGTGAGTATAGTAGATAAAATCACTGATTTCCGGTCAGCATGAAAATACCAAGGATTTTTTTTTTTTTTTTTTTTTGCGCTAGCATGGCGTATCGGTACCGGATTGGTGGGCGTATCACCCGTGCCGGGTTTATTGTACAAAACACACTGAGGGGGGGGGGGGGGGGGGGGGGGCAAGGTTCCATTTTTTACCCTTTAAATGCAACACTGGGAGCTCCTTTTAATGTGCAAATTTGCACCCTTAGAAGCATTCTGCACCTTTAAAGGAGAATGCAACCCAGACATCAGTGTGCTTCCAGTGAATGAAGAAGAACACCATGAATAAACAGTGAAAGTTTGAGGAAAATTGGACTATCTGTTCAAGAGTTATGAACTTTGAAGGTTTCAGTAATTTATTGTGGGATCCTTGAATTGGCAACGTTGCCAGCATCTGTGATGTCATCGTGGACAACTCTCCATTCATTTTGTACACAGAATTTAACATTTTCTTTATTTTCAAGAAAAATGAAAATTCTTTTGATTTATTGTTTGAGTATGATATGGCTATATCAATTCTTCAGGCATTTTGGGAAGAATTATGTTGATTCCTGACTTGAAATTTCGTATGAATAAATTTTTTTGAAAAATTATGTACAAAATGAATTAGGAGTTGTTCACAATAACATCCCAGATGCTGGCAAAGTTGCCAACTAAATGATCCCCATAATAGGGATTTAGTGAAACTTTCAAAATTCATAACTCTTGAACAAATTGTCTGATTTTACTCAAATGTTCACTTTTTACTCTTCTTAGTCATCTTTATTCATTAAGAGCACAATGATGCCTGGGTTGCATTCTCCTTTAATGGTGCAGTGAGCTAAATTTTGCATCCTTAAAGGTGCAGAGTTGTACCCTTTAGGGAAAGTGCAACCGTTCAAATTGCACCATTTTAATGCAAAAATTTCTGCTGACATGCATTTCAGGGTGCAAACAAGTACAAAAGGGTGCATCTTTGCACCTTGTCATGTGCTGCCAGTGTTGCATTTAGGGTGCAAAATTGAACCTTTAATTCTAAGTGTCTTCAGAATGACTTATCAGATGCTCTAGAGCTTCTGATAGTTTACGGGTAAATGAAAGTATTGTTCTAGCCCGAACGGCAATTCGACACAATGTGCTGAGGTAATCGAGTGATTTAGACATGTTTGCCTTGAGATGGCGGAGTCATGGGTTCGAGACCCCGATACGACATTGATCTGTCCGACACTCTTCCGCCAGAGTTATTCTTTTGGTGTGGCATTTCTACACTGGTATTTCCAAGTGGATGTAAACAAAATTAAATAGCTATTACACTCTAAATTTCTTAGATAAGAAATTGATCTGAACAGATTGTGATTAGGGACGAATAAAAAGATTTGCTTAAAAACTAAATCTATTTAGATTAAGATTTTTAAAGATTTTAAAGAATGTTTTTTAAAATCTAATTTGCGATTAGTCCTTAATATCAATCTTTGAGATTAATTTCTAATCAAAGGAATTTAAAGTGTAAAAATTGTTTTAACCCTTATCTATAGTAATAGTAATTTTAGTTCTTTCATTGACTGCCCATGCAAAACCTCTTGGTTTAGTGGCTTTGACCACTTGTAAACATTTTAAGACCTTGATAAAGTACTCCTTTTTCAAACGACATGTATGTGTCACATTCGCTTTCCCACGGGAAATTATATTTCTAAGGGAGAAAATTCACTTTTATCCATTTGATTGGATTTCATCAATAAAATTTTCTTCTTCAGTGATCCGTTTCAGTGCTTACTATCCCACCGTTTCTCTCCCCTCTCTATTAATTTAATTTCAAACATAATCAAAAGTGGCTCATTATGCCAATAGTCGTTCACCGCATGCAGTTATGGTTGATTGGTAGACTGTTGTAATAAAACAATCCTCGACATTCATTCACAGTTTCTTTCTCATCTAAAATTTAGCCATCACAATCAGTGTCAAGGCCTTTCTCTTCTAGTAGTTGGATAGCTACATCAAGAATGAAGTGTATTAACCCCTAGCATTACAGAACTTTCTTGAGGTCTGAATTAAACCTCTTCCATCCTTAAATTGGCAATAACTGTTATATTTTATTCGCTCTTACATCAGTGTACATAGTTTGAAAAAATAGATATAGATGTAACATGAACCAAAATTAATTATAATTGTAAAATTAATCAGAAATTGTCAATTTGAATTTGAATAATTAAAATAATAATAATAATAATAATAATGATAATAATGATAATAATAAGAATAATGCCCAGCATTTTGGGCCAATAAATACCGCAAAAGTGTCACCTAAAGGAGACATTGTACCTCTATGGGTTAAAATAATCCTGCCTGTTGTTAGATTTCTAAATATAAATTCCGTCGTGTTTGACATGCTTGACTGATAGTCGTACATTATATTTGATGATAATTCTCTTTCTCTATGTTCATCAAAATACGTGAGCACATATTTTGTTTTATTTCTTAATTCACATGAATTTAAATGGAAATCTCTGAAGAATTTGTTTGCCTTATACTATATGGCTTTCTTTTCATATATTGGCAAAGATGGGGATGTGAAAATATAATGGCTGGCGAACAGATTAATTAAAAAAAAATGTTATGAACAATGACAGAAAGGAAAAATAGGATTCAAAACGATCGTTCCCCATAGCGATAGCTTATGACTGCAAATTACGTCTTAAGTCATCCGTACCCCGCATTCCCCGTTACCAAGTGATCCGGAGAGGACTTAAATCTCCTCTCCCTCGAAGAAGCTGTTCTGAAGTGTACTAATCACCAAAAGACATTTCGCTCTATATGTTGATAATTCAATTTCACTATGCTTTATTCAAAATATAAGCTTTAAATATTTCTTGTATCAAGAGATATTGTGAGTTCAAAAGAGCGACTAGTGAGGTAGACTGATGGACGTACGCGCACTCGTTTACGGAATCAATCAGCCATTCGATTCCTTTATCGCCCTGATTTTTATGTCTTATGTATTTTCTACAATCTCCTCAACTGTTAGCCCCTAGAATGCAGAGTAATTCTTTATATTTCTATCTTTATCATTATTTTTTTATTTTTTATTTGCTTATTTTTTATCATTAATTCATTTATTTGAGAGATATTGTGAGTTCAAAAGAGCGACTAGTGAGGTAGACTAATCGATGTACGCGCAATTAAGGCGTTTACGAAATCGAACAACCATTCGATTTCTGTAACGCCCTGATTTTTATGTCTTACGTTATCATGTATTTTCTACAATCTCCTAACTGTTAACCCATAGAATGCCGGGTAATTTTTAATTTTTTTATCTTTTGATTATTCATTAAAAAAAAAAAATGTTTTCATTTATTCATTTTCTTTTATTTTTTTTATTCATATATTCATTTTTTTTTAATTCATCATTTTTATTATTTTAAGCAATTGATTAAACAAATCATTAATTAATCAGTTAATTATTATCATTATTATTATTATTTGGGGAGCGGGTTATTTCACAAGTACTAGTTGTAACCCAAATATATACATATTTTTTTCAGGCGTTAAGTACACTTCATACATTTAAGACAAGCCCACCCCCCCCCCCCCAAGGCTGCACCACCTCCTCACCTTGATCGCCCCTATGCACTATTTATCAGTCCTTCATTTGATATAAACCACTCTTATTCTGTGACCTCTTTTAAAAATGTTAAATAGCAATCAATTGTTCGATTTTTTATGTGTAGCCCCTGCATCTGCAGACCAAAACGGTTTGCTTCGCTGCCCACTTGATATATAGGATGATCCGAGATTTAACAACAAGGTGTGACGCGTCTTTCGGCAGTCTACGTACTTATCCCTTTTAGTATGATATTCATTTCCAACTGTTTGCAATACAAAAAAAATGTAAAAAATATATATATAAGGGATTCTTTAATTGCCATAGCTTTGGGGGAGTTAAACCAAGTAAGAACGAGATGATGCATGTCGAAGGGGTTTACTGACGACGCCCACTACGCCCCCGTCACATTGCAGTGATTTCGTTTCAGTGAGCCTAGTGCAGAGGCAAAATGACATTCCAGGCATGGGCGAGTGGGGGCGGGTAGGGGCGGGTAGGGACGCAGAGGTCTCACTGGAAGCTTTATGAAACAAACAAAGAAGATCACCTTTTAGGGAAGGTTTGGGGGCGTCCTATCATTTAGCGTTCCCTTGCCCTTTCTCCCTTCTTTCCTTTCCTTTCTCCCCATCCCCTTTTCGACATTCGATTGGAGGGCACGCGCCCCTTGTAGCAGTGCCACTGACTCCGTGGAACTCGGGCACAGCGATTACCGTTCGCTCCAAAATCCTTGAGATAAGGTTAAAGCGTGTTAAGAATCACGCCCCACGAGTAGCAAATTGTAAACAAGAAATTAAAGAAAGTAAATCATGCGAAAGGGCTCAGAAAACAGAAAAAAGAATATCAAAGTATAGACTCACCTCATGGTTACGTAACAGACTAGAGCTGTCGTGGTCTAGTGGTTATGTCTTCGGAACTCAAATCGATGATCCTTGTTGGACTGTCGCGGCATTTATTTGCATTTTGCCACTCCTTTTTCTGTTGAAGTGAGTGGGTACCAATATCGAGGACATTGTATTAAACGTTTTATGGCACTACTGTCTTTGGCAAGATACCAAATTACATTAATTTTACCAACTTTTATCCGGGTGTAGCCAATGGGCATCCAAAGATGAAAGATGTTTCTTGAACACTGTTGCATGAGTGTCAGTTGACAACTCGGCTAGCATGACTATACGCCATCAACGTCAGGAGATGTGTTCTGCTTAAATTTGATTTGCCATGTAGCATATACACTGACACTGATCATGCTGATGTAAATGATATGTAAGAAATTGCATTTGACAGTGAATCCACGGAATCTTGTAATTTGTACTTGGTGTATTAAATCATGAAAGGAAAACGAACTGAATTCTCTCAGAATGATATCGATTACATAATACATTCTTTTTGAGGAAACTCTTTCTTGATTGCATAAGAGCTTGAGAGATGACTGCCAGGAATAACATCAACTATTACCTACAAAGTGGGTCCATTCTATACAGATATTACAAGGAAATGCATTCGCTGAAAACAGCTGTTCTGGATAAAAATATAAAAAAATCTCATTTATTTCATATTTTCTTTCCATCTCCAACATTAAATGAATATACTTATATCAGAAAAAAAAATATCATCAACTTATAAATGCGCAAAATGAGAATAAAAGCAAACAGTGGAATTTGTGAAACCTAATATATAGATAAATGTAAATGTTGAAAAATGGAGGGGAATGCTAAAAAGCCAAGCTTGTATTTTGCAAAAAGTAATCATAATAGTAGTAGTAGTAGTAGTAGAAGTAGTAGTAGTGGTGTAGTGGTGTAGTCGTAGTAGTAGTAGTATGATTATGATAACAATAATTACTCAAATACAAAAGAACTGTCGATTTGTAACTGATTGTATACGGCAGCCAAGAAAAAGAAAGCCAAGCAAATAGTGCACGTAAACCCACGGAGATTGAGACAGTATAGGTTTAATGATCCACCAATTATGCCGTTAAAACTGTATTTTCAGACTTTTCAAGGACGTTCTAAAATCACGAAAAAGGAATGTTGAGTTATTTCACCATCCATGCACGAACTGATTTGAAGTGAATGCATTTACTCTAACTCTCCATTTCAGCTTGAGCCTCCTAAAGTCTTTAGAAAACAGGAACGATTTAAAGGAATTTAAGATAATGTTTTCCCCAGACAGGCTTGAGCTTTCGAGCTTTGTATTTATAACCCACTACATCATTCTTTGGCCATGTTGGCGGATTTTGGATTTTCAAGTAAAAGTCTACACCCCTCTTTCGTGTGATGTTAGGAGTTGAAAAAGGCACTCAACTCATCCTCCTTTCTTGGATAAACCACCACCATTGCTACTTTTAAACTGAATCTTTCTCTTATATCCTATGCATTAGACCCAACTCTTATGATTTCAATCGTTTAATAAACAACGAAGACATCATCCCTGTTAACAGCTATCGGTTTTGTTCTAATGAATGTGTTGGTTTTGAAATAGAGGCAGCGGAATAAGGAAGAGTCACAATATTTATTCGATTTTTAAATCGGTGGGGACAGACACGAATAAATAATCAAGCCTCTAATCATTCTTGCATAATGGTATAGCCTTTTATCCGGTTCAGTGCACAAAACCTTCGCCCTAATTTATAAACGAGAACTAACTTGTCTATTCTGTACTTAACATACTCAAAAACACAAGACTGATTTTTTAAAAAAATTGACCCATCAGTCAATTTTTAAAACTAAACACGATTTTTTTTCCATGGTGATTTGTGATATATGATAATTATGTATATTTCAGTGCTATCTATGTAGACGTGATATATTTTTGGACGTCTTGATTGCAAGCTCTTTACAGAGTTTACGACGATCCATTCAAGTATATATATGTACATATAATTATGTACTTGAGGTCGAGACACCTCAAGTCGACAACGGGACTTATAAATTTTTTGAGCAAAGTTTGTACAGTGGATAACAGGAAGGGGGTTGGTAAATAAATCGGAGGATGGTTGTCGACTTGAGGTGTCTCGACCTCAAGTGTCTCGACCTCAGGTGGTTTTTCAGGTGTGCATGTCGACTTGAGCTTGCCATGAAGTACGATAGTCCGCGCCCGCACAGACACGTATACAGTATAGTACGGGCTCTATTTTGCTCAAAAATTTTCTAAGTTCCGTTGTCGACTTGAGATGTTTCGACCTCAAGTGTCCCGACCTCAGGTGGTTTTTCAGGTGTGCATTTCCATTGCTGCTATATATATATATCTCTCTCATTTGAGTGATTATGCCACCTAAATGGTGTGTGTGTGTGTGAATGAATAAATCATATAAAAATCAAATGATCAAATTAAATCAAAGCAAATTTAGAACAGACTGCATTAGGAAGCAGGATTCTATTGCCAAACTGTACGCATTTCTTCATATAGACTTCTAAGACGATCGGATTAGCATCTCCTGATTATTTTAAGAAGTTTTTTTGAACAAGTTTAATCTTGATATATTCCTGAATTTCCCTTTCAGGTCACAGCAAAAAGTGTTTTACGAAATCTCCTTTTTTCATATAACACATATAACATTTGTTTATTTTGCACCAATACACCTCAATCAGTCTAACGACTGCAGGGCAGTTGCGGCAACTATTTGGACCATTATCAAAACCACTGTAAAATTCAAAGGTTGACTAAATAATAAACGTGAGTCATTGTACCAGAGGAGGTTTTTTTTTTTTCAAATAGATATTGTAGATATCGTATTGTTATAACAATGTCTATATTTCAGTATACAGTGACCAATATTTTTAGGGATTGGGTTTCTGTAGATCAAACTATGTATCAGTGTTACTACTATTGCTGTATTTAATAAGAGCTAGTTGAAAAACATCTATATTTTGTTTGGAAGAAAATATTACATGGCATAGGTAAGTAACCACACAATATAAACGTCGCCGAAAAAATTTGAATTTTACACGAATGAATAACGGAAACAGACTGAAATATGGTTTATACCTTGATAAATATTTAGGTTCCAACATTATTGTTTATGCTGTTTTGAGGAGATTAGAAATATAATTATGTGAATTAACCAGAACTTCATATTTTGTCTTTTGATATTTTGATTTCAGTAAGACATTCTATCTGTAGCCATTACACTCTTTCAAGACGCTCTTTATAAACATTTCATGTTTTTTTCATTTCCATGGTTTTGATGGCGCCGATGAGGTCTAAACTGTTTAGTGATCTGTTACACTTAGACTTTGGTTAGGTTATACTTTCTGCAAATTTCTTTTAACAATATTTCGTACAATTCCTTAACTCAAATGACCTTATTCTATTACCCTAAGGTAAACGTATTGCATACCGAGAGTAAGAACACACACTACGAAAATGGGGAATTTAAAGGCATTGGTTACGATTGTGGGGGGGGGGGGGGGAGGGGGTGAAACTTCAGTAACTTATAATGTACCCCCCTCTACAGTGAGGTTTACCAAACAACAACTGATCTTGAAGTAATATTTGTTAAAGAGAGATATTTGTGGCTTTTCCATGAACAATTGTAATTAACTCCCCTTTTCTTTCTTTTCTATTTTCCCCCCGATTGATATTATAGCGAATAATTACAAATAATCACGACCGACAATTATGTCAATGATGACCACTGTTAACATCATCTTCACCAAAAGTCGCCTATGGGCTATCCGAAGCCTAAACCTACTGAAGTGACTGGCGCGAATAATCTGAAGAGACTGAGGAGCGTCATCGTACCAGAACCAACAAACCAAATTTTATGCAGACTTTTTTTTTTTTTTCTCGATTGTATAGTGAGATACCCGAGATTTCCAAAACCGACTACACACAAACCTACATATTCTTGGCTATTAGGAGTGGTATCACTCTCATTGGTGTCATCAGTGCGGTATAGCCTAAGGCTTATTGGTGGACTCTGTGTGTTGTCTGAATGGTAGCGAGTGACAAAGAGAAGGAACTTTGTTTATCATTTTATTAAAATACTGTCCTAAATCGTCGACTGAGAAATCTAGACCATAATAAGTGAAACGTCATCATATCAGGTCCGATCGAGAGCGAATATGTAAGTTCTTGTGCTAGAGGAATGTGGATGTACACTGGCGTACTGATTGGGGAGGGGGGGGGGGGGGCTTCGGGGTAGTTGCCCCCCAAATAAAATTAAAACGTGGTTTATTTCAAATTCGATACCAGTGATCTACAAATGTTCCTGAAATGACATGATTTTTCTCACTTTTTTTGTAAAAAATATTGGGTAAAATCTTAATCAGCACGAGGGTAATTCTACATGTCCAACCGACTTTGGGCAATATTTTTACCCATTGCGGGAAGCATATTATCCAGTTAGGGTAAAAATAGGCAGTAATTACTTTACAATGGGCAAAATTTCCATCAAATTGGATAAAAAGAAATTTCTAAAGAAATGCCTGAAGTTGGTTGCACACATAATTACCCTCATGGCACATTTTTACCCAATATTTTTTAGAGTGTACTTATCAGCCCCTCCCCCCCCAAAGTTTTGCACTGACCCTGGGAACTGTCCCAGTGCATCGAACCCTCAATCTTATCACTGACAATAATTTTGGAATGTAGGAAGTACCAAGGAAAATATTAGGCCTCCATTTGATGAACCGCTTCTAGTAACAATGATGATAGATGCGTATATACTAGCTGCTTTTAGTCCACGGTATCTTAACTTTGAATTGAATGAAATCAAGGGAAACACCTTAAATATTGCTCTTATTGACCAACGGTTCATTTTCCCCTTTCTGTAATCCAATCCTCTTTTCCGTTTCCCTCCTGACCAAAAGGACCGCAAGACCAGCACTAATCCTCCAACTATAAACCGCGGGCTAAAAGTGTCACTTGATGAATTGTTCCAAAAATCCCTTTGCACTGTCCGTCCTTCTCTTCCACTTGAGTAGCCCTTGAAGCGGTTCCTACAATCGACCATGCGATGTGAAATCCTCAAACGACGCGATCAAGCAGTTCCCCAATCAGATCCGCCTTTTGTCAGTGTTTGTACAGTTATGTAGACTGCTTGGGACCGTTATGTACTGCTGCTTACTCTAGCTGCCCTGGCCCAAAGACTTCCCTTGCGTCTAGCCTCTTCCCTCCTACAACATCGTCATCGACATTTATCTGATTTCACAAGAAAAGGGAAATTTATAATCTTTATCATCCCTGAATAACTTGTAGACACCTTTGGTGTTCGAGGCAAAGTTGGAACACTGCCCCTGTCTGCTTGTAAATTTGGGTGGCTCTTGGAGTGACTGCAACCCCGCCGTTTCGCGTGAGTCAGTCTTGACAGTGCGGCTATATCCAGGTAAGAGGTTGCCGAGAGGTAACATATCACGCTGTGTCTCCTGATCAAAATACATAACGACTTTTTACCTCTTAACATACCGCGCGTGCGTGTACAGTCATCACTAAAGTAAACTCAGTCCCAATTGCAGAATTGCTTTTTACATACTTGCACGAACATTAATACGTCGTTATTGTGTATTATCATGTTCATGCGTTCGCTGTTAAGCTGACTGCTGGAGGTTTATCAGTGGAGGATAAGTTGTGGATAACATGTTTGTGAATTAATCTGGCACAGTCGTTGGATATGGGGACATAATTCGCATGAAGTTTATCAGGATCATCAGGAAACTTTATAAAATTTCGTAAATGTACTTATTGACGTTTGAGGTGAGTTTATTCTCCCTTTTTCGCTCCTACTGTCCTTTACTTTGAGTATACCTTGAACATTTAAATGGCTGATGATAAAGGCGCCAACTTCGAAACATGTTTTATTCACTAAAAATTATGTATTTTTGTCATCTGTATGTAAAAAAAAAAATGACAAGAAATTAGGACTGTTTAAAAAAAATTCCCAGTTGGACCCACGCATTTGAAAAAAAAAATGTTTAAGATATACAGAAACGATTTTTGATATTGTACTCCAAGTCGTTGATATTATAGAGTGTATTTGATAATTAAGAGACTTATTAATCTGCTACAGACTGCAGGTACTAACATGTACAACAGGTATTGATGGTGCTATTATGGGCTCCGAAACTTTCTCAAAGGTTGATGACAGGTAATCTTTTCTCAATCCCTTTTCAAGCATCGAGTAATCAAGTTTTTGTGACCAGTCATATTTCTTTCATTTGCTGTAATTAAACTCAAGATTAACGTGAATAAGATGGTATTGAAGGATTCTGTTAAGTCCAAGATATTTGGTTATTTTTTATCGCAAAAGTATTATGAACTTGGTGAACTGGCATCACATGCATCATTTCACTTGATGATTAGTCAAAAGCATCATCATGTGCTTCACAAAAAGTGAATCTATACAAGTGACTGGAAATGCCAGACCCCTTTTGCCCAATAGACTGCAGTGTTAAGCAAAAGCATACCCAGGATGGTTTTGGAAATGGCGGTATTCAGTGATAGATATTTTGACAAAAACGTCTGATATATATATATCAAAACCTTTATATTCTTGGCTGCTTATTATCCTTCTGATCATCTTTATACAGCACAGACATCGAAATTCAACAATTTATCAAATCAAACCTCCACAAAGTTACCGGATCCCTTTAATTTACAGGACTCCAATTGTTTTCAGTGTCATGTCCGATCGCAAGGCTTTAGACACATGTTAGAGGTTCTACCTGTCATGCCTCTGCCATGTCCGCTTTAGTCCATTCGTGACAGGAATTATTTAAAGTCAAATTTGATCAGCTTTTACTCTTCAAATTGGCAACATCAACATTTTTATTTTATTGCTACATTTTTCATATAAAACGTCATGTATCTGAAATGAATATAAATTGACAGAAATTATGATGAGAAGTCAAAAAGTTGCCAATTTGCAGGGAAAAACGGTGATTTTAAACCTTCTATCACATTGCCAAGTTAAGGATTTTAGTGTTTATTTTCCTTTCAAAAATTTTCAGCATCAAACAACGAATATTGATGCAACCAAAATGGACACAGTTTGTGTAAAATTTTTTGCTCTTTCTGCTCATGTATTTGGTATGATTTTGTAGGGCTTTGCATCAAAAGATATTAGGCCAAACCACAAAATGTGGACCTCTGTCACGAATGGGTTAATCCAGATCCTCATATCATAGGGACAGAGACATAATCAGGAAGGGGAGTGTGAAGGGGATGGAGAGGGGTAAGCTTATCAATAGTGCAAAGCGTCCCTTGTTCAATGTACAAATTATGGGGTTGCGAAGGCGCCTGATGTTGATGCTTAAAGTAGGGATAAAAGATGTTCCTTAATCATGGTAATGTTACATCAATCTATTCTAAAGAAGTAATAAATGCAATATGGCAGAATTACAGAAATGTATTAGATAAGTAGATTTATGCAACAATTGGGTGTTTCTGTTTTAACATTAAGCCTAAACTGCATCCGGTATATAATGTATGATACGAGTAGACTGTAGTCCTTCACGACACATAACACCGAATCACGCATTATGCATGTGTATGTATTCAGGTAAGCCAATTACTAGGTATACATAATTCATTGAGGCTTATAAGAGTGTCTCGACAGAGTTCCATTTCTATTTGCAACCCTCCTTGAAACCTTACATTAGCGCCATTCACACTAGAATCAAAACATCGCGATGTTATAGTCCAGTCACACTAACAAGACCAACACCAGACCGACAACAGAACGAAAATTAATCAATCGTGACAGAAGAGTCCATAATCTTTGCTTTGGCCCGTTCACTTTTGATGCAGAGCCCTACAAAATATACAAAACACAAAAGCAGAAAGAACTAAACATTCTACACATACTGTGCCCATTTAGGTTGCCTCACTATTTGTCGTTTCCTGCTGAATATATTTTAAAAGAAAAATAAGCGCTAAATCTTTAAATTGCCAATTTGATGGAAATTTCAGAATCACTTTTTCCCCCTGCAACTTGGCACATTTCGAACTTCTCGGTATAGTTTCAACTTATTCATGTTCATTTCAGAGACATGACTTTCTGTAAGAAAAATGTAACAATAAAAGAAAATACAGGGGTTGCCAGTTTGACGAAGTAAAGCTAATCAAATAAGGCTTCAAGTTTGGGTTCAGTTGCTTTAACGTGAACATGCCGGAGGGCCAAGATTCGGTTGGTTTGGAATCAGTTTGGCAATTTGACAGGTATTAACATGGACATATTACGTAGAATACTTGTTGTTACCATAATTACGATAGAAGTCGACCAAAATATGCTTGTTTATCATTTATTGGCAGATGATAGATCTCAAGCACTTCGAGTACCAACGAGTTCTATTTTTTTAAAGAAATATCTGTCATAATTGCTACCTAATGTTGAAAAGGAATAAATGTTGACATTGAGTAGAAACTTCCACTGTAGCTTCGCAATGTCAGTAAAATAACTATATTTTTAGAGTTGTCTAAATGGCTCACGTATTGTTTTTTTTTCTTCTAATATTTGCATTCAAACATAATTTTGAAGTATATATATCTAGATATTGTTTCCAGTGTGTCGACATTGTAGTTATCGACAATCAGGTTGAAAATGAAAACATTAGACAGTCAGATTAAAGAAAAAGAATAGTCCATGAACTGACTCAACCCGTTGACTACTAAATTCTTTCATTGCTATAGGCTTAATACAAGGGTTACCCGGCTCCAGTAGCCAACGAGTTAACTTAATGCAATCTTTGAATTGTCTATGAACTGATACAACTGTCTTCCCTAGACCTGAGATGCAGTGACATCTTCGAACAGGCTACAAACCGATTCCAAAGCGGGTTACTGTAATTTCTATTTGATCTGGTGTCGGTGTCATGTCAGTCTGTACGTTGTGACTGGGGTACGAGTGTCAGCGGGGTCTGACACCAGGGGGCTACATTCCCTGGTGATCCCTAACGCCCCCACGTCTTGTACGAAGGTCTAATTGGGACCATGACTGTTTATCTTACAGTGACACTGACATTCAAAGAATTTTACTTTTGTGTGACAATGAATTATTTCCTGCTTTGGGTATAGTTATCAAGCAATTGCATTCCACCACGGTGTTTTTGCGCTTGCTTGGTCTATTAATTAGTTGCGAATAGGTCAGCTCCGAAATGATTAAGACCATTATTATTGCTGTGCGATAATTGAAGTGGGCCTATATATGTTTACAGAGCACAGATTCGTATAATGCCCGTCTTAGGTTGGGTTATGCAGGTGCACACTTATCATGTTGATAACAATTGGTTTCAAATTATTTTTATCATTTTTTTTTTCAAAATGTGATATCTAGTGTAATAGCTTTGTCTTCTGACAATTTTGAATCAGTACATGATTCCCAGTGTCCTAGTTCTTGCGAAGAATCCATATGCATGTATTCTAGTTATTAAGCAGATAAAATCGTATCAGAACTTTTAAAATCCATCCTCTGCTTTACATGAGTTGAACGGGACAATGTCACCAATATTATTTTTAACATCGTTCGGCAGATAAAAAGGCTACGTTTTTCTTAGAATTAAACCTGAATTCATCAACTGTGAAACTCCACACTATGAAAAAAAAAAAATGGTGAACAAGAGATGATACACGATAATAGAAAATCGGTCTCATGGAGTTGTACCTTTGATGTATGCATGCAGAACTGGTGCGTTGCTCTGTAAGAGTCACATGATAAACATCTTTACCCATCATGCCCGTCATTTGGAGAAAAAAATAATATCCCCCTCCTCCCCCCCCTCCCGAGAAATCCCCCAATATTCTTCAGGATCAGTCTGAAGGCTCTTCGGGAACCACCCCTTCCAACCATCCTTCCGGCCCCGCTTTACGTTCTGACTTGCTGAAACACTGAATTTTTCCCACAGTCAGGCTTCCCGTATTTACGATGTTAACAATTGGAACATTGCAGTACAATACCCCCGTCTTAAAGAAACTAATCGATGTGAGACTCTTAATGAAAAAGTAAAGAGATGAACTTCATTCAGAGGACAGTATTCTATAGCTTTTTATTCCACCCGCTGGTCGCTCAGAATCGATTCTAAGCATTGTGTTCGAGTGAGAGCTGTAACCTCCTTTTTGTGACTGTATTCAAATGGTCATCTCATTAAGAATTCTCCCACAGGTATCTTTGATGAAAGGTGTAGTGCAGAAGTAAGATTAAACCGCATAAACATGAACGATATAATAAACAAACTAAACAAGCTTATATGGGCAAACCACTGGCTTCATCTCTTTGTGGATGAAGTATAATAATTTTGCCCAAATCGTGATAAAATTGATGGATTCAAAAGGATTTCAAAACAAATCATAATTATACGAGGGATACGAGGGATAGTACAAGCTACTTGTATTATCATACAATTATGACTAATGATAGCAAACAAACACTATGAACATGGCGGACAAAGAAAGCGGACAAAATAAACAACCTTTCATTCTACCCTTCACAATGGTTCTGGTAGTCAAAAGAACATCCCTTCACAGCTATTTTGTTTAATCATGTAGTTCCAGGTGAATATGCATGTGACACCTGTTCCACATATTTTAGACAATAGCAGTGAAGGGATGTTCTTTTGACTACCAGAACCATTGTGAAGGGTAGAATGAGGGGTTATTTATTTTGTCCGCTTTCTTTGTCTGTCATGTTCATAGTGAAAGTACTCACCTAGCCGAGTTTATAAGAGTCTTCCAAAAACACGTCTGTTTATTCTGAGTTTCCATGGTTTTGTGCTAAATAAACTTCCCTTTTGCAACTCTGTCTTACATGGATCTCTAAATTCTAGCCATATTAGCTAAATGATAGAAGTAGAGCAATACGTGTACCATTCTTACGGATAAAATCAAATAATATTCCTGAATTGTGTAGAGGAATACTTTAATATCCATCATGTCCATTTATTTATATAAAAGTTATTTGAGGATAATATATATATATATATATATGGTTGAAATATTTGAATGAGTATGGATACTCATTTGACGGAAAATGAATTTTTCTTAGAATTAAACCTGAATTCATTTTTCACAAAAGCTGTTTTTTACAAAATAGCTTTTGTAAAAAAGCTATTTACAAATTCATTAAAAATGAGGGAAAGGGCAATTTTACATTGAAGCGAAATCTTTGAATACTTTGAAATGTGCAAAGATGTTCAAAGTATTCTGAAATTACTTTTTGGGGGTAGTTGGGGGGAGGACTGCAGTAGGATTACACGCCCCTACATCACATCTGTTTTCCAATGGACATTTCCTGGCATCCCTCGTATACATAATTCTGATCTGTTGTTGAAATCCTTTTGAGTCCACCAATTTTATCACGATCTGATATTTGGGTGATTGAGTTGAGAGTAAAACATATGAATGGCATCAGCGATAGAGTAAATATCAAAGGCATCACCATCCAATGCAGGTGGGGATGTGTGTATGTGACACATTGATTCGGCTTTTTATAGGTTGTGGAAGATCTCATAAGTTAACGATGATATTTAAATTTCAATTCATTATTTATTTATCCATTTATTTATTTATTATTTATTCAACTATTTGTCTATATCATTTAATTCATTTATTTATTCATTTATTCACTCATTCATTCATTCTTTTGCCTGAATGTTAGAATGTTTTCAGCTACATTGTTGGCAAGCTTGGACCTGCACCCCCTTTTCCATACCGTATACCTGTTAAAAGGGGAATGAAGGGAGACATATTCTCTTCAGCCTGAAGGACACCTCAATAATAGGAAAATGAGCCGAAAGTCTTTATCATATTTAAGATATAACAGTACTGAAACTGTAGAGTACATTACACTGGTCTTCATTTTAAAATACTGCACAGTCACACTAAGACATTACACTAAGAATATTACGGTTAAACAAACAAAACACAGAAAGCTGGATATATATTCACACGAGTATTATAACTACCATTGATTATATAGGCAGACATTTCTCTTGTTAATTTATCAAAATTAGAAAGTTTACAAACTACGAACAGAATTTCAGAATGAAGCAGATCTCAAAATAGCATGCGAATGAGGTGTTATCGTAGCGCCTCATTGCTGTTTGGGACTTAATTCAATTTATGTATTGTATAAATTTATTCGCAGAATGGAACTTGTTTTGCACGTTATTTCAAATTTTATGGTTTCATCATCAAGAAAAATAAGAATGTTATGGCTATATAAATTTTCCACATGACATTTTTTTACCCTGCCATAGCTTTTGATGACATCATTTTGTGGACAGCTCTCAGTAAGACAAACTCATAGTATATTCTCAACAAGATATTTCGGATAAGGACAGTGAAAATATATTGAGAGTTGTCCACAAATCATGTCACAAATCATATCACCCTAATTCGAAATTAATATCGTTGTCGGTCGTATACGAACCGGCGAATAGCCAAAATTGGGTCAAAAATCGATTTTTCACTTTTTTGCATATTTGGATAGTATAGAGGTGTTGTGGACCAGTGGATAAGTCTCCGGACTTTGAACCACAGGATCCGGGGTTCGAATCACACCGCAGCACACGCGTCCTTAGGCAAGACGTTTATCTACATTTGTCACTCTCCACCCAGGTGTAGTAAATGGGTACCCGGTAGGAAGAAATTCCTTGAA
This sequence comes from Echinometra lucunter, assembly GCA_029962745.1. NCBI lineage: Eukaryota > Metazoa > Echinodermata > Echinoidea > Camarodonta > Echinometridae > Echinometra > Echinometra lucunter. The sequence goes on along the minus strand of CM057169.1, from coordinate 6,606,252 downwards.
TGCTCGAGCGCCTGATCACGGCAGCCGTGCTAAAGCCGGGGTAATGATATGCAGCGCTTAGAAACATTTGTATTAAGCGCTATATAAATGTTGCATATTATTATTGTTATTATTATTATATGTCAGAATCCATCGAGTGGCAAAATTTCATCTCTCAATTTCGTTCATTTTTAGAGAAATCCTGTTTTTTTTTTTTTTTTTTTTTGGTGACCTGTGAATAGCACTTGCCGGTCTTACGAACCGGCAAATAGCCCCCTATTAATATCCCTTGTCAGCTTTGAAAGTTTGTTGACCCACATACGCGCATCCATACTTACGCGCAGCCATATTTGGAAGGTGAACGGCGAATAGCACTGTGCGGTCTTACGAACCGGCGAATAGGCGGCGAATAATGTATGTTCTGACCGCGCGCACAAGCCTTTCGTTCTTACAAACCGGCGGATAAGTGGCGAATAGCCTGTATTACTGACCGGGTGTGCTATTTTTTCGTTCTTACGAACCGGCGAATAGGTTTGTAAGTTTATAATTTGAAAGTTTTGTTTGTTTGTTTTTGATATATGTGGTGCTTAATGCAAAGATGATATCAAAATACAGTATATAAACCCTTTTAATCTGAAAAATTGCTGGAAAACAACGATTATAACTATAAGCATATAAATTCACTGCTCAAAAAGGTGCAAAACTTTAAACACGTTTTTCTTTGAACTTTGTTTTTCCGCGAGAATGGGCTATTCGCCGGTTCGCATGGTTCGTAAGGCCGACAACGATATAGGCATGACTGTTTTATTTATCCGATATCGTTCAAATTTTTCTGATCTGTTTTATTTTGCCTTAGCTTTGATTTACAAACTAGTTGACTTCAGGGTGTTGGTTACCTTTCTAGCTGTCTCGAAATATAGGGCGAAGAGCACGTCGCTTTTCCCTAGTTTGTAGGAACAGACCTCTGTCAGTCACCATGTTAACTACAGAGATTGAACGGTCAAAAAGTTTTCTGACGTGGTCCACTGCTCTCCAAACGCTCTGTATACAGTATACCTACTCCAGCATTATTTGACACAGTAAGAAACCGGTAAAGTAAGAGTCGGCTTACATATGGAATTGTGTTTGAGTGTGAAATCAGAATTTACCATTTCAAAGATGGAGATGTCTCCTCATATAGAGAGTGAGAACAACGACCGCCATTTTCCGTCCTTGTCTTTATGTACGCGAACAGTTCGTCTACTAATAATTACACCATTATTGTGTCTTAATCTAATCCATGCCTCCAGTCTGTTATTAACCCTGGAGGTACAATTTACGTTCACAATGCACTCCCTTTTTTAGTCATTCAGTTCATATACCTTCGATCTTTGCACAGCCAACTTTAACACCTTCGTTGCCAGTAGCTAGCAGGGCCCCGTCTCATAAAACCTGTTATCAGTAACAATTGCAATAACTGTTACAAGCTACTGAAATACTTGCATCTGATTTGGTGAGAGAAAATTTGTCATAGAAATGTGGTAGTTGTTACTGATTACAAGTTTTATGAGACGGGGCCCAGATCCGTTACTGCATTTCCACTGTATGGTACAGGGATGGTTCACTGCAGTTAGTAAAAATTACAAACTATAATAGTGTACTATAGATGATAGACTGGCAGTTAAACTAGTCAGTAATTATGTACACTGTAGTATTTTATCACATGATGTATTATTGTGAACATGATGAATGGATGCATCTTAGGATGAGATCAGGGGCGGCGCTATGTAAGGGAGTGCGGGGGGACCGCCCCCATTTCAAGTGATCAAAAAAGAAAACAAAAGAGGAGAAAAAGGAGAAAAGGAGAGAAAGAAGAAAGAATAGCATGGGGAAAGAGAGGACTGGGGCATGCAACTATATAGTATCTCTATTTTTTCATTTAAAACTTAAATAAAGTCACCTGTGGGTCATCTCCCCCCCCCTATCGAAATACCCTGGATGAGATCTTGGTGTACATATGAAAGGAGGTTAAGGAAATTAGGCAATGAAGGAGACCGCAAACTTTTCTTCCTTTAAGGCATGAATATAATTATTGTCTATTCAGCTTGCTGGTTACATTTGATTCGTATTGCGCCATCTATCATGTCTGTCGAGTCAAACTATTCCGAGGGACATGAATGATATACCAGAGACAAGTAGAAGAAGTAAAAGAAGGGAGTACCAAAAATTTGCTCGGACTAACGTTTGCTGTATGCTTTAGAAAAATGGACAGTTTCAAATTTGACTCTAAAGGATTTACCGAACGGACATTAGGGGGTAGCTGGTTCCAGAAAAGTGGAGCAGCAGCAGTGAACGCACGATCACCAAGGGATACCGATTTTGTTCTTTTGGCCACAAGAAGTTTCTTACCACAACGCGTTTGTTCATATTCGGAAATGAGTTCTGCAGTATAAGAGGAAACACGGCCATGTAATGCTTTCCAAGTAAATAGTATAAAAATTAATTAAATTGAAAAATTAAAAAAAAAATGTATCAGTGAATACTGGTTACCTTTTAGGAAATCTGGATGTGGTCAAAGGGAAATGAACTAAAAGCACATTAGTCCATAAAGGAAATCGCTAAAGCCCATCCGACTGCGACCCGATTTTCGAACAAATGGCATATGCATTTAATATGAAAGTTTAAACAACTAAAAGAATCTTATTTGAAGTCCGGAATAACGAATGGAAAACTAAAATCGAAATTTCGGTAAGCTGCAAGCCTTGTGGTCAGAGTAAAGGCAAAATCGGCTTCAAATCGTAGCCAATCGCAAGAGTACTATGACGTCAGTACGATTCGGAATTGACTTCGCTTTTATTCCTACAGGGAGGCTTGCAATAGCCCGAAATTTTCATTTCAGTATCAATACGACCATTCAGATCTTTGATCGTTAAGATTTTACATGTTTGAATGGTCATATCAAATGCAATAACATTTTTTCCCCAAAATCGGATCCCAGACAGATTGTATAGTGTGCGGTGGGCTTTAAGTTTCCCTCCATCTGCAATCTGTAATAATGATTTTATTACCAACAGTGCACGAACGATGCTTAGTGGGCTCCAAATTCTTTTTGCTTGGTCTAAGGAGAAGTGGAAGAATTTTTTTTCTAATTGGTCTTTGCAAATTAAAGTCTGCTTAGCCTACACAGTGTTTAAAACGCTTGGAATATATACCAAGAGTATTCTTCTACATACTGTGCAGTAAAATCTGTATAAGCGACTGTCTGTAGAGTAAGACTATCTTTTTACACTCTTAGAAAAAATGGTGCTGATTAGAACCTTTTCTAATAATATTCTAATATATCCCATATTATTTTGGAACCTTTAAAGGTTCTTCAGAGAACCATTACAAGCCTAATAGCTTATAGCGGTTCTCTGAAGGGTTCTAAGGGGGGGGGGGGGGTCTGTACAACCATTATTAGTTGTACAAGGAACTTGTTTGGGTTCTTGAAAATATAAAGAACCCTTTTTAGAAACCCTAATTTTCTGATTGTTCTTAATACGGGACAAAAGGGATTCTAACTGGTACATTTTTCCAAGAGTGTTTAAATACCCTGTCATTTGGTTTTATTAAACCTGATTTCTAATTTGAATCTCTGCATGAACCTTGATATAAGAGGAGTTTGCAAAGTTAACGCACTTAGTGCCAATCGACGTCCGAAGTCTAAAAAAAAATCGATGCTCTTAGCGTCTTTTTAAAGAGCTAAATTACTATGAACAAAGATTGGTCAAATGCATTGTAATTGCATTATCTGTGAGGAAAGACCTGTTTTGTTCTTGCAAACTTCACCAACATGCCAATGAAAAATAAATGAAAAAATGGACCCACCATGACTACATTGAATGCAGCTTCTCTCGATGAAAATGAGTGTGAGCGTGTTCATTTCTAACATAAACAAATACTGCGAAGAAATGACTCAGTATGCTGTTTACTCTTTTTCTTTCACTTTGCAGGTGCATGCATCAAATGATTCCATCCTACCATCATGATTCCCGACGTATTTCTCATTATTCTACTGCTCGTGATCGGACTTGCGTCCGCTGCAGACACCACCCCAGAACTCACCGTGAACACTACCGCAGGCCAGATCGTCGGCAAAAGAATCACGGTAGTAGCTCGTGGAGCTCCTAACAAACAGGTGGACGCTTTCTTAGGGGTTCCCTATGCGGAGCCGCCCATTGGTGAACTCAGATTCAAAGCTCCTGTTGCAAAACGACCATCTGAGCATAAATTAAACACCACGTTCTATGGAAGTGGGTGTGTCCATTTTCCCGATGATTTCTTTCCGGGTTTCAGGGGATCGGAGATGTGGAACTCGCCCGTCAGATTAGACGAGGACTGTTTGAATTTGAATGTGTGGACCCCTTACCCCAGGCCGCAGGCAGCCACTGTCATGATATGGATCTATGGTGGTAGCTTCTTGTCAGGCGTTTCCTCACTAGAAGTGTATGATGGCCGATACCTCGCTGCTGAACAGAATGTGGTGGTGGTGTCCATGAACTACCGCGTAGGAGCGTTGGGATTCTTAGCAATGGGTCACGATAGCTCACCCGGAAACCAAGGTCTTTTAGACCAAGCTATGGCTATGCAGTGGGTCCAGGACAACATCCGATTCTTCGGAGGTGATCCCAACCAGGTCACAATCTTCGGCGAGAGCGCCGGTGCTGCCAGTGTGTCCCTACACATGCTGTCCCCGATCAGTCGGAATCTTTTCCAGCGAGCCATAATGCAGAGTTCTGCTGCAACCGCTCCTTGGGCCACTTACACCGAAGAGGAAGGGATAAGGAGAGGCAAGATCCTCGCGGAGAAATTAAGATGCAGTGAAGATAATAATGGTGTTGAGTTAACCATTCCGCAGATGGTAGACTGTATGCGAACAAGGGATGCAACGCAAATCCTCCAACAGCAATATTACATCACTGATGGCTTCTGTGAATTTCCTTTCGTTCCGGTTGTTGATGGCACATTTATAACCGAAGTCCCACGGACATCACTAGAAAGGCAATCCTTTAAACACGGAGAAATCCTTTTGGGGAGCAATTTAAATGAGGCGTACTTCTTTATCATCTACGAAGTACCGGGCTTCAGCAAGGACGACGAAAGTTTGCTAAACCGCGATCAGTTTTACGACGCTCTGCAGTACTCCTTCCAAAGGGTAAACAGCTTCGGTCTCGATGCCATTGCTTTCCAATACACCGATTGGCTGGCTCCGCACGATCCCGTCAAGCTACGAGACGGTGTGGACTTCGCAGCGGGTGATTACCTTTTCACCTGTTCCACCTACGATTTCGCCTATGCCTATGCCGCAGCGAACAACCCTGTCTACTACTATAGGTTCCTTGAAAGGGACTCCACGAACCCCTGGCCAGAATGGATGGGTGTTCTGCACGGAGATGAGATTCTGTATGTCTTTGGGATGCCTCTGATTGCAGAACGCAATTACACTGAAATTGAAGTGACGCTTAGTCGGAAAATCATGACGTACTGGGCCAATTTCGCCAAAACTGGGTAAGTGCATGTAGCCTTTAGTAAGGATAATTATGATTATTATCATTATTATCATAATAATAATGATAATAATAAAACAATAATAATAATAATAATAATGATGATAATGATACTGATAATAATAATGAATGTGATTATTATCTGTTCTTTATCTTTATCCTCATTCTTCTTCTATTCTTCTTATCATTATCTTCATCATCACCATCATGTTCACTTTCTTCAACTTTCTTCTAGCATTATATGGCACCCTCTGTCTATATAGGTTCCATGACACTTGCTCCGGCGACAGTTGTTCCCGGGGAAAATCTGTACGTTAAGCCTAACATAAAACACAATCCCAAACCTGACACTAACCCTAATCCTTATCCTCACATTATTCTGAACCCAAACCCCTATCACAACCCCAACCCTAACCCTGTGTCTTCGGAGAAATTACAACAGGAGCAAATGTCGTGTCACCGCGCCCCATCTATACAATTCTATTATGAGGCACACACACGCACCCGCCTACAGGATTCTCTACAGAACGTTTAAGATAAAGTAGAATAATAATAATAATAAAATAGTAACAAATATATTAAAACTTCCTCACTCTCTGTGGATTCCTTTTTTCCTAGGGCAGCTCTAGGGTGTACCTTTAATTAAAACCCCGTTATTGCTACTTTTATCGTTTAAAATCGTCACGTCAGCGCAAAACCCCCCGTAAATGTATTGTGCCCAGAAAACCCCTCAACAAATTTGATGCATTTTGAAGGGAAGCTGTTCTAATGTAAATCCAGTTGTGACACTCTTACTATTGTTTTGGAGTTACTGTAAACTCAGGTTTCGAAAAAAATAATGAAGATTTTGAAGGCAAATTTTCTCTACAAGAGAACACCTTTTCGCGCTCTCGCATCGCGTAAAGGCGTTTCTGGCTGATTCAACGAAACTTTGACATGTTTGATGTGACCGAGGCAAAAGAAGGAGGAAGAAATTTTCTCTTTCCCCACGTAATTGGGGAAGCCCTATGCGTGTGCACGTACCTCGTAATCCAGATTGAATACGAGAATTGTTTCCTATTTTTGGACCAGCAAGGGTTTCACCACTCAGGCGCTATCAACTTTAAACCGCAGGCAGTAAGAAGACCTTTCCAATCATCCCGTTGAACCCCGAGAATGTAATTTTTTTATTGTTAGGAGAAATACATGTAAATGTATGCGAAATCCATGTAAAAGTAAAAGTAAAAAAAAAAAAAAAAGGAAAAAAACTAACGATAAAAAGCAACAACAACAACAACACTGGTATTTTGATCGTATCCATATCTGAAATGCACATAGTCGTAAAAATGGCCTACATTGTGTTACAAAACAAAATTATCAAATGCACATGTGATCTATCTTGAGAATTGTTCTTATGTACTTATGCAAGCCAGGGCTCATCAGTAGTTTCTTTCGTATGTAAAGAAAGGACGTTGGGGCCTTGTAGCGCTCGTAATTAATGCTCCATACACCTAACGCTCTGGAACATTGGGTTTTTGCTGGACTTCCGCCACACGCATTCGCAGCGCTCCAACAACTTTTAACATGATTGTTTAAGGAATTCCTTTCTGCCAGTTATCCACTAACTAAACCTAGGCTGAGAGTGGCTAATGTATATTAACTAGTTGAATTGTGGAAATCCAAGGGCTGCTAAGTACAGCGGTCAGAAAGTTTATGGTGTCCAAAGCCCTCCCCTCAAAAACATTATGCTATATAGATGTATTGCCAGAAAGACGACAATGCTTCTGCGGGGATTCGAACCTCTGAGTTATCTAGTTGCTCCTAGACCACAACATCTCCACAAGAAATGAGACGAACTGGAAATAGAGGGTGGTATTAAGTGGAATCAATTGAAACAAAAACAAAACAATCAAACGAATACACTTTGTAATGAACGGGACAATATATATTTTTTTATACTTTGTCTATAATTGCCTGGATTTACATGGATAGTGGTCTGATGGATAAGTCATTCTTATCCTTATTTCATAATTCTTTGGAATTCTGTAGAGGCTTCTTGCATGAAAGCTGGGATGACGATGCCCAGTGCCCTTTGGAAGGTAGGAAGGTTATATGCCTCTGCAACATGCTTTATACACTAACGGAATTTTCATGAAAATAAAATTGACTTTGTATGCCTTTTCCGTAATTCTTCTAGAAATCCAAACAAGATGACAGACAGTGATCCGGACTCAAGTGAATGGCCTCGCTACACGACTAGCAAGCAAAAGTTTCTCGAACTCACCGAAGACCTGGCAAACAACAATCCTTCCACAGGCAGAGGTCCGAGAGCTGATAAATGCGCTTTCTGGAGAGACTATTTACCAACATTACAAACACAAACAGGTAAATATTTATAAAATTATAGTTAAAGATGTTTCCTGCCATATCAAAATGGTCCGACTATCATATCAAGATCTTAACCATTATCGTATAAGGCATGAGATGGACTCACCATATACTGACTCTCCGACTAAAAACTTACTACGCTGTCTTACTCTGAGCACCCAGGAAATGAAACTCATTGACGGAATAGGCCTAGCCTTTAGACAAAGCCCCGCGTCCCCGTGTCTGATGTGATGTTTAAATCATACGCCGAGCGACTAAAAGGAGACTAATCGCAAAAGATCGCTCGGCCACGGCCACTGACGTCTGTTGAGACCTTAAACGATAACCCGTCCTATACGATAACCACACCACCTAAGCTTGTAGGAAAAAAGTTCAGTGTACGTACGTGCGCTCGACGATCGATCATGGCGTTAATTTAGTTGAGGACTTTAGGTATATCAACCCGCGCGGCTCGGCCCCAACTTCTTTGCAATTTGGCGAAAGTTTTGTGAAAGTTTCTAAGTATTGTAATTGGTTTCAGCGCTATTTAAATCTGAGTGGGCTTTTCAGAAGTTTTTAACGCTTGCCATGAATCGGAAAAACAGAACTTTGAAGTTGGCTTGTTTTTTTGCTGATTATTCATCTTCATCTTCCTTAAATGTCCGCTAGCTTCATTTTAATGATCTTTTTTCTTACAAGCTTAGGTGGTGTCGTTATCGTATAAGACGGGTTATCGTTTAAGGTCTTAACGTCGCTCGATCGCGGATCTCTCTATCTCTCTTCGTCGCCGGCTAGTCTCGTCTCAGCCACTGAAAATAACCTGAGTCGCGAGGCCTTGTCAAAAGGCTAGAATAGGCCAGAAATGTGGTTAGTGAATTTGAAATGACTGGCCCAGTCAAACTACATTGTATATCAGTTGGTCGTCGGAGCAGAAGTCGACCACTCCTCAGGCTAGTGTGTATCTCTCCATGGCCGCTCCGCCCTTCATCAAACCTATGGCCAGTGGCGCCGGAACGTTCTGATCAGACAAAAGATTGGAGGGGCAAGCCATTGTGTGTTAACAATGGCTTGCCCCTCCAAATCTTTGTCTGATCAGAACGTTCCGGCGCCTCTGCCTATAGCCGCCCTTCGACTTCAATGTATTCTTTTCTTCCAGGCAAAAATAAAAAGAAATGACCTCAAGGCAAACTTCTACAGGGAATAGACTACACCTGGGTGCCGTTGCATAAAACTTGCTATTATAGTAACTTTGTTTTCAATAGTAACTTTCATGGAATATGGATTTTGATTGGCTGTTGAGCATTGTAATCATGGTAGTTACCATTGATAGAAAAGTTACTATAATAGCAAGTTTTTATGCAACGGCACCCAGGGCAATGAGTGCTGGTAAAACGCATACCTATCCCTCGGCCTTGTACTTTCACTTGTGATACGACACAGAGGGCGGTATTGTAGGAAACAGGAAGAGTTAGTCTGGATTACTCGAATAATATTGGAGGTGTATGAATTCTGATGATAAGCAGGGATGGAGTCGAGGCCGGCCTCGAGGCCACATTTTGCCGGCCTTGGCCTTGGCCTCGGTCCGAGTCACGTGTACAAAGTCTATGGGAGAAATTTTTATCTAGCGGCCTCTTGACTCGGAACTGCCAGCCTCGATTCCATCACTGATGATAAGACTGTTCAGCTGTAAAGGAAGAACAAATGAAACAAAGGGGGGAAAAGAGAAAAAAAAGAAAGAAAAAAAGTGACCTAAATGAAGCCAGAAAATATTCTTCTCATTCTTATTAACGTCTTTTATCATCATGTTGACAGAGAGATGTCTGACTGCTGTATCACCTTTTGGAAGTTATACAGTTTCTTCTGAAAAAGTTGTCACAGTTTTGTCGGCTAAAATCGTGCATAATATTTTTGCTTTTCGAAGAGTTAGCCCGAATTCGCGATAGTGCTAATGCTCATGAGCATTATAAGCTAAAGAGGCAAGTTTTCATGGCCGACAAAAGGCCGTAAAATAAAGATGGCCTATAAAGATATGTTTTTTATTTATACTGTTGTTATCTCTATTATTGTTCATAACATTTACACTTTTGGTCGACCATAGTAAATCGCCCCCTTAGGTGCATTTGAGCCCCTATCATGCTTATGTTCACCCTCTAACCGAGTTCTTTTTTCATTAACTACTGCACTTTAATTTTGGTTTCGTTTTCCTGTTTTCTGCAGGAGATATCAAAGAGACTGAGAGAAAGTGGAAAGAAGAGTTCAACCAATGGTACACCAAACACATGGTAAATTGGAAAGCCGAGTTTGCACACTACATTAACAACAAGAACGCGGAATGCGACGGACGATGAACGAAGCCTCCTTTTTCGGACATCGTCAGACACCTGAACACTCAATATTAACTCTTTATTATGCCAAACAGAAATTCGTCCAGAGTAATAGCAATGAAATCGAGGTGAATCTGATGATAAGCAAAATCGAATTGAACTTTAATACTCGCATTGCACGCGACGTGGCATTGGGTTGCTGCCGAACTGCATGCCAATCACATGACCAAGTCGACGGAAGACTATTGGACGCGGAGAGTTCACGTGTTTTATTAACGATCACGATACAACACGCCACGTGTATGAAGAAGATCCGAAGGATCTGAGCTTTTGAAATTAAAGTACTTTTTAATGCTAAGATCATGGCGGATAAAGGTTTCTGTTAGTGCAGGTGAATCCATAAAGAATAAGTTATTTGATTATTTTGAATTTTGACCTTCTTTCTTTCTTCCCTTTTACTTGAATATGGTTAATATGAATAACTATTATGGTGATAGTGATTTCGTTTCAGAAATTGTCATGACCGCAGTTGCACATTATCTGCAGTATTGTTCACGTATCCCTGAGGTATGAGCAAAAAATGAAATGAGAATGTTGCATTCTTCATGTTTCTTTTTGAAAAATGATTTTCGATCCACCATTGATATGCTGGACATGGGATGGACTTCATTTTGGATCAGAGCCCCCCCCCTTTTTTTTTTTTTTTTTTTTTTTTACAGAGTTTAGCCAACTCGGCTTCAGTAGGTTACAACATGGCGCGTATTGCTTTGTTAGGCAAGCACAATACAGAAGTAATTGCGCCATGTTGCAATCTCCTGAAACCGAGTTGGCCAAACTCTGTAATAAAGGGCTCTGGTTTTGGATTTCACCAGAGCGCCCTCTTCAGTTTTGTCGAGGACTTTTATGTTTTCGTGTAAGCTGTGTCAGCAGGCAACATAACACACATAATTACGTGTGAAGAGAAGAAGGATACAAAATGTTCAAAACAAGTTCGAAGAATGGAAGAGCAAAATATATTCGATTTTCATACTCTTTAAGAATTTTTGTATAATGAATGTGATATTTTTAGCTGCATTATAGATTCCTGCCTCACCATGCAAAATTGTTAGCAATAAAGCCCGGGTAACGAAGTCGTGACATTCAGTTTTCTGTACGTTGGATTTTGCTCATGTTACGAATGATCACGCTGTTTGTCTCATAACGAAGAGAATGTTGCTTTGTGAAAGAGCTTTTTAAAAAATCGATGAAGCTCATATTAGGAAGGATATAAGGGGGGGGGGGTAAAGAGAGTAATACCTTTTTTGAAAATCCAAGATTCATTAAAAACAAAAGGGAGGAAAGGGAGAAATATGAAGTACAAACATGCGAAGATTTTTTTTTTTTAAGTCTGGGTGATGAAACGGGCTATTTGACCAATACGGGCTATTTGACAAATTCTCATTTGATAAAGGAACCGTTGCTTTTGTCAATAATGACTGTTACAGACGGAGCGTCATTTGTGTGAAACACTGGCATGGCCTTACGGCTCTTTGCCAGAGTAATATCGTACGAGAGCGAATGAAAATTCAACAGAGCAAACAGACTGAATTGTGGCTTGTGCGCTAATTTCTTTCATGTATTAGCTTGATTAGCGCAAGTTATAGCGCAGGTAGTAAGCGCAGGAGAAAATAATGACGTTTCTCGTGCGATAGGCTTAAGGTAAAAACACAGGGGCCGGGTGTACGCGTCTAGTCTGCTCATTACGTATATTTGTATTTGGGTGAAGGCATGAAAGTCCTTATGTCTTTTCCTTTCCTTTTAACACCGAATTTGATATGTTGATTATTTTGATAAAGATTTATCACGTGTTGATAGTTTTACTTCTGATGTATACTTTACAGCAATAATTCTTTGATACCTTTTACTATTATTCATATTATCGAATTCTGAATTTTGCAATTGGATCGGTCTCGACGACGATTAAAATTGCGCGCAAAACGAGAGGAATTTGGAAGTATGGATTTGTATGGGAAAAGGATTGCTTGTTTATATACAACATTTCTTGATATTGACATTTTTTACTTGAGTGTACACATTTACTACAGTTGATCAGTGCAGTTGTACTCATTATTGCTGTCATTTTATATTATGATTATATATAAAGAAAGGTTTACAAAGTTATGGATATTTTGGTGTTGTGTTTGATCGAATAATTGTGGTTTACTTCATCATGACAATTTTGTTTCTTTGATACAACGAAATGTAAGCAGTCTCTACTGTATAGGAATGCATTTTAGAACGAAGGGACAAGTTGATATAGAGGTCAGTGGACCACTAGTTTTGTCAAGTGTGATAGATCATAATGAAAGGTGTGTCAGTAGAGAAAACAGGAAAAGGAGATGTATACATATTCACCGGATAATTCTTTATTCCTCCTGTATTGTTTTATGAGGAGCAATGATTGGTCTTTCATTTTAGTTCAGCCTCGAACTCGATGCATTTCCGAAACCTTAATGACAGAAAACTGCAGAATTTCAAGGGCAACGTAACGTTTTGAAGACCATTACACACCTAGTATTGGTATCCTAATTTACCATGGTTTGTGCGCTCTCATTCGAAAGAGGTAAGGTATTTTCTTCCATAAATAAATGTTTATATATGTACAGAATATAGATAAACTGGGTATTCGTACTGTACAGAGTCGGGTTAAATTCACCCGGAAATGACTGCTATTATATGTTTCTGTTTTTTGCCGGAAGTGATTTAATGTTTTTTTTCCCCCTTTTCATGATTTTCTATAATGATTAATACCAGTCCTTGAAATGCGGTTGTGAGGCATCGAAAATGAAAATATTTTGATGTTTGTATTATTTATTGTTTCATAGAATTGTAATAGACATCTGACAGACTAGAAAGATGACCCTTGAATAATTGGATGGAATACGAATGGTGAATATGGTTCGTTTTCTCTGACAAGGAAGGAAAAGGAACCTAATCAAAAGGACGATATGTAGATAAATATAAATTGCAGATGATTTTAATTGACCTTTAGGAGAAGAGGAAAAGAGGAAATTAGAAAAAAAAACCACAGAAAAACTGCGTCATTATTTTCTTATCTGTACAATATAGATAATTTTTTTTCTGTCATGATAACGTCTATAATCATTATGACATATAAAGCCAAGAAGAAAAGGTATGTATCAATTGATATCATACAAGATTTTTTTTTTCTTTTAAATCGTCTTTATTCATGCTCAAACATCGTAATCAAACGTCATATAAAACTAAATTTAACCTAATCATGCAAGTGCAAAAATACATGTATTATTGGTATCCATGGGAAAAACAAATTTTAAGAAAATAGTCTATTGTAGTCTATCTTTACAAAAATTATTCTGTACATTGTTATCCTCAGGGGAGGATATTCTGTCATCTTTTCAAAATATGTGTTAATTCCAAACCTTATCAGGGCTAAATTCATGCGAAGTCAGAATTGAAGAATGATTTGTTCCGTTATAGCGCTCTTATAAAGTGGGTATCCAATGCTGAAACGATGTTAGTTCATTTAAAAAAGCATGATTTTATTCGCAGAAAATCATCTGCCTAAAGTTTTTTAAAAAGTCGTGTTGCCAAGGAACCCCCCAAATGTGGTAAGATTTCAGGATATTTTTGACCCCTCAGCTGTGACTCAGTTTTAACTGGGTACCCGCTTTGACGTCAAAATGACGTCAAAGTGGGTACCTTGTCGCGCAATTCTAGCAAAATGCGCGCAACGTACAATACATATTGTACAGTCTAGCGCGTAGCACAACTGCAATGCGTGAAGCGGTTTCCCACTTTTACGTCATACCTCATACTCAAATTTTTTTGGTCAACTCTTGACTTTTTATTAGAAAATTAGCCAAAATGCATTGATTTCGATTGAAAATCATCAAATTTTTAATGTTATTCTTCTTAGAATTCTATTCTCGATCATATATTCAAAAAAAAAATATGTCATTGTGTAATCACTTTAAAAGTCATGATACAGGCCGGTACGCTGTTAGAAACGCATTTACAGAAAGGGGTGGGGTAAAAAAAACCCATTTAGCTGTAACCATGGTACCGGAGCTACTAATGTTGGACAACGAAGAAGAATATTGATCTGGAATTGGTACCAATTCGGAATGGATGTATTTACGAAATGAAAATAATGTCATTATATTTCTATTTACTATTTTCCATTCAGATTTGAATATTTATACATATAATGCTTGAATATATGAATATTTATGAACGTCATTACCATATTTTCCGTGTAACTTTGAATATACATACATAATGTGTAGAGTACCTCAAAAGTTGATTATATTTTAACGTCTGGGAAGTTGTGTATTCATGTCTTATTTTCATGTCAATTTTATAGCTGAAACCACGTGACCCGTTTTACTGGATTGTGATAAATGTTGACTATTTGCTACGAATGAAAAGTGTGATTTTATACGAAAATTTATGTGTGTTTATAATGACTATATATATAGATATATATATAACTATAACTTAAGTAGTTACTGATAGATTGTGGTGTGTAGTGAAACTTGAGGAAACATACTTACATCAATGTATTACAGTTTGTCGTAGACGCGGAGTGGTGTAGAATTACGGTGTCAATAAACGTCCGAACTGTATTTCTCTTGCTCTTGCCTAGCCTATAGTCATTTCTTTCTGTTCAAATATATAGAAGGAGGAGGAGGAGGAGAAGAAGAAGAAGAAGAAGAAGAAGAAGAAGAAATAGCGGAAGATAAAGAGTAAAGAGAGGGAGAAAAATGTCTTCTTCATCTATTCTTCATCTGTTTCTTTTCTTCTTCTTTCTTTGTTCTTTCTTCTTATCAAAACGAATTCAAAATGGGTAAGATGGGGGGGGGGGGGGGGGAGAGAGAGCTAGAGAGGAAAGTCTGAGATTGAAAATATTTAAGAAGAAAAGATTTCCTGTCTCACACGTTCGGGTGTAAAACTATGGGCGTGTGACCAGGAGAAAGTAAGAGAGAGAGAGAGATTGACCTTGTGGTGTGCATGTGAAGCTTTTAGATTTACCGAACATGCCGAACTTTATTCTCTGGCTCTTGCTCATCCTATTCTTCAGTTCTTTCTCTTTTCCTTCTTGAATGCAGCGAACACGAGTAGAAGAAAGAGAAGGAAACGAGGCGAGGAGGAGAAGAAAAGAGTTTTATCAAGAAAAAGGATAAGAGAAAGAGAGATAACAAGGGTCGCATATTTATATATATATATATATATAATGATGAAAAGGAGAAGTTTACGGAGTTTTTTATTCGTTTTTTAGTTATATATATATATATATATATATATAACTAAAAATATATATATATCAGAAAAAAATATAAAGAAGATTTACAACGATGAATACACAAGGGAACCTGGTTTGTACTTCACAAGCGCTTTCGATTTAATTCTCTTCAGGTGAAGTGGTTGTTTTTACAATTTGACATGGTTTATATACAGGTACAAGATAAAGTATGGTTATGTACTTGCAAGGAGATACTGTTAGATTACAATAAAGACTAGGATTATCCGATTTCTATTCATTAGCATTCTATTTAAATCCAAGATTAAGTGTCACTTGTGCAGGTAGTTTGCTAGTGACTAATCCGTAATGTTTAACAAATTCTCATTGGTTATAATACAAAGGTTCTTCTTAAAGAATGTCCTAAGTTCGTGGGAACGTGGGAAAGAGGAAAAGAGAAGAGAGAAGATATATGCGACCCTTGTTATCTCTCTATCTTTCTTTCTCTTATCCTTTTTCTTATTCTTTTCTTCTCCTCGTTTCCTTCTCTTTCTTCTACTCGTGTTCTCTGTATTCAAGAAGAAAAGGAGAGGAAGTGAAAGTCAATTAGGTAAGGAAGAGAGTGAGCGTGAGAGAGAGTGAGAGAGAGAGAGAGAGAGGAGCGTGAGAGAGAGAGAGAGAGAGAGGGAGAGAAGGAGAGAGGGAGAGTGAAAGAGAGAGACTAGGAGAGGTAGTGCATGGTACTGTGAATGAGAGAGATGAAGAATAAGAAGGTGAGGGAGAGAGACAATGAGAGAGAAAGAGTTTGTATGAGGGAAAGGAAGAGTGACTGGGAAAGAAATATATGGAGAGAGGAATTCTAAAAAAGATTTTTATTTGAATAATTGGAAATAAATGTGTTTGAACTTGAACTTGAACTTGAACTTGAAAGAGAGAGAGAGAGAGAGAGATGGGTGCGATGGAGAGAAAGGAAGAGACAAAGAAAGAAAGTCTTAAGGAGATAGACATGAAAGAGGAGGCGGGATCTTCCATGATTTAAACTACCTCTATCGACTCTATCCGTTTTACCTATCACTGTATAATTTTCAGAGATAATGAAAAGAAAACTTCCACAATTTTAGGGGAATCTTCATATCATTCTGTTAGATTGCGGGATGTTAAATGTTCGATTCGGTGGCGTAGCCAGACCTTAGCCTTAGCCCCAGAAAGGCGAAACCGCTTGGTATTAGGAAACAACTCTATGAGGACCCTTGTTTTAGTGTGTGTAGTATCATGTGTGTCTCCAACCCGATCTCTATGTTTTAGCTTAAAAATTATTATCCCGCATTGTATTTGCATTTGTTTTTCATGATTGGAAATGGATCAGGATTAATTAGGGGGAAACTGCACGCACCATTCCTTCAAATACACGAGTAGTTTTAATTAATTCCAAGTAATATCGTCATTATAAATGATCAGAATATCATGACGGTTATAAAACTCCTGGAAGCTGAAGAAAATCGATAAGGTTTGCACTCAGATCAATAATCAAAACAATATCTATATGACGATATTCAGGCTGATTGTGACGTCACTGCCGATAGCCCCTCCCCCTTCGGAGAATCCGATCTCTTTATAGTTAGCTCACAATGCAAGGTCGTACCATACTCGATCGGGGTCTATTTTGCGCGGTTCCATTGTCATACAGTGTTTGTTTTCAAGTTACCTCGGAATGCCGATTGCCCTTACATGTATAGAATGCGGGTCATAATACTGCAATACCTTTGCGAATGGTAGACGTGGAATAAAGCTACCTCCGGAAACTCCACTGTGACTACACAGCCGTTATTCTTTGCATAAAGGTTGAAACCCACAGTACTACGTATAGCGGTGATCAAAACTCCGAACTGAGAAGGATTTGAGGTAAGTTGTTACATATCGTGAGCATGCATGACCTGTTAACAACCTTACAGTTAACATATATTGCTGCAACCCTCTTTTATTCTGTATGCATGTACATGTATATGTTTGTTGGTCTTGCATGCATGCCTGCTTTGTACTACGTTGTCATATATCTCAGTCCAGAGCACTTTTTGTAGCTGTAAAACGTGTAGGAAATAACTGGACGTGGAATAAGCTTTCACTTTTCTTGTTGAATATTGCAGTCATGGTTCTCTGTAATACGTAACACCTTTGGTTCCAATACCATGCGTACGCGTACAGGATTTCAGACAAGGAAGAAGGTGGTGAAATTGCTGCACCAAGCGGGGCGACAAGGGTAAAAAAAAGTATTCGAGTATTCCTACATTAATGATAAATACCACAGATTGTTGTTGTTATTTTATTTATTTGCTATAGCAGGAAACTTCCGCGCTTTGCGGGGGGGGGGGGGCACCGTGTGTGGATTATTTTCTAGTGAGAACCCTAATTGCACTGATAGGGTAGAACACCACAAGATAAAGCAAATGGGTCTCACAAAGCTCTTTGAATTTGAAAAGTTAGAGTGATGTCATAGCCAACCTTACGTGGAGCATCGTAACAACTTCTTGTATTAGTATTCATGTTATTTCACTGGCATACTTCCCTTCCATCACGATTGTTTCCAAGACGCACAGAACAAGGCGTGTTCATAATTCCTTGAGATACATTAAACGTTTCCATTTCGTGCAGGCACAACATCGAAAGAAAGTGTTGTACGAGAGTTGTAACCAGGGTTCTCACTAGAAAAAAATCCAGCACGGTTCCCACTCTGCGAAAAGCGTGGAAGTTTCGGAAGTTTTACAGAATAAGACCTAAAGTTAGATGTGGCGGCAGTAATATGCTATAGTAAAAGGATGAAAAATACTTCTTGGTAAGCAGGAGTTGTCTACTAATGGCATAAAAGTAAAAATACATTGCCAAAAGGCAAAACAATCTGTGACATTTATCATTATTGTTAGGAATATACTCCAATATTTTTGAACCCTTGTTGCCACGCATGGTGCAGCAATTTCACACATGGTTCTTCATTGTCTGAAACCCTTTACGCATGGTATTGGAACCATGGGTGTTATGTACTGGCGAGAACCATGGTTGTAACAACTCTCTGGTTGTACCAAGGAGGTACTCTTCCTTAGTTGGACACGATGACTCTGACAGTATTATTACGTATACAAGGGCGTATGAAGGAGAACGAAATCGGTTTTCGAGTTGATTTTGGCAAACAAACGCCTTTATAATAGGTTGTGTGCTGTTTGTAATTGAATATTGCAACTTAACCAGTTCAAAACATTGTTTGATTTCCCCAGCTTTATCATAAGTAGATCAAAATAATTACGTTTAAGGCCTATATGCAACTAGATCGTAATGGCGGTAAACAGAATGAAGCTATTGGCAGATCCAATGTCAGACCCAGGAATCAAAGGGGTATGCCAGATTGACAGACATAACGGGGAGGGGCACAATTCTAAGAATGAAATGAATATATGATTTACAATTACTTAAATCTAGTTCCTACGGAGGTATTATTATATCATACAGTTCCTGACAATATGAAAAGTGGTTCACCCCTTTGTTGTTTATTACCTATATGAAATGTAGTTAAAACTAAATCATTTATTACCAAAATTCCTGGATGTACCACATATTTTCGATGTAAATATGAATATGCATATAAATTATATAAACATACTTTGATAATAAGCACTAACAAAATGCATACTACTAATCGAAGTTAGTCCCATACATACTGTTATGAATAATTATTCGACATTCAAACATATCTACAATATATTCATAATTTAATGTGCAGTTTGAAAAGAAAAAGAATGGGTTCAATCAATCTCAAATAGGTATGAATATATCATAATATTTTCTGATTAGCGAAAATGGCCCTCTTTTCTTAATCACTTAAGAAATGCGGTTTGACCGGGGGGGGGGGGGTATGTGGGATGCACCACCCCTGGTGTCTTTAAATTGCTCTTGAATCTGGCCCTGAAAGTCTGAAATTGCCTATAAACATTTTTAAAAAACAAGTGCCTTTATCACTTTACCTGACAGGCGAGGTGCTCCCCTTTTTTATTTAACAAATGGTTTGGAGGAGGAGGGTGTACCCCTCTTGCATGTGTCTTACTCCTGGAGCGCTGAAATTACCTCTTATTTTCTTTAGTTGTTGCAACAATGATATATTTTCAACTTTTAGACGAGACAACGAGAAGGTATTAAACATGAAGAAAATAATTTGGGTTTGATAAAAGAGTTATATTTGATATTAGACATGATATCTGAAAAATTCCTCTGCAACTAAGCAACAGAAATAGCATAAAAATTGATATCGCCAACAGAATTGATCGTCTCCTTTGACAAAAACTTTTTTTTTTAAATAGCAATTATGTTTAGCGATTATTTTTATGTATTGGTCGTTGGGTTGTTTTAAGGGCTAGGGGAGGGGGTATATAATGGATTTTGAGATGAGCAATTACGAAGCGATTGCTCACTAGATGCGTTTGATAATTTTCAAGCATATTCCGCAATCTTTCATTTTACTTAGGGAATAGAGAGGGATTTACAGCCTTCAATGTATTCTTCGAACAGTGCCATCAAAACTATTAATAAAATTATGGGGAAACGTGACGGCAATTTAGGTTTGCGAACTTTTCCGCCTCTTTGTTGTGTTGAAGAGGGTAATATATATGACATCGTCTCAAAATATACGGGCAGGGAATAACCCTAATATCGGCTAGATTTGAGTAACCGAATCCACCCTCAGAACTCGTTCATGAAATTTTATCTTGTAATTTGAAAACATGGATGGTATAGACTCTTGCCTGCCCACATTAGAAGGAAGTCAAATTTACGGCTCTTTCTCTGTTTTTACCATAAAAAAATATATTCGATTCTATGGTAATACAAATACAATGTCTCTTTATCCGTCTATCTTTCTTCCAAAATAAACCTCGTACGCCCACGTAGGCAGGCCTTTTGTTTTTGTTTGCTTCGCGCGCTAATTTTTCTTCACACATTATTTCCTTTTAAGTTGGAGATGAAAAAAGTATATGACGATGAATGTTTTGATCAAGCGTGTTGTATTACCGCCTCTTCGTGTCACTCACACCTTTAGTAATCATTGCTTTCTATATAAAAGATTACAGTTAATTAAGAAAGAATCTCGCACATTATGAAAATCATGAACATCCTTTAGGGATCCGGTAGTTAATTCTGTGGAGGCTTGATTAACTAGATTGTTGAATTTTGATGTCTGTGTTGTATGAAGATGTTCAGAAGGATAAATAAAAAGCCGGGAATATAAAGTTTTGAAATATAAGATGTTATCAAGAGATCTATCACTGAATTCCGCCATTTGCAAAACCAACCTAAGTATGCTTTTGTCTAACAATCCAGTGCATGGTGTAAAAAAGGTCTGGCATCAAGTCACTTGTATATTTTTTACTTTTTGTGAAGGACATGGTGATGCTTTTGAAGTGCATTTTTCAGGGCTATTTACCCAATATTACATACACTGATAGATTGTAGCGCCAAGCAACTCAGATTTTTAAAAAAGTTACCCAATGGCTTTAAATATCAATAAGTTACATCTACTGTTTAGGTAAAGCGATATAAATGACTTGTACTGGACTAGGAAATTTTTTGTTAGTGCATAAGAAACATATGGTGGCCCTGAACAACAGGTCAAGTGCGACGTGAATTTCGCGGCCAACTTTGCGCCCCAGTCGCGAAATTCGCTACCCGTGACGCGAAATTCATGACCCGGAATGGAATATTCATGATCTGGGATGCGAAATTCATGACCTGGGATGCGAAATTCATGACCCGGGATGCGAAATTCACGCCGCACATGACCTGTTGTCGAGGGTTCTTCAGAGCCACCATAGAAACAGGCTATGGAAGCATTTTACCCTGAATGGGGTGGGACGGAATACTCGAGTTGTTAGGAATTATGACTGTAGATCATAGCGAACTGTTTGCAAACAGTGTATTGGTGACAGTCTTTGTTGACATTTGAAATGGAATTATTTGTTCAGTCGCTGTTCTCTTTAGATCGTGTTTGTTTGAGATTGCTTATCGTCTTCGTCAAAGCCAATGATCATATCTGAACGTGAGCTAGACTGCTCTGAATCAGGTATTCTTCAGGGGTAAGAACACGATGACAAATCATATGCCTTTCTCGTCTGAAAACTGATGAAACACAAATTGTCAAAGTCTTGCCAAACTCTTGTATAACAGAAATAATGAACTCTAAGTGTCCTCTAATGGAATAAAAACGGCGTATTAAAATAAAAACTAGTAATGGCTGCTGACATGATGCTGGTGACAAGGTTTCTATTTTGTTGATATACAGTCTAAGAAAACAGGATAATTTCATGGGGAAGGAGGTTGACCCTATAGTATTTGGACTAGCTTTGCTCTGTTAAATCTTAACTGAAATTACTGCATCTTCATTAAACACCGGTCTTCGTATATACAGACTACACTGTTCTACGAAACAAATCGTGACGATCATGATGAAGGGCATGCAAGCACCCGAAAGCTTGATCGGTGGTATTTGTCTTGCAAGGGTCCTCTCCATATCTTTTTCTCGGATCATATATATATATATATATATATATATATATAGTGGAGTTGCGAACAGAAGCAATTAAAGGGATCCAAAACCCCGGGGAAAATTAATTTTAAATCCCTCAGGGTTTGGATTCCCAGTCAAGGGATAATTGTTGACAGCTTGTCATACCAGTAGTCCAGTCCTTGGAAGGAGGGAGGGTCCTAAATACTAAAAAAAAAATTCCTTGCAGCTCAATTGTTGGTAAGTATTTACAATTTCTTCAAAACGAATTCGACAAAGTATTTCTTACTAAAACATAGGAAATTTGCGGAGCACACAATGTATGAGGGGTTATTTAATTCTCTCTACAGGTTGGTGAATGGTGCTGGGATGGACTACCTCCAGACGGACATTCTGACCCACCTGCGTGAAGGTTTCCTTGACACCTGTAGAGATCACATCCACGTCCTCTCTAGCCACCTCAAGCATTCCACCAGTGGTCTATACCATCTCGGAGAACGCCTCAACGAGAAGATCAGTATCCGCAGCCGCAGACTCCTTCACAGCCCACCGACCGAAGACGACGTCGTCAACCAAGCTAAGATCCTGTGTCGGGACTATGCCTACGTGAAACTCAGAAAAAACAAACTTCTGTCGCGGGACATCTATGGAAAGGCGTTGGACAGGCGGGGTCCCCATCAGTTACAGTTCTTGAGGCAGAAAGCAGAGAGGGATGCCCAATCGGGTAAAGTGAAGTCCAGGTTTGGGGACCCATTGATAGGGCCATCTGATGTTTCGAAGGAACTGATCAAAGTGGCCACAGAATTTGAGAGGTGCTTCCCGTATTTGTATGAGGACATTTCTGAACAGTTACAGCTCAACTTCCAATCGCCAGCGAACATCCAAAGTGTCTACAACACGGTTGGAGCTGATATTTTTAGGAAAGGTAAGGTATATTTTTATCTATGTTACTGGATGAAGCAAATAAAATTTATTAGCAAAATGCCATGCAAACAGCAACAATTCTCACCTTCATATATCTGGATGCAAGAAAAATAATGTGGTTTGTGTGCTTTGAGCTTTTAAGGATCTCTTTGTTAGTATTAATATTCTCCACCTTCTTAATGACGAGAGCTTAAATAGTACAGAAAAAATTAAAGATTTGAATGGACATAAAACAAATGTATCCTGTTCAATTTTACGGCATGATTTTGTGAAATAAAGTCTCAAGTAAGATGATTTCGTACGGTGAACTTAAATTGCCTGAAATGAATAGGAATGGGAAGAGAATTTTGAAACTTTGAAAAGGTTGAAATCTCACAACCTACATGCAAATGACAGTGCGCGAAAATGTGTGTACTGGTTCCATTTCACTTTGCATGCAGTGAAACTCTTCTCTCTCTTTTTCCCTGTCTCTCTCCCTCTTTTTCCTTCTGTCTACCTTTCTTTATCTATCACTCCTTTTCTCTCTATCCATCCCTCTGTATAGCCATTATAATTCGATCTGAAACTCGTGGAATAAGTATTACCTAAATAAATAAAAGAAGATAATGTACTCATCTCGTCTCTGATTGGCCTTTAGGTATCACGTGGGCACGAATCGTAGCGTTATACACCCTGACAGGCGCCCTCATCGTCGAGTGCGTGAAGCAGGGTCATCAAACTCAGGCCAACACGCTGGTAGACACACTGCAGAAGTTTGTTCGGAAGAGGCTTGCACGATGGATCATTGATCAAGGTGGATGGGTAAGAAAGGGAGCCAAAGCTCCAATGATTTATTAATGTTCATATTGGGGGGGGGGGGGGGGGGGGGGGGGGGGGGGGGTAATGATCAAAAGACTGTTCACATATTGTTTAGTTGTACTCACTACTATTATTATTATTATTATTATTATTATTATTATTATTATTATTCAGGGTTTTCTTTTTCTTTTCAATTTTGATTTTTTAGAATTAATTTTCTACTTCTTTAACACACATGCGCACGTTGATAACAATATGCCTGTAGCAAGTTAATTTATTTGATGTATAATAAAAGAACAGTATAGATAAAATGCCTTGCTCAAGGGCATAAGCGCCGTGTCGGGGATCGAACCCCCGAGTTTATATCCGGCTGCACGATATCACATTTATCGCGTTAATTTGGTAATTGTATTGAATATTGGATTGTGATTTCATGTATTATATATTACATTCTCTTCAGGTGAGATAACATATATCTTTTTACTAAAAAAAACTGTTCGTAAGAGCTAGTTGACCTCATTGTCATTAATCGAGTACATGAGAGAAAATTAATCCTGCCACCTTTGGTCCCGCAAAGGCCTATGTCAAAACCTAACTGCAAATATAAGTGACTTAGAGATTAAACTGCTATCAGATGAGAACATAAACTTTTGTAAAAGTCGAAAAAATTTGTAGAAAGACGTAAAAACAAAATAATAGCCTCGCGGATGGAACATGTTATCTGCATATTAACATCTCAAGAAATAACCCATTTCAAACAGCGTCATTTTTAAAAATCATTTTCTTACACGGATCACAAATTTTGTTAGTTTCAGAGCTCTACTTGAATATGCATTTTTGCAAAATATATTTTAATTCTAAGGCAATCAAATAATCTTTCGTTATTAAAAAAAAAGCATTTGTGACTTTTAGAAACCATTTCTTATAAAGTAATTTTTTAATGCTTTAATTGCAGATTGGACTAGTGGTTCATTTTCGACAAAAGCAGTCTTCCATGACGGTGCTGCGGGTCTTAAGCTTGGCAGGTTTGTTATTGGGTGTAATTCTAGTGTTTTGGTTTCCCCGATGAACATGAATCACGGCAAGCCACTCTTTACCGGTCAGTGAAACTGAAGACACTGATTATACAAAGGCAGGTATGGCGATGAACATTTTCCGACCATTCCAACGGCAACACATTCTGTGGACATCTTTATAAGCTATATGCGTTAATGTAGTGTGTCTCTCCGATCTCAGTCACCTCTGACTTCAACAGCACATGATGTCATCTGAATGATCGTAAAAGACTATTGTTTACTACTCTTGTTGGGTTGAATACACCTACTACCTATTGCTAGACAACTGTGCTTTCAAGCTTTGAGGAAGCCTTTAACCGATTGACTACTGGAACATGGTGACCCTTGTGGGAATGTAAAGGTGCTATCACGCATGATGCGACAGTGTGGTACCATACTGTGGCGCCACACTGTTTCGTCTTTACACATGGTGGGACTTTGTGTCACCACATGATAATGAGCGTGCATTAACACGTCAACTCTCAATAAGAGAGCATATTGTCAAAACTTGCGCAAGCAATCTCATGGCAACAATTTTTGCGCTAACTTTTTTAGAAATTTGATTGGTGCGCATTTTTTGTGTATCTAGGCAGCAAAAAATGTGTGTCCTGCCTCGGTAAGATTTTTTTTTGTCGCCCTATACCCCATAGGCTTGTACACAAAAAAGTGTGATGACACAGCGTGGTACCACACTGTCGCATCATGTGTGAAAGCACCTTAAGAATTCGACTTGTAATAAACGAGTTTCATCATGTTTATGGCACCAAGAGCGCCTGATGTTCACCAAAGAGCCACAGAGCAATAACGGAATAGACCTCTGGTAATCTATGTACGCATTTGTCATGTATTTTTTGCAAGTATTTTTTCTATACATGTACCGGTTTACATGACCAGCAATGGCAAAAACGGTAAAGTAGCCAATGGCCTATTTTCAGGCAGTAATGATACCTTTGAAGGTTTCGATGGTGGTAAAACGAATGGAAGTGGAACGTTTCACGGTACACCAAGTATTCTTCTTGAAGATGAGTGTGTTTTTGAAAAAGATCCTACCCACTCTCGAGGAGGACGGCAAGAACATGCTTACCGAAATGTCGAGAGTGGGTAGGTCCTTTTCAGGACCACACTCATCTTCAAGAAATAATAGTTTGTTCATGAATATGGAATATGATGATTTGGACTTGCTTTACTATATACGTGATGCCAGTACAGCATCCGTTCGTTGATTTTTGCACGCTTCCTTTACATTTTTTATGTAGATGGTTGTGTTATAGAGTGAAAAAAGATTTTCGCCTTTTTAAAAAATATACATCTGTGTATGTGATAATAAACGAAGTCATTTCGGCCGACACAAGTGCATATTCCGATGCTTGATTGTAGTTGCGGAATAAATATTTTCCTGTTTTTATTTTTTTCCTGTTTCAACATAGGGCATGTACGTAAGTAACTGTGAATTTGATATTGTTTATACTTGGTATTATATGATTCTTCTTATATCGTAAAAAGTATTATCCGCCAATATACCATCGATGATAAGCATTATGATGTTTTTATAGTTTGTATTTATCATTTTTATACTAGGCTATTTGTAGCTGGTCTACGTCATATTGTAAATAGTTTAAAGGCTAAATGTTAACAGATTCCTACGCCATTGTATGGCAATTTTGTACTGTAAATGCGTATATGAGTGAATCTATGTGCATAAAAGTTGTACACATCTTTTAAAAATCTGAATAGGCGTAATGAGTGGTAACAGGGACAAAATAAACATTCCTGTGCTATTCAGTCCCTACCCAATTGTCTCAAAATATTTACTTTAAAGTTTCAAAATGTATGGCTGTTAATGTTTATATGCTTCCGAAGTTTTGAAATTCTGCTGTATAAATACGGGATATTGAAGCTGATGCCTAATGGGCATTCATTTTCAGTTTTTGTCGTCGTCAACATTGTTTTCATTGGAGGATCTAAACAATATTAGGTGTATCTTTCCGACTCATCCTTTAGTTGGGATTGGTGGAGGTGTCGTATAGTGGTTCATTCACCTGAGAGGGTCGATGGTTCGAATCCCAGCCTGGTGCTAACGTCTATTAGGACGACATTAATCGACGTTTGCTACTCTCCAGTCAGGTGTAAATAGGGACCCGATATACTAGAGCGCTATTATTGACTGCTAAGCTACGATCGGGTTAATTATGTGACGGACCTAAGCGCTATACCAGAAGCCATCATATTTATTATGCTTCCTCCTCCTCCTCCTCTTTTTCTTCTTCTTCTACTTATTATTTCTATCATTATTGTTGATAAATATGACATACTTATTGGCATTCGGTAATTATGGTATGAATTATATTCTGCAAGGAATAAAATCATGTTATTATCATTTCATTTTCAGACCGCAAATTCATAAATTTGTGTGAGGGAAGTTGTGAAAATAAGAATTTCAGTTAATGTCAAGATGTTGACCAACTTGAAATTTATGAAGATAAATAGAAATGCCATTCTTGTATGTCTTCTCTGACCAAGGAACGAGTTTACATTAAAAATATGGACAACGAGACATTTAATCATCAGTGGGCGAAATTGTTTTGAAATCTACTTCCTCATTCTCTCATTTTGTGTCATTACGTGTAGAATTTCCTCACTCAGTGGAATTCAGAGGTAAGCGGTGCCTTTAATTCTAATTAAGATCGCATGCATTCCTTGTTAACATTTCCCAAAACATTATTGTTAAAGGCATTATTTTCTTTGTGATACTGACTTGAGGCAATAATGCATTCAATAAGGAGTACTTTGCCTTTTTGTACGATGTACATTTATTTCAATCCAGCAGGGTTACATATATGAAGTTTCAGAACTAAAAATAAAATTTGGGTTTTTTTTTTTTCAAGAGAAATTATCATGCCATGCATCAAAACTTACGTTGTCGAATTCGTCTTCCTCTTTTTTATTAACATAATAAAGAAAGCATTTTCAAACATTTCTTTTGTCTAGCAATTTTTCTTGCAAAAACATGATTCACAAAATGTGTATATACTGAATAGACTTGTGTGAATTTGATTCTATTCCTTAAGTTTCAAATATAACATGTCTATGTAGGCCATTACAAGCTGATCATTGAATTAGCCTTTCGTAATTTAATTTCTGCCTGGCGATGCAGCAAATTACCGATCTAAATAGTTATAACAAAGTGGCAAGAATATGACGTCAAAATGCAGCCAGTATAAGTTTTTAACTTGTTTAAAAACCATACATAATACAAAATGTCCATTATATTTAATCATGAAAAAAAAAAAACAAAACTGGAAGGGTTTTGGAAACACCCTGCGAAGAAAATACCAGTGTAAATATTTTGTTCAGTTTATAGATGCACAAAGCCCGATTCAACAGTTTCAGTGAATATGCATTGCCACTTTAATTTTGCCAG
Source organism: Echinometra lucunter (assembly GCA_029962745.1). Classification (NCBI taxonomy): domain Eukaryota; kingdom Metazoa; phylum Echinodermata; class Echinoidea; order Camarodonta; family Echinometridae; genus Echinometra; species Echinometra lucunter. The sequence continues at coordinate 6,578,082 of CM057169.1, read as the reverse complement.
TCAATACACAGAGATTCTGCGAGATTTGATCAGTTTTTATATCATCTTGATAACAAAACTTATGCAATATTTATTTTCAGTTGCTGCATAACCACCTCCAGTGAAACACTCGTCAGAGTATTTCGGTAGATAATCTACCCGTTAAAACAGTTTTTATGAAATCATTAGGTTGTTTAAAATAAAACATCCGTTGGTAGGTTCATATGTTAAACAACCTAATGATTTTTAAACAACTGCTCTAACGGTGATGCCAAGTACCAAGTAACCAACTATTCGTGATATTTGTTTCGTTCACGATCTTTCACACGATTTAGTTTACAATTACGGTGAACGAGTACTACTTTCCTATTTACTGATACACTTATATATGATAAAACAATTACAATTATTATATATCCATACAGAATAGAACCCCAGAATAAAAATACATAAATATTGTCTTTTTATCAGACTAAAATCAAGCTGTGATTCTACTCTCACAGTGTGTGGATAAACATTACATACAAAGAAATGAATCGAACAGAAGTAAATCTAATAAATTAATACCGGATGATATTTGAGGTTATAAAACACACACAATACAAAATGTAGAGATGCAAAATAATGACATTTGTATTGGACCAGACTAATCAGTATCTTTGTCTTCACCAAACTTGTCAAGTTTCCTATTAAATGCACAATCCAAAATCCTTTATACATGATATAGATAATACATGCCTGTACAAGAACGGAATATCATGATTATTATCATTAAATGAGACGTACATGACATATGGACAGCTCAAAACCCTTTCACACTTTCCCAACTTTCCTCACTAATAATTTTACATAGCCTTTTGAAGACAACGAGCCTGGTATAAACACATGGAATTTCAGTGCGCTGAATATTCACCAGTGCATTCCGTGCTGTTCAAACAAGAATCTGGCATTATACTGTACTCTCATATATTCTTAGGCCTACACGGAAGAAAAATAATCTCTGGAAAATAATCCATATACTTGTGCACTACAATTTTTCACAATAGCATGATACCATAGTACGTCACTTCTTGTGAGGCAATGCTGTGCAGACAAATGGAAATCGTTGTACAAAATCAAAGTAAAGAAATGTAAAACACATGACAAAAATGAAATTCCGTGTTATAAGTGGTGAAAATAGAGATGGTTATTTCGTCAGGACTAAATATTATAGGAACCTTCTTCCTCCACAGTATCGTTTTCAAATCTGAACACCACTTTATTCTTCTTAATATAGCACTGGATAATTTGCTGTACTTAAACATCTGACGATGTCGAACAAATTTCTTCAAAGACAGTGCCCACTCTTTAGCAGCATCATATGCATCACAGTTTAAAATCTAAAATTATTTGTTTAATCCCATTTTTGAGCAAAACATTTGTTGGCAGTCACACACAAGACGAAATTCCGTTTATTCACAAAGCGAAACAACTTTTAAAAATAGCCTACTGCCCTCTAATGGTCGTGAGGAGATCGAGCACATGTAAGCAGCCTCCCAAGGCAGTACGGAAATGAGATATATATTTTTTGTTTGTTTGTTTTTATGCATTCTAAGTACTCTTTTTATCATTTATCTTTACATTATAAGCGTCTTGAGCACCCTATGATTTTTTTTCTCTTTTCCCCCTCTTTCTTTCTCTCTCTCTCTCTCTCTTTCCCGGAGGAAGGGGGGGGGGAGAGAACTTGTTTTGTTGGGATCAGCTACATGGGGGAGTGGGTGAGAGGTGCTCTAAGGAAGGGAAGGGAGAGGGAATATCCTCTTGATTTTTATTTACTTTCATTCAATGAACAGGTACGAATGTTTTCGGTTTTCTGTATATTCACTCCTTTTTTTGTATTATATAACTGATATCAGGTGGTAAAATTTTAAAAAGCCTTCTGTTATCGAAGTTCGTTAAAGTGATTGTACATCATATCAATGAAATCAGTTTGAGAATTTATTATTTATTTTTGATGTTACTATTATATGACCATGTCTGTGATTTGTTCATTGAATGGAAAATAAAATACTACCTAAAATCCCCCAAACAAAACAAAAAACAAAACAAAAAAAACTCCGCCGTGTGTGCATTAGTAAAGCCAGAATAATGTAGTGTCGATTAGGCCTATTATAGTCCAAAGCTCAAATCCCACCCGCGTACACTGCACGACGTTTGAAAAACGGGTTGATTCCATTTAATAGATCCAATCGCGACCAAAGCAGTTCAAACCGGACAGAGCTGCTCAGAACGAGCCAGCGTTCATATTCTCGGCTTGAACTCGTCTGATCTGGATTCGCCCCGTATACTTCTGCTGGTACATGTGCTCGTACTTGTGCTCATGAAGGGACATATCACCAAGTTGGCTGGATGGCTCGATCAGTGACACCATAGAATGCTCAAAGTTATCCTTTCCATTGAGCCAGTAAGTTGTCAATAGTCCTTTACCCTGTAAAAATCAAATGTCAATATGATAAAGCTAGATGATACCATAATGATAAACCGAATTCAGCTTTCCTGATTGTAGTTGGCTATTTGCGTTTTAAAGCCAGAATGCTAAAAACTGTTTCAGTTCTATTTTATTTATTTATTCCATTGTCTTTTACCCTGTGAAACATCGGAATATCAATATAAAAAAAATCATAAGTCGGATCATAATATACGATACCTTACAAATAATCTCGCCAGTAATCATTAGCCATCAGTACTGTAAAGCCAAAATACTATCAATTATTTCAGATCAATTTCATCGAAATAGAATATTGGCAATCACAAGGGTCAGACGTTACAGTATAAAAAAAAATGTTGGATCCATTAGCTGTTGCTATAATTCTAAGCTATTAGTCAACGTGCAATAACTGGGTCTGAGACTCGAGCGACAAATTTTTCTATAATAATCATCCTCAAGTTTATTTGGGTCTATACTTCGCTATTATTATTTGTTGACAGTGGGAAGGGGAGATGTTTTTCTTGTTGTTTTCATTGTCATTGTTCTCGCTGTTATTTCTTTATTTACCTTGATTTCAATTTCCCCGCGTTTCACAACCTTGTATCCTCCCAGCTCGTTGAGGGCGGCAAATGTCTCGTAGCTGATCTGTACACGACCAGCTGTGTGAAAGAAAGGAAAGAACTTATGGGACAAGTAAGATAAATGAGGAACCTGTCCCGATTTGGAATACCAAGCACGGGTGAATGAATGAATGAATGAATTTTATTTCCGTTAAAAAAACAGATAACAATACATATAAAATTATACATATGGATTGGTAAATAGAAAACGGGAGGATGGCCCTACTCAGCAGCATCAATCATGGTGCTGCTGGTCTACCGAGGGGTCCTCATATAGCATAAAAGAAAATTACACAAATATAAATTATACACAATATATAAATAACATACCAAAACAACAAGAAATAAAACTAATCGGTCATAACATCTAGCCCCCACCCCCCTACGTTAACATACCCTGTGGGGATGCGCTACCACTCTGCTGACTTATTTTATATTTCCTTCCGAATTGTCAGTTTCTCTTTATTGTTGTGTTATCATTTGCTTTTATCTTGTTACTGACATTTGTCTTTCGATTGTTTTTAATATGTTTTTTTTTTTTTTTTTTTGGGGGGGGGGGGGGTGGACCCCTATGGAAACCAGCTCTGTTGTTACTTGTTAGGGTGTTCCACCCCATGAGAGGAAAATGAATGAATGAATGCAATGACTTTCAGGGCTCCTGCTAACAAATTTTAAACTGACAGGACACTTTTCGGAATTTGATGACTATTTTTAAGGTTTTTTTTTCTTCTCCTTGCTGGTAAGAGAATCTCGAGCATCAGTTGGCATACCATTTAAGCAATCCCAGTCGAAAATAATGCCTCCCTACTTTCTGTGTCGCGACGACGCGTCGTTAAAATATCAGGGTATAAAATGCCAAAGGGAAATGTACTGCAAGAAAGAAAGAAAAGATGAAAGAGTGACGAAAAGTCCAAAGAATGTAGGAAATGTAGAAAGGAGGACACTCGAGAGGACAAGAGGGAGAGAAAGAGAGAGAGATAGGTAGACCCATTTGATTTTCCATATCATGTATAGAACTGAAATGAGAAAATTACTGAAAATTAAGAAAGCATGAATATTACTCACGGACACCAGTGGTCTGCATCCTAGAGGCAATGTTAACCGTATCGCCAAAGAGACAGTATCGTGGCATCTTTAGCCCTACTACTGCTGCTACAACTGGGCCTAGAGGAGACAAATGACAATTACGATGACACTGATAATGACAACAATTTAATTCATTGTCAGTGTTAATGCCAATGTAAGATTATAAAAGGTGGAGTGTCATGGTCTAGAGGATAAGTCTTCGGACTAGCATAAGGTACAGGTTTCGAATCCCTCTCAGTGTCATTTGAAATACATTAATCTCTCGCGCTCTCTACCCATTAGAAGGAAATTCAACTCGGTGGAAAGAATGCTTCAACGTCTTAGCATCGTAGCAGAACGGTGTTCCTTCTTTCGTTACTGAAACTGGTTGGCCCCTATATTAAGCCTCTGGAAATGAAAGAGTTCAACAACCAATGGGTTCAATATTTTGACTGACCTGTGTGGATACCGACGCGAATCTTGAGCTTCTTATTTCTTTTGTGGGGAACCTCCAGAAAACTGACGTGGTACTGAAGATCCAGGGCAATTGTGGCCACTTCCCCGGCGTGTTGGTCCCCTTTTCTTACCGGTAGACCTATAAGGGACAAACATGACAAAACGATGCATTTTGATATAGATTGCGTTTATAGCTCAATTTCAAAGTAAATCAGCGATTTGGAACACAGTAATCATGAAAGGTTTTTTTTTTCCTGTACCCCGTCTACAGCTCATTCAAAACTCGGGCTCTGCGGGGTTCATGAATGTGCACATGTTTTGTTTTGGAACCGTCTTCCCGATCCGCTTAGATAGTTCCAGACAAAACCCTGTTTCTCAGGGGATTTGTCGCATAAAACAAGCATACATTGGGTAAAATGATTACGATTACACTCACTGAATCTTGATGTCGCGGGAAGTGAAAATATACTACCCTAAAACAAACAGAAGAGGAGGAGGAAGAAGAAGCAGAAGAAGGAGAACAACAATAAAAACAATGGCAACGAACAGTAAAAACACCTTGAAAACACCTATCATACAGTCATGATCTCTCTTTTTTTAATCATTCCTTACCAGAGGCGTCGATCCATTTTTCGGATGGGGGGGGGGGGGGCAAGACGACCAAGCGGAGATGAACCCACGGCTACTATTTGTACACACACACCCTCACACACACACACACACACACATATATATATATATATATATATATAAAACATAGGCCTATATCAAGGTGAAGCATTTTCAAATTGGGGAAATTAGGCAACTTGCTATGTGAACCATCTTGCTTTTTTTCAATTTTGCGAGCGAGCGAAGCGAGCGAGCAAAAAATAACAAATTTCTTGTTATGAGAGAAGGGTTTAGTTATCATATAGGCATAAATGATACCTAATATATAAGTACATGGTTACCTCGCTGCCAAATGTGATCTCTACTTTGTCACATCGTTGGTCCATTGTTGCTGCCCCCAAAACCACTCTGTTTTTTAATATTACGAGCGAGCGAAGCGAGCGAGGAAGCACACACTGTTTTTCATGGTAGATGTAGTAAACCCTTCGGTAAATTACACTGTGAGCCAATGAAACATATACATTATCTATTCAGTCTCATCTCACCGAATTCGTTTGCTTTTCAAAACCATTAATATGAAACGAGCGAGCGCTATACAAGAACGGAATATTATTATCATCATTATCATCAGAATACACTATAAACCCGTCATGCCTGTATATCTAAATAATACATCCGATCACCTGTGTGCCGAATATGACACTGTTTTAGCTACCTCGCTTGCAGTCCGAATCCATTCTGTTTCTACCATAGAGAGCAAAGTCAACGACCGATCCCGGCAAAATTATATGGATTCGTCCCAAAATCTTTGTCAACAACCTTGCTGCCCAAATATAATGATATTTTGGAATCTCGCTGCTATAATAAGCTACTTGCTGCCCGAAATCAGCTTGTATCTAGCTTCTACCAGCGAGAGTAGCGAGCGAGTTAACGAAAAATATGTTTTTGTTTTGCGTTTTTTTCTTTTTATCCAGGCCGTTGAAAGTTTATCTATTTTTAGGTCAACTGGCCGCTCGATTTCTAGGAGTGATATCTTGTTTGGTTATATTACTTCCTATGAGTAGAAGAATAGCATAACATTAGATAGAAACACAAGATGCAAACCGATTTCCTTTCATAAGAATAGTAATTATCATCGGCATTGGTTAAGATACATAAATGCGAGCGAGCGCTGCCCAGTTTCCCATTTTCTTTCTTTTTTCTTGTTTTACGCTTTCATTTCACTTCCGTTCTTCCTTTTCCTTTCTTTTCTCTTTCTTTTTTTCTTTTTCTTTTTTTTTTTTTTGGTTGGGAATTTATTGGGGGGGGGGCAAAATGATATCTTTGCCCCCCCGAAATTTTCTTTGGGGGCAACTGCCCCCCTGCCCCCCCCCCCCCCCCCCAGGATCGACGCCTCTTTACCTTACCTGAAGCAAGCATGTAGGTCTCGTTGATAGTTTCAACCTTGTAGACATCGTAGTGCTCAATTCGAGAATCAAAGACCAAGTATAATCCATTTAACATTTCAACGACCTGGAATGATAAGAGAACATCGAACTTGAATCACCAGTAATTGATTTTATCATACATGATAATGGCAGTTTGCTAAACCTTTTATAAAGTTCCTTTTTTTATTGTTGTTTTGTTACAGGAGAAAGAACTTTGTGAGACTCCATTACATGGATGATCAATTAGTATCAACTTTCATGACTATCCCTGACTTTATAAATATCTATCTCAACTAGCTGTAATGCACTTCAGAGCCTTCAGACCATGAACAGACCGGCTCCCGAGGCAAACTAAAGAGCGGCCCGTTGGGGAAACTCCCACAACTATCCATGGCAAATTTGCCCCTGATGTTGTAGGCAGTAGCGTAGACAGGTTCTCACACCTGGGGGGGATGATATGCCGTTCACGAGAAATCAAGATTTTTTTTTTTTTCTGTCAAACTCATACTTAAGTATAAAAACACGCCCTCACCCACCTGCACAGACCCCCTTACACACAATTTGATTATTATCTTGCGAGCGAGCGAAGCGAGCGAGCAAATTTTTACAATTTTTCTGATTTTCAATCGCATTTTCAAATAGAAATTCTATAATATGATGAGCGAGCGAAGCGAGCGAGCCAAAAATAAGTGCTTTTCTCGTTTTAAATCACATTCTCAAATAGAAATTCTAAAATATGATGGTTGTTTATGACAGATTATTAAAAATTTTATTAACTGATTAATTCAAATATCATTTCTTCCTTTAAAAAGTGTGTGGGGGATATTTGTACACGCCATCCTCCCTCTGAGAGAAGTGGGGGGGGGGGGATATATCCCCCATCCCCCCCCCAGGATTTACGCCAATGATGCACAGATATGAATAGAAAATATACGCACCGTGACAACCAAATATAGAATATGGACTGATACACATTATTGCATATTTGCATCACGCCATTTATCTTTTTTTTTTAATTTTGTTGTTACACCACTTCAAAAAACTGTGACGGCGCCGAATTTACCCAAAAGTAATATAAATAACTACATAAATCAGAATAATGGTCGTTATAGTTATGATAGTAATTTTCATTTCAGTCACATTAACGATGATGATAACTATTATTATCATAAGCATAATAATAATAAATTACTAATCATCATCATTTATTATTATCATAATTATTATTGTTATTATTATTATTATTATTATCATTATCATTATTATTATCATTATTATTATCATTATTATTATTGTTATTATGATTATGATTATTATTATTATAATTATTATTGTCCTTCCCTGAAACCTGGGGGGGATGATTGTACATGTCATCCCCCCCACCTTGTGAGGTGGGGGGGATGCATACCCCTCATCCCCCCCGCTGTCTACGCCCCTGGTTGTAGGCTAATACCTGCATGGGTGTGCTTTCGGCGCAGAGTCGACTAAAGCCAAAGATGTCGGCAAAGAACACAGTGGCGCTGTCGTACCACTCGGCTTGCACGTTGTAGCCATGCATCAGCTGATTGGCAACCGTCTCGGGCAACATGGAACATAGCAGCCAATTGGCTCTCTTCTTTTCCGTGTTTAGAGCCTTCGTCTGCGTTGCCAATGATAAGGCGCAGTTCTGTAAAAATAGTCATGACATTATTGCTTAACAACTCATTCTTTATCATTCGTCTGAATTCTACCTATAAAGTTGTGCTCCCCAAATCTTCCTTTTCATTTTACATTTCATCAAAGGAGTGTTGAAAATCTTTCATAACCAAAAATTATTTGGAAAATGGTACTGTAAATTTGTATTCCATTGAGAAAGGTATTTTTTCTCAAGTCCCGGGAAAAAGATGACACTAGAAGTGTTTAATGAATTGGAAAGTAAAGGTTTTCTAAGTTAATCGCAGTACAGAAATAGTTTGGGCAATGTGAAATATTCCAGATTTAGATTATAGACAAACTGAAAATGCAAAAAAAGTCGATAAGGTTTGAAAGATCCTTTAAACTAAAAACAAAACAAAACAAAACAGGCAAACAACAACAACGACAACAAAACACAAACAAATCCAGAAGTATGTTTTGTAAGGCTTCTAGTGCTGTAATTCCTGGAATTTCTGTCATCCGCTTTTCGTAAAAACACAAAATACCGAAATGAAAAGAAATGCAACAAAACAGGAATGAACTGCACAGAACTGAACAAATTATACAAACAGAGACTGTCTAACCTGAATAGTTGTAGTCAACGTCCAGAAAGCTCTCAGGATGAGTGGGCACATGATTACAACCAGGATGACAAGGAAAATGCTGATAGCTATAGCCTTGGTATCATTCTCCATGTCAGCGCCTAGACGTTCCAGAATCTTCTCCGCCATATTCTTTTGTAGGTTCTCCAGGATGTCGATGTAGACGGTCATTTTTTCAAACCAGAGCGTAGCGTCATCAAAATTGGGATCTCGGCTAGTGCTTTCACCGTCTAAAATTTCTTGCCGCATTATCTAAGATTAATGGTGTATTTTCGAAGAAAAAGAAGACAGCACCTTTTAGCGATATTTTGACAGTCACAAAGATGAAATTTAACAAATTGGTGAAAATACTTGGTATATTGGGCATCTAGTGCATCGAAATGGATCCCATGAAAGATTTTTCTTGCACAATCACAACTGAAAAGGCTTATCAAAATCACAAATTACATTTCGCACATATCATTAATTGTATTTTGCCGATAACGAAGATTATAATAACATCAGCAACAATAACAAAAACAACACAAAACAGGAAGAACAAATAATATAGATTATATTGATAAGTATGATCATGACAATAATCAGAATGATTATGACAATAATACAATAATGATAAGAATAATAAGAATAATGATAATTGTAATAATAAATATTAATCTTACTATTATAATTATTATCATTATTGCTACCTTCATTACCACTGTTTTTCAATTATAATTATAACGATTATGATTATTATTATTTTTATTTATAATTTTTTATTGTTATTATCATTATGATAATAATGAGGGAAGCCATCTTGGAAGCTGCTAGTCACGTACCTCGATGACATATGTGAAGTTTTTCTGATTCCCGATGAGCTCGTGGTAGAGGCTGGTGATGAGAGGTGAGTACCGCTTAGCTGCCTCAAAATTCCACGTACCAACCGTGAACTTCTCCAGGTACCAGACGTAGTCCTCATGACGATGAAACCCGCCTTGGGAAAAGAATAGGGAACCTAGAGCAAACAAGGAAAAGATAGTATTATTTTTCAGGAGACATTTCAGAAGTGCGACCAGAGCAGTGGCTACGAGGGATCGGGGGGGGGGGGGGTCATGGGTTGGAAACTAGGAGAAATGAGCCCCTCCCAAAATCGAATAATAAATATAATAGTAGAGGAAGGGTGGGAGGGTTATAGAAATGATAAGCCTCCCCTCGGCATTCTGGCACCCTCCTTTTAATATTGGCCTTTTAAATCTCATTAGAAATTGATTTAAAAAGCATGACTATAGTAACTTTCCTCCCCCTCCCACACGTCCCTCTTCTTCATATAAAGCCCTTCAACGGCTGGATCGTAAACAAGACTGGCCTTACACATCGAATGAGGAATAGGGTCAAGCTTAGGCTTATGGTAATGTTGGGTTAAAGAATAATCACGCTCCCACCACCAACCGTATCCAACATTTTTTTTTTTTTTTTTTTTTTTTGAGGAATGACGACTTTCCTTCATTTTCATCATAATTCATCACTTAACATTTTTATGTAAACGATGAATGTATACAGTGTTATAATTTACTGTCAAGCATCATGAGCGTTAAACTGACAGATACAGTTGAGGAAAATCGTTGTTTATGAGAAATTCCCCCTCTTTTCCCTTTTCCCCGGTAGTCATGCTGGGCGGAAGAGTAAGTGGCGGTAGTAATTTTCACTTTGTGAATATCATTTTGTTAGAGAACATCTTTCATTTGATGTTCACGTTTCTCTCATGCCATGCTCTAAGACTTTCACGTTGTGGTCCTAACAATTTACACTTTATAAAAAGAGATTGTTACCGAGTGTGCGTTCAATTCCTGTATCCACGTTGCTGACGATGAGAAGTTGGTACGCCACCAATGTTCGCCAAAGTCCGTGGCCTTTCGAGTTACCAACGCTATCGTAGAGCCAATCGATGATGATACGTAGAGGATCGGTATAGAAGTGAATCTCCAAGTAGGCGGTGGTGTTTGAGCGGTGAAGCCGACGACGATGGTTTGCTAAATGGGCCTGCCAAAAAGGAAAAATGACAACGGTCGCTGTGATTATGAAGAAGTACAGGCTACTACTGAGGGCATGATGATGATGTCCCCAGTGAAATTCAGTTGTGACAAACTCCTGTTAATAAACGCACATTAAGGCGGGGGGGGGGGGGGATTTTTCGCCGGGGTTTGTCGCGCCATATCCGAACAAGCCTTTATACAAGCGAGGACAGTGAACAAAGAAAAATTCCTGAGAACAATTGTCCTCGGGTGTCAAACAGTAGTCATCGGATGTCAAACAATAGATTTGAGCCTATTCCGTCAGCCTTCCGAGAACAGAACAAAAGAGGAACGATAGCAGCAGTTCTCGGGAGTACAGCCATGAGAAGAGGGGAAGGTGTGCGTGTCGTGTGCGGGTATCAGGCCCGCGCATGTGTGTGCGCGTGTGGTGCGCACAATTTTTTATCCGAAAGGGACCGTAGTCGAATGGACTGGAGACGCCAGAATCGGGGGTTCGATCCTCGGCACAAGGTGGTTTACTTACATTCTACATAAATCAAACAATTAAATGGGAACAATCAACATCATCTGATGGCCTTGTTATAGCTCATTTCTCTTTGAGGGCATGCAAAATACAAACTCACCTTTTTTAGCATTCTCAGTCGTTCTCTATTAGACACTATGGTCTTAAGTTAATTTTCATGCATTTTCGCGTATTATAATAATTATTGTGAAATCGTTTATTTTTAACTACTTTTTAAAAAGATTTTTAAAAGGATATCAATTTGGTCATTTGGACAGATTTTATTTACTGTGTTTAATGCACTACTACGTTTGCATGTTTGCTTAAATTGAATTATGAAATGAATAGGGGAAAAAAATGGCGGATCAACCGAATCTGAGGGGTTTGCACAATTATACAAGCCTGGCTTTTTAGCATTCCCCTCCATTTTCAACGTTTATTTATATGCTTAATTTGTAAAATTTCACTTTGACAATTTCTTATGTAATGATTATGTAATTATTTTGTATGTACAATGTTGTACGTTGTACAACCATATATTTTGAGTTGAAAATTATGTATGTTATATTTGAGTTGAAAATGGAAAAAATAAATGAAATGAACTTGAATCTGAATTTTAAATTGCCATCGTCATCAGCTTTTACATCACCAGAACCACCACCACCACCATCACCAATGTTATTATTTTAATCATTTCTGTACCTGAAAGTCACTCTTCTGTCTGAAAAAGGGAAGTTCATTGATAATGGAGGTCTCAGCTGGCCAGTCCTGCAGTTCATGCAGCGCGCTGTCCGTTGCCTCGTATGGTTCGGAAAGAAACGCCTTGTTCTCAGGTCCAATCTGGCTGACGTAGAGGGCGCTCATGTCACGCTCTCTTTGCAGACAGCTCAGCAGTACTCCGATATCTCGGCTGCGATGAAAGAGAGAGAGAGAGAGAGAGAGAGAGAGAAAGGGGGAGAGGGGGCGGAGATAGAGAGGGGGAGGGGAAAGAAATTATCATTATCATCATTATCATAAATGCATATTCATATATATATATATATATATATATATATATATATATATACATACACCGAAAGAAATTACTAAGAGGCGGTCGTAGCTTCTGAATCTTCCTTTATCGGTCAAACTTTCGATCTGTGATCTTCATCAGGACTCTATATACCGGGTGTCCCAGTAAAAAGCGCAACGGTGGCTTTTCAGTGCTTTATACCTTCAAAAAAGAGAGAGAAAAAAATCTTTTTTTACATCAGTGGATAAAGCATTGCCTACCGAAGAGAATGATAACAAGATCACTGAATTTGGTGAAGTAATTTTGATTCTATGCCCGTTTCTTAAAATGCAGTCTTTTAAAGTTTTTGGCGACTGATGAGCAATGCCTTGAGTCAGGATGGCCTTTCATAATACGATGTTTGAGGGTAGTCCATTGATGCATGTCAATAACAGAACATGCTATACACATGCCATAAGAAAGGCCATTCCTGACGCAATTCTGCTCTCATCCGTCGCAAAAAACATGCGAAATTCGAAAATTACTGTATTTTAAGAAACGGGCATAGAATTAAACTTACTTCATCAAATTTAATGATCCCGGTATCATTCTCTTTGGTATAAGATGCTTTACCAACTTATATAAAAATTGTTATCTACTTTTCTGAAGGTTAAGTACTGAAAATCCACCTTTTCGCTTTTTTCTGGGACACTCGGTATATACAAAAATATACAATCACAAAATAATGGCTGGAATTTGTTTACATGAACATACATATAACTCTGAATTACTCATCATTGTTGTTATCATAAATATGGAAATTATTATCATTATCATTATAAGTGGTATTACAGTTGCTACTACTGCTCCTTCTGCTTCTACTACTCTTACTCATAAGACACACAACAAAAAATAAGTTCCACCTAAAACATATCCCTGTATTTTTTCGATCAGGAACCTTTGATGAAATCTGAATACAGAATCATGCAGCTACACTAAACACAACAATTAGGCAAAATTGTCATTTTTTGAAGTTCACAAGCCTCGTGCCATGACTTTGATGCAGTGATATCGGATCATACTTTAAGTTTTCTGCTTTTGAAAGCATGCAAAATAAATTTTATTCATTACCAAACATGCCAAATGAGTTGTGCATCAAATTTCATACTTGAGTGAGAAAGAGGTGAAAATGGCAAAAACTGCAGTTTTGACATCTTTTGCGCGGTGAAATTGATCACTCAAGCATGAAAGGGGTCTTTGATTTTTGCATGGTTAGGCGCGTACAATCGTGCATGGTCCTGCGCATCAAAAGCACCTTGCGCGTACTCATTGTAATGATAGTCTTTACCATTGTTTTTAGCTGCGCGCTCGTGATGTGAGCGAGAGAGGCAATTAATGAAATCGAGAAGGAAGACTTTTTAAAATGTCGTACAGATCTAATGCCAGGGGTCTATATATAACAAATAGTGCATGTACTATTGATGTATCATTACTGGACTATGTGAACTCCACATACTAAATTATCCCTCATGCAGGTCTATTTTAACAAAATAACAAAACTGCACTCGGGATAATTTAGTATTTTTCGTGCACATAATCCAGTATAGTGCATGATAGTCGATGCACTATTTATATAATATATATATATATACACACACACACACACACACACACATATATATATATATATATATATATATACACACACACACACACACACACACATATATATATATATATATATATTTTTTTTTTTTTTTTCAACCTTTGCAGAATTTCCAAAATGGTAGGACAGCTCTGGGGAACTTTGATTCATGCTACGCTATTATTCTCTCAATTGTCTCACATGTATTTATTTCCATGAGAGTTGCCAAAGTTGTTGCATATGTTACCTGATCACTATATATATATATATAATTGAGAGGATCCCCAAGTTCAACATCTCGATGGCGTCTCGGGTGGATATATAAGTGTGAGGATAAGATAGTCGAGACACGGACGTTGCTGTACTTCAAAACTTTATTCAACAAGCTTTCGGCCTAACCGGTGTGTTTTGCAATTGTCTAAGACACGTTCACACATGTGTAACATGACATATAATTATTATGTTTGTATCTTCAGAAGCCTGAAGAAGGCCTGTTAGGCCGAAAGCTTGTTGAATAAAGTTTTGAAGTACAGCAACGTCCATGTCTCGACTATCTTATCCTCACACTTATATATATATATATATATATATATATATACACACACACACACACACACATACCCCAAAGAATAATAATAAAGAAAGAAGACATTTTAAAAAGTTATCTTTGCAAATGGAAGAAACAATAGTAAAGCTTATCCGTTGATCACTTTCTTACCCTCTGAAAATATACTTTCGTTAACTTGTAGATCATAATGGTTTTGTTTGTTCGTTTTTGTATATTGTTGTTTTTCTTTGGCCTACTAGTACCTGAATCTGATGACGTTTCGAACTTCCACATTCACGATATTATCGTGGGCTATCGTGTGAAGATCCATGACCGCCAGGATCGCAAGCGAAAATACCGGTATCGATATCAATATCAACATCTTCGCAAGCTGGATGCGTTTCCCTTGGCGCGTCAGAGGGTTCTCACGGCACTTCGCGATCTCATTCGGATGCAGTAGCAAATCCCGAATGGTGTCGGAAACTTGCGAAAGAGAGCCAAAGGAGAAGCGACGTCCTGCGAGTGTATAGCGCCCACCAGCGGCGACGAAGTCATCATCGCGGCCGATAGGACTGACATGCTGTTGCTGGGTTTGTGTGACAAGCGGTCCGCGATCTATGCTTTCTGCTGAAATGGCACCCCTGTCAGGCATTGCTTATTATTGATCACACAATGGTCCGTTTTCACGAAAGAGTTATTTCCTCTGCACGACGTTTCAAATGAGTTCACTGCTATAGGGATGAGTTTAGATGTTTTCACTCAGCGATTTTTGTCCATAATCCAGCGCTAGGAGCCCTGTAAGCATGGCAAGAAAAAGACATAGCCTAATAGACTATAATTTATAATCTACAATTCACATGTGATCATTGTGATATCCTGTTGGTTATCTTTTGGATAAGGCTTCTTTAAATTAGTCTTTTTATAAGGCATGCAAATCCACTGATATAAAGTTTAACGAAGCTAGAGCCATATTGCTATCAGGTTTTAAAGAAACGTAGATGCCGTCCTACGTTCTAGGAATCATCAAATTTAAAGACAAAAAAGGATATGAAATCAAGTTGAAATAATGACAATGAAGGGTATTTTCAGATCATTACAAAGGAAAGATTTTATAGTGTGTTTAGTTTAAGGTCTGCCATTAGAAAATTCGACGATTTCTTGTAAAAGTCTAAATAAACCAGACATTCAATAAACTGACTTTAGTCATGTTAGTCACGTCGCGACGCGTCGTGACGGCTTAGTTGCATCTTCTACACATCGCTTTTCCATCACTGTACCGTTGCTTGCATTCTGTTTTAGGAGATAGAATAATCCCTACCCGACTATGAATGCTGAATGATTAACTTATTTATTTGATATGCGCATTTTCATTTTACTTATAACTTTAGCAGCAGTGACTAATTGTATGAGTAACCTGTACATTCTGCAAATTGATCAGTTGGTGTAGAAACCTGTAACAGAAAAAGTAAAACTAAAAAAGAAAATGATTTTTTTTCTACACTTTACTTACCTTTATTCACTTATTAATGTCTAATGCGTAGAAATTGATCAGAAATAAAACAAAAACAAAAACAAAAAACGTTCCGAATTTTTTAATTCAATTTCAGAAGAGGACAACGCGATATGAAGAAAGTAAATTGTACTTTGGCTGAACAATAGGCTTAATAACACGCCCATACGACATTCTCCCAGATCTTTATCCTTCCACAAAATGGCGTCCGATGTCTGTCAAGAAAAGTCGCACACGAAGAAACCAATTGGAATGTTTTCAATCTACATCTGCCCAATTAACTGATAATGCCGGGCAAAACACTGCCCCTACTTTTTAGAAAGTGAAACCCGTGCCTATTTACATAATCATGATAATGCAGCAATCATACAAAGTCACTGTCATACGACGTTTATGGATGTAACTTGTAGGCATGGTAACAAACTTGTACGGCTTCTCTTGGAGCCCAGTCACACGGATCAGACGAAACAGGCGAATGATAGATCGAAGAAGAGCTTGCATAATTACTCCATATGGCCAGACCTTCTCGAATATTCGGTCGAGTAGGAGACGATTTAGTGGTGTAACTGGAATATTAAGGCACAGGTCCGGGGCCATATTCATGAAACCTTAGTTGCCAAGTAAGCCTTAGTTATCATGGTTACCAGTTAAATTACCTAGTTGCACACTTGTTATGTTGCAACTATTACATCTAGTTGCATACTGACAGCACAATAGATATAGGTGCTTGCCTGAGAAACTTCAGACGATACCTTTGTAATGCATTTCTTGTGGACATGGATGAATAGAAGGGTAGGGGTGTATACAATAATCAGCATTGCTTTTTACATAGTGTATGTAATTATGATATGTACCTGGCTATTTGCACAGCTATAAATGGTATTGCCCAAATCAGGATCTTTGGAAGGTATATTTCCTGAAAATGGCTTCAAAGATAAGGCAAAGAAAGACAAGTTTTTCGCTGGAAGATATTTTGTTCTAAACTCCAGGGTTAGATGGTCTCCCTAGTTAATTTTATGTAGTATTTTTCAATGATATTGTAGATTTGTTGTTGGACTCTTACAACTTTTCCTTTTCTAGGGGTTTGTTAAGTCAGTCTCAACGAAATGGAGTAAGTACTCTGATACTAAAACAAGGTAAAGATCCGTTAGAAATTAAAAGCTATAGGCCCATTTCCCTATTAAAAGTAAATTATAAATTAGTTGCTAAGGTAATGAGTCATCGACTAAAAGGTTAACTGATTCTTTAATTCTTTCAGATCAACAGGGATTTTAAGTAACAACAATGGTAATGTTAATGCAGCTGTTCACTGCTAACTTTGTGAATTTTTTCTAATCTCTTGTTATGTAATTTGTTTTCAGTCACACCAATTACTTGTAAATGTTATAATTTGTTTGTTATAATAAAAAGTTACAAATATGAAAAAAACACGGTTTTTGAAAGGGCTACTAAAAACGCCTGATTTGCGCATTTCGGGCACCGATTTTCAAAAATCAGTCTGTGGTATCGTTTTCAGCATTTAATTTTATGTAGGAATCCACTTCTAAAAAAGTGAACACCATTTCCTTGTTGGAGCCGTTTGTGTAGCTAACTAATAAAACTTAATCATGTTGAATTTATGATCTGATGATAATGTATTGTTTATTCATTCTATTCAAAGTCAGGGGCGTGTCGCAAATTCCGACATCGAAATTGATTTTCACCTATGTCACGTTCGATATATCAAGCATCGCTTCAGTCCATTATCTAGAATCATCTTGCAATGAAGCCGACATAACTGCGTGAAGATCACATTCAGTGACGATTCCTGCACACGTATTACATTTCAAAGAAGAATGTTCTTAAAGTGTAGTTATCAACTTCTGTCAGTATGGGTTGTTTTCATTCGAAACACCGTGATGATGGTGATAGACAGAATTCTTCCAACACCTGTGGACCTGGTGGACAAGACGATGTTAGCGAGGTTAGTGATTTAAATGATTGGCACAAGACATTGGCGTAAATCTGGGGGATGGGATGGGAAACGCGCGCTCGCTTCGCACACCTCGCATTTTTAGTATCTTAACCAATGTCGGTTATATTAGCCTACTGTTCTTAAGAAAGGAAATACTGTTTGCATTTTCTGTCTATCCAATATTTAGGCTTTTTTTCTACTCATAAAGATGTTAGAGGCCTATAACTGCTGGGATTCGAGTGGCAAGTTGACCTAAAATAAACACAACAAAAAAAGTAACTTCCCCTTAATCAAAATGACGTAACGTTTTAACGAAAAGATTTTGAGTAAAATAACTCGGCAAGGGTGTTCCTACACTTAATGACTAACTTTCTTTTGGGTGAAAATGAAATTGATCCATTGAGTCATGCGTGAGTGAGCGAACATTAAAGGCAAAATTGTCACTTTTCAAATTCGGTTTCTGGTGCATGCATATTTATGTGTTGTTGTTGTTATCATCCATAGCTTGACCCCGTCACGCCTATCCCGAAACTTTTCTCATGATTAATGTTGGGTGAGCACAATTTTTTTTTTTAAATCCAACCCTCCTGAATTTGAAATTGCAAAATCTAATCAGCCTTTTGAAAAAAAAAACTCCAGAAAATTTTTACCAAAATATATCATCGCCTGTTTTGTGAACATAATCAAGAGGTTGTCATCGTGTCATGGTTGAGTGAGCACACTAAAAATCGCGCAAGAAATGCTAAAAATGTACTGTTAATACAGCATAAAAATGGCCCTTGTGACTTTTGCAAAGTGACATTCTTGCCTTTAAAGTTTGCCCACTCATGCATGACTCGATGGATCAACTCATTATTACAGGGAAGTTAGTCAATGAGTGTGAGAACACTCTTGCCAAGTTACTTTGCTCACAACAGATTAAGGGTGAAGTTACTTTTTTGTTGTGTTTAGATGAATTTTCAGGAGATGACGACCTGTGACCATTAGCTTATTCTCATCATACCCTCTGTGACAACGGAAGCTGCCGATAATTATTGTATCTTACTAAAATCACGAGGAGGGAAAAACATTACATTTGAACCTGTTCTTAAAGATCCATTTTTGCTCTTTCAGAACATGTAGAAACAAGATTTTTTTCGATCAGCAGGACTTCGCTCTTATTCCAACAACAAAAAATATATTTTTGCAGCGAGGTGTCAGAGTATCCTCGAACCCTGCAGGGAGGTGTGCATTTTAAAATCATTTACTGTGTTCTGAATATTTTCCTCGCTCGCTGCGCTCACTCAATAAGTTGGTATTATTCAAGGGAAGCCACATCAGTATTACTACTGCTCTTCTTGCGGGCCCTGCAATTATTATTAACCCAGCAAATCCAGGTACCCATTAAGTTCACCTGGGTCGAGAGGGACACACTGTGAGCAAAACACATTATCCAAGCACCGGGCGAGGATCGAACCCAGGACCTCTCGCATGAGAGGCAAGAGCCTTCACCATTATGCCCCAATATAATGCTCCCATCAATATCTAGATAAACAGTTAGTTGGGAAGGCAATCGAATTAGGCATCTAGGGAAGGTGACCTTATATATTTTTTATATATGTTTTAGGTCTGCGGTGTATTTTGATGACGAAATGGTATTTTATCATAGCATTGGCGTAAATCTGGGGGATGGGATGGGAAACGCGCGCTCGCTTCGCACACCTCGCATTTTTAGTATCTTAACCAATGTCGGTTATATTAGCCTACTGTTCTTAAGAAAGGAAATACTGTTTGCATTTTCTGTCTATCCAATATTTAGGCTTTTTTCTACTCATAAAGATGTTAGTTAGAGGCCTATAACTGCTGGGATTTGAGTGGCAAGTTGACCTAAAATAAACAACAAAAAAGTAACTTCCCCTTAATCAAAATGACGTAACGTTTTAACGAAAAGATTTTGAGTAAAATAACTCGGCAAGGGTGTTCCTACACTTAATGACTAACTTTCTTTTGGGTGAAAATGAAATTGATCCATTGAGTCATGCGTGAGTGAGCGAACATTAAAGGCAAAATTGTCACTTTTCAAATTCGGTTTCTGGTGCATGCATATTTATGTGTTGTTGTTGTTATCATCCATAGCTTGACCCCGTCACGCCTATCCCGAAACTTTTCTCATGATTAATGTTGGGTGAGCACAATTTTTTTTTTTAAATCCAACCCTCCTGAATTTGAAATTGCAAAATCTAATCAGCCTTTTGAAAAAAAAAACTCCAGAAAATTTTTACCAAAATATATCATCGCCTGTTTTGTGAACATAATCAAGAGGTTGTCATCGTGTCATGGTTGAGTGAGCACACTAAAAATCGCGCAAGAAATGCTAAAAATGTACTGTTAATACAGCATAAAAATGGCCCTTGTGACTTTTGCAAAGTGACATTCTTGCCTTTAAAGTTTGCCCACTCATGCATGACTCGATGGATCAACTCATTATTACAGGGAAGTTAGTCAATGAGTGTGAGAACACTCTTGCCAAGTTACTTTGCTCACAACAGATTAAGGGTGAAGTTACTTTTTTGTTGTGTTTAGATGAATTTTCAGGAGATGACGACCTGTGACCATTAGCTTATTCTCATCATACCCTCTGTGACAACGGAAGCTGCCGATAATTATTGTATCTTACTAAAATCACGAGGAGGGAAAAACATTACATTTGAACCTGTTCTTAAAGATCCATTTTTGCTCTTTCAGAACATGTAGAAACAAGATTTTTTTCGATCAGCAGGACTTCGCTCTTATTCCAACAACAAAAAATATATTTTTGCAGCGAGGTGTCAGAGTATCCTCGAACCCTGCAGGGAGGTGTGCATTTTAAAATCATTTACTGTGTTCTGAATATTTTTCCTCGCTCGCTGCGCTCACTCAATAAGTTGGTATTATTCAAGGGAAGCCACATCAGTATTACTACTGCTCTTCTTGCGGGCCCTGCAATTATTATTAACCCAGCAAATCCAGGTACCCATTAAGTTCACCTGGGTCGAGAGGGACACACTGTGAGCAAAACACATTATCCAAGCACCGGGCGAGGATCGAACCCAGGACCTCTCGCATGAGAGGCAAGAGCCTTCACCATTATGCCCCAATATAATGCTCCCATCAGTATCTAGATAAACAGTTAGTTGGGAAGGCAATCGAATTAGGCATCTAGGGGAGGTGACCTTATATATTTTTATATATGTTTTAGGTCTGCGGTGTATTTTGATGACGAAATGGTATTTTATCATAGCATTGGCGTAAATCCCGGGGGATGGAGGATATATCCCCCCACACTTTTTCGAGGGGGGGGGGGGGAGATGGCGTATACAAATATCCCCCCCCCCTCATTTTGAGGAAGAATGATATTATTACTAATCAGTTGGTGAAATTTTTCATAAGATTGTCATAAACGACGGTCATATTATGTCTGCTCGGGTGAGTAAGGGTGTGTATTTGTATACTTAAGTGTGAGTTCACGCAAGAAATTTTGGCAAAAAAGTCGACCACCCCCCCCCCTCCTCAAAATGGATTTACGCCGGGGTATCATAGAAAGAGTGTGTTTTCCTTGCTAGCTTCGCTCGATCGTAATATCTAGAAACAGTGTGGTTTTGGACAGCAAACAATTGGACCAGCGAGGTAGTGAGGTGACCAAATACATGTACACCAATTAAATATCCTATGGCCTACAGTGTATTTTGATGACAAAATAAGACTTCTTATAGCAAGAAGTGATCATTTTTGGTTCGCTCGCTCCGCTCACTCGCAAAATAAAAAATTTGTACATTCTAAAAAATTTAGTTAAAAATCACTAGGTTGGTTAAAATATGAACGAACCAACTGTTGATTTTAAAAAATCCCCACATGTTTTAAATACAATTTTTAACCAACAATTGGTCGGTTCATGTTTTAACCAACCTAATGATTTTTCTTAGAGTGTATGTATGGGTGTGCGTATGGGGGTGTGAATACTCGAGTGTGAGCAAGAGATTTCGGCAAAATATTTCAATCATTCCATCCCCCACCCCACCTCGAAACGGATTTACGTTGGTGTTACCGGACCGTCTGTCTCTGTCAAATCAAAATTTGGCAGTGCCCATCTTTTTTCTTTCCTATCCATAACAGTGCAGTTTTTTTTCTTTGTTTTTTTTTTTTGGCTCCGCTACTCTTCCAAATTCTTCTGATATACTTCTAATGATCTAAAATCGCCAACAAAAAAGTCGTATCGTCAGTGTAGTACCTTAACTCATATTGTCCACTGGATTCATTAAAACTTACACCTCTGATGTGATCATTTTTACGTATCTTGGCAAAAATTTCAGCTGCAGAAACAGATAAAGGCTAATAGAGGACATCTTTGACGTATTCCTCTCTGTAGTTTAGAACTGCTCTGTTATCCGGCCATTCCAGAACTTTACTATATTTGTTCATAAAGTACTACAACTGGGCGTTGTGGCGTGCGCCTGTAATCCAGCTGCACTGGAAATCGAGCTTGTCACGAGGCGCTTTTGCATTTTTAAAATTGAAATCTGGTATCTGGTATCTGGATCTGGATCTGGTATACACGTGACTTTTGATGAAATTTCAGTAAAAAAAAAAAATATAGGTCTTCGGGGGGGGGGGGGGGACGGGGGGACTTAATGCATATTTCCAACAAAAAACCAGTGGCTTTGTCACAAATGCTAAACCCTGGCTGAATATCAACATGTTGATAGCAACCTGATTAAATTCATGCAGCATTGACTTACCTTCCATAATTGGAGCGGTATAATTCATTCCTCAAAAAAAAAAAAAAAAAAAAAAAAAAAAGTCTCCATTTCTCAGCATGCTCAGTCAGCAAGCAGTTATTACCTACATCTCCAACATCATTGATGTGGATGTAGACATACATGTATGCAGCCTCAAGTTTCAACCCTGGCATGTTTAATCCGATGAAAACAAAGTCAACACAAATAAATGAATGGGATGCCCTGCTCTACCTCTCAACAAGGGAGTAGAAGCAAGATTAAATCATACCTCCTCCCATCATACTTGCTTAGTCTTATGTCTTTTATGACTCAGTCTTTTTTTGTTTTAAATTTTATTAATTTCTTTCAGTGACATCATTATGTACAAAAATAGCACAGAAATTACAATCATGAATATAAAGAATATTTATAAAGAAGTACCAAAAAATTATGGCACCCCTATTTATCAGTGGTAAGTCCCCTTTCAACTACAATCCGAGTATCCCGCCACGCCTCCTTCAATACTTGTGACAGTGAAAAATTAACTCGATGTGCATTGCTATCAATACAAAAGTTTCAAGCAACGCTGCCCGGATTTCATTTCGTTTCCAGTACAGTGTTCATCGTTATCATTTACAGCATCTAGTTTGGAGGTGCTTATATAAAAACCGTCTGTTGTATACACAAAAACGCATTCTCCTATCTATCAGCATGTCTGACGAAACCCTATCTAAATGTGTGCAAGGGATGGAGATTGTGGACGAACGGGAACAGGTCTCTGATTGCAGCTGTGCCGCAGAACCAAGACCAGATCATGAGGTTAGTCGAGATATAACGCGGTTTGAAAATTTTAAATGAATGATTGCATTCAACACCGGAATTAATAGACATGATAGAGGGGTCTCGTGGTTTAACGGAAACGACGCTGGACTGTGGATCTCGTGGTGGTCCGAGTTCGAGTCCCGCCGGGTCACTAATGTCCTTTGGCAAGATATATGAATCTACATTGGCCACTCTTCATCCAGGTGTTAAGTGGGTACCCGGTAGAACTCAAGCGAAAATCATCGTGGGTTGTCCAGCATTGTGAGCCTCTGCGAAAGACGCCTGGCTGGAATTCTCCCCGGGGGGTAGAGAAGGTGCATACATTGTTAGCGGGCAAGCCTGAATCCGATGACCGGGGTAATGATATTTCGGTAAATCTATTAGAGACATCCGAGATGTATTAAGTGCTACATAAATCCAGAATATTATCATACCAATGTGAAAAACCCAGAATAAGTTTCCTTCGACGATGTATAGGGAAAAGACTAAATTATTGTGATGTTGGTCGCAACGAAATAGCTAAAGATTTTATTTAATTTCCTATTAAAAGAGGAGGAGGGGTCGAATGTGCAGGGGAGAGGCCCCTACACATTTTCTTAAAAGTGGGGATAGGTCTATATATTATAGACAGTTGGTCAATGACAACGAATCTCAGATTCAACCCTAAATATGATATTGGTACATACAGACTTGGTTGAAAATACGCATAATCGCATATTTTAGCCAATCATGTCTTCTTTTTTTTAAAGCTGGCAGTTTGATCATCAATATCCGATCAAGAACAACTCAAATAAAGGTCCTCACTGAGGCCCAATTGTTATTGCTGTGTATAAGCCGCACCCGACTTTTCATGTTTTAGTTGCTGGATAAAAGGTGCGCCTTTTGGTTTGTGCAGTATTATATTGATATATACATAATAGGTCCTACTTGATAAAGGATCATAAAATTTGGAAAATTTTAGATTAAAATACAGTTCTGAAACATTAAGCAAATAAGCGTTTGATGGACTAGTCGATTATAAAGGCTTCTGTGTAGAAAAAAAATAGATGTGTACAAATTGTAATGTCTTTATCCATCAGAATTTTTGAATGAGTGATGTTTATACTATTTCCCCTTTGGCAGTTATAAAAAGATATTAAAAAGTAGAGCTTTTCCTGATTCATGTCAGTTTTTTTGTGTGTGGGTGAGTGTGTGGGTTGTGTGTGTGTGTGTTCTAATTGAATGAAACGGATGGTCACCACGGACTTTCGTTGATTTGTCCTTATTCCAGTTGAACGCACTCATGAAAGTAACTTCTAATGAAATGAACAATCAAAGCAACTCCTAAACATTCATTTCAAATTTGGGCGAATACGATTTTGGCATGCTCTTCAGAATTTGCCATTGCTCAGTGGAATACCCCGTTTATATCTGTTTCACTCGGTGTCACACCGGACGACTGTCTGAGGTAAACGCGGCGTGACATTCCTTCTCAACACGAGATAACGAGCCTGGGCCCAGGGTACAGTTTATATTACCGTGTCAGCTTCTCAATCTCCAGCGCACATACCTACAACAGCTAAAGATGCGTTGATTTTGCCCTACGCCCATCTTAGAGCCCTTGGGCAAAAAGTATTAGGTATAGAGGGCAAGCCCTCTGGAGTGGGTTGCGCAGTGATCTAAAATGTCTGCATCACTCCAAAGCTTTAACAGGAATTATAAAAAACAGTATTTGATAAATAATTCAACTCTCTTCTTAGGCCTATAATATTGATAGTGTAAATGACCCCATTAAACCCTGACAAGCATATTTGCTTTTGTTACCCCCCCCCCCCCCCGTACGGGATAATTAATTACTTCTCCATTTGTATGTATTTTTCTTGTCTCTTGTTGTTGTTTTTATTTCTGTATAATAACACAGAAAGAAAATACGGCTTGTAGCCAATTTTCAACTGCAACTATGATTGTTGCTGCTGGTCTTCCATGGGACCAGTTATATGTACAAAATAATATGATATACATAACACAAGAAAATGAAGCAAAATAGATATTAAAAAAGTCATAACCAAAACAAAACAAAAACATAAACATGCATAACATTTAGAGGTACAACAATCATGACAATTAGATAATTACATTCTGTGTAGATTAGTCTTAAAGGTGGAAAAAGGGGTAGTTGACGCAAATCAAGGGATAATTTATTATGATGAAAAGAAGCTCTGTACACGAATGATCTTTTACAATAATTTGTATTTGGCTTAGGTAAGGAAAGGCTAATGTTCATTACGGAGGGAATATGGCGAGGGTTTAAACTCAAATATGTCTTTCAAATATTTGGGGGTCATGTCATTAAATATTCATTTGCCAACCAAGACAGCTATGAATTTGACTGGTAGAAGTATGGGAATAAAGGTTAACTTTTAGTATTATTCTGCCAGCCCTATTTTGAATTTTTTGGAGTTGTGTTACACATTTGCTGCTGGCAGATTGCCATACTACATGTACATCCCCGTAATCAAAGTGAGATAATAAGATGGAACTATTGATTTATATATATGCTTTCACTCAGAAAGCATATATATGATACACGACAAAGTAAGCTTTGTGTCGATATTAGTCGTCCGAATACTGAATCAGGCAAACGTACATTCTTATACAGAGGCTCCCATATATGGAACTCACTTTCAGAAGAGCTTCAAAACTCCCCCAATATAGGACATTTTAAATCTAAACTAGCACATGAAAATATTGGTTCTCCCTAATAGAGCAATATAATTATATATATCAAAATATTATATCCATTATATCGCAATAAAGTTGGTAATATGATAAGGGTGGTGTATATCGAAAGAATAATCTACAAATGAATCTCTGAAGTCCTGACATTCTCCTTGTCGAATTTACAAAATGATTTAGTTGCCTCTCTTTATATCTGAGCAGAAATATCATTACAACTTAGGCTTGAGGAATGGTAAGGTAAACTCATATAGTTTCATATAACTAACACAAATCTAACCTAACTTTACGTCTCTGTAAATTCACCCCTTTTGAGATTTATTCCTTCCTTTCTTTTCTCTCTCTCTCTCTCTCTTTCTGTATTTCTGTATTTCTCTCACTTACCCCTCTCTTTCTCTCTCTCTCTTTCACTCTTTTTACTTTTCCTGTTATATTTGTTATTACTTTTCGCAATAGTTCTGTCTTTCCTGATTTTACGGAGTCAGTAAATACATGTTTATATTATATCTATACACCTGAACATTATAAATATCTTGTATAATTGAACTTGGTCTTATATTTCATATAGTTCATATTTCACACCATTATGTTTAAACTGATTATACTATGTTTTTGCGCATCATCTTACTGCACCTTCTTTTCTCATATTTTGTACATATGATTGTTGTTCTAAATTATATTCTTTTTCATTTGCTAATTTCTTGTTTTACTTTCAAAATTAAAACAATTTCCTTTGTACAAATCATGGTACTAAATTTTTTTTTTTCTTTTTATGTTTTATATATATAGATACATGTTTCTTTAATTCAGTTTTTATGGTTTTATGCTTTCGTTTTCTCATATTTTGTTCATGCGATAGCTGTTTAATATTTTTGTTTTATATATGGTAGATCCTTGTTTTTACTTTTATTTTTATTTCTGCATGAGCATTAATAATTTCGTTGCATACATCATATTTTTCTCTTCATATTTCGTTAAAAATGTATTTACATATTCTAGGTTTATTTGCTTTTCTTTCCGCCTAATTTCATGTAAATTCTTGATTGTTTTTGTCTATTTTATTTTATGTTTGTGATACACAATATGTTTTAAACCTCATTCTAATTTTGAAATATTTATGTATTTTATTACGGTTTGTACTTGTAATTGTTTGATATTCGAATTCATATTTCATGTATTTCAATGTTTTTTATTGTCACACGGCCCCTTTGAAAACCAGCCGAGAAGCTGAATTGGGCTTTTACCGTGTTTAAATAAATAAATCAAATCAAATCAAATCATTAATTTCAATTCAGTGTGATGGAATTTTAGCTTAATTTGAATTCAGACACATTTACATACTGTCTTAGTCTACCCAAATAATTCACCATTTTACTGAGTTTGTTATAGCCGTCTGTTCAATGAAAACATCCCATTTTAATTTTTCATCCTCGTGTACATCGAGACATTTAAAGCTTTTGACTTGGGACAACAGTTACTGTAGCCCATTGATTTTGATATTCAAAAGCGCTTGTTATTTAAGCATGTTATGTGTCCCAAGTAACATGCATACAGTTTTGTCGTAATTGATTTTTCAGTTGGTGTTATTCATCCACGCTTCAAGGCTTTTAAGTTCTTTATTTGAAACATTTTCCACCACTTCGGGATTTTTATGTGGATAGTATATGACCGTGTTATTTGCATATCTTTCATTCTATGATATGCAAACTGTGATACATGTGTATTATATATTTTCCGGTTGTATGTATTTTTACTAGTACTGGAAAATAGATGAATTGAATAAAGGAATTGATTTGATGTTATTTTATTCGGCTATCCCCTGGACCCACCCCTGCGCTATGAGGAGACTGGGACCCCCCCCCCCCTCTCCTCCTGTTAGATAGGCTTTTTGATTGGCGGTCTGAGAGCCAGTTTTATACCCTTGGCTATGACTAAACTCGTCAGTTTGTAGATTAGGCTGGGTTCTGGTCAAGCGATTAGCTTTTAAAGGAAAATATCTGAACTTGGGAACAACTGCATGGACAATGCGCTCGAATAACACGCAAAGAATGTGGTTCTTTTTTTAATAGAGACCTCGAATTTTACGGACCAGTTCATTTCACTTCATAAACCATAGTTTATGTTGCCGGAATGTACTCCATTCTCAATTCAATGCTCTGCTTAGAATCAACTCAACGCGTGATATTTTTTGCTCGAGGTAGAGCAATGCATGATGAATTTGATATGATTTAATTTTATCAATTTTCCAAGTATACTCTGATAGAAAGGAATTTTTTCCGAGGAATTGGGGGAATTCATTCTTTATTTCTCTTTTCTTTGCTCAGTGATCATTCTGTTTTGTGATACCACTCTGATACTTTTCAGATTTGCTCGAACCCGGATATCGCACTAAATTGCTTTCGTGCACCAGGCCACAAAAATACTCAGAAAGTCATGATTCATTTTTTAAAAAATCAAATGGAAAATTTGTTTGCTATTCTTTATACTCTGACACTATGAACATGACGAACAAAGAAAGCTGACAAAATAAACAACCCTTCATTCTACCCTTCACGATGGTTCTGGTAGTCAAAAGAACATCCCTTCACAGCTATTATCTAAAATATGTGGAACAGGTGTCACATGCATATTCACCTGGAACTACATGATTAAACATAATAGCTGTGAAGGGATGTTCTTTTGACTACCAGAACCATTGTGAAGGGTAGAATGAGAGGAGGTTTATTTTGTCCGCTTTCTTTGTCTACCATGTTCATAGTGTGAACTGCATTACTTCGGCGAAATTGGAGAATACTTAAATATTTCTTTTGTGAGGAAGAATACCTTGAAAATTTTGTAATTGTAGCACTCCATGCAGAACTCGAGCATTAGACGGGATTTCCCCTATCTATTCAACAAAGTATCAGGACATTATAAAATAAACACTAAAGGAAGCTGGTAGAGGGGAATTTCGTGGTATCGCGAACGTTATACTTTTGTTGGTTTTTTTTTTTGTTTCCTTTTTGGCAGCTGCAGGGGAGGGGGAATAGTGTGCAGACATAAAAACTGGTCAATCGAAATATGAATTAGAGTGTCTGAACTGTGAAAACCCCTTTTTGGTGACAAACTGAGGCTATAGTCTTGAAAAGGCGGGGAGGCGTAATGAGTAATTGGGGGTAGAAAGAAATTAATTTAAAAAAAAAGTGAGAAAAAAACTTCAGAAATCATGTCATTTAAGCAAGATTTGTGAATCACTGGTATCGAATTAGAAATAAACCACGTTTGAATTTCATGGAAGCAATCCCGCTCCCCCCCCCCCCCCCCCCGCAGTACACCTGTGGAGATTGCAATGCTAAAAAAACAAAAACAAAAAAAAACCAGTCATTTCATCCGCTCCTCGAAACTCGATAAAGAGCTGTGCATACGTGCAAGCTTTACTAAAAATAGAAAAGAATTTTCGACCCCTTTTTGCAGTTCAAGAAAAAATAAATGATCAAAAAAAGAGAAAAAAAAATTCATAGACGGGTCTGGACATCTGGCTTGATCCTCGGCGGGTTCGAAAGTGAAAAAGTGAGCCCCCCAAAAAGTGGTTTCACAAGTACTAAAAGAACTGGAGCGTGTGTATATGCGTGTGAAGGGGGTGGGGGCTAAAACCATAATTTGTGAAAGTTGTACAAAGCTTGCAAAGCTTATTGAAATTACAAAAAAAATAGTTCTGGAAATTTTGCTTACTAGCAGGACGTAGATCTTTTACGTGTGTCACCTACAAACTGATGCTGATAATTCTGCTGATTTTTTTTTTTCGTTTTTTTTTTCATTTCTAATCGTCACTAAGCAGAAAACAAGCCCTATCCTGCTGCAGTATGACGAGGCAGATGCTGATAAACTGACGAATTTCGGGGCTAAACTGGAGACCAATTCCGCAGGAGAACATCAACTGGTCGAAGTAAAAGAAAATGGTCTTGCCGAACAACTCTATCTCAGGTAAGATTTCAACCCTAATAAGCTTATGTAATATTCATACTAAAAAAGGGATCTGGTAACTTTATGGAGGCTTGATTTGATAAATTGCTGAATTTTTATGTCTGTGATGTAAAACGTTAGAGCAGTTGTTTAAAAATCGTTAGGTTGTTTTAAATATGAACCTACCAACAGCCGTCTAAAAAATCCCCATTATGTTTTACATACATTTTTTTAAAACAACAGTTGGTAGGTCCATATTTCAAACAACCTAATGATTTTTAAACAACCGTCCTAACAGTAGCAGTGTAGAAAGATGTTCAGAAAGATAAACAGCCAGGAATATATAGGTTTTGAAATATAAGATGTTATTATCAAGATATCTATCATGTCTGTTACTGAATTCCGCCAATTCCAAAACCAGCTTAGGTATGCTTTCGTCTAACACTGCAGTTTATGGGATGAAAAGGGTCTGGCATTTCCAGTCAATTATTTTTACTTTTTGTGAAGCACAAAGGCTTTTGAAGTGCATTTGGACTTCATATTTACACAGTATTACAACAGTGCACCCCGATAGCATGTCCATGCAACTCAGAATTTTATAAGCTACCCAATAGCTTCAAGGAGACTACAGCTCTATGCACGAACTAACTGATTTCTCAGCTTCAAAATGGAATAAAACAATACACCTGTACTCTAAAGCCGATCCGTCCACGATCCGATTTTGCGAAAATAAATGTTGTTATAGCATTTGATATGAAAATTTAGACCTGTAATATCTTAATGATGAAATACAAAGTCGAAATTCCGGGCTAATGCGAGCCTCCCTGTAGGAAAAAAAGCGAACTCAGTTCCTAATCGTATAGTGACGTCATAGCAATCTTGCAATCAGTGGCGTAGACAGGTTCTTACACTGGGGGGGGGGGGGGATGATTTGCCGTTCACGAGAAGTCGAGGATCAATTTCGTATACAGATACACACATGCACACACACATACACCCGAATGCACAGCACCGGCGTAAATCCACTTTGCGGAGTTGGGGGGGGGGGGGGATGAACGACTTTTTTGCCGATTTTTTTTTTTCTGTCGAACTTACACTTAAGTATAAACACACGCCCTCACCCACCTGCACGGACCCCCTTACACACATTTTAATTTTTATCTTGCGAGCGAGCGAGCCAAAAATTACCACTCTTTTGGTTTTCCATCACATTTTCAAACAAAAATTCTAAAATATTATGAGCGAGCGAAGCGAGCGAGCCAAAAATAAGCACTTTTCTGGTTTTAAATCGCATTTTCAAATAGAAATTCTAACATATGATGGTTGTTTATGACAGATTATTAAAAAATCTATTAACCATTAATTAAAATATCATTTATTCCTTAAAAGTGGGGTATATATCCCCCCATCCCCCAGGGATTGACGCCAATGATGCACAGACATAAATAGAAGATATACGCACCGTGACAAACGAATATAGAATATGGAATGACACATATTATTGCATATCTGCATCACGCTGTTTATCTTTTTTTAAAATTTTGTTGTGACACCACTTCAGAAAAACTGTGACAGCGCCGAAATTACCCAAAAGTAATATAAATAACCACGTAAATCAGAATAATGATCGATATAGTTATGATAGTAATCGTCATTTCAGTCACATTAACGACGACGATGATGATGATGATGATGATAACTTCTATCATTATCATAGGCATAATAATAATAATAATGATAATAATAATAATAAGACATTACTAATTATAGTTATTATTATCATTATTATTATTATTATTATCAGTATTATTGTTATTGTTGTTATTGTTGTTGTTATAATGTTAGTAATTATTATCATAATTGCTGTTCCTATCATTTCTAAACATGTTAATTCAGTTTAATTGTAAGCAAACTTCCTTCCCTAAAACCTGGGGGGGGGGATGATTGTACATGTCACCCCCCACCCAACCTTCCGAGGTGGGGGGGGGGGGGAATGCATACCCCTCATCACCCCCCCCCCCCCCACCCCCCGCTGTCTACGCCCCTGCTTACAATAGGCTACGAGTTGAAGCCGATTTGGTTTTACTCCGAGCAAAAGGCTTGCAGCTAACCAAAATGTAGATGTTAGTATTCCTGTCATTATTCCGAACTTCAAATAAGAT
This sequence comes from Echinometra lucunter, assembly GCA_029962745.1. Lineage (NCBI taxonomy): Eukaryota > Metazoa > Echinodermata > Echinoidea > Camarodonta > Echinometridae > Echinometra > Echinometra lucunter. Next base: position 6,545,645 of record CM057169.1, on the reverse strand, counting down.
AGTTTTACCTGTTAAACTTTCATATTTAATGCAAATTTATGCCATTTGCTCGAAAATCGGTCGCAGTAGAATCGTGTAGTGTGCGGTGGGCGTAACCTAACCCAAATCCGGGGGACTGAAAGCCAAGAACAACCGAGAGCCTATGGAGGAGCAGCTAGCTCCGACATCCAACTGTCCAAGGCAGGGGCGTCGCTAGATGGGGGGGGGGGGGGGGGGGGGGGGGGGGGTTGTGGAGGCCAGATTGCCGACAAATAATGCCTCCGATTGCCGACGGCCAACGTCGATAAATTCAATCGCCGTCTGCATATTTGGTCTGTAGCTGATGCAATTTGTATTGAGAATTGATTGAGAATCCCATTTGGCTTGCCATATTCGAACATAGGTCGTTCGTAAAGTCATTCTTAACTTTTACGAACAACTTTGTGAAGCACCCCCTGGTAATAAAAAATTGATTAAGATTTTAGAAAATGAAGCTCGTTATATTTACAACCAGCTACGCTTTGACTTTGCATCATTTACAAACAGTGAGATGGTGCAACATTGAAAGCCAATTTTATTGGAGACATTCTCATCATCTATTACTTTATTCACAGGAATAATGACGTAATAATTGAACTGAATGGTGCTGATGTGACCGATGTATCCCATGATGCATTAGTTCTGAGCCTGCGAGATCTAGGCACTCAAGTGCAATTCGTGAGTTCTATATTTTGTTATTACAGTACAATGCAGAGTAATAAACTGATTTTTATTTACGCTCTTCAAAGGCGGTTTCACAGCGCTTTGAATATTAATAATGATCAAAAAGGAACAGAACGTTTTGAAAAATCAGTGAATAAAATAGTTCTGGAATTCTCCTGCAAACACCTACTAAAGGATACAAGTGGACAAATCGTTTACTGTTTGTTTTTGTTTCTGTTTTTGGTTTTGTTTTTGTAAATAATAATTTTGTTTTTTGTTTTTGTTTCCTTGTTCATTTTTCCTATTTCTCTTTGTTTTGTTTTTTTCTGGTTTTGGTTACAATGAAATATTTTTGACACTGAAACACAATTCCATAAAACTTTGAGTCAAGCCTAACACTGCCAATCTTTGGCTTTGTCAATAGGCCCTAGTATCAGGGGTACCGCCACTACCATAGTTCAGACCAATTTCGGCTGACCAAGGTTTGTGCCTGTTGCGTTTCACAGTGCATGCGCCACAAACGTCCTTACCGTGGGAGGCCTATATTCCCACTCGCGGGTCGACAACTATTTCCAAGATGGCAAACGAAGCGAGTGAGGGCTTGATCATTCGGAGAAATATTTAATTGACCAAGGTGTCCAAAGCACAGGCAAGAAGAAGGACAAGTTAAAATAACGAGCAGTGAGAGCCCAGGAAAAAATATGAAGTATTAGAAGAGTGTAATCACTTAGAATAGGTGCGGAAAAGGCGAGGCAAGGTGCAAGGTGTGGATCAAGGCCGGTATTCAATTCAATACTTGGATTAAGTAAAAAATTTTACTAAGTATTTTACTTGGCTAAGAAATTTGCTTAAGTCATATTCAGTTCAATACTTTGAATTTTACTTTAGTAAGCCAACTTTAAGCCAAAATTCTTACTGATAAGCATCGTGACGTCATATTCAATGCGCAGTTAACATGTCGCATCAAATACGCTCGAATACGCTATGATATAATTCTGCGCAGCTCATGATGACTGCGTATAAAAGCCTATGCTTGCCAATCAAGGCCTCCAAAATAATTGGCTTAAGGACGTTCCACAGTTAAAATCAAATCCATGTCATTTTCTCCAAATTTTGCATAGAGTTACTTTGGTACCTATGTAGGCCAAAAATGCAAAAAATAATATAGGTTCATGTGCTTATTTTTTTTCTACGGGACTTTGAAGTTGCATAATTGGATGGCAGATAAAATGACGCAATCAAGAGATTTAGGCCTCTATTAGACCTCACAATTTCGACAAACGAGTATAAATCACTTTTACTCTGTCAAAACCCTATCAAACTTCATCAAATCTTCCAGATTTATAGCGAAATGTATGCAAAGGTGGAAAGACTCTTTAAACTGGCCCATCTGTACTTCTCTTTAAACAAGCAGCGCCCTCATGTGGCGAAAATGGTGCCAAAAAGGACAAAAAACATTATCTTAGAGGCTTGGAATCTAGACGAAAATTAAAATGACAGTTTAAGCTGCACTTTATTCAAAATCCATGTGATTTCATGAAAATTTGCAAAGTTGTAGAGGAATGCCTACTGAAGGGGTAAACACATTAAAAAAGGGGGGTTCAAGTGCTCGTTTTCAAGCTGTCGGCGCCCTAATGGCTGCGAATCGGCTTGAAAACCACAAAAACGCGCCAAAAATACTGAGAATCTAATCCAAAATACGACCGATTCAATTTTATAGTCTCAAACATTCAAAACCCATGTCATATTCGTCTTTCTCTCTAGAATGGTAAAGGAAAGTATACTGAAGAGATTAAAACATTAAAAAAGTGGGGTCCATGCGCTTGTTTTTTAACTATCGTCCCCCTGATATTTGAGAATTGGCTTGAAAAGCACATAAACGCGACTAAAACATGCAAAACGCTGAGGATCTAATCCAAAATACGGATGACTCAAATTTATGGTCCCAAATAGTCAAAACCCATGTCATATTCGTCTTTCTCTCTAGAATTGTAGAGAAAAGTATATACTGAAGAGATTAAAACATTAAAAAAGTGGGGTCCATGTGCTTGTTTTTGAAATATCGTCGCCCTAATAGTTGCGAATCGGCTTGAAAACTCCCAAAACGCGCCCAAAACAGGCAAAATGTTGAGAATCTAATCCAAAATACGGCCGATTCAATTTTATGGCCCCTAACATTCAAAATCCATGTCATATTCGTCTTTCTCTCTAGAATTGTACAAGAAAGTATACTGAAGAGATTGAAACATTGAAAAAGTGGGGTCCATGTGCTTGTTTTTGAACTATCGTCGCCCTAATAGTTGCGAATCGGCTTGAAAACCACAAAACGCGCCAAAAAACATGCAAAAGGCTGAGAATCTACACTGAAAACGAAAGTTGGTCAAATGACTAAAAAGATTAGTCATTCACTATGTCTTATTTGACTAAGAATAATAATTAGTCATTTGTTTTTAAACTGACTGATATTAATTAGTCAATCAAATTATGTCTTATTTAAGTATAATCCTGGAAATAATTAGTATTGCATGAGAAAGAATTGGTCCGTAAATAGTCCTACACTGAAATCAGTTAGTCTTACATTAGTCTTTCATTAGTCTTTTTACTAATCATTTGCTAGTCAATGATGACATGACGTGGTGCTGAGGTGAGCTATCAGTCATGGGAACTAATTTCACACATGCATATTCAAATTTTATATATACTTTTTAAAAACAATGGCTGTTCTTGAAACCCTGAATGCTTGTCATAGGCTTGACTGACATAGCAACAAGTACAGCTGAAGTAGTGTACGCAAACTTGATTCCAAGTTATTTTTGTAGTGAATAGACCTGTTTACTAACATATTCAAATTTTATACATACCTTTCAATCATTGGTTGTTGTTGACAACCGGAAAGCTTGCCAAAGGCTTTCAAGACAGAGCAACAAGATTAGTAATGTTACCCAATAGTATACGAGTGTTTGTTCATTACTAACAGATTTAAGGAATATCTCCTTAGTATATAGTGCAGACGTCCGGTCCAGGTTTTCCTGAGATGATATAAACACTTTTCATTGGACTTCTCAATTAAACAATGGAATAATGCCTGCAGAAATGGGTAAAAATATCCCCTCAGGAATGCAGTATTGAGCTTTTCTGAGAGTAGGAACTCCAAAAGAGGGGTTTTCCCATTAAAGAAAGCACACGAGTTGCGAACCGCGAGCAATATTCGCCGATTCACATTACATTTCATTACACAATGCTATTGCTATTTGAACATAATCACTGTGACCACCTAAATTTGCCATTAGGCAACCTTACCAATTGTACTGGTTGCCTGGCTGGCAAGCAAGGAAAAAAGTGAAGTGAGAGCTCTGTGAATCTTTACTAAAGCTTTAGACAGGCTTTACAATCAATTGTAATTGTTACCATATATCATGACGAATGTAAATAGTCAATTTTGCAAACCAAAACCAGCGAGAGCTAGCTGCTGCGCTCCAGGCCGGCCAGCAGGCTCGGTGTTGCATCTGCGCTGTGATGCACCGTGAACCATCAGCTGTGCGCGTGACGTTTTAACCTGCGCGGTAGGGATGCGCAGATACATAACTGTGGAACGTCTTAAGGTGTCTTAGATTTAGAGTAAAATACTTAGCCAAAATATTGAAATCAATACCAAAATTTGCTAAGTATTTTATCTAAGTAAAAAGCTAAGTAAAACACTCATATTTCTGACTTAAGTATTGAATTGAATACCGGCCCAGGCCCCTAAAAATCCGCCATTTTGTCCAGGGGTGTTTCATAAAGCTGATCGTAAGTTACGCACGACTTAACGCACGACTGGTGATATGTTCTTGCGCTACATGTTAATGATTGAGAATCTGATTAGCACCCAAGAACATGTTCCAGTCGTGCCCCCCCCCCCCCCACCTCCCGATTCATTATAGAAGGCCGACCTAATCACCCACCAGTATTCATAATCAAAAAAGAATTTATTTTGTAAGATGCTTCCAACTAGCTAGTAGCATTTGTTTGTACGCGTTTTGAAACATTGCACGCATCAGCTTACCACATGCGCAGTTAATGCACAATAATGCGCATTACATCAAAGTGTCACAATTTTCCTTTTTTCATGTCTTCTGAAGGAAATAATCAAATGTCGTGGATAACCAAAGTAACGAATATTCTTGATAACTTAGGTCTTTCTAATATGTTGAACAATCAAGCCATCAATCTTACTTTATGGTCTTTTAAAAGCATTGTAAACCAAAGACTTCAAGATATGAGTGAGAAGGAGTGGCACAGCGATGTTGAGTTAAACCAGCAATGTACTATTTATAGAAACTTCAAGCAGTCATTATGTTTTGAAAGGTATTTAGTTCATCTCAATATAAATGACTGGAAAATTGTTTGTAAATTTAGATGTCTTAATCACAAGCTTCCAATAGTAGCTGGGCGTTATAACCACATTCCGAAAGCCGAAAGCTATCATTGTTCTGTACATGATATCGGTGACGAATTTCACTACTTGTTGTATGTCCTTTCTTTCTATATATACTTTTTTTGTACAAATTTTACAATCTTTACTCTATTTTGCTATAACCATTATGTTATATTTTATATGTTCAACAATCTATTGGATTTGCTTTGTATTTGTTTATTTTGCAAATGAATGGAAATGGAATAAAATTCTTGAAGTCTTGAAGTCTTGAAGTCTTGAAGTCTTGAGAAAAAAGAAAACAAGCGGTATTACTGGAAATATCCTAACACTCTTAAATTCAACAAATTCTTTAATTCGGATAAAAAAGGACATTGTCAAATATTTCGAGATTTTGTAGAGAATTAATGTCCTTTTCTTTTTAACTTAGGTACATGTATATTCAGTTGTATGAAATATATTTATTATCATTGTTGTGTATTTTTTTTAATGTTTACAATTCATCAGTTTACAATTTCAGACAGTGCCTGCATTGATCCTCTTGCTGTTATTATTTTTGCATTATGACACGTTCATCTTTAGTTATCATGTATATATGTTTATTTGTTTGTAATTTTATTTTAACTTTGTACAAACTGAGTATCATACTCCCATACCCCATGTGGGTCGTTGAGTCTTAATAAACTTTCAACTTTCAAACAATAAAATTGAAACGCGCAATAGATATGAATAAGATATGTAAGAATCTGGACTAGTACAATTCAATTTTTGAGAAATAAACAAACACGCTGAAATTTAAGAGTTATTTTTTTACCCTTTTAACATGTTTAATACTCCGTCATCTGGTCATATCTTTGAATTTTGGATGTCGATATCCCACAGGCTGTTAATAGAACTGAGAAAAGATCACTTGTTCAGGGACTGGTGTACTTCCGACTTGGACCGGTCAACAGCAATACTGGTAAGTTCCTTGATCCTTAAATACGAGGACTTAAAGTTAGCAAAATATCAGGGAAATGCTAAAGTGAGAAAAATAGTTCCATTCATCATGTACAATTAGGCGATGCACTGTGGAAAAATTTGACAATAATAAGTCCCTACAGCCACAATGTATTTTCCCTGATACTTTCCGAACTGAGTGCTTTGGTCGTATTACACTGTACTTCTAAATATTACAGAATAATTCATGAATGATCAGATGATTCTGCTTGTTTGTCCCGGAATTCCAGTAAAGTGTGTGCTGTCGAATAAATGAAAATATAAATAAAGCAACGATCTAAGGAAAAATTAAGAATCTACAAAAAGTTATTTCTGGCAGCGGAGAAGAAGCCTTTTTACTTCCAAGAACATGAATAAGATCGTCGTTCCCATGGGTGTCGATCCCGGGGTGTTGGTGGGGGTGGCTTGTATTATCATCCCCCAATAATTCACCATCAAAAAATGGCATGGCCGCCTGTTAATCCCCTAAAAAACAAAGTAAAAGATTTTTAAAAAAAGGGGGAAAGAACAAAGAAAATATAAAAAAAGAAAAACCTGGAAGTGCTCACTCGCTTCGCTCGCTCGCATTTTAGTATCTCAACCAATTTCATGAATATCGGTTATATTACTATTCTTATACGAAAGGAAATTAGGTTGCATCTTTGTCCTTCTATCTGTTACACTATTCTTCTAGTCATGAAATGTTAGTATAGGTTTTCCCGCCCATTTTCGTCACTTCTTCATTCAATTTCCCAAAATGTGCTTTCAATTTCGTCTCTGGTCCTGTGGAATGTGCTAATGCTTGTTTCACTTTTGTTTTTTGTCGATCAATTTTAAAACATTGTCATTCAATTTCGTGTTTTGTCGCTCATTTTCGTCAAATGCAGTTCAAATGCGGTCACAGTGGCTGGGCACGAGACAGCGAAATCAGTTTCGTCTTTTTGCATTCGTTTTGGTAAAAAAATAATTCAAATTCGTCGCCCAGATATACGGTCTATTGACTACTAATCTACCTCTTCTTCTTGGGTGTTTATTCGGAGGGACGTAGATTATTAGACTCATAATTAGAATTCGCTTAGTCGATCCGTCACGACTGAAACCCATGCACACCCTTCCCTGCTCGGTCGCTTTGTTCCCTCGCCGAGGATATTCGGCATCAATCATCCCCCCCCCCTACCAGGAACACAAATCGACACCGATGTTTGCTAGCATTTTCGAGGCATTCTGCTAGCATTTTCGAGGCATTTTGCTAGCATTTTTGGGTTCCATGACATATGCTCCGCCGACATTTGCTCCGCCGACAACTGCTCCGCCGACAACTGCTCCGCCGACAACTGCTCCTAAAATTCCGACAAGTACTCCGCGACAATTGCTCCGCGACAGTTGCTCCGCCGACATTTGCTCCGCCGACATTTGCTCCGCCGACATTTGCTCCGCCGACATATACTCCGCCGACATTTGCTCCGCCGACAATTGCTCCGCTGACATATGCTCCGAAATGACGACATTTGCTCCGCCGACAATGGCTCCGCCGACATATCGTCCGAAAATACGACATTTGCTCCGCCGAATTAATTATAATCATCAATAAATTAATGATAATTCCGATCTGCTGCGACAATTGATCATGATTATATTGACAATTATTTTGGTCTACAATCATTTGGATATTTTTTGTCATAAAAGCGCTCTTCTCTTTCTCCTTCTCCTCCTTCTTCTTTCCCTTTGTCTTCTTCTCCTTCTTCCTCTTCTTCTTCTTCTTCTTCTTCTTCTTCTTCTTCTTCTTCTTCTTCTTCCTTTTTCTCTTTGTTCTTGTTCTTGTCCTTTTCTTCCTCTTTTCATCATCTTCTTAACCATTTTCTTCTTCTCTTCCTTTTCCCCTTACACTTCTCTTTTCCATCCATCTTCTGCCTACAAAGTTCATATCTTTTATGTTCCCATAATTATTGTGTTGACTATTGTATATTATGATGTCTCTTTTAATCACGGTCAATGTTGTCTTCTTGTCACTTGCACTATTATGTATATCTTTTGTATAATCATTGGTAATTCAGCCTACTGCATGGCTGCGATGATGATATGTGAGTAAAGACCATTATTATATTATTATTCTCATATTTTCAAACATTTAATTTCTTAATTAATTGAATGCAGATCATAACCACATAGTGAATCAATCTGCTTTTAGTGTATTCTTTTGATAATTGCAGAGGTTCATGGAATATTGCAGTAAGCAGATTCTCAGCTTGTTATGTTACATTCATTTACAGTTTTTATGGCGACGCATCCCATCTACATTCTTTGTATTCCTGGTGTATAAACTTCATTGCAAGTTGTTTAATTTGTATTTTGCAAATCTAGTTATTACAGCAAAGGATTAATTCATTTACTTCCCCTGGGTTAATATTTCCCCCAAATCTTCACAAACTTGTTTTTTTTTCTTCTTTTTTTAAAAACTATTTTTACGGGCATCTTCCGTACATTTTAAAATTCAATCTTCATAATTAATTTTCACATGTAAATGGTCCTTGCATGTATATTATTTCAGTTTCCTTTTAACTCTTAATATAATATGAATATTATCTTAGACTTTTGCCATATACCAATCATTTCCTTTTCTCTTTTTTTTTAAATCTCCTTACCGTCATGACCGTGGGAGGGGGATTAACCTTCTCCAACAGCTTCCGCCCGCTCGGTCACTTCGCTCCCTCGCCTCGCGCCCCCCGCCCTGTTGAAAATTCTTGGCTACGTCAGAGAGTATGCTCTCCAATTCATTTAATGGTACCGATGGAGCAATTGTCACAGTTCAAGCGTTGTGTCTTCGAAATTGATTCGGCAGAGAAATTGCCGGAGAAATTGTCGGCGAGGCAGCTGTCACATTATTGTCGAAATAATTTGGCCGAGCATGATTCGGCGGAGCAAGTGTCCGCGGAGCATAATTATGTCGGCGGAGCAAATGTCGTCGTTTCGGAGCATATGTCGGCGGAGCAATTGTCGGCGGAGCAAATGTCGGTGGAGCAAATGTCGTTGTTTCAGAGCATATGTCGGCAGAGCAATTGTCGGCGGAGCAAATGTCGGCGGAATATATGTCGGCGGAGCAAATGTCGGCGGAGCAACTGTCACGGAGCAATCGTCGCGGAGCACTTCTCGGAATTTTCGGAGCAGTTGTCGACGGAGCAAATGTAGGCGGAGCATATGTCGTGTCACCCATTTTTGAGGCATTTTGATGGCATTTTCGAGGCATTTAGCTAGTCTTATAGATAAATCTCGTCAATCAATGTCGATACGCTATACTCTCTACAGATGGTGTACACTTCACGTATCCGGACAACTTCCCACCTGGACAATTACCCTCAGGAAAATAAGACAGGACCATAAGCCCCTGCACAATTATCCTTGGGCAACTATCTGTTCTCTCCCCCCCCCCCACCCCGCCCAGAAATGCCTATTGCAGCAACTGACCTTCGGGTTACTTTAATGGAAGGGGGAGCGTAATGTCCTTATGGGTAATTGTCTGTGGGTGATTGCCCTAGGGGTTGATTGTCCCGGGGGCGATTTTTTTTGTTTCGTCAGTACTAGTGCATCCGACGCGAGAGGGCAGTACTTTTGAGACGACTCTGAAGCGAGGGTGACAATGAAGATCGTCTATCAGCGACCTATCTATCAGCCTCTGATTTCACCCCCAGAAGTTTACCTAAAAGGGCCCTTTCAGTAGATGGCCTAGGCAAAAAAAAAAACAAAAAAACCCGACCCCCCAAAAAAACCAACAAAACTATAGTTCCCATCTGTTCGTTCGCTAGCTTCCTACTCCGCTAGTATAAATGTTAGAAAAAAAGATGATTTTAGCCATATGGCAACCATTTTTAGAAGCGATTTATCAAAGTATCATGATATTTTGGCAGCAAGGAGGTTGACAAAACATTTAGTGTATTTTGCTGACAAATCAATGTTTTACGGTATTTGTCTGTGTTTGTTGGGGGGGGGGGGGCGTCGCTGAGTTTGCTCGCTGGTAAAAAACAGAATGGTTTCGGACGGTGAGCGAGGTACCTAAAGGGATTCATATACAGCACACAGGGGATCGAACAGGTTATTTTAGGTACATTTCGGTGAGGAATAACACCTTCACAATGAAAAAAATATTGTATAGTATATTTTTCCTCAATGGCTAAGCTCGTTCGTTAAAAGCAAAAAAAAATAATAATAATAATAATAATAATGATAATTTAGATGTTTCATATGCTCACAATGTAATTTATTGAACAAGTTAGTGTGTGCTTCCTAGCTCGCTTCGCTCGCTCGTAAAGGTTAGAGACCAGGGACGTGCGAAAATAAAAATAATGAAAATAATTATCATATAGATCTATAATAATAGTCCGATAGTGCATTTTGATAATACAGTGGAGGTACCTATAGCAAGATACATAGTTCTTCAAAAATTTTAAAACTACTGCGCCACGAACAGTCGACGAGGCAATGGGCGCACTTTATTCCTTTATACCCGGATTCATTTTCTATAGTAGGGTGGGTTAGGGAAATTTTGGTGACAGAGCGGACAAAAGTACCAAATTTGGGATGACCACTCCTTATGACCTACTAATCGATATTAGCCTAGGAGCCCTCACCAACTTTGGGGCTACTATAAAAAAAAAAATCAAAAAATGCAAAATGGCCGCCATCGCGAATGATAAAAACTCAAATTGCAGGATAATTTATGACAAATCATTTTTTAAAAATTGGTTGAGGAATTAATTCATGGCCATCTTAAACCATTAAATTTCTTAATGCGGATTAAAGGTATAATAAGGTTTTAAAATATTTTTGCAAAGGGCGCCCTCACTCTCTAAAAAGTTCATTTGAATGGTGATAACTGAATTTGAGGAAGGGAAAATATGAAAAATATATGTATATATTTGAAAACAACTCATTCTCCCTATTACCGGGTGTTTCATACGCATAAATCAGACATTTTCTTGTATTCAGTTTGTTTTATGACTCAGATATGATACTTCTAACTGTGATTATTTTTTCTGATAATTTGCTTTCAGCCACAGAAGAAATGTGAAGAGGGCTAGAGGTACAATGATTGCAAGATATTCCTTAAAAATAATTTCTTCTATGTAATGAACTTACACGTGATACATATTGTTTTCATGATATATGAGAGAGAATTAACCCAAAATAAACGGACATTGGCTTTTCTGCTTGAAAGATTGTAAACTCACTCTGCAGGTGCATTAGGAATAGGCCTACTTTGAAATTAATGCCAACTGACAATTCTGTGATTTTGAGCAAATTCTAAGTTAAGGAGTGCTAAGCTCTGAGGCAGTAAAGAACATTTATTTTATTGATATGATTTTCAGGAAATTAGACAAAAGTATTAAAAAAAGAAAAACAAGAAAGAAATACAATACCGACAAGTTCCTTAGGATGTCATGAAAGGAAGCAGGTTCGTACTGAAAGATTCTCCTAATAACAGAACTTACTCGTTAGTTCAAAAATAGTATCATTGAGGATGCATGGTTCTCAATCCTTTGAATCTTTGAAAATCATACGAGTTGTACATACCAAAATTTGACAAGCATCACCTAAATGAGGGCAGTGATGTGTTATATAATAATTTTTATATAACTTGCCTATGTCTCGATGTCAAACATTTTTTGTGTGTGAGTGTATGGTGACTTGTTTGGTAAACTAATTAATATGACCTCCTTCAAAAAGCGGTACAGGCTTTTAAAAAATGACTTTGTATCAGTTTGTGATTTGTCTATAGACAAGCATCATGAAGCATCATTACCAGACAAAAAACATGCCGCAACCAAACTTGATTTGTACAACGAAAATCAAAGATTTACACCTGATCTGCATATATGTCTAAAATGGATTATATAAGAACTATAATCAGTCCCATCCCGACCGGGGCCCTTCATGTCTTGCCCTATGTTATCATGCTATATACAGGCTGTGCCATGTTTCAAGAAATTGCCAGTTTACATGTTCTAGGCAGTGCCCCCCCCCCCCCCCATCGTCTGGCCAAAAAAAAAGCGGAAAAAGGGGGGACAAGGAAAGAGAGAAGAAAGAGGGAGGCGGGAAAAAGAAAAACGGTATATCGGGAAGCGCTCCCTCAAAGTAGCTTAACAAATGCCGATGCTAATTGCTATTTTTACGAGAGGAATCAGTTTGAATCTTTTGTCTCAATCTGCAGGCTACTATTGTTCCACTTATAGAATGCTAGTAATAAAATCAATTTTCACCCCAAGAAGTTTACCTAAAAGGGCCCTTTCAGTAGATGGCCTAGGCAAAAAAAAAAAAACAAAAAAAAAACCAACCCCCCCCCAAAAAAAAAACACTATAGTTCCCATCTGTTCGTTCGCTAGCTTCCTACTCCTGGTAGTATAAATGCTAGAAAAGATGATTTTAGCCATATGGCAATCATTTTTAGAAGCGATTTATCAAAGTATAATATTTTGGCAGCAAGGAGATTAACAAAACATTTAGTGTATTTTGCTGACAAATCAATTTTTTACGGTATTTGTGTGTGTTTGTTGGGGGGGGGCGTCGCTGAGTTTGTTCGCTGGTAAAAAACAGAATGGTTTCGGACGGTGAGCGAGGTACCTAAAGGGATTCATATTCAGCACACAGGGGATCGAACAGGTTATTT